>JAEIGR010000031.1:961185-1612370 GCA_018904305.1 Scaptomyza montana | reverse complement strand
AAATTATAAATTTATTGGCGAATTTCTACGGCGTTTTCTGCTATTTGCTGCTGTCGATGTTGTTGGCTGATTATTATTACTGTCGCTGTCTGAATCCGACTCATAATTGAATTTGCGAATATAGCAGGGTTGACAACTCCTAATGTAGTGCTTGGTACACATTGGCAAAGAACAAAGGTCACACTGGGTAGTTGTTTTATTGTCCTTTTTTTCTTTTTGGCATGAAGCGCAGCGCTTTTTTTGTAGGTTTGTCTGAAAAAAAAACAAACAAATATATAAATAAAACGAAATAATTTATATTTTATATGCAAACTACCTGTATAGTTGGGAGCCGCCGTTGGACAGTGGTGTCATATTTGAATCCTTTTAGGTCCATTGCCAGTTTTGTTGTAAAATTTACTTTAGTTTTTGAGCGCAGATGATTGAGAGCCAAATCCATTGCCAGTTCTTTGATAAATGTTTTCCTTTTTTCTGCTGTTCTTGTAATCCAAGCTGGATGGCATATTTCAAACAGCCTGTATGCTGCTAATGCAGCAGCGTCAACTATGTTGCTAAATACTGCCATGGGCCAGCGGTTTGACTTCCTTTTACAGGAAAAACCACGTACCATTTTGTCAAATGTGTCAACACCACCTTTGGTTTTGTTATAGTCATGAATGACTTCTGGCTTCAGCGTTCGATCATTTATGCTATCATCGGCATGTGCAAAAACCTGCGTCAACAACCACTACCACCCCGCAGTTTGAAATAAGAAACGCCTATAACTTTCACAGTTTTTGAGCTATAGCCACCGAATTGAGTGTCAAGATAAGCGACTGCAAACTGCATCAAAACTTTGTATTCCACGTCCACCATACCACCCTCAGCAGCCCCACTGACTCCTTAAAAACGCGAATGCGTGTATTTGGATGTCACTCCCACCAATATATCCCGTAGCACCCCAACTTTTAAAAGCTATTATTCGTTTATCCACCGCAGTTTTTGAGCTAGAGTCAACAATTTTGGTAGGAAGATAGCAGGTAACGGCCCCCAATTTATGGATGCCACGCCCACCTGTACAACCCTCAGCCCCAACTCCCAAACATTAAGCAAATGGTATGCCTGAATCAGCAAATTTGGTGGGAAGATAGCTGGTGACATCCAAGATTAGTAGCAAAAATGTTGATGTTGCGCCCCCGAACTATGCCCCACGCCCCACCGCTTTTTTAAAATCGGGAATGCGTGTATCTTTCACAGTTTTTGAATTAGAGTCACCAAATTTGATAGGAAAATAGCTGGTAACGACCCCCAAACTTTGGATGCCCACTGTTATCACCCCCCACCTTTCAAAAACTTGATGCTCATATCTTTTGAGCTAGAATCACCAAAGTTGGTGTGAACAGAGCTGGTGACAACCCACAAAGATTTGTAGCAAAAGTTTTGATGAAACACCCGCAAACTAAGCCCCAACTCCTCTTTAAAAACGGGAATGCGTGTATCTTTTTCAGTGTTCAAGCTACACAGAGAATAAAAATCCGTTCTCGCTAGTGCAAACTCAAGAACATCTGTTGACAATAACTGCCTGAGCACGGGTTTTCTTTATATGAGAACGATTTTCTTATATTAAGAACGGATTGTTTAAGACCGCCGATCATGGTTTAAGAACGAGATGGTCTCGAAATTGTTCTTCATTTGATAATTGGTTCTTAATTTAAGAACAATTTTTGGTTGAACTTTGACTAGTATTTGTTGTGTTTTTATACTCGATACCGAAAGTAAAGAGTATATTGGGTTTGTGCAATGACCGTCATGGTGTCCGTCCGTCCGTCTGTCCGTCTGTATGTTCGCAACTTTTTTCCACACCCTTCAAGCTAGAGACTTGAAACTTTCCAATTCTCTTTATCTATGGGAAAGTAAATTAAAGTGTCAAGATGGGGGTTCTACGATAACAAATTGATAAATTCGATAACTCAAAACCGATAAATCCACATATTTCGCACATGCTTACAGCTAGAACTACCAAATTTGGTGGGCAGATAGCTACTAGCAACCCCCAAAAATTGCATTAAAAACTTTGGAGCCACCCCCACCCATTCCGCCCCCAGCCGCCCGTATTTTAAAGTCAAAAAAGCATATATCTCCCACAGTTTTTGAGCTATAGCCACCAAATTTGGTATGAAGATAGCAATTGACATTCCACATAGATCTGGATGCCACGCCCACCCATAACGCCCCCAGCCCCCCTTTCCCCAAATGTGGCATGAAGATAGCAATTGACATTCCACAAAGATCTGCATCACAAATTTGGATGCCACGCCCACCAATACCGCCCCCTGCCCACCTTTCCCAACAAACTTACAAACTTTGAGCTAGAGTCACCAAATTTGTAAGGAAGATAACTTGTGGCATCCCCATCTGCATCGGAAAATCTTTTAGGCAGCGTACACCCCGGCCGCATCCGTACCCCTCTGCAGTCAGGCCTCTTTTTACCGGTTTTAATACTGGTAACGAGTATGCCGCAGTCGGTTGCGTCCGACTGCAACGTTTCCACTTGTTTTTTTTTATACTCGTTACTGAAGGTAAAGAGTATATATGTATATTGGACGTAGATGTACTAACAAACAGTACAGTCAAGTGGCCCAACGATACCAAGCACCGGCTTGTTAACGCGCGGACCCACGCACAAAGCGACCCCCCTCCCGCCCATCCGACCGAGGGGCGCTCCGCTTATCGTGCGGTTACGATGATCGCGAACATGTAGACAAATGACACAAAACTAACTTTTTAATAGAGCAAGTAGGAGTGGCACTGTGTATTAAGTGGGAAAGATCGTTATAAATAGAATACAGAATACGAAAAGGGTTATGAAGAGCATAATTCGAATTACAAGTTTGAAGAGATATAGGTACAAAATTTCTAGTATTTCTAATAGGAACAGAAAAGTTAATTTGGTTAATTAATTCAGAAGAATCAATTTCACCATTAATTAATTTGTGAAAAAAGGAAAATGATAGCATTATTCTACGATCATTCAGAGAGGGAAGATCTATAAGCAAAAGTCTACTACGATAAGACGGCAAATTATTGTTAGTGTCCCAGTTAAGACCTCTAAGTGCGAAGAGCAGAAATTATTTTTGTACCGATTCTATTTTATTCTGATGAATTTCGTATTTGGGATACCATATACAAGATCCATATTCCAGAATCGGTCGTACAAGAGAAGTATACAGAGTTTTTGTTAAGTAGGATCGTTAAACCCTCACCCAGCGCTTAATGAACCCCAAGACACCAGATGATCGATTGGAAATTGAGGAAATATGCTTGTCAAACTTAAGCTTTGGGTCCATAACGATGCCCAAATCGTCAACCCATTCAATTCTATCTAGTGGTTTATTGTCAAGAAAATATATATTAACAAGTGGAAACGTTGCAGTCGGACGCAACCGACTGCGGCATACTCGATACCAGTATTAAATCCGGTAAAAAGAGGCCTGATTGCAAAGGGGTACGGATGCGGCAGGGGTGTACGCTGCCTTAAAGATTCTCCGATGCAGATGGGGATGCCACCAGCTATATTCCTTCCGAATTTGGTGACTCTAGCTCAAAGTTTGTAAAATGTAGGGAAAGGGGAGGGGGGGGCTGGGGGCGGTATGGGTGGGCGTGGCATCAAAATTTTTGTTGCAGATCTCTGTTAAATGTCAATTGCTATCTTCATACCAAATTTGGTTACTCTAGCTCGAACTTTGTAAAAAGTGTGGAAAGGGGGGCTGGGGGCGGTATAGGTGGGCGAGGCATCCAAATTTTTGATGCAGATCTATGTGGAATGTCAATTGCTATCTACATACCAAATTTGGTGACTCTAGCTCGAAGTTTGTAAAAAGTGGGGAAAGGGGGGCTGGGGGCGGTATGGGTGGGCGAGGCATCCAAATTTTTGATGCAGATCTATGTGGAATGTCAATTGCTATCTACATACCAAATTTGGTGAATCTAGCTCGAAATTTGTAAAAAGTGGGGAAAGGGGGGCTGGGGGCGGTATGGGTGGGCGTGGCATCCAAATTTGTGATGCAGATCTTTGTGGAATGTCAATTGCTATCTTCATACCAAATTTGGTGACTCTAGCCCGAAAATTGTAAAAAGTGGGGAAAGGGGGGCGAAATGGGGGGCGTGGCTCCAAAACTTTGATGCAGTTTTTTGGGGGTCGTTAACAGCTATCTTTCCACCAAATTTGGAGGCTCTAGCTCCACAACTCTGGAAGATACACGCATTCCCGTTTTTGAAGAAGCGTTGGGGCGGATGGGGGCGGCTAGGGCAGTATTGGTGGGCGTGGCATCCAAACTTTTGGTGGAGTTTTTAGAGGGTCATCATCACCTATCTTGGCACCAAATTTGGTGGCTATAGCTCAAAAACTGTGGGAGATATAGCCATTTCTGATTTCAAAATGCGGGGGGCCTGGGGGCGTAATGGGTGGGCGTGGCTCCAAAACTTTGATGCAGTTTTTTGGGGGTCGTTAACAGCTATCTTCCCACCAAATTTGGTACTTATAGCTGTAAGGATGTGCGAAATATGTGGATTTATCGGTTTTGAGTTATCGAATTTATCGATTTGCCAGCCCCCCAGTTATCGTAGAACCCCCATCTTGACACTTTAATTTACTATCCCATAGATAAAGAGAATTGGAAAGTTTCAAGTCTCTAGCTTGAAGGGTGTGGAAAAAACTTGCAACCATACGGACGGACAGACGGACAGACACCATGACGGACATTGCACAAAACCAATATACTCTTTACCTTCGGTATCGAGTATAAAATAGGGCAAACATGTAAGAAATGACAATACTTAAAATTTACTGCAATTAAGATTTAAAAAATTTACTTTACACCACATTTGAAAGTTGTCTAAATCTCTTTGAAGCTGTTGAGCAGCAAGGGGAGTTGAAGCCGACGTGCATAATTGTACATCATCAGCGTACATCAAAACCCGAGAGAGCTTTATAACCGATGGAAGATCGTTTATAAACAAAATAAATAATAAAGGACCAAGATGACTACCCTGTGGAACGCCTGAAGTGACCTGAAACAACTTGGTAACGGATCCTTTAAATAAAACCCTCTGAGTTCTAAGAGTTAGGTAGTCTTTATTCCAAAGAACTAGAATATTTGAGTATATTGGGTTTGTGAAATGTCCGTCATGGTGTCTGTCCGTCCATATGTGCGCAAGTTTTTTCACACCCTTCAAGCTAGAGACTTGAAACTTTCCAATTTTCTTTATCTATGGGATAGTATATTAAAGATTGGGGTTTTACGATAACTGGGGGGCTGGCAAATCGATAAATTCGATAGCTTAAAACCGATACATCATCATATTTCGCACATCTTTACTGCTAGAACTACAAAATTTGGTAAGAAGATAGCTACCAGCAACCCCCAAAAAACTGCATCAAAAATATTGGAGCCACGAACACCCAAATTTTTTATGAATATAGCAATTGACATCCCACAGAGATCAGCAGCAAAAATTTGGATGCCACTCTAACCCATACCAACCCCAGCCCCCTTTCCAAACCTTTTACAAACTTTGAGCTAGAGTCACCAAATTTGGTTTGAGGATATTAATTGGCATCCCAGAAAGATCTGCAGCAAAAATTTGTATGCCACGCCCACCCATACCGCCCCTAGCCCCCCTTTGCAAACCTTTAACAAACTTTGAGCTAGTGTCACCAAATTTGGTATGAAGATAGCAATTGACTTTCCATAAGATCTGCATCAAAAATTTGGATGCCACTCCCACCCATACCTAGAGGTGGAGAACTATCGATAGCACTATCGTCACTATCGATGGTTGGGCGCTATCGAGCCACCATCGATGGCAGCAGACACCTTCGATAGTGGCCCATCCACTATCGATGGTGCCATCGATAGTGCGCTTTTCACATCGCAAAAAAAATTTGTTCGCGCCTATTCGTTTTTTTTTTTTTTCTTGTCTAGGAGTTAGATATTTTAATATTTTCTCAAAATTAGGCTACCAAATTATATAACAGCATCATACATTCCCCGTTAAACGATATTTATATTCGTTTTCCTTCTAAATATAACTTACAGATGCATGCCGCAAAGGGGGGTGCATTCTGACCGTTTTCGAAAGATTCTAGGATCGACAAGAGTTTTATGTTTAAAATATTACAAACGCTCTATGTCTTCATTCTAATATATACATTCATCATGAGTCCGAACGTTCGTCATTTTGACGATAGGATAATCTGATAGTGGTGGTGATTTTAATCTGCCACATGTGCATGGTCGGAATGACACATCTTCGGCGGTGTTACCAGTCACTTCGATGATTTTAGATGGCCACGATTAGGCCTATCGCAAGTTAACAGGGTGCATAACTAGTGGTAAATTGGCTAATATTTGTTTCGACAGATTGCAGTAATGCTAGAAACCCAGGCGGAAGAACCACCACCAACCTAGAACTATCCATCGAAATTCTTAACCCTAGTTCAATATCTAATAATACATTAAAAACCCGTTGCTTCGTAAACTAATTTTACTAAATTAAATTATCTTCCAACATACTAATTGGTTCGCCTTTATTCTTGTAGTGATAAGAAACTGCCATGCCATATTTTATAGGACCTGAATTCGCTTTTGATATTTGTGTTCCCCTCACTTGTCCTTCAAGGATAATAAACCACCTGGTTTACGAGGGAACTATCGAAATTGAAAAACGCGAAGACAAGAGCATATAAAAAATTTAAAAATCGGGAACTACCTAGATTTATCTTCGTATTTAGTAGCAAAATCTAGTTTTCTTCTGTTAACACATCTTGTTATAATAATTATCTTAATCGTTGTAGACTAAACTTTCACGTGACCCTAAACAGTTTTATAAATTTGTTAACTCTAAACGTAAGTCTTCTTGCTTGCCATCCTCAGTATACCTAGATGATACAAAAGCAAGTTCTGATCAGGCAGTAGCCGATCTATTTGCTGAGTATTTTCAATCAGTATATTCAACGAATTTACATAGTTGCAGTAATTCCTATCCTTTTCGAGTTCAATCGTCAAATTGCATATATATCCCAGTTATAACTGAGTGTACGCTTCTAAGTGACCTTAACTGTACCAAACCAGGCTATCTGCCTGGTCCTGATGAGTGCCAGGTTGTATACTTAGATACTGTGCGGATTCACTTGTAAACCCTTACATAAATTATTTAACTTGTCGGTTGACTCAACAGTGTTTCCTGCTATATGGAAGGAATCTTTATTATTCCACTCCATAAAAATTCTTCTAAGTCTAACGTTAAAATTATAGAGGCATATCCAAGTTGTCCGCCATTCCTAAAGTCTTTGAAAAATAATATGTTCTCAACTGCAACACACATGTAGTTCAATTATATCGCCTTATCAACACGGTTTTGTTAGGCGTAGATCTACTACCACTAACCTTCTTGAATTCACTTCGCTTGTTATCAAAGGGTTTCAGGAAAAATGCAAACTGACGTTGTTTACACCGATTTTAGTAAGGCATTTGATTCTGTTAGTCATTCTCTGTTGCTTCAAAAATTAAATATTATTGGATTTCCATCAAAACTCGTATTGTGGCTTTCGGAGTACTTGTTGGCCGAACACAAAAGTTGTTTTTAAGTCGTCTGTATCTAAACCTATTTTAGTTACCTCTGGTGTTCCCCAAGGTAGTCACCTTGGTCCTTTGCTATTTAATTTGTTTATTAACGATCTTCCAGCTGTTATTACTAACTCTTTTGTTTATATGTTTGCTGATGATGTAAAACTATGTTTCACCTACAATGATGCTTCTCTGTGCAACTTACTACAGTCGGATTTATGTGCGCTGTCGGCCTGGTGTCGTTTTAACTTACTCAATTTAAACTATTCAAAATGTAAAGTCATGTCTTTTGTAGAAGTACCCCTCATACTGCTCACTACTTGCTTGATGCTTCACCACTTGACCGCGTGTTTGAAATTAAAGATTTAGGCATTATTCTTGATCCTAAGCTAAAGTTTGACTCTCATATTTCTTCTATGGTTAATAAGGCCATTAATGTCTTTGGCTTCATCAAGCGGTGGTCGAAAGAGTTTAACGATCCCTACACCACTAAAACGCTTTATACATCCCTAGTACGTCCCATCCTGGAGTATGGATCTTGTGTGTGGTCCCCACAATACTGATCCACCAGGATAGAATTGAATCTGTGCAGAAGAAATTTCTTCTATTTGCCCTTAGAAGTTTTAACTGGGTTCCTGGAGTAGACTTACCCCGTATTCAAGTAGACTCCTTTTGATTAATCTTCCCTCCCTGTTAAACCGTAGAACTATGCATGGAGTATTATTTATTACTAACTTACTTAATGGTGAAATCGACTCATCAGTTCTTTGAGTCGAATTAAATTTAATGTCCCAATTAGATCTTCACGTAACTTTTACCCCTTAGCCTTGATCGTTGCTTCAGCAACTATTTAATTCATGAACCATTTCGTGTTATATGTTCTGACTATAACAAACTTTATTCTCTTGTCTCCTTGGAGGCCTCATCTCCAGTACTAAAAAGATCGATCCTTTTGCTTTATCTAATCGTAACCACTAACCACTAATCAAATGCTGGTCTGATTGGGTTTTTCTGGGTTTTTCCCAATCCTCGCAACAAATGTTGGACTACTCAATTTTTATTGAATTTCCCAGAGCTTTAACGTTAACTTTTGATTATATTTTCAGATTTATATATTAATCTATATTTTTATTTTAAATTATTTTAACTATTTTTTAATTTAAATTAATTTTGATTTCATTTTAATGTCAGCTGCTCTTAGCTGACAATAAATAAATAAATAAATAAAATAAATAAAATTCTGTGTCAGCAATTACAAAAAGAAAAAATTAGTAGATATGGATCGCTTTTGAAACCTAGGTATGTTTAATATATTATACATGAGTTTTTATGTCGATAATGTGTCGAATTTAAAGTAAACGTCGAGTGTCCACCTCAAGTACCGTCAAGCAGGACTGCGATTGCACCAGAACAGACTCTTAAAGGGATTCTGAACAGGTCGGCAGAGTGCCAAAAAAAAAGCAAAATTTTAAATGTCTGGAAGTATTTTAAGAGGTCCGACGACAAAAAATTTGCAAAATGTCTTGACTATGGCAAAGAATATAAGACAAGCGGCAATACATCAAACTTGCACGACCATTTAAAAAGGTTTCATCCTGGCCTGGAAAGTAAAAACCCAGAATCTAGCACACAAGCTGTACGTGCTGAGAGGAACGACACTGCGTCTACAAGCAGCAGTTACCGATCGAGTATGAACTCTGTCGCGTCCTACTTTAAAAGAGCCGTCTTGTATGATTCAAATTCTGAAAGAAAGACCGACATTGACAAAGTCCTAACTGAGATGGTTGCCAAAGATGTGCAGCCCTACAATATTGTAAACAAGTGGAAACGTTGCAGTCGGACGCAACCGACTGCGGCATACTCGATACCAGTATTAAACCGGTAAAAAGAGGCCTGATTGCAGAGGGGTACGGATGCGGCAGGGGTGTACGCTGCCTTAAAGATTTTTCTATGCAGATGGGGATGCCACAAGCTGTCTTCGTTGCAAATTTGGTGACTAGCTCAAAGTTTGTAAAAGGTGGGGAAAGGGGGGCTGGGGGCAGTATGGGTAGTTGTGGCATCAACATTTTTGATGCAGATCTTTGTGAAATGTCAATTGCTATCTTCATACCAAATTTGTTGACTCTAGCTCAAAGTTTGTAAAAAGTGGGGAAAGGGGGGCTGGGGGTGGTATGGGTGGACGTGGCATCCAAATTTTTGATGCAGATGTTTGTGGAATCTCAATTGCTATCTTCATACCAAATTTGGTGACCCTAGCTCAAAGTTTGTAAAAAGTGGGAAAGGGGAGCTGGGGTGGTATGGGTGGGCATGGCATCCAAATTTTTGATGCAGATCTTTGTGGAATGTCAATTGCTATTTTCATACCAAATTTGGTGACTCTAGCTCAAAGTTTGTAAAAGTGGGGAAAGGGGGGCGAAATGGAGGGCGTGGCTCCAAAACTTTGATGCCGATTTTTGGGGGTCGTTGCCAGCTATCTTCCTACCAAATTTGGTGGTTCTAGCTCCACTACTCTCGAAGATACACGCATTCCGTTTTTGACGAAGCGTTGGGGTGGATGGGGGCGGCTAGGGCAGTATCGGTGGGCGTGGCATCCAAACTTTTGATGCAGTTTTTGTAGGGTCATCATCACCTATCTTGGCACCAAATTTGGTGGCTATAGCTTAAAAACTGTGGGAGATATAGCCATTTCTGATTTCAAAATACGGGGAACTGGGGGCGTAATGGGTGGGCGTGGCTCCAAAACTTTGATGCAGATTTTTCGGGGTCGTTGCCAGTTATCTTCCTTCGAAATTTGGTGGCTCTAGCATCACAACTCTAGAAGATACACGCATTCCCGTTTTTGACGAAGCGTTGGGGTGGATGGGGGTGGCTAGGGCAGTATTGGTGGGCGTGGTATCCAATCTTTTGATGCAGTTTTTGGGGGGTTATCATCACCTATCTTGGCACCAAATTTGGTGGCTAAGCTTAAAAACTGTGGGAGATATAGCCATTTCTGATTTCAAAATCCGGGGGAGGGGGGGAGGCTGGGGGCGGAATGGGGGGCGTGGCTCCAAAATTTTTGATGCAGTTTTTTGGGGGTTGCTAGTAGCTATCTTCTTACCAAATTCGGTAGTTCTAGCTGTAAGGATGTGCGAAATATGTGGATTTATCGGTTTTGAGTTATCGAATTTATCGATTTGCCAGCCCCCCAGTTATCGTAGAACCCCCATCTTGACACTTTAATTTACTATCCCATAGATAAAGAGAATTGGAAAGTTTCAAGTCTCTAGCTTGAAGGGTGTGGAAAAAAGTTGCGAACATACAGACGGACAGACGGACAGACGGTCAGACGGACAGACGGACGGACACCATGACGGACATTGCACAAACTCAATATACTCTTTACCTTCGGTATCGAGTATAAAAATGAAGGGTTTGTACAATACACTCAGGTATTGGATCCTAGATATAAATTACCAAGCAAGACGCACTTACGAGATGTGCTAATGTTTAAATATTTCAAGGAAACCTCTGCCAAGTTATCAGCAATACTTCAAAATGTTTCGGATATAGCAATTACATGTGATTTGTGGACATCAAGTGCCAATGCTAGTTTTTTGACTGTGACGGGTCATTTTGCGTATAATCACGAATTATAAACAGCATCCTTGGCTACGAAAAAACTGTTAAGCACAACTAACCACTGTTCGCAAAACATTGCTGACACATTGCAAGAAATATTTATTGATTGGAACATCCTCAACAAAACTTTTTGTATTGTTACTGATAATGCCAGCTCCATGCTTAAAGCATGTGAACTAGTGCTGCAAAAATATCGATATTTGGCGGTATCGATATTTTCGATATTTTGGGAGAAAAAAATCGATTATATCGATATATCGAATTTTAAAAAATATTTTTATTTTTTCAGCGACAATCACTGCAAGATTAAAAAGAAAACAAAATCTTTTTAGAGATCAAACAAAAACTATTTATTAAGTTCATCATTAACTTAAAACTAAACAAGTGGAAACGTTGCAGTCGGACGCAACCGACTGCGGCATACCCGATACCAGTATTAAAACCGGTAAAAAGAGGCCTGATTGCAGAGGGGTACGGATGCGGGGGGGTGTACGCTGCCTTAAAGATTTTCCGATGCAGATGGGGATGCCACCAGCAATATTCCTTCCAAATTTGGTGACTCTAGCTAAAAGTTTGTAAAATGTAGGGAAAGGGGGCTGGGGGCGGTATGGGTAGTTGTGGCATCAAAATTTTTGATGCAGATCTCTGAAATGTCAATTGCTATCTTCAAACCAAATTTGGTGAATCTAGCTCGAAGTTTGTAAAAAGTGGGGAAAGGGGGCTGGGGCGGTATGGGTGGGCGTGGCATCCAAATTTTTGATGCAGATCTTTTGGAATGTCAATTCTATATTCATACCAAATTTGGTGACTCTAGCTCAAAGTTTGTAAAAGTGAGGAAAGGGGGCTGGGGCGGTATGGGTGGGCGTGGCATCCAAATTTGTGATGCAGATCTTTGTGGAATGTCAGTTGCTATCTTCATACCAAATTTGGTGACTCTAGCTAAAATTTTGTAAAAAGTGGGGAAAGGGGGCGAAATGGGTGGGCGTGGCTCCAAAACTTTGGGGTCGTTGCCAGCTATCTTCCTACCAAATTTGGTGGCTCTAGCTCCACAAATCTGGAAGATACACGCATTGCCGTTTTTGACGAAGCGTTGGGGCGGATGGGGGCGGCTAGGGCAGTATTGGTGGGCGTGGCATCCAAACTTTGATGCAGTTTTTGGGGGTCATCATCACCTATCTTGGTACCAAATTTGGTGGCTCTAGCTCAAAAACTGTGGGAGATATAGCCATTTCTGATTTCGAATTGCGGGGAGCTGGGGCGGAATGGGTGGGCGTGGCTCCAAAACTTTGATGCAGATTTTGGGGTCGTTGCCAGCTATCTTCCTACCAAATTTGGTGGCTCTAGCATCACAACTCTAGAAGATACACGCATTCCCGTTTTGACGAAGCGTTGGGGCGGATGGGGCGGCTAGGGCAGTATTGGTGGGCGTGGCATCCAAACTTTTGATGCAGTTTTGGGGGTCATCATCACCTATCTTGGCACCAAATTTGGTGGCTATAGCTCAAAAACTGTGGGAGATATAGGCTTTTTGATTTTAAAACGCGGGGGGCTGGGGGGAATAAGGGGGCGTGGCTCCAAAATTTTTGATGCAGTTTTTGGGGGTTGCTAGTAGCGATCTTCTTACCAAATTTGGTAGTTCTAGCTGTAAGGATGTGCGAAATATGTGGATTTATCGGTTTTGAGTTATCGAATTTATCGATTTGCCAGCCCCCCAGTTATCGTAGAACCCCCATCTTGACACTTTAATTTACTATCCCATAGATAAAGATAATTGGAAAGTTTCAAGTCTCTAGCTTGAAGGGTGTGGAAAAAATTGGACACATACAGACGGACAGACGGACAGACGGACAGACGGACGGACACCATGACGGACATTGCACAAACTCAATATACTCTTTACCTTCGGTATCGAGTATAAAAATCATAAGAATAATATATTCAAAAAAACAAATCAAATATTAATAAAATTAAAAAAATTAACAAACAAAACAATTGCCTTCATGGCAGTTGCTTATTGAAATCAAAACCATCTATGGCAAAATCCACTGGTTTTTGCTTAGGAAAACTAAATTGTTAACTGTGTCAGATTCTAAGGAAGCTCTTTTCATACTCGTTACCGAAGGTAAAGAGTATATTGGTTTTGTGCAATGTCCGTCATGGTGTCTGTCCGTCTGTCCGTCCGTCCGTCCGTCCGTCTGTCCGTCCGTATGTATGCAAGATTTTTCCACACCCTTCAAGCTAGAGACTTGAAACTTTCCAATTCTCTTTATCAATGGGATAGTAAATTTAAGTGTCAAGAGGGTTCTACGATAACTGGGGGCTGGCAAATCGATAAATTCGATAACTAAAAATCTATAAACCGAATTTTTCGCACATCCTTACAGCTAGAACAACCAAATTTGGTAAGAAGATAGCTACAAGCAACCACCAAAAATTGCATCAAAATTTTGGAGCCACGCTCACCCACTCCGCCCCCAGCCCCCCGCATTTTAAAGTCAAAAATCATATATCTCCCACAGTTTTTGAACTATAGCCACCAAATTTGGTGCCAAGAAAGGTGATGATGACCCCTAAAAAACTGCATCAAAAGTTTGGATGCCACGCCCACCAATACTGCCCTAGCCACCCCCATCCACCCCAACGCTTCGTCAAAAACGGGAATGCGTGTATCTTCCAGAGTTATGGAGCTAGAACCAGCAAATTTGGTAGGAAGATAGCTGGCAACGACCCCCAAAAACCTGCATCAAAGTTCTGGAGCCACGCCCACCCATTTCGCCCCCCTTTCCCCACCTTTTACAAACTTTTAGCTAGAGTCACCAAAGTTGGTATGAAGATAGCAATTGACATTCCACAAATATCTGCATCAAAAATTTGGATGCCACACCCACATATACCGCCCCCAGCCCCCCTTTCCCCACTTATTACAAATTTCGAGCTAGTCATCAAATTTGGTATGAAGATAGCAATTAACATTCCACATAGATCTGCATCAAAAATTTTGATGCCACGCCCAACCATACCGCCCCCAGCCCCCTTTCCCCACTTTTACAAAGTTCGAGCTAGAGTAACCAAATTTGGTATGAAGATAGCAATTGACATTCCACATAGATCTGCATCAAATATTTGGATGCCACGCCCACCCATACCACCCCAGCCCCCCTCTCCCAACTTTTTACAAATTTCGAGCTAGAGTCACCAAATTTGGTATGAAGATAGCAATTGACATTCCACAAAGATCAGCATCACAAATTTGGATGCCACGCCCACCAATACCGCCCCCAGCCCCCTCTCCCAACTTTTTACAATTTTCGAGCTAGAGTCACAAAATTTGGTATGAAGATAGCAATTGACATTCCACAAAGATCTGCGTCAAAATTTGGATGCCACACCCACCCAATCCGCCCCAGCCCCCTTTCCGAAGCTATTACTTTTTGAGCTAGAGTCACCAAATTTGGAAGGAAGATAGCTGGTGGCATCCCCATCTGCAACGGAGAATCTTTAAGGCAGCGTTCTCCCCTGCCGCATCCGTACCCCTTGCAATCAGGCCTTTTTTACCGTTTTTATACTCGATACCGAAGGTAAAGAGTATATTGAGTTTGTGCAATGTCCGTCATGGTGTCCGTCCGTCTGTCCGTCTGTATGTGTCCAATTTTTTCCACACCCTTCAAGCTAGAGACTTGAAACTTTCCAATTCTCTTTATCTATGGGATAGTAAATTAAAGTGTCAAGATGGGGGTTCTACGATAACTGGGGCTGGCAAATCGATAAATTCGATAACTCAAAACCGATAAATCCACATATTTCGCACATCCTTACAGCTAGAACTACCAAATTTGGTAAGAAGATAGCTACTAGCAACCCCAAAAAACTGCATCAAAATTTTGGAGCCACGCCCCCTATTCCGCCCCAGCCCCCCGCGTTTTAAAGTCAAAAAGCCTATACTCCCACAGTTTTGAGCTATAGCCACCAAATTTGGTGCCAAGATAGGTGATGATGACCCCCCAAAACTGCATCAAAAGTTTGGATGCCACGCCCACCAATACTGCCCTAGCCGCCCCCATCCGCCCCAACGCTTCGTCAAAAACGGGAATGCGTGTATCTTCTAGAGTTGTGATGCTAGAGCCACCAAATTTGGTAGGAAGATAGCTGGCAACGACCCCAAAAATCTGCATCAAAGTTTTGGAGCCTCGCCCACCCATTCCGCCCCCAGCTCCCCGCATTTAGAAATCAGAAATGGCTATATCTCCCACAGTTTTTGAGCTAGAGCCACCAAATTTGTTGCCAAGATAGGTGATGATGACCCCCTAAAACTGCATCAAAAGCTTGGATGCCACGCCCACCGACACTGCCCTAGCCGCCCCCATCCGCCCCAACGCTTCGTCAAAAACGGGAATGCGTGTATCTTCCAGAGTTGTGGAGCTAGAGCCACCAAATTTGGTAGGAAGATAGCTGGCAACGACCTCCAAAAATCTGCATCAAAGTTTTGGAGCCACGCCCACCCATTTCGCCCCCTTTCCCCACCTTTTACAAAATTTTAGCTAGAGTCACCAAATTTGGATGAAGATAGCAACTGACATTCCACAAAGATCTGCATCACAAATTTGGATGCCACGCCCACCCATACCGCCCCCAGCCCCCCTTTCCCCACTTTTTACAAACTTTGAGCTAGAGTCACCAAATTTGGTATGAAGATAGCAATTGACATTCCACAAAATCTGCATCAAAAATTTGGATGCCACGCCCACCCATACCACCCCCAACCCCCTTTCCCCAATTTTTACAAATTTCGAGCTAGAGTCACCAAATTTGGTATGAAGATAGCAATTGACATTCCACAAAGATCTGCATCAAAAATTTGGATGCCACGCCCACCCATACCGCCCCCAGCCCCCTTTCCACACTTATTACAAACTTTGAGCTAGAGTCACAAATTTTGGTATGAAGATAGCAATTGACATTCCAGATAGATCTGCATCATAAATTTGGATGCCACGTCCACCCATACCACCCCCAGCCCCCTTTCCCCACTTTTTACAAACTTCGAGCTAGATTCACCAAATTTGGTTTGAAGATAGCAATTGACATTTCACAAAGATCTGCATCAAAATTTTTGATGCCAAAACTACCCATACCGCCCCCAGCCCCCCTTTCCCCACCTTTACAAATTTTGAGCTAGAGTCACCAAATTTGTAAGGAAGATAGCTTGTGGCATCCCCATCTGCATCGGAAAATCTTTAAGGCAGCGTACACCCCTGCCGCATCCGTACCCCTCTGCAATCAGGCCTCTTTTACCGGTTTTAATACTGGTATCGAGTATGCCGCAGTCGGTTGCGTCCGACTGCAACGTTTCCACTTGTTTTGTTTGCTATCATGCCAGCTTTGCTGAACACGCGTTCGCTCTCCGTGGAGGTGGCCGGAATACATAAATATTGTGTAGTAGGGTGCATTCGTGTCATGTGGTTTTGCAGATTTGTGGTGTTTCCACTTGTTTTACACACTTTGCCACACTTCTTGCACATGGCACTACCACCATCCTTTGATTTTTCAAAAAAACTCCAGACTTTTGATTTGCCACTCCTGTCGGTTTTTTTAACATCTTCTGCAGCACCTAAAATACTCAAGAGCTATAAATTCATGTCTATACATTACTGTAAGTCAATTATACTTACGTTTTCTGCCAAGAAACTGGTCCATCCTCTTCGGCAATCTTGTTCATTTAAATCAAACTAGAATAATTCAATTATTATAAATTTTGTAATAATTTGTCTAACTTTTTACTTACCCAGCCAACGCAAACGCAAAGTGTGACCATTATTTCGATATATCGATCTTATAAAAAATGGATCGATATTTTCGCAAAATTTGAAAATATCGATATAATCGATATTGAATCGATATTTTTGCAGCACTAATGTGAACTATTACACATTCGCAATCTGCCATGCTTTGCGCATACGATCAATCTGGTGGTGCAAGATGCTTTAAACGTTGATGACGCAGTGCTTAAAGATTTATTTACTAAGTGTAAATCAATCGTTCGATTTTTTAAGCAAAGCACAATAGCGAGTGAAAAACTCAAATTAGCTCAAGAAGGATCAGAGTATACTTTGCTGCAGGAAACACCCACTAGGTGGAATAGTTTCTATTTCATGATTGGGCGTATTATAAAAACGAACGATGCCATTGCAGAAGTCTTACTAACAACAACAAATGCACCGCAGCCAATTACTGCTGAGGAAATACTTGTGCTAAAAGATATCGAAAAAGTATTGGCTTTCTTTCAGCAAGCAAGTGAGAAAATTTCTGGCGGAAAGTACGTGACCATATCGCTAATTATACCCATGGCATGTGGACTTTTTCGCAAAATCGAAAGTGTTGTACCTTTGCTACAAACTTTGCAAGGAAAAACTTTAAACCAAATATTAGTGGAGTCAATAAAGAAACGTCTTTCCATATATGAGCAAAGAACAGTCTGCATGATGGCTACGCTATTGGATCCACGCTTCAAAAAAATGGATTTCAACACAGCTCAAACGCTGAACAAGCAGCAGCATTTTTGAAAATGAGCTTGCAAATTTCCCCGTCAGAGAGACCTTAATTAATCTGCCCGTCGCACCGGATACAAATTTACAGGACACTTTGTTTGATTTTTTGGGTGAGCGATCGATGAACAACGTTGGAAACTCACGAGTGGATGCAATTCTGACAAAAAAGGCAATATCTGGAGAGGGCAATTGCCGCACAAGATATGGACCCTCTGTTATAGATGGTATGCCTTAATTAAAAGTGCCGAATTATAAGTTCTATTTAATTAAATATATTACTTTTTTTTCCAGGTGAATCAAACTGATTTTCCCGCTATTGGAATCCTTTTTTGCAAATATCTCTGCATTCCCGCTACTACCGCTGAATGCCCTCAGCAAGGCGGGCCAAATTATTTCAGAGAGGCAAACCCGACTCAAGGAAAAACATGTAAACATTCTTTTATTTTTAAACCGTAACTCTTGGTTAAAATAAACCATAATTTTATTGTATTCGTTTAAAATAAATTTGTTTGTTGGGCTATACTATCGATGGCGCTATCGACACAATCGATGGCACTATCGACACTATCGATGGCTCAAAATAAACTATCGTCGAATATCGATGGCGCCCGCTATCGATAGTTCTCCACCTCTACCCATAGCGCCCCCAGCCCCCCTTTCCGAAGCTATTACTTACTTTGAGCTAGAGTCACCAAATTTGGAAGGAAAAAAGCTGGTGGCATCCCCATCTGCATCGGAGAATCTTTAAGGCAGCGTACACCCCTTCAGCATCCTTACCCCTTTGCATTCAGGTCTCTTTTTACTGGTTTTAATACTGGTAACAAGTATTCGGTTGCATCCGACTGCAACGTTTCCATTTGTTGTTATTTTGTTTTATTTTTTTAATTTTTTTTTTTATTTTCTTTACATTAATTTTGTATTACTTAAAACAGTGGTGTCCAAACTCACACAATGAAAGCGTTGCGCTTGTGTGCGAAGCCGCGAAAAACGAAGGCAACGTGACGTTTTACTGCTTTACACTGAAAAAATAAAATGCGTGCGATCCAAGCATAAAAAAATTATAACATCAAAGGTAAAGCGACATGCATCGTAATGGCACAATAAACATTGAGCTTTTTACCATCCATATTCTCAATGAAAAATAATTCATTTTCCCAATTGACATCAAACATTTTTTTGCAATGCAGCATAGCGAATGACTGCGCGTTTGACTTTTGAGTCGAGAGAGCAAATGCAGCCGAACACGCGCATCGTAAGAGAACAAGCTGCCGAGAGAACACCACGCGTGGCTGCCTTTTCAAATTTTGGACACCACTGACTTAAAACCATATCTTTCAGGAGGTTTTACTGTACGCCCACTTCTTGTTGTATAATTCTGTTCCTCATCATTCTCTGTGTCATATGCATCTGATTCATGATTTTCAAAACTTATATTAGACTCAATACTTTCTGCTGTTTGATGAATTTACTAATGTTATTTCTGGCAAGTTATTTTCATCACTTATTTCAACATTTTCTTCAAATTGTGGATCACTATCATGGGAATATTATTATTTATTATTATTAACGCGTTAGTACTTAATTTAAAATTAGGTCTAACATTAATACTAAGCTATAGCAGCTAAGGCCTTAAGCTTTTGGATGTGTGTTTTAGATTATTTTATGTACATGTGATCTTATATATATTTTGTCTATTTACATTGGGCTATTGGCGTTAAATTAAATTGTATAAATTTGTATTTTTTAAGAATTCTATTGTATTGAGTAGATTTTTGATGGAAGTTATTTCGGTTATGGAGGTATAAGGCTCTTTCTCTGTTGTAAAGTGGGCAATCGATAAATATGTGTTTGATGGTGAGGTTTGAGGTACAATTAGTACATGTGGGTGGAGTAGATTTATTTAGTATGTGGCTATGGGTTAGGTGTGTATGTCCTAGTTTTAATATTGTAAATTTTAAAAAGTCCGTTCGTGGTGTGTTTTTATACTCGATACCGAAGGTAAAGAGTATATTGGTTTTGTGCAATGTCCGTCATGGTGTCTGTCCGTCTGTCCGTCCGTATGGTTGCAAGTTTTTTCCACACCCTTCGAGCTAGAGACTTGAAACTTTCCAATTCTCTTTATCTACGGGATAGTAAATTAAAGTGTCAAGATGGGGGTTCTACGATAACTAGGGGGCTGGCAAATCGATAAATTCGATAACTCAAAACCGATAAATCCACATATTTCGCACATCCTTACAGCTATAAGTACCAAATTTGGTAAGAAGATAGCTATTAGCAACCCCCAAAAAACTGCATCAAAAATTTTGGAGCCACGCCCCCATTCCGCCCCCAGCCCCCCCGCATTTTAAAGTCAAAATAGCCCATATCTCCCACAGTTTTTGAGCTATAGCCACCAAATTTGGTGCCAAAATAGGTGATGATGACCCCCTAAAAACCGCACCAAAAGTTTGGATACCACGCCCACCGATACTGCCCTAGCCTCCCCCATCCACCCCAACGCTTCTCAAAAAGTCCAACCCAAAAACGGGAATGAGTGTATCTTCCAGAGTTGTGGAGCTAAAGCCACCAAATTTGGTAAGAAGATAGCTGGCAACGACCCCCAAAAATCTGCATCAAAGTTTTGGAGCAAAGGCCTCCATTTCGCCCCCTTTCCCAACTTTTTAAAGTTTTCTTGCTAGAGTCACCAAATTTGGTATGAAGATAGCAATTGACATTCCACAAAGATCTGCATCAAAAATTTGGATGCCACGCCCACCCATACCACCCCCAACCCCCCTTTCCCCAATTTTTATAAATTTCGAGCTAGAGTCACCAAATTTGGTATGAAGATAGCAATTGATATTTCTCAAAGATCTGCATCAAAAATTTGGATGCAACGCCCACCAATACCGCCCCCAGCCCCCTTTTCCCCACTTTTTACAAACTTCGAGCTAGAGTCACCAAATTTGGTATGTAGATAGCAATTGACATTCCACATAGATCTGCATAAAAAATTTGGATGCCTCGCCCACCCATACCGCCCCCAGCCCCCCTTTCCACACTTATTACAAATTTCGAGCTAGAGTCACCAAATTTGGTATGAAGATAGCAATTGACATTTCACAAAGATCTGCAACAAAAAATTTGATGCCTCAACTACCCATAATGCCCCCAGCCCCCCCCCCTTTCCCTACATTCTACAAACTTTGAGCTAGAGTCACCAAATTTGGAAGGAATATAGCTGGTGGCATCCCCATCTGCATCGGAGAATCTTTAAGGTAGCGTACACCCCTGCCGCATCCGTACCCCTTTGCAATCAGGCCTCTTTTTACCGGTTTTAATACTGGTATCGAGTATGCCGCAGTCGGTTGCGTCCGACTGCAACGTTTCTACTTGTTTATTAATGTTTTTGTTGGTTTGTCGTGGTAGATCATTTTGTAGTGCTGGGATGCTCTATTTAGTATTAGTTTATAGAAATGTTGGTCGCATCTTTTATAAATTTGTTTATGTCGGATGCGTTGTATGTAGTTAGTTTCAAGAATAAAGGGGAATTTATGGGTGTTTTTTGCCGTATCATCGGCTAGTTCGTTTCCTTTTATACCACAGTTTCCTGGGATCCATATAAGTAATAGTTTACTATTCTTGTGTTTGTTTAAAATATTTCTAATGGAGGAGTTGTAAAAGTGTTGGCTAATATCATTAAATAGATGGTCTATGTTTAACAGGGTTTGTCTTTTATTTAGTTTATAGACTATTGTGAAGTCATCGGCATAGCCATTAAATACGAGATTTTTGTGTTTGTCTAATGTCTTGTTCAGTTTATTATATGCTATCGCAAATATAATGACTGATAGGGGGGAACCCTGAGGTATTCCGTTGTTTAGAGGCAGAGAGGTGGAGTGTGACTTGTTGGCGAGGACTGTTATTTTTCTGTTCGTGAAGAAGTTCAAAATGTATTTTGCTATTTTTGGTCCTATTCTCCAGTCAGTAAGTTCGTCAATGGTACTGTGAATGCCTACATTGTCGAAGGCCTTTGCAAAATCTAGAGAGATGATGGAGGCGTAGTTTTTTTTTTTTTGAAAGGGTGGATGTGATCCGATAATCTAGCATTGCTAGGGAATCAGACACTTTGAGATTATTTTATCCAGCACCTTCGTGATACATGAGTTGAGGGAGATAGGGCGGTATGAATTGACAGCGGTCTTGTCCAAATTTGGTTTGAGGATGGGTATGACAATGCTTACTTTGAATTGCTGGGGAATTTGTGTCGTCAGGATGCTGTTGAAAAGGTTGAGAAGCCTTTTCAAAAGATTTGGTGGTAAGATCTTGATCATCGGGTAGCTTATTCGATCTCGTCCTGGTGTTTTACCTTTTAATTGATTAAGCGCAGCTAGAAGCTCGATCATGGTGATTTCTTTTTCAAGGTTAAGCGCCATGGAAGATGGATTATGTGAAATGATTGGGGTAGAATTTGCTTTGTGTTGGATGAAGGATGGGTGAAAGTTAATATCGAGTGATGCGTTGGACCAGTGAGTACAGAGAGTGTTGGCTATTTTATTTTTGTCTAGTATGTTTTGAGTGTGGTCATTGGGGTTAGTGAGGCAATGAATGTCGTAACGCGTTTTTAGACCGCAGAAGCGGTTTATATGTGACCATATTTTGGGAATGGGTGTATTCGGGTTTATTTCTGCTGTGAAGTTTTGAATGGAGATTCGTTTCTTGATTTTTATTTCCCGTTTAAGTCGGGCATTGGCTTTTTTTTTATGTAAGAAAATTTGTTATGTTGATGGTTCTATTTAGGTTGGTCCATGCTATTTGTTTTTGATGTTTTAGTTGTTGATGGTCTTGATCCCACCATGGCACAGTTTTCTTTTTTTTGTGTTGGAATGATTGTGGTATGGTTTGGTTGGCTGCGTGAATTATGATTTTTGTTATACTTGCTGCTTCTTTGTTCATGTTTGTGCTTGGAGGTTTTTCTATTGAGAGTTTTTCAGTAAGCTCCGCAAAAAAGGGCCAGTTCGCTTTTTTTAGGGTGGATTTTGGTCTTTCGGTGGGATTGTTGATGTTGTGCTCGTCGAATAGATCAATGTTTATGGGGAAGTGATCACTTCCTGAAAGGGAGTTTTCTCTCTTCCATGCGGAGTTAAGTTAAAGAATGGGTGATGCAAGGGACAGGTCTATGTGCGTGAAAGAATGGTGAGTGGTGAAGTGAGTTGGTGAGCCATTATTTAGAGTTATTAGTGAGGACTGGTTAATGAATTTGAAAAGTGTGTTGCCTCTATTGTTGTTCGTTTGAGAGCCCCAGCTCTGATGCCAGCTATTGAAATCTCCTGTTATGAGTAAGGGAGGGGTTAGGTTGTTGAAGGTGTTTCTTAAATTTTGGAGTCTAAAAGTTTTGTTAGGAGGTATGTATGATGATACGACAGTAAACTTGATTTTGGAGTGGATGCTAACTGCTATAGTGTCAAAGTCTAGTGAATTAAGGTTTAATTTTTGGTGCTGTATAGAGTTGTGGATAAGGAGCGCTACACCCCCATAACCGTTTGTGGCAGTGTTGGTGTGATACAATGTTTAATTGATTGGAATGGGAATGTTTTGTTTGGAGTAAAGGTGAGTTTCTTGGAGGGATATTATTTTTGGATTGTGATGTTTTATAAGTACTTGCAAATGTTTGTAGTTGTTGGTGTATCCGTTAAGATTCCATTGGAGTACTTTTAACATTACCTAATGTTAGGTTAAAGAAAATTTGTTTTTATTTTTTTTTTGTTAATTGTATGTGCAGTTGCAAGTAAAACAAGTGGAAACGTTGCAGTCGGACGCAACCGACTGCGGCATACTCGATACCAGTATTAAACCGGTAAAAAGAGGCCTGATTGCAGAGGGGTACGGATGCGGCAGGGGTGTACGCTGCCTTAAAGATTTTTCTATGCAGATGGGGATGCCACAAGCTGTCTTCGTTGCAAATTTGGTGACTAGCTCAAAGTTTGTAAAAGGTGGGGAAAGGGGGGCTGAGGGCAGTATGGGTAGTTGTGGCATCAACATTTTTGATGCAGATCTTTGTGAAATGTCAATTGCTATCTTCATACCAAATTTGTTGACTCTAGCTCAAAGTTTGTAAAAAGTGGGGAAAGGGGGGCTGGGGGTGGTATGGATGGACGTGGCATCCAAATTTTTGATGCAGATGTTTGTGGAATGTCAATTGCTATCTTCATACCAAATTTGGTGACCCTAGCTCAAAGTTTGTAAAAAGTGGGGAAGGGGAGCTGGGGTGGTATGGGTGGGCATGGCATCCAAATTTTTGATGCAGATCTTTGTGGAATGTCAATTGCTATTTTCATACCAAATTTGGTGACTCTAGCTCAAAGTTTGTAAAAATGGGGAAAGGGGGGGGCTGTGGGCGGTATGGGTGGGCGTGGCATCCAAATTTTTGATGCAGTTTTTTGGGGGTTGCTAGTAGCTATCTTCTTACCAAATTCGGTAGTTCTAGCTGTAAGGATGTGCGAAATATGTGGATTTATCGGTTTTGAGTTATCGAATTTATCGATTTGCCAGCCCCCCAGTTATCGTAGAACCCCCATCTTGACACTTTAATTTACTATCCCATAGATAAAGAGAATTGGAAAGTTTCAAGTCTCTAGCTTGAAGGGTGTGGAAAAAAGTTGCGAACATACAGACGGACAGACGGACAGACGGTCAGACGGACAGACGGACGGACACCATGACGGACATTGCACAAACTCAATATACTCTTTACCTTCGGTATCGAGTATAAATATATTAGAATGTTTAATTGTAGTTATGTTGATTGTGGTCAGATGCTATCGCTGTCGCTGAGTAGATGTATTTTGTTTAGGCTATTTTTTATACTCGATACCGAAGGTAATTTATACTCGATACCGAAGGTAAAGAGTATATTGAGTTTGTGCAATGTCCGTCATGGTGTCCGTCCGTCTGTCCGTCTGTCCGTCTGTATGTTCGCAACTTTTTTCCACACCCTTCAAGCTAGAGACTTGAAACTTTCCAATTCTCTTTATCTATGGGATAGTAAATTAAAGTGTCAAGATGGGGGTTCTACGATAACTGGGGGCTGGCAAATCGATAAATTCGATAACTCAAAACCGATAAATCCACATATTTCGCACATCCTTACAGCTAGAACTACCCAATTTGGTAAGAAGATAGCTATTAGCAACCCCCAAAAAATTGCATAAAAAATTTTGGAGCCACGCCCCCCCTTTCCGCCCCCAACCCCCCGCATTTTAAAGTCAAAAAGCCTATATCTCCCTCAGTTTTTGAGCTAGACCCACCAAATTTGGTGCCAAGATAGGTGATGATGACCCCCAAAAACTGCATCAAAAGTTTGGATACCACGACCACCGATACAGCCCTAGCCGCCCCCATCCACCCCAACGCTTCGTCAAAAACGGGAATGCGTGTATCTTCCAGAGTTGTGGAGCTAGAACCTCCAAATTTGGTAGGAATATAGCTGGTAACAACCCCCCAAAAACTGCATCAAAGTTTTGGAGCCACGCCCACCCATTCCGCCCCCAGGCCCCCAGCATTTTGAAATCACAAATGGATGTATCTCCCTCAGTTTTAGAGCTAGAGCCACCAAATTTGGTGCCAAGATAGGTGATGATGACCCCCCAAAAACTGCATCAAAAGTTTGGATGCCACGCCCACCAATACTGCCCTAGCCGCCCCCATCCACCCCAACGCTTCGTCAAAAACGGGAATGCGTGTATCTTCCAGAATTGTGGAGCTAGAGCCACCAAATTTGGTAAGAAGATAGCTGGCAACGACCCCCCAAAAATCTGCATCAAAGTTTTGGAGCCACGCCCACCCATTTCGCCCCCCTTTCCACACTTTTTAAAAACTTTTAGCTAGAGTCACCAAATTTGGTATGAATATAGCAACTGACATTCCACAAAGATCTGCATCACAAATTGGGATGCCACGCCCACCCATACCGCCCCCAGCCCCCCTTTCCCCACATTTTACAAACTTTGAGCTAGGGTCACCAAATTTGGTATGAAGATAGCAATTGACATTCGACAAAGATCTGCATCAAAAATTTGGATGCCACGCCCACCCATACCGCCCCCAGCCCCCCCCCCCTTTCCCCACTTTTTACAAACTTTGAGCTAGGGTCACCAAATTTGGTATGAAGATAGCAATTGACATTCCACAAAGATCTGCATCAAAAGTTTGGATGCCACGCCCACCCATACCGCCCCCAGCCCCCCTTCCCCACCTTTTACAAACTTTGAGCTAGAGTCACCAAATTTGGTATGAATATAACAATTGACATTCCACAAAGATCTGCATCAAAAATTTGGATGCCACGCCCACCCATACCGCCCCCAGCCCCTTTTTCCCCACTTTTTACAAACTTTCAGCTAGGGTCACCAAATTTGGTATGAAGTTAGCAATTGACATTCCACAAAGATCTGCATCAAAAATTTGGATGCCACGCCCACCCATACCGCCCTCAGCCCCCCTTTCCCCACCTTTTACAAACTTTGAGCTAGAGTCACAAAATTTGTAAGGAAGATAGCTTGTGGCATCCCCATCTGCATCGGAAAATCTTTAAGGCAGCGTACACCCCTGCCGCATCCGTACCCCCTCCGCAATCAGGCCTTTTTTTACCGGTTTTAATACTGGTATCGAGTATGCCGCAGTCGGTTGCGTCCGACTGCAACGTTTCCACTTGTTTTTGGTTTGAATTCGGTTTTGTCTTTTGATTTTAAATTTTTTGTGAGAGTGTTTTGTTTGTTTGTAGAATATATACGAAGTTTAAGTTCTTCTGATAAAGATGTTTTGAGTGTTGTTGTTGACTGTGGTGTTGAGGTCGATGGGTTTTCTTTGGCGTAGGGTGTTGTGTCCATGGCTGTTTCGAGATCGTCGTATGTTGTTAAATTTCTTTTATGGTTGTTGGAGTTGTTGGGTGTGGTTTTGATGGTTTTAGATGGATTGGATGAATTTGTTGCTGGGTTTGTTGGTATTGTTGATTGTTTGGCTGGTTGTTGTGCTGCTATTGTAGAGTACGTAGATGGTTGATGGGAGTGTCTTGAGTAGTATATTCTTTTGGCTTCTTTGTGGTCTACTTTTTCAAGAGTTTTAATAGATGTCAGCTCTCTTTGCTTTAAAAAGGCTGGACATGATTTATCCATTGGGCTGTGTTTTATTTGGTTGAGAGTGTCATATTTGCAGTTTATGCAAGATTTCTCTTTGGTGCAGGTTTCGTTTTCAGCAGTGTGATGTTCTTCGGAGCAGTTGGTGCATACTTTGGAGGATTTGCAAGTGGTTGTAGGATGTCCAAGTCTTAGACAATTGCGACATCTAAGTGGGAGTGGTATGTATGGCCGAACGTTTACACGCTCATATCCAATAATGATTGATTCTAGAAGTGATATTGAAGCGAAGGTTATAGTAATGAGTCCAGTTTCTTTAGGTGTATTGTTTTCCATTTTAATTATTTTACGTATTTCTGTGACGTTTTGCGGTTGGAGTTCTTTTAATATTTCTTCATCTTTGTTATTGCGTAGCTCGTTGGAATAAATAACTGCCCTCAAAAGTTTAGAGTTTTATGCTCGCTAACTGATACGGGAAAGTCGGTGAAGGTGGTCAGTTTTAGAAGTTTTTGGGCTTGAAGTGCGTTTTTGGTTTTAATAAGCAAGGCTCCTATTCTTGTTTTTTTGCATGTTTCTACTTCTCCGTTGCATGTATAGTCAATGACTTTTTTTTATAAGAAAGGGTGATACGTTTTCAAATGTTTTGTCATCCGTTCTATTTATATTGATGAATTTGGGTTCATTATTAAATGATTTGAAGAGTCTATTTATCTCGGGAGGCATTGTAGTTGTTATTGGGCTGATGCCCTGCCTTAATCTTTTTAATAACTGTTCTGTGGGCTTTTTGTTTTTGTTTTTTTCGCGAATTGTTTTGTGCACTTGTACGTTTGGTTTTTTGTAAATGTTGTTGTTTTTAACTGATAAGCACTGGCTTTCGGTTGCTAGTCACACGTCTTTACCTCTCAAAGCTAAGAGTGGTGATCATGGGAATAATTTTTTGTCTTAGCAATAAATCGGCGACTTCGTCTATCGAACATCATTAACAATTTTAGCTACTTCTCCATAATACCATTCTTTTCCATTTTTCTTAAATATAACCCTTTCCCCAACGGTCAATACTGATTTTGCATTTCTATCATAGTAATATTTTTGCTTTTCTTTTAAATAGCTTTTTATTAACTTCACTTCAGGGTGAGTAACTCAATAAAAAGGTATAAATTAGATTTTAAAGGAATGCTGAACGTATCACTCATATGGCTTAGTGGTTAGGATACCCGACTCACAGCAAAGAGATCCAGGTTCGAATATCGGCGTGAATATGTGGGTGATTTTAATTTTTTGTCAGATTTAGTTTTTTTAAATAGCTTTTTAATAGCTTCACTTGTGATTTGAGTACCCGACTCTTAAGGCAACCAAACGTGCTTGCTTGCGTAAAGCATCGAATTGGCAAAGTTTCAACATATGCTACGACGTGACGCCCAAACGATGCTTACCACGGTTTCGTTGAGTTTAATTTTTTAACGAATGCTAAGCGCCTAAGCATAAGTTCAATATTTGAAACCATGCTTCGATGCTTGTGCCTAGAGCTGTCGCTGTTTTTATTATATGGAAAATATTTAAAATAATTGTTAGATCTTCATTTATTGTTTATAAACACATTGATATAATATACTAGATCTATAAACCATGTGCTATCTTTATTTTTAACATTATATTACATAAATGTTAGCATTTATTTTAAATGGAATAAAACAGACCATATGGCAACACGTACCATTGTTTTGTTTACATTATTCACTTGGTGGTTGTTTTCGCATTGAAATGGAAAACAACGAGTTTTTAAAACTTATAGCGGCTGTGCAACCGCATCCTCTATTGTACGATAAAACCAACAAGAATTATTTCAATATATTGGTGAAACAAAAAGAGTGGAATAGAATTGCTGCAGAGTGCGAAAAACCGGTACGTTTTTATGAAATCAGCAACAGATCTTCAATACTAATGGTTTTTCTTTTTATATTAACAGTAAGTGAATGCAAGCATCGGTGGAAGTTGTTGCGGGAGCGTTTTGTAAAGAAATGAAGAAAATGGAGTCCAGTTCAGGTAGCGGGCAGATCTACAAGGAACCATGGTGCTATTTTGAGTCACTGGTTTCCTTAGGCAAAGTTTAGCGCCACGACGGTATACAAATAATATTTCTTATCATTGTATATCACTAATTAATTTTTTTAGCACTCGCGACAACGCAACGATGGAAAGTAGCCTGATTTGCGAGATTGATGCAAACCACGCTGACAGCCTCAACGACAGCGACGTAACATTCGAAACTTTATCGATCAAGATGAAGATGAAAGTTTCAGCCGGAAAAGCCCGAAGGACGACATTGGTTTGGAATTAATTAGCGAAGCCAAAGAGCTTGCAAGTTGCTGCTGCTCAGATAAGTGCGCCAGTGCCAGCAAAAGAATCCAATTGCCTCGGCTCATTTTAGAACAATGGAGTTGCGATAGAGGACTTGCCGGCAGATGTCTAGATCCATTTTCGCCAAAGTATGGTGAAATAAACGTTATGCGAGCGCAAGCCCGCCAATCACAAAAATAAAGATAATTTTTAATTGTTAAACATATATATTTTTTAATAATGTTCGTTTACATAATTGGTCAGTCTTTCTCTCATTAGCCTCACATTACGACCTCCGACATTATGGTTAGTTGACCGTCCAAACTTGGAAGATCATTTGAACTTCGCTGCGCCAAAGTCCTTCTTGGAACACTCCATTTCCATCTTCGTGATCGACAAATGTGCTTGCACAGTACCCATCGTCGAATGATCGCTGTTAAGCATAATATAATTATGCAGCAGAACACATCGAAAACTATTTTTCAGCATTATTTGGGTACATGTGTAGAGTTGTTTGGAGTATTCTCCACCTTGCCACCAAAATACCAAACGCATTCTCAATGACCCTACGTGCTCTTGATAGCCTTTTATTAAAATTTGCCGCAAAGGCGGCAAATCAAGACCAGCGTAGGGCCTCATCAAATGAAGTCCCAAAGGAAAAGCTGCATCTCCAACAAAAAGTGATGGATGACGGTATTGCTCAATGGCAAAGCTTTCGGTGGTGGGATGGGCCCTGTTCCATTTATAATGTTTTCCCAAACTTGCTGTTCTGGAATATGCCTATGAACAAGGTGTTATTAGCTTCAATTTGCAATAGATTTGTGAGATCATTTACCGAATCATTTGAGAACCATATGCTCCCACATCAACCATCGTAAAGCGATACTTTGCATCGCATGCTGCCAATAAAACAATCGAGTGGTACTTTTTATAGTTAAAAAACTGGCGCCACTATTAGCATTGAACGGCAATATGTTTTCCATCAACTGCCCCGATACAATTTGGGAAATTCCACATCTTGCAAAATCTGCTCAATTGCCTCAAAATCATGTAGATTTGGCTCACCAACATAAAATGGGAACAAAGTTTTCCAGAGGATGTCTGCGGTCTCATATAAATGCAGCGAACCGTTTCTTTGCCCATTTTGAACGACCAAGCCATTTTTGCATCGAAACTCCTGGACAAATACCTGTTTTGTAAAATTTTATTGAAATGTATTTTCTGAAAAATATATATATGTAAATATGTGTACTCAGCAACAGAATTGACAACCTGCACTCAGCACTAATAAATGCACCTTCTTCTTTGGTTTGTCGCAATTTCTGGCTCAATCAATTTCAGTAATGCCTGAAACTGGTGCACACTCATCCGCGAATAAATAAAGAATTGTTGGCTATCGTGCATCATCATCGGCTTAAAGTCACCTCGTAAAACCCGTGCAAATACCGGTCTCTATTAATTTGTCGCACTGCGCAAGATCTTCTATTTTTCCTTTGTTTTTTTCAATGCAACTATTATTTTAGCAGCATTACACAATCCACTCATCGCTAAACATATTTTTCTCAATTGTTCGCGCTTATCCATGTTTTAATTTATTAATTATTTTTTCTGTTTGTTATGATTTTCCGAATTAAACGCTTTGACTCTTGTTCTTTTTCTTTGCCAGCCAACAAATTTTGATTGTCAAAAAGAAGAACAAAGACAAACTAACTATGGTCATAGGCTTTCATGCTCAATACTTTTCGTTCAGTCTTTCTCCGAGACGCGAAGCAAGCATCGTTTGTTGGGCCTTTAACTGGGAGGTCCGGGTTCGAATACCAGTGTAGAAAAATTGATAATTTTAGTTTTTTTGTTTAATAGCTATTTATTAGCTTCACTTGAGGCGGAGTGAGTGAATGAGTGAGTGAGTAACTAAAAAAAAAATAAATTAGGTTTTAAAGAGACACTGAGCATCACACTCATATGGCCTAGTGGTTAGGATAACCAACTCATAGCCGGGAGGTTCTGGTTCGAATCTCCATGTAGTAAATTTGATATTATAGTTTTTAAGTCAATTTTTAATTTTTTAATAACTTTTTTTATTATTTTATTGTTAATATTTATTAATAATTATAGCTTTAATAAACATGTTTAGAAAAAAACTAAAAATACGCTTTTAAAAACATTGAACTAAAAATTTAAAAAATAATTTCTAATGAAAGCTTAAAATATCTAAAAATTCTTGAATTATTGTGAAAAAGCGTCTGGCGCTCGATAAACGAAAAATATATCACAAAGCGCCCAGGCTTTTTTGACAATAATTCAAGAATTTTTAGATTTTTATACTCGATACCGAAGGTAAAGAGTATATTGGTTTTGTGCAATGTCCGTCATGGTGTCTGTCCGTCTGTCCGTCCGTCCGTCTGTCCGTCCGTATGTATGCAAGATTTTTCCACACCCTTCAAGCTAGAGACTTGAAACTTTCTAATTCTCTTTATCTATGGGATAGTAAATTTAAGTGTCAAGATGGGGGTTCTACGATAACTGGGGGCTGGCAAATCGATAAATTCGATAACTAAAAATCTATAAATCCAAATTTTTCGCACATCCTTACAGCTAGAACAACCAAATTTGGTAAGAAGATAGCTACTAGCACCCCCAAAAAATTGCATCAAAAATTTTGGAGCCACGCCCACCCATTCCGCCCCCAGCCCCCCGCATTTTAAAGTCAAAAAATCATATATCTCCCACAGTTTTTGAGCTATAGCCACCAAATTTGGTGCCAAGAAAGGTGATGATGACCCCTAAAAAACTGCATCAAAAGTTTGGATGCCACGCCCACCAATACTGCCCTAGCCACCCCCATCCACCCCAACGCTTCGTCAAAAACGGGAATGCGTGTATCTTCCAGAGTTGTGGAGCTAGAGCCTCCAAATTTGGTAGGAAGATAGCTGGCAACGACCCTCAAAAAACTGCATCAAAGTTCTGGAGCCACGCCCACCCATTTCGCCCCCCTTCCCCTACCTTTTACAAACTTTTAGCTAGAGTCACCAAAGTTGGTATGAAGATAGCAATTGACATTCCACAAAGATCTGCGTCAAAAATTTGGATGCCACACCCACATATACCACCCCCAGCCCCCCTTTCCCCACTTATTACAAATTTCGAGCTAGAGTCATCAAATTTGGTATGAAGATAGCAATTAACATTCCACATAGATCTGCATCAAAAATTTGGATGCCACGCCCAACCATACCGCCCCCAGCCCCCCTTTCCCCACTTTTTACAGAGTTCGAGCTAGAGTAACCAAATTTGGTATGAAGATAGCAATTGACATTCCACATAGATCTGCATCAAATATTTGGATGCCACGCCCACCCATACCACCCCCAGCCCCCCTCTCCCAACTTTTTACAAATTTCGAGCTAGAGTCACCAAATTTGGTATGAAGATAGCAATTGACATTCCACAAAGATCTGCATCACAAATTTGGATGCAACGCCCACCAATACCGCCACCAGCCCCCCCTCTCCCAACTTTTTACAAAGTTCGAGCTAGAGTAACCAAATTTGGTATGAAGATAGCAATTGACATTCCACATAGATCTGCATCAAATATTTGGATGCCACGCCCACCCATACCACCCCCAGCCCCCCTCTCCCAACTTTTTACAAATTTCGAGCTAGAGTCACCAAATTTGGTATGAAGATAGCAATTGACATTCCACAAAGATCTGCGTCAAAAATTTGGATGCCACGCCCACCCATACCGCCCTCAGCCCCCCCTTTCACCACCTTTTACAAACTTTGAGCTAGAGTCATAAAATTTGTAAGGAAGATAGCTTGTGGCATCCCCATCTGCATCGGAAAATCTTTATGGCAGCGTACACCCCTGCCGCATCCGTACCCCTCTGCAATCAGGCCTCTTTTTACCGGTTTTAATACTGGTATCGAGTATGCCGCAGCCGGTTGCGTCCGACTGCAACGTTTCCGCTTGTTTAAGCTTACATTACAAATTATTTTTTAACTTTTAGTTCAATGTTTTTTTCAAACTATATTTTTTCTTGAAAACTTTCTTCCAATATTTTCTTTCTTTTCAATAAATCCTGCTTAATAGGCAATTTGGTCTTAACCAGCCTTCCAAAGAAAAGTTCAGTAGGTGTCACCCCCTTACTAGCTAATGGTGAAGTATTATATTCCAATATTCTATATTGAAATTTGCCTAATTCCTGTCCTTCAGAACACCGCTTTAAGATTCCCTTTGCTTTAGCTACTCCTTTTTCAGCCAATCCATTACTTTGAGGATACCTAGGGCTAAAGTAGCGAAATTGTATATTATAATCCTTTGCAAACTCTTGAAATTCACTAGAATTAAACGGACTATTGTCACACCTTACAATTGATGGATATCCAAGCAAATTAAATGATTGTATAATAACATCAATTATTTTCTTCGCCGTCTTATTGTTCAGTTTAAATGCCAGCAGATAGTTAGAATAGGAATCAATAATTGATAGATAGTCACAACCTGCATATTCAAACAAGTCCATTGCTACAATGTGATATGGATACATAGGGCTTTGCTCCTGAACTAATGGCTCCTTTTGATTGTTCCGTTTAAACTTTTCACAAATACATTCTAGAATCAGTTCTTTCAACTGTTTTCCCATTGTAGGCCAATAGTATAATTTTTTTGCCCTTGCTAATGTTTTCTCAATCCCTAGATGTGAATCATAAAGCCACTAAGCCATTTTTCCAGGAAGTTTGCTAGGAATTACCAATCGATGATCCACAAAAAGAAGTCCGTCTTCATAATGCAGCTCTGATTTTCATACTCGTTACCGAAGGTAAAGAGTATATTGGTTTTGTGCAATGTCCGTCATGGTGTCTGTCCGTCTGTCCGTCCGTCCGTCCGTCCGTCTGTCCGTCCGTATGTATGCAAAATTTTTCCACACCCTTCAAGCTAGAGACTTGAAACTTTCCAATTCTCTTTATCAATGGGATAGTAAATTTAAGTGTCAAGAGGGTTCTACGATAACTGGGGGCTGGCAAATCGATAAATTCGATAACTAAAAATCTATAAATCCGAATTTTTCGCACATCCTTACAGCTAGAACAACCAAATTTGGTAAGAAGATAGCTACAAGCAACCACCAAAAAATTGCATCAAAAATTTTGGAGCCACGCTCACCCACTCCGCCCCCAGCCCCCCGCATTTTAAAGTCAAAAAATCATATATCTCCCACAGTTTTTGAGCTATAGCCACCAAATTTGGTGCCAAGAAAGGTGATGATGACCCCTAAAAAACTGCATCAAAAGTTTGGATGCCACGCCCACCAATACTGCCCTAGCCACCCCCATCCACCCCAACGCTTCGTCAAAAACGGGAATGCGTGTATCTTCCAGAGTTATGGAGCTAGAACCAGCAAATTTGGTAGGAAGATAGCTGGCAACGACCCCCAAAAACCTGCATCAAAGTTCTGGAGCCACGCCCACCCATTTCACCCCCCTTTCCCCACCTTTTACAAACTTTTAGCTAGAGTCACCAAAGTTGGTATGAAGATAGCAATTGACATTCCACAAATATCTGCATCAAAAATTTGGATGCCACACCCACATATACCGCCCCCAGCCCCCTTTCCCCACTTATTACAAATTTCGAGCTAGTCATCAAATTTGGTATGAAGATAGCAATTAACATTCCACATAGATCTGCATCAAAAATTTGGATGCCACGCCCAACCATACCGCCCCCAGCCCCCCTTTCCCCACTTTTTACAAAGTTCGAGCTAGAGTAACCAAATTTGGTATGAAGATAGCAATTGACATTCCACATAGATCTGCATCAAATATTTGGATGCCACGCCCACCCATACCACCCCCAGCCCCCCTCTCCCAACTTTTTACAAATTTCGAGCTAGAGTCACCAAATTTGGTATGAAGATAGCAATTGACATTCCACAAAGATCAGCATCACAAATTTGGATGCCACGCCCACCAATACCGCCCCCAGCCCCCCTCTCCCAACTTTTTACAATTTTCGAGCTAGAGTCACAAAATTTGGTATGAAGATAGCAATTGACATTCCACAAAGATCTGCGTCAAAAATTTGGATGCCACACCCACCCAATCCGCCCCAGCCCCCTTTCCGAAGCTATTACTTTTTTTGAGCTAGAGTCACCAAATTTGGAAGGAAGATAGCTGGTGGCATCCCCATCTGCAACGGAGAATCTTTAAGGCAGCGTTCTCCCCTGCCGCATCCGTACCCCTTTGCAATCAGGCCTTTTTTACCGTTTTTATACTCGATACCGAAGGTAAAGAGTATATTGAGTTTGTGCAATGTCCGTCATGGTGTCCGTCCGTCTGTCCGTCTGTATGTGTCCAATTTTTTTCCACACCCTTCAAGCTAGAGACTTGAAACTTTCCAATTCTCTTTATCTATGGGATAGTAAATTAAAGTGTCAAGATGGGGGTTCTACGATAACTGGGGGGCTGGCAAATCGATAAATTCGATAACTCAAAACCGATAAATCCACATATTTCGCACATCCTTACAGCTAGAACTACCAAATTTGGTAAGAAGATAGCTACTAGCAACCCCCAAAAAACTGCATCAAAAATTTTGGAGCCACGCCCCCTATTCCGCCCCCAGCCCCCCGCGTTTTAAAGTCAAAAAAGCCTATATCTCCCACAGTTTTTGAGCTATAGCCACCAAATTTGGTGCCAAGATAGGTGATGATGACCCCCAAAACTGCATCAAAGTTTGGATGCCACGCCCACCAATACTGCCCTAGCCGCCCCCATCCGCCCCAACGCTTCGTCAAAAACGGGAATGCGTGTATCTTCTAGAGTTGTGATGCTAGAGCCACCAAATTTGGTAGGAAGATAGCTGGCAACGACCCCCAAAAAATCTGCATCAAAGTTTTGGAGCCTCGCCCACCCATTCCGCCCCCAGCTCCCCCGCATTTAGAAATCAGAAATGGCTATATCTCCCACAGTTTTTGAGCTAGAGCCACCAAATTTGGTGCCAAGATAGGTGATGATGACCCCCTAAAAACTGCATCAAAAGCTTGGATGCCACGCCCACCGACACTGCCCTAGCCGCCCCCATCCGCCCCAACGCTTCGTCAAAAACGGGAATGCGTGTATCTTCCAGAGTTGTGGAGCTAGAGCCACCAAATTTGGTAGGAAGATAGCTGGCAACGACCTCCAAAAATCTGCATCAAAGTTTTGGAGCCACGCCCACCCATTTCGCCCCCCCTTTCCCCACCTTTTACAAAATTTTAGCTAGAGTCACCAAATTTGGTATGAAGATAGCAACTGACATTCCACAAAGATCTGCATCACAAATTTGGATGCCACGCCCACCCATACCGCCCCCAGCCCCCCTTTCCCCACTTTTTACAAACTTTGAGCTAGAGTCACCAAATTTGGTATGAAGATAGCAATTGACATTCCACAAAAATCTGCATCAAAAATTTGGATGCCACGCCCACCCATACCACCCCCAACCCCCCTTTCCCCAATTTTTACAAATTTCGAGCTAGAGTCACCAAATTTGGTATGAAGATAGCAATTGACATTCCACAAAGATCTGCATCAAAAATTTGGATGCCACGCCCACCCATACCGCCCCCAGCCCCCTTTCCACACTTATTACAAACTTTGAGCTAGAGTCACAAATTTTGGTATGAAGATAGCAATTGACATTCCAGATAGATCTGCATCATAAATTTGGATGCCACGTCCACCCATACCACCCCCAGCCCCCCTTTCCCCACTTTTTACAAACTTCGAGCTAGATTCACCAAATTTGGTTTGAAGATAGCAATTGACATTTCACAAAGATCTGCATCAAAAATTTTGATGCCAAAACTACCCATACCGCCCCCAGCCCCCCCTTTCCCCACCTTTTACAAATTTTGAGCTAGAGTCACCAAATTTGTAAGGAAGATAGCTTGTGGCATCCCCATCTGCATCGGAAAATCTTTAAGGCAGCGTACACCCCTCCCGCATCCGTACCCCTCTGCAATCAGGCCTCTTTTTACCGGTTTTAATACTGGTATCGAGTATGCCGCAGTCGGTTGCGTCCGACTGCAACGTTTCCACTTGTTAATACTGGTATCGAGTATACCGCAGTCGGTTGCGTCCGACTGCAACGTTTCCACTTGTTATTTATACAAATGCTTAGAAATATGTATCATTTAAGTGATGATATCCTGGCCAACCATTTTCAACAAATTTACAGATTCGGTTATAGTCCTCATCCTCACTCATTAATCTATATATATAAAAGAGTTCGTCCGCGTTAAAATGGATCAGCCACAGCCTAAACGAAAAGAGCTAGAAGGCTGAAATTTTCACACAATTTTTTATGCAGGTAGTAAGTGAGCACTAAGAAGGGAATTTTTATTTGGACAACTCCTTCAAGTACCTCCCATACGATTTGGAGCAATTTTTACCCATTTTAAAAAACAAATTACAATTACAACAAGTACCCATTCCACTACTGTCGCCTGATTGTCGCACAAGCTGAGGGTTTGATCGCGAGCGAGAATACAAAAACAAAACAAATGCGCAGTGACGCCTTCGCGTCGCACAAGCAAAGTCATAAAAAAAGGTTCGTACACTTGCAAAAACGAAACGGATTTCTGCTTCTTAATGAATATGTGCATACACAATTAAGTGAACAATGCGCTTGAAAATAATTTTCATAATTTTATGTACATGTATCACTTCGCACAGTGCATATTCTTTTTTTTCTCAAATTTGTGTGCCTATGACAATTGATTTACGACCCAAGTAGCGTTTGTTGTTGTTGTAAGTGTTGTTGTTGGGCCCGCACTGCTACTTTTTGTTGGTGTCGTTGATTAAAAAAAAAAACAACAACAAAAACATAACTTGGTCCGTGTAGAAAAATTTTGCACACCAAAATACATATGTTGTGGGGGTGGATTTGCCTACTTGCTGCTAATATAACTTAGACAAATTCGAACAAGCAAAGGCCGTTCACATAATGATAATCAGATAATTTGAAATCTCGCTCCGATCATGCTCCTTTCGCATGTCAATCGTAAGGTTTAATAACCCTACCTCCTCCGCACACACTAAACTAAAGCTAAAGGCAATATGCAATTCACTTAACTGCAGCCTCTTCGATATGTTTTGCGTTGATTCAGTGCGTGCGAAGAAGGTAGCGATACTACGCTCTTTGTCTAACTTGCAGAGCGCGCGCATACATAAGAGAGTTAGCCGAAATAGCCAACAACGAAGGCGCGATTTAAAAATAATTTCAAGTTTTAAGCTGCCTCTTTGTGTTTGGGACCAGCAGCGCTCAATTCATGATGCAGGTGTTGAATTGCCGACTGTCAGCACAACACGAGAATGAGCGAATCTGAAAACAAGTAAGAAGGCTTTAGTCGAAAAATCCCGACTAAAAGAACCCGTGTATTAAAATGACTTGCAGAAGTCTCCTGAGTTTCTTAATCGATTTGGATTATTAATTTTCACAGAATTTATAAAGTTATCCATTGTTTTAACTCCTATTTTTACATTTTCTAAACAACAGACATGTGGACTCGGCTGTTGAAGCTGTGGTCGGAGATGCTTCTTTCTGCCTGTTACATACTTTTGCACAAATCAATTATACCCTTTTTTACCCATTTTATGGGTTCAGGGTATAAAAATAATGTAATATTTTAGGCATGCTTTCAAAACAAAGTTTTCTTATATTTTGTAGCCACAGATAACAGAGAGAAGAACAAAGAAGAAGAAATATAACTGTAAATGGTACTCACTGCAAGCAGCATGCACAGCTGAGCGAATATATGCTGCAACACAAAGAGCGGCTTAAAGCTTGATCAGTGCGCGCGTCTCTCTTATGACTGCCGCTAGATATAACATAATTTGAATGCAATCATGCTCCTTTGATGTTGCTCATTTACGTTCACTCTCTATTTTATGTGCGCGCTTTGCATGTCAATCATAAAGTTTAATATCCCTATCTCCTCCGCACTCACTTAGCTAAGCTTACCATAACTAAGAGGCTGCAGTTAAGGGAATTGCATTGCCTAATTTACACCACCCATACATAGCTCTTAAGTGCAAGCGTTGTATGTATGAGCTTGGGATCTGCTGCTTAGAGGAATAACTGTAATGCTCTTTCCAACATTATGTTTTTACATACAATGGTAAGGGAATTGGTTATGCATTTTAGTTCATATTTAATGTGAACAAAGAAAGTTACTTTTCGTTTCAGTGAATTTTTTAATACTGTTTATATTAAGGATAAGGATAATAACAACGAAAGTTTCTTTTTGGATCAGTGAGTTTGTTAATATTCTGATTTTCGTATTATATATATGTACATTCATTTCAAATACGTATGTATATACGTTCATTTAAAATTCGTATATAATGATAAGTTCTAAAAAATATTTAATTGCTATGATTTAAATATTTAAATAACGATCAACGTATTTAAATTTCCTTTGTTGTTTTTTGAACACAAAAAAGTTAAGTTGATTTTCGATTTAATAATTGAGGCAACATTATTTATAGTTGTCTTCTATTTTGCATATAATATAATAGTTATATAGACGCTGCTTTAGTGCATTTAAAAATCAAATAAAACTAAGCAGTCCGAATATTCTATTAAATTAATATAAGTTGGTATATTCAATTTTATTGAATTCTATACTTACGTATAGACACTGTAACGTTGTAACAATCGTTTTACAGTGAAGTCAATTGACTCACAGCCTAATTAAAATATGTCTATTGAAACTTTAGATATTAGTGGTATTTTGGTGCCGCATTCAGTTGTTGCCATAATTGGTGATGGAGACTGCCTTTTTAGATATATTTCCTACCTTTTATTTGGCAAGGCTTCCATGGCACCATACGCCAAAATATTGTTGATCATGTTGTAACCAACTGGGAAACTTTTGCTTGCTTCAGCATAAACTTAAATGGAGAGTGTTATAGCTCTTCTGAACAATATGAGTGCGCTATGTCATACTCATATACTTATGGTACTGCATGTGAGCTTCAAGCAGCAGCAGAAATTTTTGCTGTAAATTTCCAAATTTTTCAAAATGGAAATTTATTACAAGCATTCGGAAATAATATGCATCCTGTAAAAAGATTGCGTTTTACCGGTCCATTAATGAATGGACATTTTGATGTTTATATTCCTTTAGAGGAAGTTTTAACTCAAGATTCTGATACGTCAAGTGAATGTATAACTGAAAATGTTAAAAATCCTGTTAAAAGACGTAGTCGATTCACCGGCAAAACAGAAAAAAAGGTAAAAAAACGGTCATTTGAAAAAAGTAGTGACATCAATAGGGGTAAGCTTATAGGAGCATCAAAAAAAAATATCGTGTTAATAATCCTGATGTTATTAGAGTTGTAGTGAGAAGACATCAGGCTAATAATCCTGAAGCTCATCGAGTTGCAGTGAGAAGACATCAGGCTAATAATCCTGATGGACGACAAGAAAGGCGTTTGCGTGCATGGAGTGTTAAAGCCATGTCTGGCTTAAACTATGATTTTGAAATAGCTTTCAAGTCAGATAAAATTACTCAACTTGGTAGTATGAATTTGATATGCAAACAATGTTATGCTTTAAAATGGAAAAATTAGCCTTTGGGTATCTGTTGCAAGGCAGGAAAAGTTAAACTTTCACAAAATGAAAGTTTGCCTGATCCTCTTAAAAGCTTAATAATTGGTGGACATCCCAAGCATGATCATTTCATTGATCGTATAAGAAAGTATAACAGCTGCTTTCAAATGACTTCTTTTGGAAGTACAAAAATTATAAATGAAAGTTGGTCAACCTTTAAAGTCCAAGGACAAGTGTATCATTAAATTGGTAGTGTCCAACCTTTGCCAAATGAAGAAATGCAGTTTCTTCAAATTTATTTTGTTGGTGATGATGAAAAGGAAGCTCAACTACGTTGCAAAAATATTTCAAATGTTGATTTAAGCGTAGTAAAGGATCTTCAATGTATGTTTCATCATCATAATCGTTATGTAAAAGATTTAAAAATGGCTATCAATAAAATACAAACAAATACCAAAGACTATAAATTGGTTATACATGCTGATCGAACACCCGCTGGTGCACATAAAGGGCTTTACAATGCACCAATGCACTATCAAGCGAAGTAGCAGTTATTGTAGTAGAAGTTATTGTTGGTCAGCAATTTGAAAAGCGCAATTTTATTATTGAAATCCATAATTATAAATTACATCGTATAGTGAGGTGCATCGATCATACGATGCCTTACAGAACCCTTTGGTATTTCCTTATGGCGAAGATGGCTATTCAGTGGATATACAAGAATGGAATTCATTATTTAAAAAAGGAGGAACCAAAAAAAAAAGATATCTGCGTTAAGCTTTTACAGTTATAAAATAATGATTCGTCAATCTGAGTTAAATCATTTAATTTATTGTCGTTCCCTTTATAGTCAACTTTTAGTTGATATGTATGCTAAAATTTAAACAGAAAGGTTAAATTATATTCGCTACAATCAAGCAAAACTCAGAGCAGTTAGCTATATACATCTACAAGATGCAATAGGCCAACAAGATGTTGTCGCAGCTGAACTTGGTCAGATGGTAATATTACCGTCTTCTTTTACAAGCTCTGCACGATATATGCATGAAAAGACTCAAGATGCTATGACATATGTTCGCCATTATGAGCGACCAGATCTTTGCATAACATTCACATGCAATCCATAATGGAATGACATCAAAAGTGTTTTGTTACCGGGTCAAAAACCGCATGATCGTCATGATATTATAGCTCGAGTTTTTCATTTAAAAGTTAAAGCTTTAATGCCATTATTGACAAAAGGTTCGTTGTTTGGAAGCGTGCAATGTTTCATGTACTCTGTGGAATGGCAAAAGCGGGATTAACCACATATATGTACATATTCTACTTTGGTTAGAAAATAAAATAAGACCAGATAAAATCGATAAAATTATCTGTGCCGAAATACCAAACACAAATGAGGATCCTTTGTTATTTAACATTGTTAAGTCAAATATGATTCATGGTCCTTGCGGTGCATTTAATAATAAATCGCCATGCGGTTTTTAAAAGGTTTCCTCGACAATTATTTAAGAAACTGTGACTGGAAAAGATAGTTACCCTCTATTTCGTAGAAGTGCGATAGAAGATGGTGGTAATGCAATTAATATAAATGGTAATTGCATAGATAATCGTTGGGTTGTGCCTTATAACTGTGTACTATTGAGAACATTTGAAGCTCACATAAATGTTGAGTATTGTAGTTCTGTAAAGTCTATTAAATACATTTGTAAATATGTTAACAAGGGCAGTGATCAACCATCATTTACTCTTGAAGACCAACGTAATGAAATTAATATGTGCGAAAGTGGCTGCTATATAAGTAGTTCAGAAGCGGTATGGAGAATCCTTGCATTTCCTATACATGAACGTTTTCCGGCTATTACACACTTAGCTGTTCATTTAGAAAATGGTCAACGGATATATTTTAACCCAATAATCCCAATAATCCGCAACAATTACTTGACAGATTAAGCACTACACCCAAAACCACTTTGCTAGCCTTCTTTGAGCTATGCAAACGTGATGAGTTTGCAAGAACGCTTCTATATTGTGAAGTTCCATCGTATTTTACATGGAACAATAAAGAATTTCAAAGAAGAAAACGAGGGCATGATGTGCTAAATTTTCCTGGAGTTAAAAGAGATTCAGCTTTGGGAAGAGTTTACACTATTCATCCCAATAATACAGAATGTTTTTATTTAAGACTTTTATTACATTTTGTAAGGGGCCCAACATAATTTTTAAATTTGAAAACTGTTAATGGTATAACATACGCATCATTTCAATTGGCGTGTAAAGCTCTAGGATTACTAGAAGATGATAAGCACTGGGATTCAACTATAGCCGAAGCTGTCATATGTCAAAATCCTACAAAACTGAGAGAACTTTTTGCAATAATGTTAGTATTTTGTCAAATTTCAGATGCTCTTAAACTTTGGAAGATATTTTAAGAGCCTTTCATTTTTCACAAGACAATATTGATGAAAGTATTGTGAATAATGTATTAAATAAATGTCTTATTAACATTGAACTTCAATGATTGAAGATATTGTACTGTCTATTGGTGGTCAAAACTAGACTTACTATGGACTTCCACTACCAATTAGATCCGAGGAAATTGTTCCAAATATTGAATATCATAGAGAAACAAATTATGAAAATTGCGATAATTTTGTTGTTAATAATGAGCTACTCCTTACTGCTGAGCAAAATCAAGTATACGAAAAGATACTATATAGCGTTGAAGCAGAAAAAGGAGAAATCTATTTTTTAGATGCACCTGGTGGAACAGGTAAAACGTATCTTTTAAATTTATTATTGGCAAAGGTACGGCAAAGTAAAAAAATTGCATTGGCCGTTGCTTCTTCCGGTATCGCAGCCACTTTACTAAATGGTGGCTGCACAGCGCAGTCTACACTTAAAATTCCACTTAATATGATTCATTTAGAAACACCACATTGCTCAATTTCAAAGCAATCTAATATTGCTGCTGTGCTCAAAGATTGCAAGCTTATTGTTTGGGATGAGTATACTATGGGCCATAAAGGTGTTTTTGAAGCTGTAGATCGATCTTTGAAAGACATTCGAGATAGTGAATACTTAATGGGTGGCATAACTGTTCTCTTAGCTGGTGATTTTCGACAAACTCTCCCAGTGATCCCCAGAGGAACAAGAGCAGATGAAATAAATGCGTGCTTAAAGTCTTCAATTTTGTGGCCCAAAATACAGAAAATTGCATTAACGAAGAGTATGCGAGTGCACTTAAAAGGTGATAGCATAGCTGGTGAATTTGCAGAAATGCTTCTTCAAATAGGAAATGGATTATTTCCAACCCATGATGGCAAAATAACTTTACCATCCACTTTGTGTCATGTTGTGAAAAGTATTGAAGAGCTAACTCTAAAAATATTTCCGGATATTACAAATATCTCTCAAAAATCACTCGAATGATTTTCAGAACGTGCTGTTTTGACTGCGAGAAATGAAAATGCATTGGAAATAAACGAGTTTTTATTAAAATCATTTCAAAGTGAAGAAATGACATATAACTGTATTGATTCTGTGACTGAAATCGAAGATACAGTTCATTACCCCGTCGATTTTCTTAATTCATTCAACATAAATTAACTTTAAAGATTGGTTCACCTGTAATGTTGATTCGCAACTTGAAACCGCCAATACTGTGCAATGGTACAAGATTGCAAGTTCAAAGTCCTTCATAAGAATGTTGTCGAAGCAATTATCTTTACTGGCAATGGTATAGGGGAAACGGTTTTTATACCGAAAATTCCATTAATACCTTCTGATTCTGAATTGCCAATTCAATTTAAAAGATTGTAATTTCCTTTAAAAGTTTGCTTTGCCTTAACAATTAATAAATCACAGGGATAAACTCTTAAATTAGCCGGACAAGACTTAAGACACGATTGTTTTTCTCATGGCCAATTTTATGTAGCCTGCTCAAGAGTCAGTTCACCGAAAAGTTTATTTGTATTAGCACCTGACGGAAAAACAACCAATGTCGTTTATAAAGAAGCTCTTAAAGTTCTTAATAATTGCAAATTAAATTCAATAAGTGGATAAGGCCTACTGGGGAAACCACAATATTCTCTACCTCAATGGTGGCGTGGAAAAGAGAATATTAAATACTTTGCTTAAATATTTTGTGAAATATTTTCTAATTTATTTATTTTGTATCTATCTTCTATTGCTAAAATTTATATAAACTATCCGCGCAGCGAAGTAAGCGGGCCACTTACTAGTTTAATATAAAGGTCAATATTATCCTCACAGATACAAACTGACTTACTAAGTGCATGAATAATACCTGCTGTTCCTTTTATTTCAGTAGTATCTGGTAACTGTGCCCTTGATAAACAATCCGCTATAAACATATTCTTGCCTGGCTTGTACACTATTTTGATTTGTGGATACTTTAGCAAGGTCATAAACATTCTCTGTTATCTTGGAGTCACATCATTTATATCCCTTGTGATCAATGATTCCAATGGTTTATGATCACTTTCTACAACAAAATCCCTCCCATAAATAAAAAAATTATAACGGTGACAAGCAAATACCACAGCTAATAATTCTTTTTCAATCTGTGCCCATTTCTGTTCACTTTTACTTAATGTCCGTGACATATATGCTACTGGATGCCCTTCTTGCATCAACACTGATCCTAGCCCTTCTTTTGAATCATTACTGGCTTACCCGGATCATAAGTTCATAAAATAGGATCAGATGTAATCAATTTCAATAAGTATCTTAACTCAGCTTCATGTTTTCTTTGCCATTCAAATGACACATCTTTTCCCGTTAATTTACGCATTTCTAATGTTAGTTTTGACATTTGATATTTGATATTTGGAATAAACCTTCCCACAAATTTAAACAGTCCCAGCAATCGCATCACACCTTTTTTATCTGTTGGTCTTCCCAATTTCACAATTGCTTCCTTATACTTTTCTGCTGGCTTAATTGACTGTCCTGAAATTATATGACCCATGAATTTCACCTCAGATTTTCGATACTGCATTTTCTTTGCATTAAATTTAACATTATTTAAACGTGCACAGTTGAGGACTTTATTTAATATTTTATCATGCTCTTTTTCATTAACTGCTGCAATACCAATGTCTTCAAAGTAAATAAACACCGCCGGAATGTCCCCAAAGTATTGCACCATTTTTCTTTGAAAAATTTCCGATGAGCAATTCAATCCAAACGGAAGCCTATTGAATTTATACCTCCCAAATGGTGAGATAAATGTAGTCAACTCTGAGCTTTTCTCATCTAATTCTAACTGCCAAAATCCACTAGTACAATTAAGGACGGTAACTACCCGCTTGTTCTCAGACATGAAATCATTCATCGTTGGAATGAGAAAATGTTCCCTTTTAATACAATAATTAAGAGGCTTAGGGTCGAGGCAGAGACGGATGTCCCCATCAGATTTTTCTTCTATCTGTAGATTGTTAACCCAATCCGTTGGATGATCTACAGATGAAATGATTCCATCCTGCACCATCTGTTCAAGTTTTCTCTTTAGTTTACCCACAATGGATTAGCTAGGCTGTAAATGAATTGTAACCTGTCCTGGAAACTTTCTAACTCCCTCAAATACATCTCTATTGGCATGTAAAAATGCATTATCACTTAATTCTAGTGACTTAATATCAATCCGTTTAATTAGTTCCCAGTCAACACAAGTTATTCTTTCTAGTATTGGCTCACATTTATCGTCTACTACTACGAATGTTGCCATTCTTTCTTTACCTGTACTTATACCACACAATTTTAACTCAATTGATCCATGAACTGCTATTTTATTGTTGCTATAATCATACACAGGAAATACTTCACCATCCACTTGACAATTCATTAATGATATTGTAGTAGGCCACCACTAACACACACCCAACCAGCATACTAGCCCTAATTATAATGATACGGCCACACTAGTTTAAGATACATAGCATAAGAATGTTATACTGCTAATGAGCAGAAATGTAATACTCATAAGAGCTGTTAAACTAAGAGGAGTAATGTTAGGCATGACGCGCAAGGAACGCGCCATTTAGTTGGTAGCCGATCGTGAAAAAGAATAGAAGTGTCGTCTGAGCTGAAGTTGAGAATAAATAGATATATACCAAAACAGAGCAAAGTCTCCAATTATAAACCGACTATCCTGCCACAATATCAGAAGTGGGATTACTCGCGATGAACAATATCGACTTAAAAGAATTTTCGTTGGTGCAACTTAAAAATTGGTTGGCCGTTCTGAGCTTGCCAACCACGGGCACCACGGCCAGTGTTGCCATAATTTTTTGTGCAAAAAACGCTAGATTAGCAAAGAAAAACAGCCAAAAAACCCCAAAAATCGTTTTAAAAAAGCTAAAAATTACCCTAGATTTTTTTCAATCCTTTTAGTCAAAGCTTTTTATTATATCGTCTATACCGACAGCCTCTTCGTCGGAGTAGATATTTTGAGATGTTCCGATCATCATTAGGAACTTCGATTTTTGTATTCATGACAACACTTGCCATGGCGCTGCGAAGATCTTCCTTAAAGTGGCATGCTAAAACATTCTTTATAATGTGGGTACATTTTGTACGGTGCAGCTTAATTTTCCATTATTCCGACTTTTTGAGACTATTTTGAGAGAAACAATTTATTTTCAACATTATATTTAATAACAAGCCGATATCGTACAAAAACATTGTTGTTATTAAATGTGATGTTGAAAATAATTTGTTTCTCTCAAAATTGTCTCAAATAGTCGGAATAATGGAAAATAATGGAAAATATTAAAATGATTATTTTCCATGATTTTCAATTATTTTTCATTATTTTAAATAATTTATGGTAATTTTCCATTATTTTTGATTATTTGTAGTCCTAATCATTAAATAATCATACATTTTACACCAGTGAACTATATAATCACTACGACTATTTTCCAAAAATAATTTAATTGATTAGTAATTCTAATGGCAACTTAACAGGTATGGTTGCAGCATGAGCTCGCAAATCGCTTAATTTTGCGGCTACACCGCACTTGCAATAGCTGCAGTAAGCCCGTGTCAAATCGGTAACATCTTTCCTCAGCCACTCCTTAAACTCGCTGTCCTGCAGCAACGCATCGCGTACTTTTTGCTCCTACACTTTAGATTAAGACATTTTTCGCACTTCATCAGACACACCACAATGCAAGAGTTGTAAGAATTCTATCGATATATTACCGATGATGCGTTAGTGCTGTAAAAGCCTTAGAAGATGCAAATGTATGAAAATATAGTTTAATATATAAAAACGCTGAAAAACGCTAAATCGATCTGAAATAAAGCTGAATTAGCTTCTTCCCGCTGCTTTACAATTTTTCCCGCAATCGCAATTGAAAAAACGCCAAATCTGGGGGGAAAAACGCTAAAACGGCAACACTGACCACGGCGCAAGTACAGCCACAGCCACAGTGGCACCTCAAGAACCGTTAGAATCGGCGAGCGACAGCGAAAGCGATGTTCAGGATGATGTCGCAGCGGTGAGCGCATATTCGGTGATGGCGGCTGGCGAATTTCAACATGCTAGGGACAAGGAAGATGAACTTAAAAAACTAAATAGCGAAATCAAGGCTAGCAAGAGATTACTGCAGCGGCTTCACATGAAAATATCAAACGCAGTTCAAAAACAAAGAGGCTACCACGACTTCAACAACGATGAAGGCGACAGCAACAATAACGGCGACGGCGAAAGTAACGGTAACGACGGCGACAATGGCAGCGACAACCGTAACGGCGGCTACAACCAACAAGTATGAAGCTCATAAAGAGTCGTTATGAGGCCAAATTCTGACTGCCAGTTGGAATATGGAATCGTGGCGACACCTCTCTCTCGGAGCGCTGTTTCTCTGCCAGGGCATTTCGTGCCCGATTTCCAAGTCACTCGGCTTGCCGACTGTGCTACGATTTTTTCCCTCATAGCACAGCCAGCCAGCCGTTCTGTGTGTATGCGCCAGTAGCCAGCGATTTTGCAGCGCGCAGACCCTTGTGTTTTGGGCTGATCGCCTGTTATCACATGCTTATGAGCGTGTGTATTCTTCATATGATCATATGGTTTGCCTCCTTCCTTTTCGTTCTTGTGACCCAGCTGTAAAGAAGCAATACACAAATGTGTATTCATATCAACATACATATATTTCTATATATGTAAATGTGCGTTTTTATATGTCTTGCAGTTTTGGTGGTTGCCATAGCTTCATAGCACTATATCCACATACATATATATTTCCATACGTTTGCAGTTTTGCTGGGATAAAGGCTTTGTAGCGATTATAGTTATTTTGCTTTGGCTGGCTAGTGTTAGTGTGTTAGTGCCTTTGTGTATCTACATGTCATATTTAGATGTGTTCGTAGCATTTGCCATGGCATTCATTGACCTTTCCCTATTATCAATTAAATTTGGTGTATTTTGCCTACAAAACCTAAAAAGCAATACTTCCAAGGCAGTCAAATATCATATTTTGTGCTGATCGACCATTTGCAGTATCAGGCGAACAGCAAAATAAACAAGCGTTTAGTAAAATAAGCAGGCAATTATCAGTTTTGCATTGCTGGTCATTCATACTCTTTCATGTTTTTAGCTCTATGACACTTTCCAACAATTTTGCCATCGCAACTATCTCACAGTTATGCAGCGATGCGCACAAATTGCGAAAGTGTATTCAGCTGTGCGTACGTCGATTTCATTTGCCGAAAACTAGGAATATAAGAAAATAAAATAAAGTCTCGGCATTTGCTGCTGATCGGCTGGTGTCGCAGACAGTGAGTCTAGGTTTTGGGTGCCTAGCCTAACATGCGCGCATGTATACCATACATGCATATATAAATATGTGAATGTATGTGAAACAGTTGCCCTTTCTTTTACTTTATTTTCTTAAAAAAAGTGTCTGCTGAGGATAAGAACGAGGCAACCAAAGTTTGCGCAAATTTGGTAACGGAAGATTGCCGACCGTTTTCTGCAGTTAAAGGTGAAGTTATTCATTTAAATTAAATAATATTAATAATATTAATTAATTAATTAATTAAAAGGTGCTGGCTTTATAAAAATGGTGAAATTTTTTCTAAAGCTCGGATCATTATACGGCGAGGATGTAGATGTGGATGACCTAATTCCGGATCCTAGAACAGTTTCGAGGAATGTCCAAAAGGCCGCGAAAAAAAAGGGACATGCATGAAGAGATCTCCAAAATTGTACGCAATGGAGGAGGATCAGCGACAATTGATTTGTGGACAGACCATTACGTCCAGCGTAACTTTTTGGGTGTCACATTCCACTACGCAGACGATAACAAGTTTAATTCAATTGTGATTGTAATGAAATCAATGGATTTCCAAAAAACAACAAGTCAAAACGTTCTAAAAAAGCTGAATAGCGTCTTCCTGGAGTTTGGTGTGGACAACATAAAGCCAGTTAAATTTAGAACTGAAAGGGGCTCCAACATTATTAAGGCTCTAGAGTACAACACGAGAATTAACTGCAGTAGCCATCTTTTATCCAATGTTATGGAAAAAGCCTTTTCTGAAACCATGGAGCTGGCAGAGACAACGGAAGCGTGCAAAAAAATTACGAAATATTTTAAGAAAGCTAATCTCCAACATCTTCTAGTGACGTCGCTGAAAAGCCAGTGCCCAACAAGGTGGAATTCGCATTATATGTATGATGCTTAAGTCCATTCACGACAATTGGGCGGATGTAAATAGAATTTTGGCAACAAAAGACGAAAGTTGCCGACTGCTTAACATAAATATAAGCGTTGTAAAATCGTTAGTAGACGTGTGTGAAGTATTAGAAATTGTTTTTAAAAAACTTCAGTGCACAAAGTCGCCGTCATTATGCTACGTAATACCGTCAATAGTGACAATCAAGCAAAATTTATGCCCAAGCCCAGAGGACATACCAACTATAGCTGGCTTGAAACTGAATATTTTGGAAAATATTGACAAAATATGGGTAAAGAACCTGTGCATATGGCATAAAGTTGCATTTTTTTTGTATCCGCCTGCTATTGGCATGCAAGCAAGTGACCAGGATGAATTGAAAGAGTATTGTGTGTCATTAATTGTTTCCAAATCAATTAAAAATCAACCACTAACACCCTCAACGCCAATATCAACCACTACAAGTTCCTTGGAGTCAAACAGCTTCTCGGATATTTTTACTAATACTGATTGCTTGGTTCCGCCGTTAAACAGCTCAAGTGATACTTTCTTCTTTTCGCAACTAATTGGCAAGTCGACCAAGAATACAAAAGAAAGTCCTACAGAAGAAGTCGATAGATATGCGAAAGAATTAGTAGAAATTTCAGATAGTTTTAATTTACTCGAGTGGTAGAAGAGCAATAAAATAAAATATCCAAATTTGTACGAAGTTGCTATGCAAATTCACTCGATACCAGCCAGTAGTGCAGCAGCTGAGAGGTCATTCTCGTTAGCGGGAAATGTAATTACAGATAAACGCAACCGGCTTGCACCAGGCTCAGTTGATAGTTTAATTTTTCTGAATTCAATTTATAAAAATAATGACATTTAATATACTACATGTTAGACAAATTTAAAATCAATCAAATAAAAAATATGTATTTTATGATTTATTTTTATTTAATTTTCATTATTTAATATAAATTATTATTTCAAATTAATATGTTTTCTTGAAGCTTTTTTTATATCTGTTTCAAATATATTTTGTCACAGATGTCTTGAACGCATTGTGTGCACGCATCAAACCCTTCTAACATATAACATAACAACAATCGAACATTGTTCGAGTAAATTTGGCTTGTTTAGTAGCTAACATTAGGTTCGTTTCAATGAATCGTCGCGACGCGTCCCGAAACGATAAGCTGACCCGGTTTGATTGTAACCGAAGCAGCCCATACCGTTACTCGGTCGTGATTGTCAAACTCGAGTCGGTTCATGTTGTATCAAATCAGTTGACGCTGGACAATACTTGAATCGATTGAACATGTTGGGTCAGGTGACTTGAGTTCATTTTATTGTATTTTTGGCACAAGTGTTTGATCAGACTTAATCATACTCGTTGCAGTTCTCTGGTATGTACATGCTTATTTATCACCCGAACCTTATGAACTAACGGTAAACTCAAGCCGATGATCGTGTGTTTGCAGTTTTCTTTTGTGTTAGTAGCCGATTACGTTCGATCGCAATAAATATGTAGGTCGGCTGCTGACAAAAATTTTACTGCACAGTCCAAGTAAGGCGTTGAAAGTGCGTGGAGGTAAAAAAGTAAAACAAGTGAAATAAGTGAAAAATATTGTAAATGGACGACGCACAGTGGCGTCCGTAGAACAAGTCAGGTGGCAAAAATCAAAAATTGCATGTGCCTCTAAAAAATATTGAATAAACCTACTTTATAGGAAATTTTCCAACGATTTCAAATCTGCAACCCTTAATATAACCGGATTTTTTGTTTAGAAGATATAGCCCTGCAAAGTTGTCTGATTTTTTGAGTTGCATAAAAATCGCAATTTTAATGTAATTTTGTCGGCTTTGAGATACAATAACTCAAAAACTAAGGTACGGATCGTCATTATTTTTAGTTCTATTGATAGATCTATTTATTAAGAATAGAATAAAAAAAATTGTACTGTTTGTTTTGCGTTTGGCCAGGCAAATCAATATTTACCAGCTATCCACTTTTTCACTACTTCTCAACTTTGATGGAAAAAAAAATAAATTATATCACTTTATATCGGCAGTTTTTTCTAATTAATTTTTTTGATTATTCCTTTTTTATACTCGATAACGAAGGTAAAGAGTATATTGAGTTTGTGCAATGTCCGTCATGGTGTCTGTCCGTCTGTCCGTCTGTATGAATGCAACTTTTTTCCACACCCTTCAAGCTAGAGACTTGAAACTTTCCAAATCTCTTTATCTATGGGATGGCCAGATGGAGCAGCGGAAGCAGAGGCGTTGGCGGTAGTGGAGGCCGAGCTAGACTCGGTGTCCCTCCAGGGTCTGGACCTGTCTGGACTCAACGTCCGCGGAGAAGGTGACATCACCAGTGAGGATGGGCCATCCGATGATGAGCGGACAGCCACCGGGGCGCAGTCAGAGGCATATCTGACGCTCTCGGAGGGTGAAGAAGAGCTCTAGGGATGGAGACCACCAGCGTTGCACAGATTAACCTGCATCATGCGAGGGCAGCTTCGGCTGTCATCGGCAGGTTGGTCACCAGGTTGGACCTGGGGCTGGTGCTCATCCAGGAGCCATGGGTCGTCAGAGGCAGGATCTGCGGCCTTAACCACGTAAGTGCAAGAGTAATTGCGGATGTAAGAGAGGCATCGCCAAGAGCTTGTATCTTGGTACGGAAGAATACTAACTTTCTATGTCTTTCTAACTTTCTCACCAAAGATTTAGTAGCAGTGCTGATCACTGGAGAGCGTGGAAGTATCGTGGTGGCGTCGGCGTACTTCCCGAGAGATGAGGCGGAGGCTCCTCCATTAGAGGTTCAGGCTCTAGTGGACTACTGCAGCAGCAAGAAGCTGCCATTGCTGCTGGGGTGCGATGCCAACGCACATAGCATCAGGTGGGCCACAGATACAAACAGCAGAGGTGAGTGTTTACTTGATTTTCTACTAGTTAAGGATCTCACTGTTTTCAACGTGGGGGCAGAACCTACGTTTGTAACCAAAAGCAGGGCCGAGGTGCTAGATATCACCTTTGGCAATGACGGAGGCTCCAGGTTGGTTCGCAACTGGAGAGTCTCTACTGAACCATCATTGTCGGACCATAGGATTATCCTATTCGACATTTGTAGTAACCTAAGTTTTAGTAAGGACATCAGAAATCCTCGACAGACTGATTGGCAACAATATCGGTCCTGTCTGGGGTTAAATCTGAGCAGACTAAACTACAGTAAAAGAGTTTCCTCACAGGAAGAGATTGAGCAGCTATCTATAGACGTGGGCAAAACTATCTTGGATGCATATCATTCAAGCTGTCCTATTAAGAGCATTAAATCCAGCAGGGATAATCCATGGTGGACTAAGAAGCTAGGACTACTTCGAGTGGAGGTCAGGAAACTGTTTAACGCAGCTAAAAAGAATAATGACAAGTGGGATTGTTATACCAGAAAGCTTACTGAGTATAACAAGGAGATACGCAATAGCAAACGGGATCATTTCAGGAAGTTTTGTTCCACTCTAGAGCAGGCCACGCCCGCTGCAAGGGTGTTCAAAGCCATCTCAAAAGGGAAAGTGCTCTCGGAACTTTGCCTTAAGAGACAGGATGGGACTTTCACGGACAATGAGGTAGAGAAGGCTGAACTTCTCTTACAAACTCATTTCCCGCTTTGTAGGACCATTTCAGATAGTGATAGCAGCTACGTACAGACCTCTGGGAGGAGACCCGAGTGGAGATTAGCTGCAGAAATTGTAACTGAGCATAAGATCAGGTGGGCCATCGGAGCACTCAGTCCCTATAAGGCCCCGGGGGTGGATGGCATCCTGCCCATCCTCTTACAGAAGGGTATAGACCCTCTCTTAGTATTTCTAATCAGAATTTTCCGTGGGAGCATTGCCCTGGGGTACATACCTAGGGAATGGAGGACGGCGAGGGTGATTTTCATCCCTAAGGCAGGAAAGAACGACCCGTTTCTTCCCAAAACCTTCAGGCCAATCAGCCTTACCTCATTCCTGCTAAAAACCCTCGAAAAGATAGTAGACAATCACATTAGATCTGTGCACCTAGTGGCCAAGCCACTACATGCACATCAGCATGCGTATAGGGCAGGGATGTCAACGGAGTCAGCTTTTCTTGACCTAGTGAACACTCTCCAGAAGTCTGTGAAAGCAAAAGAGGTCGCACTCTGCGCCTTTATGGACATAGAAGGTGCTTTTGACAACACGGCGCATGACGTGGTGGTCAGAGCTCTTGAGAGTAGAGGAGTTGAATCAGGACTCACGTCCTGGTTAGGCAAACTCCTGGACTCTCGCATAGCAGAAGTAACCGTCAGTAATTCGACGATTAGAGCACAAACCACCAGAGGCTGTCCTCAAGGAGGTGTCCTATCACCTCTCCTTTGGAGTCTGGTGGTAGATGATCTCTTAGCTAAGCTTACGGTTAATGGCTTTCGATGTCTAGGCTATGCCGATGACATAACCATAATCTGCAAGGGGAATTTTGAGAGCACATTATGTGATAGAGTCACCCTGGGCCTTCGACTAAGCCTGGACTGGTGTAGGGACGTGAGGCTAAACATCAACCCAGCAAAGACCACGATTGTCGCCTTCACAAATCGGTACAAGCTTAAGTCTATGAAACCCATAGTCATTGAAGGTACAATTATACCAGTGTCCACGGAGGTCAAATATCTGGGGGTTATACTAGATAAAAGACTCCTCTGGAAACAGCAGGTGGAGCATGCTGTTCGGAAGGGCACTTTGGCCTTGATGAGCTGCAGAACTCTTGCGGGGAAAAACTGGGGGCTTTCACCTAAGATTCTGATGTGGATGTATACTGCTATGGTGAGGCCCATGGTGTGCTACGGAGCAGTGGTCTGGGCGGGCTGAACGCATGGTAACCGTTTAAGAAGGTGACGAGAAAAAAGCAAAACTTGGATAAATATTTAAATAATAAATAATAATAATAATAATAAACTCCAGAGGCTTGCATGCTCGTGCATCTCGGGCGCAATGCGCACCTGCCCCTCCACGGCTCTAGACGTTCTACTAGGGCTTCCACCGCTGCATATATACATAAAACACAACGCAAGCAGAAGTCATATGAGGATAACGGGGGCATTAGCAACCGGATCGGCTGCAGGAGCCACAGGCTCACTGTTAGAATACCCACAGGATGCGCAGATGGCGCAATTTAGCTTCAGTAAGCTCTTTAACATAGAGCTTAGCAATAAGGCAGAATGGACCAACCTGTCAACTACCTATAATGTGAAAACACATGCTATTAGGTGGTACACAGACGGTTCGCTTACAGAGGAGGGGGCCGGGGCCGGAGTCTGCAGACCTCGACTCAATTACCATGAACCCCTTGGCAAGTTCACCAGTATCTTCCAAGCGGAAATACACGCGATAGAGAGATGTGCCGCTTTCAACATCGACAGAGGGTACGATCGCAGAGACATAGCCATCTTTTCAGACAGTCAGGCAGCTATAAAAGCACTAGGTGCTTATAAAATAGCTTCCAGGCTGGTTTGGCAATGTATAGAAACATTAAAAAGGTTGGGGACTAATAATAGAGTCACCATCTATTGGGTCCCTGGGCACGCGGGAATCCCGGGTAATGAGGTTGCGGACCAAATGGCCAGAAAGGGGGCAAGCACTCCTTTCTGCGGGCCGGAACCCTTCTGTGGGCTGGGCCCTGGGGTCATCGAGCAGAGCAGCCGCTCTGACCTTTGGTCCGATAGTGCGAACTTCTGGTTGTGTTCGCAGGGGGCGAGACAGAGTAAAAGGCTCTTAGGCAACTATAACAAGACAAGGACTGTCTGAAGCTGAGCAAGGTTTCTCTTCGGATTGTCACAGGCTTCTTGACAGGACACTGCAGATTGCGTAGGCATTTACATAGGTTACGCATAGGGAACGAGGCCACATGCAGGCTCTGTCTGGAGGGGGACGAAACTCCAGAACACCTACTAGAGGAATGCCCTGCCATAGGTCGGCTGAGATTATCTCAGCTTGGGCGGGTCACACTAAACACTGAGGAGATGAGGGCTCTCCGTCCAGGCGACATCATCGCGTTTCTGCGATCGATTGCACTGTACGGGGAGCTGTAGCTCATACACTAGGATGAGGGCACAATAGACCCAGGTGGTCGCAGTGCACTAACCTCCCCTTTCGTAATAATAATAATAATCTATGGGATAGTAAATTAAAGTGTCAAGATGGGGGCTCTACGATAACTGGGGGGCTGGCAAATCGATAAATTCGATAACTCAAAACCGATATATCCACATATTTCACACATCCTTACAGCTAGAAGTACCAAATTTGGTAAGAAGATAGCTACTAGCAACCCCCAAAAAACTGCATCAAAAATTTTGGAGCCACGCCCACCCATTCCGCCCCCAGCCCCCCGAATTTTAAAGTCAAAAAAGCCTATATCTCCCACAGTTTTTGAGCTATAGCCACCAAATTTGGTGCCAAGATAGGTGATGATGACCCCTCAAAAACTGCATCAAAAGATTGGATGCCACTACTACCCATACCGCCCCAGCCCCCCCCTTTCCCCACCTTTAACAAACTTTGAGCTAGAGCCACCAAATTTGGTATGAAGATAGCCGGTGGCATCCCCATCTGCATCGGAGAATCTTTAAGGCAGCGTACACCCCTGCCGCATCCGTACCCCTTTGCATTCAGGCCTCTTTTTACCTGTTTTAATTCTGGTATCGAGTATGCCGCAGTCGGTTGCGTCCGACTGCAACGTTTCCACTTGTTTTTAGATATAAAATAGTGATAAAAGACATAGTTCCAAAAATGTGTTGCATTCATTTTTGGGCAATTTATGACATATAACCGTGAAAACCCAATTTTATTGTTGTTGTTTCGTTCGTTATGTTTAAGATACATGATTTTTGTTTTCCATTCTGTAATGCTTACCTGAGATCATTTGTGAAATCCTGGTCCCTAAATTCACGTGCAGTTACAGGATATACAAATAAATTACCAGGTACGCACCAAATACAGAAATTGCGTTAGCGTACAACTAGTCATACATCCCATTCAGGTAGGCACAAATCTTATTCGGACACGTGCGAAGTACCCAAATTGCATAAATTTACCTTATTGACTTGGACTTATACAAACAATAGGTAAATTTGTTAGGCATGAAAGCTAACTCTTTTCTTGAACCCTTAATCCAAACGGTATCTATCAGGTAATAGATAAGACTATATCGTAGTGAAAAAAAAACCATAATCCTGGATTAGTCTACGACGTCGTCATGAGGCCAAATTCTGACTGCCAGTTGGAATATGGAATCGTGGCGACACCATCATTCTTTGCCTGCTTTTTTCGTCAACCAGCACAATTTCAGTGCCGCCTATCAAGCCACTCGACAATTTATCGACAATATACAAAACGCTTAAATTTAAAAATAACTCTCATGATGTACGCCAGCCAGCCAAGATTCTAAAAATAACAAAATATTAATTAATAATACGGTTTTGCAGCGCACTGTGCCTTTTTTCGGTACTAGTTGTCAGTCCTAAGTGCTCAAGCATATGAGCGTCATATGATCGATATTTTTTGCCTTTGTTATTTTGGTTGTTTGTTTACAGTTGACGACAACAAGAATTGCACTTATAAAGTAGAAGCCAATTCTGATGCCAGTTGGAATATGAATCGTGGCACACCCCCCTTTTTTTTTTTTTTTTTTTTTCTCCCCCTTTTTTTTTTTTCTTTCCTTTCTTTTTTTTTTTTTTTTTTCTTTTTTTTTTTCTCCCCCCCCCCCCCCCTTTTTTTTTTTTCTCCCTTTTTCTTTTTTTCTTTTTTATTTTCTTTTTTTTTTTCTATTTATATTTTTTTTTTCTTTTTTCCTTTTTTTCCTTTTACTATAACTATACCCACATACATATATGTTTGCAGTTTTGCTGGAATATATGTAGGCTTTCTACACATTTTGTTTGGGCTGGCTAGTGTTAGTTGTGATTTTGTATTTCTACATGACATATTTAATTGTATGCGTAGCATTTTTGAGCAATTCATTGACCTTTCTCTACTATATTATCAATTCAATTTGGTGCAGAATTTGTATTTTGCCTACAAAAACTTAAAACCAAGACCTTCCAAGCAAGTAAAATATCATATTTTGTGCTGATCGACCATTTGCATTATCAGGCAAACAGCAAAAGAAACAAGCGTCTAGTAAAATAGGCAGGCAAATATCAGTTTTGCATTGCTGGTCATTCATACTCTTTCATGTTTTTAGCTCTATGACACTTTCCAACAATTTTGCCATCGCAACTATCACACAGTTATGCAGCGATGCGCACAAATTGCGTAAGTGTATTCAGCTGTGCATATGTCGATTTCATTTGCCGAAAACTCGGAATATAAGAAAATAAAGAATGAAAGAAAATAAACTAAGAACTAAAATAAAGGGTCGGCCAATGTTTCACATACATTTGCATAGTCATATATATATATACATTTTGCTGCATACACTTATATCATTTTGCTGCTTATCGCCAATGTTCACCAAAAACCTAGACTTAGTGCATAGCTTACATTGACGCTTGTTTCTTTTGCTGTTCGCCTGTTACTCAAATGCTCGACCAGCAGCGAAAATGATATTTTACTTGCTTGGAAGGTCTTGGTTTTAAGTTTTTGTAGGCAAAATACAAATTCTGCACCAAATTGAATTGATAATATAGTAGAGAAAGGTCAATGAATTGCCTAAAAAATGCTACGCATACAATTAAATATGTCATGTAGAAATACAAAATCACTAACACACTAACACTAGCCAGCCCAAACAAAATGTGTAGAAAGCCTACATATATTCCAGCAAAACTGCAAACATATATGTATGTGGGTATAGTTCATAGCTTCACTATGGCAACGTCGCAAAAAGCGATAAGGAATAGGCAAACCATATGATCATATGACGCTCATATGCATACACAGGCAATATAACAAGCAGCTGTGCGCTGCAAAATCGCTGGCTATGGGCGTATACACAGAGAATGGCTGGCTGGCTGTGCTATGAGAGAAAATAAGCGTAGCACAGTCGACAAGCCGAGTGGCTTGATAATCGGGCACGAAATGCGCTGGCAGAGAAAAAAGCAGCGAAAGAGAGAGGTGTCGCCACGATTCCATATTCCAACTGGCAGTCAGAATTTGGCCTCATGACGACTCTATTTAAGTTCCATTCTCTTTGATTCATACATTTTCGCATCAAAAACCTTAATAATAGATTAAAAATACAAAAACAAAAACCAAACATAATAGGATATAAAAAACTATTAAAAATATTACTTTAAATTAATAATAATATATGTTTTTTATTTTTATTTATTTATTTATTGATTTATTGTCAGCTAAGAGCAGCTGACATTAAAATGAAAACAAAATTAATTTAAATTAAAAAATAGTTAAAATAATTAAATTAAGTAAAATATAGAATAATATATAAATCTGAAAATATATTTAAAAATTAACGTTAAAGCTCTGGGAAATTCAATAAAAAATTGAGCAGTCCAACATTTGTTGCGAGGATTGGGAAAAACCCAGAAAAACACAAACAGACCAGCGATAGATTAGTAATTAGTGGTTACGATTAGATAAAGCGAAAAGGATTGATCTTTTTAGTACTGGAGTTGAGGCCTCCAAGTAGACAAGAGAATAAAGTTTGTTGCTGAAGCAACGATCAAGGCTAAGGGGTAAAAAGTTACGTGAAGATCTAATTGGGACATTAAATTTAATTCGACTCAAAAGAACTGATGAGTCGATTTCACCATTAAGTAGGTTAGTAATAAATAATACTCCATGCATAGTTCTAGGGTTTAACAGGGAGGGAAGATTTATCAAAAGGAGTCTACTTGAGTACGGGGGTAAGTCTACTCCAGGAACCCAGTTGAAACTTCTAAGGGCAAATAGAAGAAATTTCTTCTGCACAGATTCAATTCTATCCTGGTGAATCGAGTATTGTGGAGACCACACACAAGATCCATACTCCAGGATGGGACGAACTAGGGATGTATAAAGCGTTTAAGTGGTGTAGGGATCATTAAACTCTTTCGACCACCGCTTGATGAAGCCAAGGACATTAATGGCCTTATTGACCATAGACGAAATATGAGCGTCAAACTTTAATTTAGGATCAAGAATAATGCCTAAATCTTTAATTTCAAACACGCGGTCAAGTGGTGAAGCATCAAGCAAGTAGTGAGCAGTATGAGGGGTACTTCTACAAAAAGACATGACTTTACATTTTGAACAATTTAAATTTAGTAAGTTAGTACGGCACCAGGCTGACAAAGCACCCAAATCCGACTGTAGTAAATTACACAGGGAAGCATCATCATAGGTGAAACATAGCTTTACATCATCAGCAAACATATACACAAAAGAGTTAGTAATAACAGCTGGGAGATCGTTAATAAACAAATTAAATAGCAAAGGACCAAGATGACTACCCTGGGGAACGCCAGAGGTAACAAAAATAGGTTTAGATACAGACGATTTAAAAACAACTTTTTGTGTTCGGCCACACAAGTACTCCGAAAGCCACAATAATAGTTTTGATGGAAATCCAATAATATTTAATTTATGAAGCAACAGAGAATGACTTACAGAATCAAATGCCTTACTAAAATCGGTGTAAACAACGTCAGTTTGCATTTTTTCCTGAAACCCTTTGATAACAAGCGAAGTGAATTCAAGAAGGTTAGTGGTAGTAGATCTACGCCTAACAAAACCGTGTTGATAAGGCGATATAATTGAACTACATGTGTGTTGCAGTTGAGAACATATAATTTTTTTCAAAGACATTAGGAATGGCGGACAACTTGGATATGCCCCTATAATTTTTAACGTTAGACTTAGAAGAATTTTTATGGAGTGGAATGATAAAAGATTCCTTCCATATAGCCGGAAACACTGTTGAGTCAACAGACAAGTTAAATAATTTAAGTAAGGGTTTACAAAGTGAATCCGCACAGTATCTAAGTATACAACCTGGCACTCCATCAGGACCAGGCAGATAGCCTGGTTTGATAGAGTTAAGGTCACTTAGAAGCGTACACTCCGTTATAACTGGGATATATATGCAATTAGACGATTGAACTTAAAAAGGATAGGAATGGCTGGTTCTATGTAAATTCGTTGAATATACTGATTGAAAATACTCAGCAAATAGATCGGCTTCTGCCTGATCAGAACTTGCTTTTGTATTATCAAGGTATACTGAGGACGGCAAGCAAGAAGACTTACGTTTAGAGTTAACAAATTTATAAAAATGTTTAGGGTCACGTGAAAAGTTTAGTCTACAACGATTAAGATAATTATTATAACAAGATGTGTTAACAGAAAGAAAACTAGATTTTGCTACTAAATACGAAGATAAATCTAAAGTGGTTCCCGATTTTTTAAATTTTTATAAGATTTTGTCTTCGCGTTTTTCAATTTCGATAGTTCCCTCGTAAACCAAGGTGGCTTATTAACACTTGCAGAATAAGTGAGGGGAACGCAAATATCCAAAAGCGAATTCAAAGACCTATAAAATATGGCAATGACAGTTTCTGTATCATTACAAGAATAAAGACGAGACCAATTAGTATGTTGAAGAAGATAATTTAATTTAGTAAAGTTAGTTTTACGAAAGCAACGGGTTTTTAAAGTATTATAAGATATTGCACTAGGGTTAAAAATTTCTAAGGATAGTTCTAAGGTTGGATGGTAGGTGTCTTCCGGAAGCACTAGAGAGGGTATTCTACAAGCATTACTGCAATCGGAGTCAGAAACAAATATTAAGTCCAACATTCTACCACTACAGTTATGCACCCTGTTAACTTGCGATAGGCCTAACTCCAGTAGGCCATCGATAAAATCATCAGAAGTGACTGGTAATATCGCCGAAGATGTGTCATTCACAGACCATACAACATGTGGCAGCTTAAAATCACCAACCACTATCAGATTATCCATATCTGTCAAAAATGACGAAACAAGTTGCAGGGCACTCAGATGGGATGAGTAAATGTTAATATCAGATTGAGGAGGAATATAAGAGCAATAAGAGTAATAACATAAAGTGAACGGCCGTTTAGTAATATTTTAACACATAAAAACTCTATGTCCGGAATATAATGAGAATGAATCTGTTCAGAGGAAAAACAAGAGTCAACAACAATGAGAACACCACCCCCCTTGCGGGAGGCACGATCGCATCTGTACAAGTTAAATTTTGAAGGAAAAACGGAATAATCAGAAATATCGGGTTTTAACCAGGCTGTTAACAAATAATTAAGAAAGTTTAGTCTTAAGGCCTCTAACATTTTGATAGGCCAAACTAAGTAATTTTATTAGTTTTTTGCCACCGAGGTGGAGGCAACTGGGTGGCTAACAGGGGGTGCACTACTAATCCTAATGCCCTTATTATTATTACTTCGCCTATTCTCATACTCCTTTACAACAAGCTGCTGCGGCCAGAATTTTTCTGAACAAATTGTCGAAAAGAGTTCAGGCGGCACGCTCAACTTGAAAGAAGATATACTTCGGGCGTGTTTAAATTTAAACTTCTCAACAATAATAAGAGGAGAATCAATTTTACTTTTAACATAAGCTGAAACATCATCCGATGAAGTATCGGATGCCAGCCTGGACACAAATATAAATTTGTTAAATGGCACAACAACAAGAGGCTTGGGAGCCCCAGTTGTACCTGCATTGGGATCAATAGGCGCACAGGCAGTTGAACCGATTTCATGCATAGGATCAGAAGAAAGGTTATTAGTAATGGTTCTTGCCGGCGAATTAAATAACATTAATGGGCTGGCCGTAGGTTGATTGATGCTGGGCACCAGAAGGGGCTTTGTGGGGATGATAGGTGGGACAATAGGCGGATTAGGTCCCGAAGTCTTTTTACGCTTCGGCGATTCAGTCGTAACCTTGCCATTTTTGAAATTAGACTCAAGCTCTGTAAAGGAGTTTTGCAGTGCATTAAATGCAATATGCATAGCTTTGAAGCCTAAATGAGTCTGTCTCATGAATTTTGAAGACTCTTTAACCACCTCCCTACAGGGCTCACAATACCATTTGAGGCTTGTGTCTGCAATCAAGCAGTCCCTGGTTTTGGCAGTAAAGCCAACACATTTCATGTGGATCATGTTGTCGCACAATCCACACAGAATAAAATCTTGATTGGTTGTACCAACCAATTTACAATTCTTGCTGCAGCAAACAAGCATTATGAAATATGTAAATAAATTTACTAAAGAATTCGATATGCTACAGCAAAACAAGGTAGAGTGCAAGTATGTAAGTATAAACGTATCGAAGCAATGAGCACGATACAACCGTTAAAATCAAGAGAGCGGTTGAGTGAAAGAGCGTGAGCGCAAATGCAGATAAATACAACCGCCAGATATATCTGCAGGAAAGTAAGCCACTTTATATAGTGGGAAATTGCGTTGCAGGTATATTGTCTTGTAATGTAAGCACATTACCATCCCATAAGCGATTTTTAAATTGTATGCTGCGTTTTATACAGGCTGCAGAATTTTTGCATTACAATATTTTAAAAGGCTACGCTTGGGTAATGGAGACCCGAATTAAACTTCGGCTCGTCATTACTTTCTGCATTACGAAATTCAATAAATTCATGCACCGTGCCTACAAAGCGGCCATTGTGTTAAGAAAGTAATGGAGCTTGTAATCGGTTTTTGAATGCAAACAGGCGAGAAGTATTCCATTCGTAATCGAACTAATAATGAGCATTTGCGCCACTGGGTAAGAGCGGAAAAAGCGGGAGAGGTGCTGGAGATCGAGATCAAGCAAATAGACAAGATGTTTGTTGTTAGTAGAAGAAAAATATATAAAACACAAAGTATGTATATAAAACCGCAAATATATGAGTTTATGTATTTACGTATGCTCGTTTGTTTTCTTTGCAAGCCCTGCAGCGTCAATTCGACTGCAAGTTAAATTAAATGAATATTCAACAAGAAAAATTCAATAATGCACGCGCAAATACACACAACGTACACTTGCGATCACTGTTAGAGACGTTTACCAAAATAAACCGAATAAAACACCGTACACAAACACAAGAAATTAATAAATTATTAAGAGCACTCAAACAAACATCCGTCACCAATGAAAGACAATTGACAATTATATCTTATTTGAATATGATTATTTATGAATATTTATTAAAATGTTTTAATGTTATATGAATCGAAAGCGTTTTACTTATTTTTTTTATTAAATTTAAATGTCACAGCAAAGCAACCAAAATGTATCGGCCGCATACATACAACAAAACACTTTCTATACCTAACTCTATCGCACTATCGCAAAACAGCCCTTTAAAAGACTCAAGAGAGTAAAATTAAGAGAACAGCTGAGCCCTCTCCTTCGCACTCGCACATTATATGGCAAGTACGTGCTGGGCTCGGATGACACTACCATTAGTAATTGTATCATGAGCTGGCTCATGATGGAATAAGTATAAGGTGGTCTCGTCGGCAAAATCTGTCCCTTAGCTTATGGTAGCAATAAGTGCGAGTGAAACGCACATTGTTTAGTGAGTGCGAATGAAACGGTAGTAGATTGTGTTGATTAACCGTTAAAAGGTCCGAGGAGTTTAAAATAGCTGATTATAAAACAAGGAGGTGAAGTTTATTTTTAAAAATTAAGAATTATCAATTAATCGATGTTTTTGATTTTGAACACAAAGTGTTTTTTTTCAGGTTCTTAATCCTAAAAAAAATTCTAACTGTAAAATAAAAAGTTGTTACATCAATATTAATGTAGACGTTTTTAGCAGCCATTACTAAGTTTTCTTTTACATTTAAAGTTAAATTAAAATTTTGTCTTGCGGCAAAAATTGCAGTAACTCATTCTTTTGTGTCCGCTTAAGGATTAAATGTTCCGATAATATCGTGCGCACACAACCTTCTGCGTCAACAAACAAAAATGCACTGAAGCTAAAGGCTCCGTTACCCGAACTTAACTTGACTTGAACTTAAGAAACAGCTGATCCATTCAACCTTACGGACAACACTGCTTGCTGGGTACCCTCAACTTAACTTGACTTGACGTAACTTAACAACCTGCAGAAAACAGAATTTCAAGTTCAAGTCAAGCCAGTTCACGTTTAGTTCAATTTACGTTCATGTTCTAGCTCAAACAGCTGATTGATGAGTAGCTAAAATGGATGAGCATAGGCTAATTTGTTTAGTACAAGAACAATTGGGGTGTTCAACAGCTCCGTTTCATCGTTTCATGTTTCAAAGTTGAAACGATTAACTCGTGAACAGCATTTTGGGTGTCAATGCGTTTCAAGTTTGTGCAGTCAGCTGTTGTTTGTTTACATTTCTTATTCTTCAATTCACTTCACTTTGTTGAAACTTTAAACACTTTTTGTATACATAGGCTGGGGTGTTTCAACGTTTCAAAAAATTTTCTATTAGGGTGTTCAACAGCTCCGTTTCATCGTTTCATGTTTCAAAGTTGAAACGATTAACTCGTGAACGGCATTTTGGGTGTCAATGCGTTTCAAGTTTGTGCAGTCAGCTGTTCTTTGTTTACATTCCTTATTCTTCAATTTTTGTCACTGTTGCTGTTTACCGCGGTAATACTTTATTTATAAAAAATGCTATTTAAAAGTGCTAAAGATATGCTATGCGATGCTTTAACAAAGCAAGTTATTAGAGAAATAGAGGATATTGAAGGTGAGAAGAGCTCGTTGTTTGAATTAGTTGCTCAATTACATGCTTTTAACATTTGGCGGCCATTAATCATATGTGTTCATAATTTTTTTGCACAAAAATACACCAAATATATAAAAAGTACTGAACATCGATAGCAAATATCGAATAAATATCGTGCTCTTCCCATCTTTACTTTGTTGAAACTTGAAACACTTTTTGTATACATAGGCTGGGGTGTTTCAACGTTTCAAGAAATTTTCTATGTATGTTGTTGTTGCGAGACGTTTCAACTTTGAAACTTGAAACGATGAAACGAGCTGTTGAACACCCCAAATATTTTTTATTTAATAAAGCTAGCAAAGATTTTAAAGATCCAGTAAAAAAGAAGGCAGCTTGGATATCAATTGCCGCGGAATTGGAATCTCTTCGTAAGTATAATATTATTTACACAGTTGTCTTTGTTGTTTTTTTTTATATATATTGTTTATTTTTTTTTTCTGCAGCGGAAACGTCTGAGCGGCGCTGGACATCGTTGAGAGAAAGGTTCAACAAAATCGTTCGGCAAATGGATTGTCCGTCAGGGAGCGGAGCCAGAATTGCAGACGACTGGATTCATTTTGAATCCATGTCTTTTTTAAGAGGCCACCATATCATCCATTTTATTTAATTAATAATTGTTCTTCAGCACTTGTACAGATTTTCGCGCTCAAAGCTGATGATATCGAAACAATGACAAACAGCTAATCGATAAGTTCATGCGCACGGTTGCATTCACGATCACGTTCACGTTCAGGTTCAATTTAAGTTCACGTTTGGCTAATTTCGGGTATTTGCTAGAATTTCACACTCAATTTATGTTCAAGTTCAATTTCAAGTCAAGTTAAGTTCAAGTCAAGTTAAGTTCCAGTAACGGAGCCTTAAGGGACAAAAACGAGCTAGCTTCGGCAGCCGACGAGACCACCTGGCTATAGGTACAATAAAAAATTCCTGGCAGGAATTTGTGATATATTTTGGAATTGTGGGCACAAGATTTTATAGTGTGACCATAGTCCACTAATTTGTGGTAAAAATATGGCATTTTGCCTTATATAGCTTAAGAGATACATGGTCACACTGAGGCATCAAATTTAAAAAGTAAACAAACCCACAAACACAAAATAAAAAATAAAAGATGAATAGTGCGAATATGCTTATTCCGTTGTTGGTATCATATGTTGTTGCAGTACCAATACTTTTAAACCCGTTTTTCAGTTTTCCTTTCCATTATTATTTATAACTTGTCGTTTTATAAATGTTGGTTGCTGGCCTGGGCACAAAAAGATATATGATTTGGTATTTCCTGCGCCCAGCGCCAGTGTGTACATATAAAATACATCGATACTATCGATAAGCAGTTTAGTATTTTTGCTACGTTACTGGGTACCTAGAACACACGCAGCCAAAAAAAAACAATTCCTGCTGCGACGATTTTGTATGAAAAATTTTTTTTTCGCTGTACTGGATACGGACCTTTACTCTGTACGCTATAAAAAAACTAATACAAGCGCACGCTGTTCGGCTTTCGGCAGTTGTGTTGCTCCCACTTCGGCAAAGCCATGATACAATTATCATGGGCAAAGCAAATCAAGTCAGTTGCTGTTCAGCATTCACCAAGGCAAGACATCATTGCGCAACTTTTCTGAATGCTAAATATTTAACACTGTGAAAAACTGAAAAATTAATGCATTTTTTTTCAATGAAAATATGGATGGCGAGTCACAATGTTTGATTTGCCATAGAATTTTAGATTATGATAATATATATTTTTTAAAAAGGCATTTTCAAAACAACCACAGCAACTATGAATTGCTTGAAAAAAATTTCCAATAAACATTTAGACGACCTACTTAGAATAAAATGCTACACTCAGAAAAAAATCTGTTCTAAAAAGACCAAATCATGACTAAATCATTACCATTTGTTTACAATAGTCTGTTAAGTACGCTTTTTCTTAATCTATGAACATTTGGTCATGATTTACCGCCCGGTAAAACGGTTAAATTTCGTCAAAAGAAGAACATTTCGGTCTAACAATAACGGTTTGTCTTGTTTAAGAACTTTGGCCAATTAGAACAAAGACGACAAACATAATGTTTTGATCTAGAACATTTCTCATAAATAAAAACAAAAGTTCCTAGATCAAGAACAGTATGTCATAAATTAAAACAATCGTTCTAGCTTTTACCACCTTGTCTCAATTTAAAATAAAATGTTCATAGATCAACAACATTATGTCATAACTGATAACAATATGTTCTTGTTTTTAACAATTTGTTCTTGTATTTAGAAAATTTTGTTCTCAATATATGAACAAATGTCTGATCCAAGAACATTTGTTCTGTTTTAAGATCGTATGGTGCTTATTTTACGAACAAATGTACTTTATTTAAAGTATTCTTGTTCTTAAATGAAAACGTTTGTTAACAAATTAAAAACATGTTTGTGTAGTTATTTTTATTTATTTATCTAATTTTTCAGATGTTTTATCGTTTTCAATATGTTTTATCGTTTAAATAATATAATTGTATCGGCTGGCTTATAAAAATCTTACAACTATTTTTTGATACGAGTTCGATGTTAACACAATATTAATAAATTAAATATATTGGTGCTTAAGTATATTTTTCCGTTGTTCATTGGGTATAAGTGAATCGGCGGGCTTATAAAGTCATTAATATTCTTACAACTCTTCAGACAAGTTTAGTGTTTCATACGCCTGCAGATGAACATTAAATTCCTTAATGTTTACATTGTTACATATTACAAATATATTATTTTCTTCAATTACAATCATTTTTAACTTAAAAATTGCAATACTTTTTGTATTCTTATACACTAAATATTTTTTACTTTTATACGTGTTTTCCTTACATTTTGAATCATATTATATTTGCAAGTTAAAGTTTCATCAGTTTAAATTTTTTGTAAAGTGTTTATGAGGGACGCAACATTTGCTGATTTAAAGTCAAATTTTGTTATTTAAATTAATTATAGAAAAAATTTTGAATAAATAACCATACAGTGCTACAAGCATCTGTATATTTTAAGGAAAGCACTTGAAAAATCTTGAAACATAGATCTAAGGCAGCAATAAAAGAGCTCGATTTATAAAAATTGTTGTCAAAGTAGACATAGTAGCCTGCAATGGCAACTTCTGCACATCCATGCACAATAATAAATGGCTGAATTGTTTAATTTGAATTATAATATTTGTTTACCACGACTTCCATTTGATTTTCATAATCGTTTAATGTTTGCAAACGCGTCACGAGACTTTCCTGAGCATCAATAATTGTAACCTTATTTGTGCGCTTTCCATGTTGGTCCTTTAGGCGTGCCGTAGGTAGCAGAATAACGTTGATTAGAATTGTGCACATATAGTCTTGCTCATCTGTTAAAAAATATTATTGTAAGTTATAAGTAATCAAAACTGCGTTCAGATAAAAACAAATTATACACATACCTATTTTTGTTGACAATTTTAATTTTGCAAATAACTGCTTGCAAAAGTCATTGTTTATTTTTTTTTTCAAATATTATATGCATATTTGTTTTGAAGCCCTCCCATTAGGAAAATAACAAATGGCCTTTAGAAGGGTACATTATATCAAAGTCTATTTGTATCTGTCAAATGAAAAGTAAAATAAAATTTATATGTTTGGCAATGTTTTAAAATCTTACCAAGTCTGGTGCTCTTGCATCCGCTAGCTTTGACCAACCCTTTAGAAATTGGCTGCTCTCCAGTTCCTTTAGGTCGTGCTGTCTTAAGTTGTGCGTCCTCTTCCAACTATCGCACACATCACTTCAGTTTGAGCTCTCCCTGTTAAGCGCTGCTTTTGCAGCAGTGGCGATTTCATAATCAAATTCACGAAATTGAATTGATTAGCTGCGATGCAGGTGTTTTCATCTCCGCCTTCATTGTGGAAAGTCAACTTGCGCTTTTTGCAGGTGAAATTTTTGTATCTGGTAAAAAGTTTGCCGCCAGCATTGTTTTTACCCTTTCGTGGAATATATATATATATATAATAGTAATCCTAAATAAAAAAAAATTTTTAGTTGGTATGATTTTAAATTTAAGCGATTTCTTAATTACCTGCATTCCACTTTCCTTTGGAAAGTCTGTGCAAATTTGTTCAAAAATGGCTTCAAAATTCATGGGCTTTAGAGTCTTACTGTTATATTGAACATCCTCCAAAATTATGTCGATTAAAAGGTTTCTTATTTCGCACGATAATTGCTCATTATTTTTGGCGAATTGCAATACAGCAAGCCCCTTCTGAGATTCCAAGAGTAAGTCTTTTAAGTTCTAAATTTTTTTTTTAAATATGGTTAACATTATCATCTGCTTTTAATCTGCACAGGGACTACAGAGATAAATTTCTGAGCAATAAAGTTATACCTTGCTAAGTAATGTACTAAAAGAAATAGTAGTAGATGGGGTCGCGCAGCTAACAGCTGTGTTCAGCCAATCTCCGACCTTCTCCTTCACCGAAATTGTAGCGTCATCAATGTTAAACTAGATAAAATAAAGAAGTCAGTACGATTACTTTTGAATAATTATGGTTCAGTTTACCTCAGCTTTTCTCCAATGCAACAATTTTTCCCGAAATTCAGTTCGGATCCCTAAGGGTGGGATTGCCTCTCGTAGATCATCCTTGTCTAAATATTTTAAGCTGTTGTATGTAACTTGAGCATCTATTTTAAGAATATATATTAGTTTTTAAATTGTATATTATTAAAAGATTTAGCTTTAAACCTAAAATAATATCATGACCTTTCTTTGTGTTTGATACTATGCAGACCTGCTTAAAATACTCTTGCACATGAAATACTCTTGCACACAAACACCTTCAATAATTTTGCATACATACATACATGAGTGTATTTGTAAGCTTTACTTTAAAGCGGGCAAACTTATTAAATTTAATACATATTATATACATATGTTGTGTATATTGTTTAACAACAAACGTTGTCTACTGTTGATATTTTTATGCACGCGACAGTGTATACTGTGTTTATGAACAGAAATATTGAGTGTCTTAATTCTTTTTACACGGCGGCATCATCGGTTTTTGTCTTTGCGCACGCAACTTTTTGAGTTTTGCTGCATGTACAGTGGTTCACATTTACACATAATTAATTAAAACAAAAATTGTCCGTTACCTTTTCGTTATACATATATGTATTACGCAAAAAAAAAAAATTGTTTTAAAACAAATAAAATACAAATTTTTTTAAGAAACAAGTGGAAACGTTGCAGTCGGACGCAACCGACTGCGGCATACTCGATACCAGTATTAAAACCGGTAAAAAGAGGACTGATGGCAAAGGGGTACGGATGGGGCAGGGGTGTACGCTACCTTAAAGATTCTCCGATGCAGATGGGGATGCCACCAGCTATCTTCCTTCCAAATTTGGTGAATATAGCTCAAAGTTTGTAAAAGGTGGGGAAAGGGGGGGGGGGGGCTGGGGGCGGTATGGGTAGTTGTGGCATCAAAATTTTTGTTGCAGATCTTTGTGAAATGTTAATTGCTATCTTCATACAAAATTTGGTGACCCTAGCTCAAAGTTTGTTAACGTGGGAAATGGGGGGAAAAGGGGGGCTGGGGGCATTTGTTGTGGGTCATCATCTCCTATCTTGGCACCAAATTTGGTGGCTCTAGCTCAAAAACTGTGGGAGATAAAGCCATTTCTGATTTCGAAATGCGGGGGGGCTGGGGGTGTAATGGGTAGGCGTGGCTCCAAAATTTTTGATGCAGTTTTTTGGGGGTTGCTAGTAGCTATTTTCTTACCAAATTCGGTAGTTCTAGCTGTAAGGATGTGCGAAATATGTGGATTTATCGGTTTTGAGTTATCGAAGTTATCGATTTGCCAGCCCCCCAGTTATCGTAGAACCCCCATCTTGACACTTTAATTTACTATCCCATATATAAAGAGAATTGGAAAGTTTCAAGTCTCTAGCTTGAAGGGTGTGGAAAAAACTTGCACACATACGGACGGACAGACACCATGACGGACATTGCACAAAACCAATATACTCTTTACCTTCGGTAAAAATTAATGAGCAACAACAAAACATTTTTTGTCAACAGATATGTACATGCCGGCCACTGTACATTCAGCAAAACTCACAGTAACGCGTGCTTAGACCAAAACCAAAGACGCCACCGTGGCGACAGCGTGTTCGTTTTTGTTTTTTCTCAGTTTTGCAGAACAGTAAGTATAAATATATATGTATTTATGTAATCGAGTCTATTTTATATTGAGAAAAAATAAAACAAATTCATCAGGGAGTTTTTCAGCAATTTGCAATTAAAAAAAAAGTAATGATTTTTGCACTTGTTTTTTGCCTTAAAAAACTATAAATTTGGCAAAAGTATATAAAATTTGAATGTAGGAATGTTTGTCTAACTCATCTCAACTTACGAGCCCTGACCACTATTAATTCGTACGTTACGTTTTATGAGGTATACGCAATGTTTTATGGAATGTATGGTCAAAGTATGGAATCAATGGAAAGGTCATTAAATTTCCGTTTGAATGATAAAGTACTGTTCTTAACCCATTAAGTACCTATTGAAAATTTTCAATTCTTGTAAAAGTCTACTTTTTAAACTTTTTCCCCTGGCTTAAACAAAAAAAAAGTTGCTAAAAACTACTATTTTGTATGAAAAGTGGGCACTTTTGGTACAAAATAGTCGTTTTTAGCAATTTTAAAACAATCATAAAAAATATATGGGAAGAGATTTTTGAAAATTTTTTTTTTCAGACACTATTAGAATTGTTTGAAGTAACTTTTTGCATCAAAAAATTTTTTGTTTAAGCCAGGGGAAAAAGTTTAAAAAGTAGACTTTTACAAGAATTGAAAATTTTCAATGGGTACTTAATGGGTTAAGAACAGTACTTTATCATTCAAACGGAAATTTAATGACCTTTCCATTGATTCCATACTTTGACCATACATTCCATAAAACATTGCGTATACCTCATAAAACGTGTCGTACGAATTAATAGTGGTCAGGGCTCGTATATTCCAAAATTCAAAGTAATTGATGAATAATTGAGATTGCTAGAGCAATTTAAAGTCTTCAAAATGATGCAAAAATATACATATTTTTGGTTTCAATTTTTCAATAGAAAATGTAATCAATGCATATACTATAAATATACATTTATTGAAAGTTTGAAGCCTTGGCTTTAAAATGAAATTAATTTGAGGAAAATTGATCCATTAGTTCATGAGCAATAAGCGACTTTGTGAAACTCTCTTATTACAACAACAACTTTTTTGTGTTGAGACTTCATTCTCGAAAGGTAAGACGTATTCTACGTCAATAAATTTATCTTTGAAAACCAAAAATTTCCTATCAAAACAGAACAAGAAATGTACAACCTACTCAAAATGAGCACAATAAGTCACAAAGAAAACATTTAACATAGAGATTCCATTGTTCAAAAAATCAAATTACAAAACAGCAAGATTAATTCCTCTGCCAATTAACATGACACAATTTATAATTACCCTTAATTACTTAGTCTATACAAATAACAATAGCGATAACTTTACCACTATGCAAAAATGCACAATTTTAGACAACAAATATTTCTGTGACCAAAACTCCCTAATTACACTTAATAACGACAGCTGCCTAGGCAACCTACTGTTAAACAAAACAAGCTCTTGCAACTTAAAAGAAACCGGCCCGACAACCGACGTGTTCGAACCTGAGAAAGGACACATTTTCATCTTCAACGCAATAAATATAACAGTCCAAACATTTAACGAAACCAACCAAATCAATGGATCGGCCATAATAAAATACAATAACTGCTCTATAAAAATAAATGATATAACCTACGACAATACATTAAATGTGATGGAAGAACATTTCAACTACTTCCTACCACCGATTCAAAAACTCGTCAAGAATGCAACCATAAAAGTATTAAGCCTGGAAAGCTTACACCTGGAATTACTGGAAACATCCAACAAATTATTGGCTATCGACCATCAGACATCACAACACACAAGAACCTTGTGCATCATATGCATCTTATTGACGGTAGCAGCAATACTAATTTGGTCAATTCGTCAGGAAAAGCATGTCTTCCACGCACACCAAGACCATTTCGTTCCAATCGTCGTGCCACCGATTCCATCCCTGTGGCCTTCGCTTCAGACTGGGGGGGAGGAGTTACCGATCTATCGGTATCCTACCTAGCCCCTCGACTCAAACCGCCCCGCACCCACATATGAAATGCATATGTCACAACAGCACTTCAGCTCAGACCACCCTGTAGCTACACTGGACATTCCACAATATGTATGCCAGATGTCATTAAACTGACCAACATACTTTATTGCAACACAAGAACGACCGATTTCTTGCCACGAGCATCCGGCCTCAAGCGGAGTCAGCACTTCTTGCAGTAGGCGGCTGTCACATAACATATATATACATTGTTGCACTTATATACATATTCTCTCTTACACTACATATTGTACTTAGGTTTCGTTAGAGCTATAAGAAATATACGAAAACACTTTGATTTCTACTCTCGAAGAAGCCAGACGTCTTTATACCCTTCACATGTGAATCAGGGTATATTGACTTGTCATGAATCTGTAACACCTAAAGGAATATGGAGACCCCAAAACTATATACAAAATGACAGGACGAGCTCAGAATTGATTTCCGTCTGTCCGTCCGTCTGTCCGTCTGTCCGTCTGTCAGTCTGTCCGTCTGTCCGTCTGTCCGTCTGTCTGTTTCAACACGATTTCCGGCCAAACTGCGAACCGATCTGATGAAACTTTCACAGATTGCTTAGATCATGTCGGGTTTGTTCACTATGAAATTTCATCCCGATCGGAGCATTCTACGACATAGCCACCATACAAATTTACCATATCAACACGATTTCCGGCCAAACTCGAACCGATCTGATGAAACTTTCACAGATTCTTAGATCATGTCGGGTTTGTTCACTATGAAATTTCATTTCGATCGGAGCATTCTACGACATAGCCACCATACAAATTTACCATATCGTACTATCAATTGTTGTCTCTGTCGTGCACTTTCAAGTACCTACATGTCAAATTGTTGTTGTTGCACACGAACAAGTAAATGACGCTCAAGATAAAAATATTAGCAAAAATACCAACAACTGCACAGAAACATAAGAGGGGGGCATTGATTTGGCTGTGTGAAGGGTATCATAGTCTTGGCATAGCCAAAATTAACTATGCGCCACTATGTTTTTATTTACAACTCTGCATAAATACAATTTATCATACATATATATATATATCCAACGACGCATCAGGATCCAGCAATCTTCCTCTTCAAGTACAGGAACTCACCACCTTCGGCCCACGACTTGTAACTCGCGTATAGACAAAAAAAAGAAGACGTCGCACTACGGAACGACGCTGTATATTTATGTACAGTGGATAACATTAATATTCGGTTTTTTTTTTCAACTTCAAACACGATTAAAATGATTAAAACCAAGAATAATGAAAATTGCAAAAATGGTAAATTATAGCTTGTTAAATCAGCTTTTCATAGAGGTATATATATCTAGACTTTATTTTGAACTAATAAAGAAAATATGCATAAACAAAAAAAAAGGCCAAAATTTGCGCAACATTAATATTCGGTTTTTTTTATAAAATACATATGTTTGATATACATATATGCGGTCATGATTGAAATCTTTTAAGTGGTGAAATTTCATTATTCAGTTTGGTCATAATTAGATTTTTTCAAATGTGATGTAAGCAATAAGTGTGAGCGAGTGCGATAGGTGATAGCATGTGCATATGGATTTGTTTCACTTGCACTATGCGTCTCAGCTCAGAAAACAATCGATGGAACTATCAGACAATACTATCGCTGGCACTATCGAGGGCAGCAGCGGCTATCATATAAAATCATATAAGCTAACGGGAATTAAACTATCGATAGTGTTGACTATAAGAAAGTTCGTCTCCACGGTAGCAGTTTTGATTTTTGCAACTCATGTGTAAACTTACTTCAGAAAATAAATTTTAAACAATGCCGGCTGTGAAAAAAAATACTTTTGCGCAGCGTAACAGAATGTACAATTTACGGAATAGAAGATCAGGTAAGTTGTGTTTTAAAATTAAACATTCGAAGATTATTCTATAGAAGACTCCGCAATCTTGAACGCAATTGGTACAAACAACGTGTTCTTATATAATTAAATTTGTATTGTAGAATTAATTTCTAGTATAGAGCCGACAACAACTACAGATGCAACAACTGCAAATGACACAGGTAGAAAGAAAATGCTTTTATAATGTTACTTTTTTATACATATACCTAGAAGTAATATCCATTTCAGCGATTGAATGAATATCTAATTTAGAGCCGACAGTAAATTCAACAACAACAACTACAGTTGCAACAACAACAACAACTACAGTTGCAACAACAACTACAGATGCTACTACAAATGCCACAGGTAAAAACAGTATGCTTTTATAATGTTATGTGTTTATACTTATGGAAGTAATATCTATTTCAGCGTCAACAACAACATTTGCAACGAGAAGATCCAAGAACTGTAACAACAACAAACGCAACAGGTACAAACCGAGTGAATTTATATAAATATATATTTATGCTTATTGAATTAATATGTATTGTAGAACTGACAACAAATGCTGCAAATGCAACAACAACAACTTCAAATGCAACAACAAATTTCACATGCAGCAATACTTGGAGAGCATCTACTTTTGGGTATGCTTGTAACGTATGCGATAGACTGTGGTTTAAAAATGATCTGCATAGTGTAGGTAACATTTCCACAATGACATTTGTGCAAGAGGAATTTCCTCACCAAAATTTAGAAGAATTTAACCTATGTCGAACATGCAAATTTTCTCTTGTCCACAAAAAAAATTACCAAATTTATCAAAATCAAATGGATTTACTTATCCACATAAACCGTATTTACCAGCGCTAGACATAATAACAGAGCGACTTGTATCGCCTCGGTGTCCCTTTATGCAAATTCGAAAATTTCGCTATCAAGGTTTGGCAATTGTGGGACAAGTTGTCAATGTTCCAGTTGATGTACCAACTATGATAAGGACATTACCCCGTGATCTTGGTGACGATTTCACTTTCAATGTAAATATTAAAAGAAAGCTGATACATAAATCAACCTATTTGAGAGGCTCAGTCAAAAAATCTGGTGTTAAATCTTGGCTCACGTATTTACAAAACACAGAGCTGTACAAAATATATAATATACGCGTTGATTGGGATTATCTGAGGACAGCATATGCAGATAATCATGAGGAACCATGTACTTCACGTGAAGCTCTCATGCGCGCACAACAACCATGTGCTCCACCGGAATGTGTTAGGCTCGCACAACATGCAATTGAAGAGCACATTTCTGTTGAATCTCCTGATTCAGAAGTTATATTAGCCACACAACAAACACTGCTATGGAATGAGGAATACTGCTTAGACATTGCTCCTGGCCAGAATTGCATTCCAATGAATCTATTATATGATAAATATGCGGAAGAACTATCATTTCCAGGAATTTATTACGGCGAGCCTCGTAAGTTTAAAGAAAGTTTACACGTAACGGAATATATGAAAGCCACCAACGAAATAAGAAGAAAAGATCGCCGTGGTGCTACACCTCATCACATTTTGTACATGGCAATGAATGTAATGAGATGTCGTGTCTTAGAAAGTATGCGTCATAGTTTTAAATGTGTCCCAATTCTCGCAAACGAAACTCGAAGGCAAATTGAAGATCCACAGTTTTACGACGATTGTGCTGAAAAAAATTTTGCTTTCTTAAAGTCAATCCCAAATTCTATGGCATATTGGCAACAAAAGCGAAATGATCTCTTTGCTATGATTCGACAATTGGGAAAACCAACTTGTTTTCTCACAATCAGTGCAAATGAGACAAAGTGGCCTCACCTGCTTTCAATTTTACATAAATTAAATGACTATTTTAAAAACATCAATGATGTGATTTTTATAGTTGACACCGAGGTGGACTTGCTCATCGTTGGCGATTTCAATTTAGAAATGACATCAGATAGTTCATTCGCATAATTTATGCAAGAAAAGTTTAACTTAAAATATATTAAAAATGCAGCTATGGTGGATAGCGCAGACTAATATTGATTAAGTATTTGCAAGAAATTTAAATGTTTCATTAATTATATAAATTTCTTACTTTTCTTTCCACAAACCAATCATATCAAAAATCACATATTCATCATAAAACAAAAATAATTTAGTTTTAAGAACTATTTTTAATAAAATTGTTTAAATTCAATATACAATAATAAAAAATTTTAATAAAAGATTGAACAATTTTTTTTTATTAACGCTTTTTGCTATTTAAGGCATAAATATGCATTTCAGCTTTTTAAATGTTTAATATATTTAAATTTCAAATCATATAAATACTATGTTTACTTTCATAATTTTTGTTGCACAAACAGACGTATTCTACGGTTAACCTATGCGCCCGTGTGATCTAACACAGGCTGAAAATTTTTTTAGTTATTTCTCTTGTTTAAGATGAGTTTTGGAATTACATTAAGTTTTGCCAGGAGTGTACTTTCTATTCAATATACAATAATAAAAAATTTTAATAAAAGATTGAACAATTTTTTTATTAACGCTTTTTGCTATTTAAGGCATAAATATGCATTTCAGCTTTTTTAAATGTTTAATGTATTTAAATTTCAAATCATATAAATACTATGTTTACTTTCATAATTTTTGTTGCACAAACAGACGTATTCTACGGTTAACCTATGCGCCCGTGTGATCTAACACAGGCTGAAAATTTTTTTTAGTTACAGTCGTGTCTGGATATAGTGAACTAATTTTTGCAACGCCTGTTCACTATTCCGAGGTTGTTCACTATTTCGAGACTCACATTTTTTGCTCAAAATAGACATTTGTGTATGGAAATGCTATATTTCAAATCAATTAAATAAATTTGTAAACAAATTAAAGTAAATATGTATCTTTGTTGAAAAAAATCGCGAACTAATGTTTGCTTTTTGCGTCCAGAAATTAATTTTTGGACAGCTTTTTCACGCAGACTGCGCATTTTTAGACTCTATAGCTTCGGAAGCTTTAATAGTATTTCCGATCAGCAATTCCACTTGGTCTTCATCATCCGAATCTTCAAGTTCATCATTCTCAATATGAACTGGTTCGTTGTCTTCGATTAAATTCCATTTCGCAACATCGGTTTCGGTGTATTTAACCTATAGAGTTAAAACTAAATTAACAGGAAGACGAAAGCAACAGTAAATAAAACTACCTCCGTGATGAAAGATGATAAAGTTGCGCTGGCTGCGCCTTTGATTTTATTTCTTATTATGCCAAGTGCATGAAAATGCCTTGAACTGCCGTTATGAGGTTCAAAAACCTCATAGGCAAATATTGCTGCTTCTCTCCAAGCAACATATTCGTCCACTTTGCCAGAAAACTCTGGCAGGGATTTAACCAAATCAAGGGGCTCATCGCATTCTACTCCTGGCACGATTTGTACTCTTTGGTATTCTACTATTTCTTTCTTTTTCAAGTCTGTTTTTAGAGAATTTATTTCACTGCGAAAAAGACCAATTACCTTATCTAATTTCTCATCAAATCCCTTTTGTAAGTCTGCAGCCTGTGCTAACAAAGCCGCATTAATCTGTTCCTCCATGGCTTTGAGTACTTCTTGTGAAGGCATTCTGTCGAGAGATTTGTTTTCTTTATAAGAACTAATAAGTTCGTCCTCACTTTCTGTCGTTTTTCCCAAACTATCGTCTCTCCACATGAGTTAGTTATACCAGTATGTCTATCTATTGGTTATTCAATTATCAAAACAAGTGTTCAAAAGTGCAAAATTGAGATAAATACAAAATTCTTTACTCTGATCAATTCAGTAATAATATTCTTCTTATTTAATTTTTTTATTATGTTTTTGGATGTGGAGTAGTAAACACTTAAACAAATCACTTACATGAATTTCATTTTTAATTAAAATATTTATAGTTGATGTAGACGATATGGTGGTGTTGTAGGACTGGAGCCGTTGTTGACTTCTGTGTAGTTTTCCCGCGAAGCTTTGTTGTGAGCAGCTATTATAATAGCTTTTTATTGATTGGTTTTTGTCTTTGCTTCAAGAATAGTTTTTTTTTTTTTTTAAAATGTCTATTTATTGTAAAGCATACTTTCAATGTTACTTTTATTTATTTTTTAAAACTTTTTTTTTTTTTTTTTTTTTTTTTTTCTCTGATTTTTATTAAGGCATACGGAGAATCGATGAACCCCTTTGTGACCTTGTTTTCTATTAATTCAGCCCAATTTGGGCGCGCCGGCTAACTTAGTTAGCTGTCACAGCATAGCTTTAAACACTAAATAACAATAATAACAATAATAACAATAATAACAATAACAAATATAACAAATACTGCAATGGTGTGTCAGCTTCTGCTGACCCTCAACAGTGGAGATCGAAGAATGAGATCCCTCGGTGTTCGCTTTTTGAGTCTTCTTTGTGGGTGGGATCTGACTAGACAATTTGCCAGCCGGTTTCTATGTCGCTCTAGTCTGTCATGGTAGCGACTCGAGTGCTTGTTGATCTCGTCGAAGACCGTGGCAAGTTTCAGGTCTCGGTGAAGCGTGCTATTACGTACAAACCAGTCGCAACCGGTGATTGTTCTCGCAACTCTATTTTGGTCGACCTGGATTCTGCGAATTTGGCTATCGCAGGCCAGTCCCCAGATTTGACACCCGTACCTCCATATTGGTGCAATAATTTGCTTGTAAATTGTCACTTTGTTGGAAAGTGACAACTTACTGCGTGAGCAGAGTAACCAATAATGCTTCCTCACCGAAGCACGTATACGCGTTCTAATGGAAGTCACATGCTTAGAGAACGTTAGCCTGCGATCTAGAGTCACTCCAAGGTACTTTGCTGCGCTCATCTGTGGTACAGGGGCCCCCTCAATAAAAACGGCCGGTGGTGTTCTCCTCTTAAGTGTGAAACAAACGTTGTTCGACTTGTCACTATTGATGCCGATGTTCCAGCGCCTTGCCCATTCCGCAAACTTAGTGGCATAGTCCTGGATGCCGTCGGCTGCATCGTGTTCGCATAGAGACCTGTAGGTGACGCACACGTCATCGGCAAATGTGGCTAGCATTGATGTCCCGTACAGGCTTCCATCTGGCTGCGGCATGTCGTGGCTATAAAGGCAGTATAGCAGGGGACCAAGGACACTTCCCTGTGGTACTCCAGCTGCCACATCGTGCTCAGTAGAGAGTGCCGAGTGAAATCTGACCGCAAATCGTCTTCCCTCAAGATACGACTTTAGTAGACCGAAATATGGCGCAGGCAGCGTATGTTTGATTTTTACTAAAATTCCGGTGTGCCACACCCGATCAAACGCTTCTCGAATGTCCAAAAGAAGGGCGTTGCAATACTCCTTTTTATCGAAGGCAGTCAGGATTTGCTCGACAACCCGATGTAGCTGCTCGACAGTGCAGTGGCCGGCACGGAATCCAAACTGGTGCTCAGGAATGATCCCTCGAGCTTCCATTAACTTGACCATCCGGGCGGCAATCAATCTCTCAAACACCTTTGAAATCGAAGGGAGAAGGCTGATAGGCCGATAGGAAGAAGGTTCCCTCTCAGGCTTGCCAGGTTTGTGGATCATTGAGATAATCCCGAGCTTCCACTGCGGAGGGAAGTACTGCAACCTCACAATAGCGTTAAACACCAACGCTATGAAGCGGATAGCACAACTGGGCAGTGCCTTTAACGTGGCATTGCAGATGGTGTCATGGCCTGGTGCCCTTTTGATGTTTTGGAGTGCAATGACATCAGCTACCTCGCTGGGGTCAAATTCTTTGATAGGCAGGTCCATTTGGAGGGCTTGAGTCAGCTGGTCCTGCGTCTCTTCATCCTGCTGCAGACTGGCAAGATTAAATGGCTGAAAGCGTTCTGCGAGGTGAGCAGCAAACAACTCCGCTTGCCCCAAGTCTGTCCGACACCATGTCCCGTTTCTATCCATTAGTGGCGCTTTTCTTGCGCATCGCCTTTTAATGGCGCGTGTAGCCTTCCAGAGCGAGTGCGTCGCTTCGCAATCAACCCCGGTATTGGCTAGCCTGTCATCAAACCATGCCGATTTATGTTCAAACAAAGCGCGACGGAGCCTATTCTGTGCACTATTCCAGTCTGCTTTGTCCAATGGGTGTCGAGACCTCATCCACCTAGCGCGTAAGCGCCTCTTCTCCGCGATGAGCAGGTGGATCTCACGGGTAATCGGGATTTTATCTGCAGCGGGCCTCCGAGATGGGGTGCGAGTAGCCTGTCTAGCTGCTGTCTTAATTTTAAAGGTAAACGAGTCAATAGCATCATCTATGTCCTTCCCAGTGTTGATAACCGTGTTGAGGTTCAGTGAGGACTCAAGTTGCTCTTGAAAGCATTCCAGATTTGTGCGTTTGGTGATTAGCCGCTCCATCCTAGGGTAAGCTATTGCTGCCGCATCCAGCGTAATTAGAAGAGGTAGGTGGTCAGAGCTGAGCTCAACAACCGACCGTATGTCAGCATGCATGCCCAGGACACCCCTTGTCAGCGCAAAATCGATATAGCCTGGTGAGCCTCTACTGCCATACGGGTACCTCGTTGGGCTGCCAGTTGCTAGAGAATTCACCTCTGAATTGAAGACGAGATTTGCTAGCGCATGTCCTCTTTGGTTGCACCTCCCCGCTCCCCAGAGCCAGTGGGACGCATTCCAGTCTCCTGCAACGATGAACTTGGAATGATGCTGTTCCAAAATTGTCCCAAAATCATCCGTAGTCCATATAAACCTCGGGGGACAGTAGACTGCTCCAAAGTTGATTGTGCCGAGTTCAGTTTCGATGGCTGCTGACGCAAGTTGCACCTTGTCCGTGGCTATTGGTGTTAGCGGGAAATGTACCAGGCGTGATCTGATCAGAATCGCTGCACCGCCTTTGGCGTTGCCAGCGGTCGGATCATTAGCAGGATAGGCCTCAAACCCGAATAATTTGGGTGCCTCTGACCCCTTACAGTGTGTCTCGCTCAGCAGCAAGACATCAATCTCATGTCGCTGCACGAAGCACTCTACTTCGGGCAGCTTTGTGGATACACCATCGGCGTTCCACACTAAGATGCGCAGCGGCATCATTATGGGGCCTGCTGCGCTTGGAGCGCAGTGAGTAGATTAAGAATCTGCCCCTGCTGCTGTGTCTGCTGTTGGTGCTGCTTTAGCATCATCATCATAAGCTCCATCTGCTTCTCTTGATGCGAGCGGAGAGAGTTGATGCTTTCGTTAAGGGACTGCAGAATAGCTTCAATGTTGTTGTTGACATGCTGAGGTGCATCCCTTGTCGTCCGTTGACGGCTGCGGCTCCTGTCGTTGGACTGCTGCTGTTGTCGATTAAGTTGTGGATGCGGCTGTTGCTGTTGCTGCTTTGCCACGTCCGCATAGGTGACTCCGATTCGAGTACTGGCTGCCGGCCTACCTCCAATGTTAACCCGTGGCATAGAAAGGTCGAAGTCCTCGCTTTTACCACCCACCCCACTTTTGGGCCTGGAGCGTTGTAGAAACGCCTGGTATTTCCGGCAACCTGAGTAGTTGGCAGGATGCGCATCACCACAGTTGAAGCATGTGCATAGCTCGTTGCGCGGTCGAGAACAATCCCTGGCAGGGTGTTCGCCAGCACATTTCACACATATGTGCGCCTTACGGCAATATTTAGCAGTGTGTCCAAACTGCTGACATCGATGGCATTGCAAGATAGCAGTGCGCTTGCGGAGGGGTTCGACTGCTACTCTCATATGGCATAGTGTCTTAATTGCCAGGATAGCCTTATTATTGGCCGCTGCGGCAATATTCAGAAAGAACATATTCACTGGGTTGACTTTGGGAGTGCCTGGCTCGTTGCGCCTCTGGGGCGTATGGGCATCTAGTACCTTGTGGCCAATTTTTCCAAGTTCCTCCTTTATCTGGGTTGGCAACGTGCTGTGGTGCAAGCCTTTAACACAAACTCTGTATGGCCTGTCTTCTTTTAGCTGATAGCAGTGAAATTCATACTTTTCTTTCTCGAGCCAGCTGACAATGCTGCGAAATGTGCTGGCATCGGCCGTGTAGAGTCGCATAACACCACCCAGTGAAGCCCTTGCCTCGACCTTGCTCACTTCCGTGACTTTTGAGATACCTTGCATTAGCAGGTTGACGTCGTTAATGCCTTCCATTACGATTGGTGGAGGCTTAGGCTGCGCTTTGTCGGGAGCAGCAATCTTCGAAGCATCAGTTCCAACTCGTTGGCTGGCGCTGGGCTTCTCACACAGCACTTCTCTATCGTTCACTGCTTCCATGTCAGCAGTCATTTGCGCAAGTAGCCCAAAACGGTTTGAGCTGCCGCTGTAGTTGTCACCATTCTTGACAAGGTTTGCTTTTTTGATCTCAAGATTTTGAGAAACACATGAACTTTTGCGCTTGATTGTTTGGAAGCGCTGCGGAGCTCCATCTTCTGATGAAGATCTTTGGTTGTTGGTGAGGGTTCCAGCTGGTGCTCCATTGACGCTTGAGAAAGCACCAGTTTCGAATGTCACTGCAGTCACTAAAATTTCAGCTTCTCCGTTCATCTCGCTATCTGAGGGTTGGTTGACGGCTTTGCTAAGAGCCTCGCCAAGAGCCGCTTTATTTTTTGTCATAGCTGACATCTTTGTCGGCTGCTTTCCGATTTGTCCTGGTTTTAACGGACTCCTAAGAGTATGCATCGTTAATTGCAAGATCCTAGCCAAGACTAGAACCTTGAGAAAAGAGATTAAAAGCTCAAAGCTTCACTGACGATGAGCTTTTATAAATGTTTAAGGATGACGTGGCCGCTGGGCAGCGGAGCCCCGTTTTGGGAAGATTCTCTTTTAATTAAATAAGAATGCTGCACTTTCACGTTTACACTAAATGTGACTTGACGTTCACTGAACACTAAATGTGCCACTTTTGTGGGCTTGTCTTTGATTTGTAGCGGCGAAAATATATTTTCACCGCTCGCGTCACTAAAACACGTGCGTTGCTAGCAGGGTTGCATTGAAATTTTTTTTAAAACTGTTGTCTTTTTTATTTTAAAGCATACTTTTAAGCAGTTTTTTTTATTTGTTTTTCTTTAACACAGTTTTTCTTAAGTCTCTGTCAGGTCGTCTGACAGGCAACATCAAAAATTTATCAAAAAATTTGTTTTTCTTTTTTTAATTCAGAACAAATAAATTTGTTTTATTTTCTGTGTGCAGTGATTTCACATTCTAAGTCTTTGGATACTGTCTCGTACAGTGTCGGCAGTTGGAAAACAACAAAATATATCTGTAGTGCGGACAGACTTGTTTCTTTGCCCGTCTGGGCAGCACATCACCTTAGTGCGCAAAATGAACTCTCAGTTCAGAAATAAGCAGATTGCTCGCGGAAAAATATTCTCAATAGCAGGTAAATCACCTTATGAAATTAAGCGCATTTCATGCAATACGACCGAAAGCAGTAGCCCCACCACAACAACTGCAACAACAACTAAGATTAAGAACAAAGCGATTCTTGGCGAGGCACTAAGCAAAGCCGTCAATGAACCCACAGCTAGTGAGATGAACGGTGCAGCTGGAATTGCCGCAACTACATCGACATTTGCAACAGGTGCCTTCTCAAGCGTCAACGGAGCCTCAGCTGAGACCCCCACAAGCAACCAAAACTCTGCCTCAGGTGACGTAGCTTTGCGTTTTCAAAAAATTAAAATTAAGCGCAAGATGGGCTTAGCCGCTTCTCCGAAGCTATTGAGGAAAAAATCGAACCTTGTCCAGAATGGTGGTAACTTTCCCTCACTACAAGCTAGTTACAACGGCAGCTCAAACCGCTTCGGATCACTTGCGCAAACTCCTGCTGACATGGACGCCGAAAATGAAATTGAAGCGCTGTGCGAGCAGCCAAGCACCAGCCACCAAGCTGCTACTGCTGACATAGCTGGGAGCTCTGATACTCCCGTCAAAACACAGCCCAAGCCACCACCAATAGTGATGGAGGGAATAAATGACGTAAATTTGCTAATGGAAAGCATTAAAAGAATTACTGACGTGAGCAAGGTAGAGGCAAGGGCTTCTCTGGGTGGTGTCATGAGGCTTTACACGGCCGATGCTGCCACATTCCGCAGTATTGTCAACTGGCTCGAGTCTGAGCAGTATGAGTTTCACTGCTACCAGCTAAAAGAAGACAGACCATACAGAGTCTGCGTAAAAGGCTTGCACCACAGCACGTTGCTTAGCCAGATCAAAGCCGAACTGGAGAAAATTGGCCACAAGGTGATCGATGCCCATACGCCCAAGAGGCGCAGCGAGCCAGGCACCCCAAAAGACAATCCAGTCAATATGTTTTTCCTGAATATTGCTGCAGCGGCCAACAACAAGGCGATCCTGGCTGTCAAAACATTATGCCATATGAGAGTTGTTATTGAACCACTCCGCAAGCGCACTGCTATCGTGCAATGCCATAGATGCCAGCAGTTTGGTCACACTGCTAAATATTGTCGCAAGGCGCACATTTGTGTTAAATGTGCCGGAGAACACCCTGCCAGAGATTGTACTCGACCACGCAACGAGCTATGCACTTGCTATAACTGTGGTGAACAGCACCCTGCCAACTACTCAGGCTGCAATAAATATCAAGCGTTCCTACAACGCTCCAGGCCCAGAAGCGGACTGGGCGGTAGAAGCATGAGCAACGAGCGCTCTATGCTACGGAGTACCTCTGGTGGTAGGCCGATTGCCACTCTTCGAAGCGGCGTCTCCTATGCGGATGTAGCAAAGCAGCAACAGCAGCAGGACCAACAACAACACCAACATCAGCAACAGTCTAACAACAGGAGCCGCAGCCGTCAAAGGACGACGAGGGATCCACATCAGCAGTCGATGGGAGCCAGCAGCACCATCGAAACAATTCTGCAATCGCTTAGTGAAAGCATTAACTCTCTGCGCTCGTTCCAAGAGAAGCAGATGGAATTAATGATGATGATGCTGAAGCAGCAACAACAACAGACACAGCAGCAGGGGCAGATTCTTAATCTGCTCACTGCTCTCCAAGCGCAGAAGACACCATAATGATGCCGCTGCGCATCCTTGTGTGGAACGCCGACGGCGTTTCCACGAAGCTGCCCGAAGTAGAGTGCTTTGTGCGGCGACATGATATAGATGTCTTGCTTCTCAGCGAGACACACTGCAAAGGGTCAGAGGCACCCAAACTATTTGGGTATGAGGCCTATACTGCCAATGATCCCAGCGCTGGCAACGCTAAAGGTGGTGCAGCGATCATGATCAGGTCAAGCCTGGTCCACTTCCCGCTAGTGCCAACAGCCACTAACAAAGTGCAACTAGCGTCAGCAGCTATCGAGACGGCACTCGGATATATAAATTTTGGAGCGGTATACTGTCCCCCGAGGTTTATATGGACAACGGATGAATTTAAGTCGATTTTGGAACAGCATCGTTCCAAATTCATCGTTGCGGGCGACTGGAATGCGTCCCACTGGCTATGGGGAGCAGGAAGGTGCAACCAAAGAGGTCATGCGCTTGCAAATCTCGTCCTGTATTCGGAGATAAACTCGCTAGCAACAGGAGGCCCAACGAGATACCCGTACGGCAGCAGAGGCTCACCAGGCTATATTGATTTTGCGTTGACTAGGGGGATCATGGGCATTCATGCTGATATACGGCCGGTTGTTGAGCTCAGCTCCGACCATCTACCCCTTGTCATTACGCTGAATGCGTCAGCAATATCTTACCCCAAGACGGAGCGGCTAATCACCAGGCGTACTAACTTGGAATGGTTCCAAGAGCACCTCGAATCCTCACTGCAACTTAACTCTGCGATTCACACCGAAAAGGACATCGATGACGCTATCGACTCGTTCACCCACTTAGTCCAGGCAGCAGCTAGAATGGCTACTCGCACTGCATCTCGGAGGCCCGCAGCAGATAGGATACCGTTAACCGGGGAGATTCTTCTTCTCATCACTGAGAAGAGGCGCTTACGCGCGAGGTGGATGAGGTCTCGCCATCCGTTGGACAAAGCCGATTGGAACAGAGCGCAGAGTAGGCTCCGTCGTGCACTAGTGGAGCACAAATCTGCATGGTTTGACGAAAGGCTAGCCAACACTGGGGTTGCAAGCGAAGCGACGCACTCACTCTGGAAAGCCACGCGCGCTATTAAAAGGCGTTGCGCAAAAAAAGCGCCACTGGTGGACATTAACGGGACATGGTGTCGTACTGACTTGGAGCAAGCGGAGGTGTTTGCTGTGCACCTTGCCGAGCGCTTTCAGCCGTTTAATCTTGCAAGTCTGCAGCATGTTGAGGAGACACACGACCAGCTGACTCAAGCTCTTCAAATGGACCTGCCTATCAAGCCATTTGCCCCTAGTGAGATAGCTGATGTCATTGCAAGCCAGAACATAAAAAGAGCGCCAGGTCATGACGCCATCTGCAATGCTACTTTGAAGGCACTGCCCAGCCGTGCGATTCGCTACATAGCGCTGGTGTTCAACGCTATTGTGAGGCTGCAATACTTCCCTCCTCAGTGGAAGCTCGGGATAATCTCCATGATCTACAAATCAGGCAAACCGGAAAGGGAACCCGCTTCCTACAGGCCGATAAGCCTCCTCCCTTCGATCTCAAAAGTGTTTGAAAGACTGATTGCCGCCCGGATGGCCAGGATCATGGAAGCTAAGGGGATTATTCCTGAGCATCAGTTCGGGTTCCGCGCTGGCCATAGTACTGTCGAACAGCTTCATCGGGTTGTCGAGCAAATCCTGACGGCCTACGACAATAAGGAATACTGCAACGCCCTCTATCTGGATATCCGGGAAGCGTTTGACCGAGTTTGGCACACCGGAATTCTGCTAAAAATTAAGCATACGCTGCCTGCGCCATATTTCGGCCTACTTAAGTCATACCTCGAGGGAAGGAGATTCGCGGTCCGTTTTCATTCGGCACTCTCTACCCAACATGATGTGGCAGCTGGAGTACCACAGGGAAGTGTCCTTGGCCCCCTGCTTTACTGCTTGTATAGCTACGATATGCCGATACCAGATTATAGCCTGTACGGGACATCAATGCTAGCCACATTTGCTGATGATGTGTGCGTCACCTACACGTCCCGATGCGAATACGATGCAGCCGATGGCATCCAGGACTACGCATCAAAGTTTGCGGAATGGGCAAGGCGCTGGAATATTGGCATCAATAGAGACAAATCGAGCAATGTTTGCTACACCCTCAAGCGGAGAACGCCACCGGCAGTGTCTGTGGAAGGGGCCCCTGTACCGCAGTCGAATACAGCAAAATATCTTGGAGTAATCCTGGATCGCAGACTCACTTTCTCTAAGCAAGTGACTGCCATCAAAACGCGCATACGTGCTTCAGTAAAAAAGCATTATTGGCTTCTCTGCTCGCGAAGTAAATTGTCACTCTCCAATAAAATGACAATTTATAAGCAGATCGTGGCACCAATCTGGAAATACGGGTGCCAAATCTGGGGCCTGGCATGCGACAGCCAAATCCAAAGAGTGCAGGTCGTCCAGAATAAAGCATTGAGGATAGTTACTGGTTGCGAGTGGTTTATCCGGAACACCACGCTACACAGAGACCTGAAACTGACCACTGTCTTCGACACAATCAACCAGCACTCGAGTCGTTACCATGATAGGCTAGAGCGACACCGAAATCGGCTAGCAAACGGACTCACCAGATATCGCCCACCTAGGAGGCTCAACCGGCGACAACCGAGGGACCTAATACTTCGATCTCCTGTGACGAGGGTCAGAAGAAGCTGACGCATCTTTGCAGCATTTGTATATCTGTGATATTTGTTATTTTATTGTTATTGTTATTATATTGTTACTGTTATTATAATTGTTACAGCTAACTTATGTTAGCCGGCGCGCCCAAATGGGCTGAATGAATAGACACCAAGGACACAAAGGGGCTCCTGGATTGCCCTGTATGCCTTAATAAATAACAAGAAAAAAAAAAAAAAAAAAAAAAAACAGTTTTTCTTCAATATTGTATTTTTCACAAAATTTATCAAAGTGTTTTGCAGAGTTTTTTATTTTTCACTGTTGTCTATTTGATTGTTATACGCGTGCAATTATTTTTTGCAGTGTTTTATTGTTTTGTTGAAAAAATTTTTTGTATTAAAAAATAATTATATTTCTCTTGAGTTTCAATGAAACGTTTGCATTACGCGCGGCGTCGGCTGGAGTGTAATTTAGTTTGATTTATTGTTGTTATTTTCACAATATTTGTTGGATATTATTGTATTTTTATTAAGTTTTAGCGAAACTTTTACCATCACTCGCGTTGGCTGAGCGGACTTAGTTACGGAGTTTTAGAGAGCTTTGTTGAGCGCCAATTATAACAACATAAGAATTCTTTATTTATTCTTTATTTATGAACGGATCAGTTGTGATCGTTTGAGGGTTCTTCTAAAACTAACTTATGAATACCATCCTATGCATAACGTAAGCTACGGACCCCCGGCAGCGATGTGGGCAGCGATGCGGGCAGCGATGCGGCAGAATGCTGATCGTGCGCCTCGTGACACATTCCAGTGGCCACTTGGCGTACGGATCATATTGCATTTGTTGACGGACGCAACTTTGTCGCGTATGTTGATAGCCTCCAAATCGCTGAGTGGCGCAACTCTGTTGCACGCGTATCCGGTTAGCCTATGTCAGCCTAAGTGGTGTTAACTTATATATAAATATAGTTATTTGCAATTACAAATGTATATATTCTAGAATAACAACAAAGACAAGCTTTTGCTGGAGGCACTTCACTAAAATTGGCGGAAGTAGCGCAAAATGCAAAGTTTGCGCCAATGTTCTGAAGACTGCGGGTAACACGACCAACATGAAGGACCACCTGCGTTCCCTTCATAAAATTTATCAACATGTTGAAATGCCTGCAGTACCTGATTCTAGCGTTGTGCCACAAGTTTCGATTGTTGAAAGCTTTAGAAGTATAGCGGAGTATGGCACCGAAGGGGAAAAAACCAAAAAAATCAACGATGCCATTATTTACATGATTACAAAAGATGTGCAACCATTTTCCATAGTCGAAAACCCAGGCTTCATAAATTTGATGAATACGTTTGCACAGCGCTACAAAATACCGTCGCGGTATATGATTACAAAATGGGTTGATGAGAAGTTTTTGGAAATGAAGGACATGTGGAAGAGATTGCTAAATGGGAAAACGCTAACACTTACAATGGATGTATGGAGCGACCAGATGTCAATGCGGAGTTACTTAGGCATTACTGCGCATTTTCAGCTTGAGCTTGAAATGACTTCTTTGACCATCGGAGTTTTGGAGCTAAGCGAGCGTCACACATCAGTATACCTCACTGAAATGCTGGACAGTTGCTGCAAAGATTGGGACATTGAAAAGGAATTAGTGACAGCTGTCGTCACCGACAATGGAGCCAATGTCGGCAAAGCCGTTGACCTAGGTTTTGGGCGAAAAAAGCGCATACCATGTTTTGCACACACCCTAAATCTAATTGCACGATCTGCTATGCAAAGAGATTCAATAAGTGCATGCATTGCAAAGGTTAAGGCAACTGTAACTTTTTTTAAGCAGAGTTGCGTTGCCAGCGACAACTTAAGAACAGCAACGGACAAGGTATTGATCCAAGATGTGGCTACTAGATGGAATAGCACATACTATATGATAGAGCGTTTCTTGGAGCTTAAAAATTTCGTAAACGATATTGTACTAAGTGTCCGCAACGATCTTGAGATGCTTAATGGAAATGAATTGCAGTTGCTTAGTAATATCATACCAATGCTGCGCCCCCTTGAGGAAGCAACCAAAATAATAGTCGCAGATACGTATTGCACAGCCAGTATGGTTATCCCAATGGTGAATATTTTAAAAACAAAATTGCTTAACGTTGATGACATTACCCCCGAGGCAAAAGACATTAAGGACTTCTTGTTTTTAGAAATTGATAAGCGAATGGGTTCAATAGAGCAGGTATGCTTCAAATGTCATCATTAATTTATTCCTAAAAAAATTTTATTTTAAATGTATTGTTTCAGGTCTCAATTTTGGCAATTGCTACAGTACTTGATCCAAGATTTTAGAAACTGCATTTTAAAGACCCTCAGGCATGCTCAAACTCTATCAACAAAATCAAGTCTATGGTAAAACCGATGGTCAAAGACAACAATAGCAATGATAACGTGGCAAGCAAAACTAAATACAATTCTTTTTGGGACCACCATCACCAGCTGGCACAGTCTCATAAGCCTAATGGGGATATTGATGTGGAGATGATAGCGTACCTGCGAATGCCATTAGCGTCATTTGAAAGCAACCCTCTACAAGTATGGGAAGGTATGAAAAACACATATCCCAATTTATATAAAATGGCGCTGCAATTTTTACCGGTAGTAGGATCGTCGGTTCCTTCTGAACGGGTTTTTTCAGCGGCATCATATATTTTAAGCCAGAGAAGAAATAGGTTAATGCCAGACCGACTAAGCCGCATTTTATTTTTGCAAAGTATCGGCAAAAAATACTTTTTCGAAAAAAAAAAATTATAATAATTAAGATTGCTTTGAACGCAAAAAAAAAGACTGCTAAGGAAGCATTTATAGTTATAAGATTATTTTATTATTTTTGATTCTCAATGCTATGAAGACTGCTAAGGAAGAATTTATTGTTAAAATATTATTTTATTATTTTTGATTCTCAATTTTTTATTGTTATATTATTATTTAATCACAAGATAACGAAAAAATCATGAAATGATATAGTTTAAAGCTCTGTTTGTTATATTGTTAAGTAAACTATTCAATGAAGAAATATAAAAGAAAAAACTAAGAAAGCATTTATTTCAAAGGCTTCTAAGAATTGAATTAACGAAAACTAATGGGTTGGGTTGAAAACATCGATGCATCGATGTTTCTAGCCGATGTTTCACACAACATCGATTTATCATTTTGCAAACATCGATGAACATCGACATCGAAGTTTCGACCATAATTTACATCACTAAAGCACTTAGCGACTGACAACTAGTACCGAAAAAAATAGGGCACAGTCTCGCATGACACTACCGTATTGATTGTATCATGGCCCAAGGCATACTTAATTAAGTATGCCTTGGCTATGCCTTAGCGAATGGAGAGAGACAAAGAGAGAGGAAAAGAGTTAGCGAGCACAGTTGCAAGCTGCAGCACAACAACAAATTATATGCTGTAACTGTTTGTTATCCCTTTGTCTTCTTTAATATTTACCGGTTGAATTTTGATTTCTGTGCTATGCGTTGTATGCTTGGCTAATTTTTGCCAGTTTTAGTGCTTATTGTGATCACGCTGTGCTATGCATTTTAAAATTTTGTGCTTAAAAATCTAAAAACAATTAAATCTAAACAAATAAATATAAATACAATTAAAAACAAGTGTATAAAAATACAAGAGTTCTACAAACAAAACAACAAAAAGATTTTAAATAAACACATAAAAAGTTTAACAACAACAAAGGAGTGAGCAACAAAAAGGAACCACATTAATACATAAAATGTCTATATTCAACAAATAAAAAAAAGTACTGTGCGTCGGACCACAGGGGCGATGTGTAAACATATTTTTAGGTTGTACAACTTTTTGTATATTTTTGTCATTACTTATTGGTATTGTATGCGATAGAGGGTTAAATAAATAAAAATAAATTTAATTACAAATTGTTAAAATGGGCTTATGGTAACTAAAATAGGAAATATAAATTTTTGACTCTACTGTATTTAAAAATCTTTGAAAAACGCCATCTATAGTTGTAGAGTTGTTTGTTGTGGGGGAGTTTGGAGAATTGCTCATATTTAACTTGAAAACGTCAAATAAAAATTTTGTCAGTACTTCTGAACGGGGGTCTCCAAAATTTATGTTAAAATCTCCACCCATAATAATTGGCATGAGATGAAGATTTTTACCCAATTCTCGTGAACCATAAATGAAATTATGTTTTGAATTAATTGGGCGCAAGAAATGTATGTATGATATTTATTGAATAATATTAGAATTAAGGTTAATAAAACAATGTTTGATCTTGTTTCAACTGTTCGACGCAAATATTAAGCAACTTTTTATATGCCCTCCAGACGTACTATAGCACTACAACTAGTTTTAGCGCTCCGGACTTGACAAATCTTTTTTAATACTGCTCAACTACAACACGACTATCCTCGTTTTCGTTCTTCGTTCGACTGCCGTTTACACGCTCTCTCTCTGTCGTAGCGCTGTCCACTTGGCGATGAACATCGATCATCGCCTATCGATACCTTTTGTTACATTCGGCCTTCCTGATCACTGTCGTCTGACCCAGACGACCACAGGTCCTCGTTTGTAGACGCGTGCTTCCACAACTTTATATTGTCAGCGCATGTTGCAGTTACTGTAGGGCCTTCTACTTGCGCTGCTTTCCTTACGTCGTATCGCCCGTTCCTTTTTACCTTAACTTCATATGGACCGAGGAAGCTACTGGCTAGTTTTCTGCCCGCCACGAACTGGGTACGTTTTATCGCCACAAGATCTCCTTCCTTATATCCATACTCGCATTTGCGTTTACGATCATATCCTTCTTTGTACTTCTTCTGAGCCTGCTGTATATGTGTTTTCACCTCTTTGCGCATGACTGCTCTCTCTTCATCGAAGTCCGTTATAAGTTCTTGTTCCAAAGTGAGTATAATGTTGTCACTGATCTTAGTCTTCATGTTTACTCCAAACATTATTTGGAACGGTGTCTTCTTTGTCGAACAATGGACATGCGAACTAATCGCCCTCTGCACCTGGGATACGTACTTGTACCACTTCGACGTGTCTCCAATTGATAGTTTGCTGATCATCGAAAGAATACATCTGTTTACCCTTTCAATTTAACCATTGCCACGAGCTAATCCTGTTGTTGTCCAAACGTGGTTAATGCCATTTTCCTTCGTGTAGTTTTCGAAATTGTTCGAGGTGAATGCCACGCCCCTGTCACTTATAATACGCGACGGCTGACCAAAAACATTGGACCACTCCTCCAACTTTTTCAATACTTCGTCGCTGCCGGTGCTCTTTGTGGTAAACAGCCAAACAAATTTTGAAAATCCATCCACAAATGCAACTATATACTTGTAGCCTTTCGATGTCGAATCCATGGGTCCCAAATGATCGATGTGAAGGGTATGAAGCGGCTTGTCTCCCTTTTCGATGCAGTTTAAAAACCTTTCAGGGTTCCCCAAGTTTTTGTTGACAATAATGCATTTGATACAAGTGTTGATCAGCTGAGCTACTTTGCGTTCCATGTGGGGTATCCAGAACTGCTGCTGTAGAGTGTGCATAGTTTTCTGTACAGCGAAATGACCCGTACTATGTGCGTCGGCTATAATCTCCTTTTCCATTGATTTGGGTACGACCAACAAGTCATTGCTTTTACTCCTTTGTATACAATCCCAACTTTAAGTTTAAAATTTTCATACGGCTGTGTTTTAATAATTTCTAAAATAGCTTTAATGTAGCTATCCTTTTCTTGGGCAACCTTCAAACGAGCTGACACTTCTGAAGTAATGTTAAAGACATCCCGCGGATATCGGCTGAGGCTGTCGACGTGTTTCATTTTGTTGCCTGAACGATGCTCGATCTCCAAATCAAAGTCCTATAAGGCCAGTATCCATTGCGCAACTTCTCGTGGCACGTCTTTCTTCTTTACAGTTTGCGTAAAAGCAGCGCAATCTGTGACCAATTTTAAGCGAAGACCTAGAAGATAGTAGCGTAACTTCTGCATCGCAAGATATGCTGCTTTCATTTCTAGCACGTAGCTGTGGCGCTTTGCATCACTCAACGCCGTATTTTTGCTCCAAAAAAATACTGGATGTTGCTGCTCTTAAACTCCTGTATTAGTACTGCACCGAATCCATCTTTGGACGTGTCAGTATGTAATTCAGTCGGTGCGTCTCGGCAGTATAGACGTAGGACAGGTTCCGTCGAAAGTGCGTTTTTTAGGCAACTCATAGCATTCAACTCTGCTGCCTCCATCTTGAATACTTCATCCTTCTTCAACAAGTTAGTTAACAGGCGCGCGATTTGAGCATAATCCCGAATAAATTTTCGGAAAAATCCTGTCAAGCCCAAAAGGATTGAACGCCTTTTATTTTTTTGGGACATCCGAATCTCTGTACAGCGAGCGTCTTTTCTTGTCCTGGCCAAATCTTGCCCATTTCTATCGTATGTCCCAGAAAGTCAATTTCATTTATTAAAAAATGTCATTTTTTCCATTTAATTTTAAGTTCGTACTTAGCTGCTTGACGTAAAACAGCTCTGAGTTTCGTCCGTGTTTCCGTGTATAATGATGTCGTCAATATACAACTGTAACTCATCTTTCAAAATCAAATCCTCAAACACGCAACTAACAAAGCGGTTGAAAACAGCTGGCGATGCAGATCCTGTCCGTGCCATCCCTCTTCTTAACCACGACGACTCGACTGGCAAAGTTGGATGACGATTTGCGTATAATGCCATCTTGCATCCAGACATCAACTTGTTTTCTTATGGACTCGCATTCCACAGCTGAGTGACGGCTTGCTTGCTGACGACATGGTTTCATGCACTCCTCTGGCACAATTTTCATCAACACTGAGCACTCAGTATTTTCTTCGGCTGGCTTGTAATCAGCTATCATTGACTCAATTATCGGCTTGTACTGTGGGGGAGCATCTATGTTAATCTCCGTTTCAACAATATTATATATACTTAGCTCATTTGATTTGGCGCGTTTCGGCGGCGCCACTACTTTTGTAAAGCTAAATCCCCCTTCATCCAATGTTACACAGAACTGAGATGCAAAGTCAAAGCCCAGAATTGCGTCGTTCTCGATATGATTTTTCGGTACAACAACAAACGTTTGCTTGACCTCGATTCCGTCAACGCAAACTCTGCCCATAAATGTACCCAGCGGCTGGGTCTTAACGTTTCCAAGGCCTCGTAGAACGGTGTAGCATTTCTCCAGTACAGTATATGGAAGCTTTTTAAATATGGATTGACACATGATTGACACATCAGATCCTGTATCCACTAGGCAACCGATTTCTGTACCGTTCAAAGAAATTGTTTTCAAACGCTTGGACTCCTTTACGACTTGTACACTTTTCACAACTTTTGGACAGTTTGTTGAAATGTGACCACTCCCTGCACATTTAAAACATTTGGTTTCTTCTTTGCAATCTTTTCTCATGTGTTCGTTTGATCCACAATTATAGCAACGTATATTTTTTCCATCGGGTATATATTTCTTACCACCACTGTATTGCTTGTGCGGTTTTTCAGTCGAACACTTGCTCTCATACAACAAATCGTTGTATAATTTGCATCCGTATAACGCAAATTTAAATTCACTTTTAATGTCCAGCCCATCAACTATATAGTTTATAATAGACTCGGCTTCAACTTGTCCAAGTGCAGCTATTTTCTTCTTTGTCAATATGTATTCATGCATGCTCTCTTCTTTCTTCTTCTTTCTGTGTGCCAACTTTGTATGTACGTCGGCACTTTTTGATGTGCGCTTAAATTCTTCAATCAAGACGTTTCTGAGTTGTTCATATGTGCTCACCAACGCCGACTCCAGAAACAATTTTGCCATTTTGGTAATTTTTCCGCGTGCCTGTACATACCGCTCTTTTTCCATAAGCTCATATGCATCTGCGTTCTGCTCACAATTTCCCAACGAATTCTCGACTGGTATATTGGCACCATCAAAGTCTGGTACAATTTTTGCAAAATTTTCTGCTGTTAATTTTGGTTCTCTCTGAGTCAATTCATCCGCTTGAATTTTAAGAGTTAGCAATTGAATTATTTGCTGCAGGCTTTTATTATTCTCTGTTTCCATCTCCGTTGCCTGTACAGGGTGCCCTTCTGCATTTTGATAATCTGTTTCTCCTTTCTTTGCCAACGAATGCGTGACAGCACCATGTCGCTGTCTCTTTCCCTCATCGTCACTCATGCTTTCGTATTCACTTTCTAAGGCTTGCATCAGCCCTTTGCCGGCACTGTACAAACGTTTCAGCTCTTTTTTTTATACTCGTTCGCAACTTTTTTCCACACCCTTGAAGCTAGAGACTTGAAACTTTCCAATTCTCTTTACCTATGGGATAGTAAATTAAAGTGTTCAGATGGGGGTTCTACGATAACTGGGGGGCTGGCAAATCGATAAATTCGATAACTCAAAACCGATAAATCCACATATTTCGCACATCCTTACAGCTAGAACTACCAAATTTGGTAAGAAGATAGCTACTAGCAACCCCCAAGAAACTGCATCAAAAATTTTGGAGCCAAGCCCACCCATTCCGCCCTCCTGCATTTTAAAGTCAAAAAAGCCTATATCTCCCACAGTTTTTGAGCTATAGACACCAAATTTGGTGCAAAGATAGGTGATGACGACCCCCCAAAAACTGCATTAAAAGTTTGGATGCCACGCCCACCAATACTGCCCTAGCCGCCCCCATCCACCCCAACGCTTCGTCAAAAACGGGAATGCGTGTAACTTCCATAGTTGTGGAGCTAGAGCCACCAAATTAGGTAGGAAGATAGCTGGCAACGACCCCCAACAATCTGCATCAAAGTTTTGGAGCCACGCCCAACCATTCCGCCCCTCTTTCCCCACCTTATACAAACTTTGAGCTAGAGTCACCAAATTTGGTATGAGGATAGCAATTGAAATTCCACAAAGATCTGCATCACAAATTTGAATGCCACGCCCAACCATACCGCCCCCAGCCCCCCTTTCCCCACCTTTTACAAACTTTGAGCTAGAGTCACAAAATTTGTAAGGAAGATAGCTTGTGGCATCCCCATCTGCATCGGAAAATTTTTAAGGCAGCGTACACCCCTGCCGCATCCGTACCCCTCTGCAATCAGGCCTCTTTTTACCGGTTTTAATACTGGTATCGAGTATGCTGCAGTCGGTTGCGTCCGACTGCAACGTTTCCACTTGTTTTGATATATTTTAGGTTTAGCGGCTGAGCCCCCAAATGTAAGATATTTATTGAATAATATTAGAATTAAGGTTAATAATGCAATGTTTGATCTCGTTTCAACTGTTCGACGCAACTATTAAGCAACTTTTTATATGCCCTCCAGACGTACTATAGCACTTCAACTAGTTTTAGCGCTCTGGACTTGACAAATCTCTTTTAATACTGCTCAACTACAACACGACTATCCTCGTTTTCGTTCTTTGTTCGACTGCCGTTGACACGCTCTCTCTCTGTCGTAGCGCTGTCCACTTGGCGATGAACATCGATCATCACCTATCGATACCTTCTGTTACATGTATATAGCAATACAATGAACAATCTGACCCGATTTCAATTTCAGTTCACTGCAGCACACGTCCCCAGCATGAAAGAGTTGTTTGAATCCTCAAAGGGTTATCCTGGTTTATGGGTGAATTTTCATTATTTTGACAGTAAATAGCGACTCCTCCCGATCTTTGTCTTGATCTCTGTCTGACTGCAGCACTGAAACATTGGAATTATTATTGTGGTGTCATCTGCGAGCCAAGTTTCTGTTAGCAATAGTATATCGCATTTTTGTGAGTGAGCTACAAGACTTTGACAACTAAATGTCATCAAAGATGTGGCGTTTGGCGATTGTTCGAATTTTAAGGCCTCATCTTGTATGGTTTCTAATTTTGTTGTTGACAATCTCTCAAATTCTTGTCCAAGAGACTCCAAATTCTTGGTTGGTCTTTTGCCATGATGAAAAATATGTTCATTTTGTAGAGCTACTATGAAGAGACCTTCCATTACAGTGACTCGTGACAAAGCTACGTAAACTAACTGTTGATCATGCTTTTTGTCGTAATGGTATACCATTTCATGAAATGTTGCTCCTTGAGACTTATGAATGGTCATTCCACAAGCAGGCATAAGTGGAAAATGATTGCGCTTCACAGAAATGGTTTTGTTGTTATTTAAATAAGTGGTGCAATTTCTGCGACCAATTGGAACTAAACCGGCATCAATGTTCAAAGTGGTGGCATGATGTGCACTTTGTCTATTAATTTTTGCGCCAATTCTATTTGATTGGCCAAAATTTAACCAAAGCCGTTTTATTGAGTCATTATCATGCTGCACTTCATCCTCATCCAAAATATTATTAGACGTGGAATTTTGATATTCAATATTTGATAATACGCCAATTGCGCCATAAGCAAGGCCATCGGAGACATCTATATTAGTAGTTATAATGTAGGGCTTGTTAATTACGAGGGTGAGCTCATATGGCAAACCACCAGTTGCCAAAACAGGCATTTTATGGAGCTTTTGACGACAAAATGCCAACTGCTCAGCATTGTGGTACCCGGAAAACGAATCGGTTGCAATTGAAACTACTTTATTTGGCGCCGTACTTAAAACGGAATTATTATATTTGTGTTTTTTTTTTTTTTTTTTTTTTTTTTAATTTAAAAAAAAAATAATAATTGTAAGGGGGTTTTTGGGTGTTATTGTTTTTTTTTTTTTTGTGGTTTGTTTTTTTTTTTTTTTTTTTTTTTTTTTTTATTTTTTTTTTTTTTTTTTTTTTTCGGTGTTATTTTTTTTTTAAAAAAAAATTTTTTAAAAAATTTTAAAAAAATTTTTTTGGGGTTTTTTTAAAAAAAAATTATAAAAAAAAAAGGGGGGTTTGGAGGGGGGAGGGGGTTTTTTTTTTTAATTTTTTTTTTATTTTATTTTTTTAAATTTTTTGGGTTTTTAATTTTTTTTTTTTTTTTTTTTAAAAAAAAAAAAAAAAAAATAAAAAAAATATTATAAAATTTATAAAAAAAAATAAAAAAAAATTTTTTTTTTTCCCTTTTTTTTTTTTTAAAAATAAAAAATTTTTTTTTAAAAAAGGGGGGGGGGGGTTTAAAGTTTTAAAAAATTTTTTTTTGTGTGTTGTTGGTGGGAGGTTTTACCTTTGAAACTTGAAACGAGGAAACGAGCTGTTGAACACCCCAATAGTAAGACATAGAGCTGCAAAAACATCGATGTCATCATCGATTATATCGATGTTTTCCAAATTGTTCGATGCATCGATGCATTATTTTCAACATCGATGTTTCATTGTATAGTGAAGCTTCAGATTGCGAGTGTGTAATTTAAAATAAAAAGTTTAATAAATAAATACGTTAATAAATAAATAGTGGCGGTTCCTCTTAATAAAATGGAAAAGTTGTGCATACTTATGCGTTCCAGCTAGCTCGACAGAGTCTGAGCGAACTTTCAGCAAGGCTGGAGAAATCATTTCCGTAAAACGTGTGGCACTGACGCCAAAGGCGTTCAACATGTTACTATTTTTACAAAAAAATCAATGGATCTCTCATAGATCTCGTATCTAGATCTAGAAAGATCTAGATGTTATTAGTTTTAAGTTTAAAATGGAAAAAAGCTTTAAAAATTGTGAAGTTAAGAAAACTGAAAGACTAATTTTTATTATTTTTGTTTTTTATAATTTTCTTTATTATTACTAAATTTTGTGTTAAATTAGTCGTGAGGTGATAAAACGGAGAGATCATTTCTGTTAGTTTAATTATAAGAAGAAAATGGGACATAAACTAACATAAAACAGTCGGTTTATATTAAAGAATGATTTTTTTAATTTTTTGAATAAAAACATCGATGTTTCAAAACATCGGTGACGAAAACATCGATGTTCTGACCGTCGATGTTTTTGCAGCTCTAGTTTAAACATACAAATAAAACATTTGCACCAATACACTCTCATAGAGCTCACACCAATAGTGTATTACTTTTCGAGCATTTCACTGCCCCGAAAGCAAAGATGTTTACACATCAATAACAAAAAACGAGAAGTACCTAACTTTATTTATTTACCTAACTTTTTCCATATATATATAAAGTGACTCACAGCTTAAATGATGCAGGGTCAAATAAAAAGTTTAAGGTGCTATATATTTTAAACCAAAGGAAAAACAAAAAATGTTTAAACGCCAATTTGTTTTATGTTTTATCACATTTAAAAAAGGAACTTTATTTGTTTCTAAAATATTGCTAAGTTTTATATATACACTAAAAACTAAAAATACATCTTAAATATAGGTCACAGCTTAAAAGATGCAGACACAAACCAGTTATATTTTTGCCGAATAAAAGGTTAAATAAGGATTTTAGTACTTAGTATGTAATCCCTTAACCTTTACAATAGCCCTTAACCTATTATTCATCGAAGAGACCATCTTCCAAGTGGTTTCCGGGCATATTTTGCTCCATTCCTCCAGCAGAGCATTTTTAAGGTCCTATTTGCTGGAAATCCGATGATTCCGGATGTTGTTCTCCAGCATAGTCCACAAATTTTCAATAACATTTAAATCTGGAGACTGGGCCGGAGGAATCATGACGTGGGGGCAGGTCCAGGTAAGTCAGGACTGCACTATTCCGAACGTATGTTTGGGGTCGTTGTCGTGGTAGAACCGGAAATCACGTCGGATTCCTAACTTTTTGGCGCTTTGGAGCAAATTTTCTTTAAGAATATTGAGGTACATAGTCTTATCCATCGTCGACTCAAAAATCGCCAAGTTTCCGACGCCGGCTGCCGACTTACATGCCCATAACATCACACTTCCTCCGCCATGCTTAACTGTTGCTTTTACGTTTTTTGGATCCAGCTCAGTGTTGGTCTGTAACCACACAAAATTTCACTCGTTCGACCCAAAATGGTTGAATTTGGACTCGTCTGCAAAAATTCAACCATGTTGTTCCAAAAGTGAAATTTTGTGTGGCGACAACCCAATACTGAACTGGATCCAAAAACGTTAAAGCGACAGTTAAGCATGGCGGAGGAAGTGTGATGGTATGGCATAGTCGGCAGCCGGCGTCGGAAACTTGGCGATTTTTGAGTCGACGATGGATAAGACTATGTACCTCAATATTCTTAAAGAAAATTTGCTCCAAAGCGCCAAAAAGTTAGAAATGCACGTGATTTCCGGTTCTACCACGACAACGACCCCAAACATCATCGGATTTCCAGCAAATAGGACCTTAAAAATGCTCTGCTGGAGGAATGGAGCAAAATATGCCCGGAAACCACTTGGAAGATGGTCTCTTCGATGAATAATAGGTTAAGGGCTATTGTAAAGGTTAAGGGATTACATACTAAGTACTAAAATCCTTATTTAACCTTTTATTCGGCAAAAATATAACTGGTTTGTGTCTGCATCTTTTAAGCTGTGACCTATATTTAAGATGTATTTTTAGTTTTTAGTGTATATATAAAACTTAGCAATATTTTAGAAACAAATAAAGTTCCTTTTTTAAATGTGATAAAACATAAAACAAATTGGCGTTTAAACATTTTTTGTTTTTCCTCTGGTTTAAAATATATAGCACCTTAAACTTTTTATTTGACCCTGCATCATTTAAGCTGTGAGTCACTGTACATAAAAAAACATGATCAGCAAAAGGCATATGAGGCGTTTGGTAAAAAAAAGAGAGGGAGAACATTTTAGAAGAAGCAGTGGCAAGTGAAACAGGAGTGTGCAGTGTAAAAATAAAATATAGCGGAATTTGTGAAAATAAGAATATTCATAGTGAGCGTGTTGAAGCTAATAAAGTTAACTTTGACTTTGGTGACGTCTTAGACTATTCTGTGTTCGAAATTCGAGATGAGGAAACACCATTATCTTTAAATGAAAAGTTAAAGTTTTGGTTTCTTGAATTTAAACCAAGAAGGAATGCAGTTATTGCCCTTATTAAAGTTCTACAAAGTGAAGGTTTATGTGTGAAAATTTTTATAAATTTTTATCAGAAAAAAAACCCTATATTGAAAGTATGTGCGGTGGTAACTACTTGAATGTAAGGTTAAAAAAACAGTTAATTAAACTATCGGGGGCAGTGCAGCTGCCAAGCGACATCAATATTGATGTTAATATAGACGGACTGCCTCTGTTTAAAAGTTCAAGAGCACAGCTTTTGCCCATTTTAGTGAGAGTAAATAATATTAGGAATAAGCCAATTTTTCCGGCCGGGGTCTTTTTAGGTAATACCAAACCTGAAAATAGTGATAAATATTTAGAAAAATTTTGTAATGAGTTGTGCGAACTTACAGAAAGTGGATTGGATATAAACGGGAGGAGAATAGGTGTAGGGCTTAGAGCTATTGTTTGCGATGCACCAGCTAGAGCGTTTATAAGCGGAACACCGGGGCACACTTCTTGTCACAGTTGCGCCAAATGTACTCAGGTTGCTAAAAAAAATTAATGGCACGCTTACATATGGTATAACGTGTGGACAGTTAATAACAGACGATGACTTTTCATCTAGGTTACATCCAAACCAACATTTGGCAAAATACTTAGACCAAAAATCGGTTTTAGAAAATATTAAAGTAGGTATGATTTCCCACATACCCTTAGATTGTATGCACCTTAAAGAAGTAGGAGTAAATAAAGTCTTGAAAAAAATTTCATTACAAAATATACAAAATATATCTGAAAAATGGGTAAGCTTACGTAATTTCGTACCAAAAGAGTTTCCGCGGAAACCAAGGGCATTAGATGAGCTTATGCATTGGAAGGCAACTGAGTTTCGGCAGTTTTTGTTGTACACTGGAATCGTAGCTTTAAAAGATGAAGTTGATGGTGACCAGTATTATGTTTTTTGTTTACTGCATTGTGCCTATAGGTTACTTTGTTGTCCACTGCAACGCGGCAAGAACTTAGAAATGTCTCAACAAACTGTTTGTTGAGAACTTTCCAGCAATCTTTGGCGAAAACAGTGTGTCGTACAATGTACACAGCTTGCTGCACGTTAAAAATACAATCGAAATTGCTGGTGATCCAGTGAATGGCTCTTGTTATGCTTTTGAGAATTATTTACAAACACTTAAAAACTGTGTCCGAAAGCCTACAAAGATTCTTCAACAAATACATAGCAGAATTTCAGAAGTACAATTTCAAAATAAAATAGAATTAAACCAACCCATCATTACTAATAATAAATGAATTTTTAAAGATTTTTTGCTAACCTCTTATTGCCCTAACAATTATTGCTACATTAAGGCCTGTACGCATGAGCCCCGTACAGCTCCCGTACCGTATACATGAGTTTAACGGACCTTAACGAGCAGTGTTAAAAAATTCACATATTGTGGCGGTTGGTTGATAACTTTCTTTTAATAAATCGGAAATGCAGCTGTGTTTTGTATACTTAAATTCAAAATAATGATTCATGACCAAAGCGCGCTACTGTTGTTGTTGAGTGTGTACTGGTGGTGTTGTACTTTTTTACACTGATCTTTATTTTCATGAGCCAGGCTTCTTATACCCAACTCATGCATATTTCATCCCTTAATTCTAACTTATCTATTGCTGAGTTTGTAAGACTCAGCGTTGGTCTATTAATATTATTATCCAATCGCTGTGTTTGTAAGGTACAGCGTGCATATGGCTATTTAAGATAACAAACATGTGTCCCTATTTTTACTGCACTCTCAGTTCGTCTACCTGTTGGACCTTGAGAGCGCACAAGGCATGTTTGTTATCTTATCTTGTTATTATGTTAGTATGTTCATTAGGGAGGGTCAATTTGTATGGACCAAAAAAAACGTGGCAATCGTACCCCAAAATCGGAATCTTGGATGAATTCTAAGAAAATTTCACCATGGAACTTTGTGTCTAAAATCAATTCCTAGCCCCCGCTGAGAAGCATAAAGATTTGACAAATTGACCAAAACAAGCCATGCACTGGTGCTCTACTTTTGTAATTCTTTGTGTTTACAAAAATGTTACTGTTTCTTTTACTGATAAGAAATTACGGGTAAATTTGTAAGCAAACAACAGTGGCGTAGATAGGGGGGGGGACGGGTCGGTCGAGAGCATCAATCCCTATTGGATTGTGATCCCATTCTTAAAAATAGCTATCTACGCCATTTAACACAGTCGACTATCATTTATTATAGATTTAAGATTATTATCAGATCTAAAAGTGCAGTTCACTTAGTATTTGTCTTTCAAGAAAGAAACGTGTGCAAAAAAGTAACAATTGAATAATGACAACATCTGCGATGTCAATTGACTCCAATTCGGATATTGATGGTGTTAATATGATGTCTCTTTTATATTGCTAAGTGCGGTTGCAATAAAACAATGTCATGCTCCTGTGGATTAATTCCACATAATCTAAAACTGTTCATGATTGACCAACACGCCAGCAGAAAAAATACAATTCCCGAGAGCGTGCAAAGTATCGACGGTCTACTATCAAGCCAAACTCCACATAACTTTGATCCGTCGTATAGACCCGAATCTTCACACATGGATTGTGAATGTGAAATCGAGTTTGTAATACCAGCTGCCAGAGATTCTAATTTGAAGACAAGAGGAGCTTACACACAAAGATATGACGCAATTAATTTCGCAATGATGTGTGATAGATTCGGCATTTCAGACAGAGTTGCCTCCTGTTTGGCTACAGCCCTATTTAAAGACATTGGGTTTACTGATGAAAATGGAGAGGAAATAATTATAGATAAATCCAAAGTGGGCCGTGAAAAAATAAAATGCAGGGAGTCCATTCGACGTATGCAGAAAAACGACTCGGCCTTATTAGCTTTTTCTTTTGACGGCAGGAAAAATAATGCTCTGACACGGGAAGAAATAAATGGAAAATACCACCCAAGAATTCAAAAGGAGTCTCATATTGTGGTTCTTAAGGAACCGCAAAGCTTGTTGTTGGGCCATATAAAAGTTGATTTGAGGATTCTAATACTAAACAACTCAAATTATGGCAGTTCTTTAAGGAAAAAAGTTTAACTCTTACTAGCCTAATAAGAGTTTGCTGTGATGGAGAACCCACCAATACTGGAATTGAAAATGGCATTATTCGGAAGTTTGAAGTTTTGTTGAATAAACCATTACATTGGTTTGTTTGCTTGTTACATTTCAATGAACTTCCACTACGTCATTTGTTCAATGCCTTAGAAAATTCTAGTACAAGTGGACCACGCACAACTAGTGGGACCTTAGCGAAATTACTTGAGACCTGTGAACATCTTCCGGTAATCACCAAGTTCTAATACAACATCATAAAATTAAAACATGCATTTTGTTGTAGGCTATAGCTAACTTTCAACCCATTTCATTTGGGAATATGTCTCCACCTGTAGATGAAAAAAACCTTTCGACTGACGTTTTATATCTTCATCGAATAGCCAAAGCTGTATCGGAAGGTTTCTGTCCAGAAGATGTCGCCAACATGAAACCTGGACAAATTGTTCAATCGCGTTGGTTAACAAAAGCCAGCAGACTTTTGCGCCTTTATGTCGCAAGTAGTTTACCTTCCAAAAATTTCAAAATATTGGCTAATTACATTATGAAAGTTTATGTACCAATGTATTTTAATGTCAAGTTTTATAATTCAGTGGTATATGGCAGTAAACTTTTATTTAATTTGATTCTGTCATCACAATTCTTGCCACTAAATCTTCGAGAAATAGTAAACAAAGCAATACAAAACAATGCATTTTTCGCACTTACCGAAAATATTTTGTTAGCAATGTTTTTCGATGAAAGGAAATCTGTCCGGGAAATTGCTATCAATAAAATTATTTACTATCGCGAAAAATTGTACAACCCTACTAATCTAAGAAAATATAAGAAGAATGTCATTAATTTCGATTGCACGGACTATACGAATTTAGTTGACTTGGATAACGACGACATATTATTTGAACCTCCATATACTTCAAGTATCCCGCATGAACACTTGTTGGAGTACATGAATTCTGCTGAAATATCACTGATAGATCCAGCAATTCAATCCCACATTCAGGGAACCGAACGATGTGTGCAGTTGTTGACGCATGTTTCACGACGCGTAATGCCACACAATCGAGATGATGTTATGTCAGTGACTTTAGAAAGTCGATCAAGAAATTCACAAATGGACTCTAAGAAAGATTTTAAAAATCATTAAAAAATTATAAAAAAATTGTAAATTTTTTTTAAGAAAATATTTACTAAAACTTAAACTAAGTAAAATTAAAATTTTTTAAAATAAAACAATGAAATATAAATTTAAAATAGTTGTTTTCACAATGTTTTCATTTTTTTGATCAAGTTTAAATTGTTGGGTAAAGCGATGTTTTGCGTATGTAACACCCTCTCTTGTGCCACGCCCATTTTTATTTAGTTCTCCAAATTTCCGAAGTTGTTCCAAACTCTTATGGTGTTTTTGGGATACATATTTTAAATTACAGACCTTTACCTTACTGTGTTAAAAAGTTACAAAAGTAGAGCATCAGTGCATGGCTTGTTTTAGTCAATTTGTCAAATCTTTATGCTTCTCAGCGGGGGCTAGGAATTGATTTTAGACACATAGTTCCATGGTGATATTTTCTTAGAATTCATCCAAGATTCCGATTTTGGGGTACGATTTTGGCGAAAAAAATTTGACCCACCCTAATGTTCATGCTTGAACATTCTGCGGGGGGCCAGCAAATGTAACAGCTAGCAACTGCTGCCTCTGGTTTTGATTTTTCTTTAAATAAATGAAAATTACAACTATTATTATTACTGTTAATGCTAAGGAAATATGACCATTCATGGTGTGAAATGCCAGATCCTCAATGTGCACCTTTTGCCTGTGTTCCACTGAGTTATTTACTACAATGTGGTGGATTGGTGGCGGCACCCATGTGTTGTTGTGGTTAAGTACTTTAAGGAAGAGTGGAGAGTACCTTGCTGTATCTGTTGATGTGACTTCCTGCTGTGCTATGATGGTGGTTTTACCTATCCTGGCTGTATATCCAGCAAATAGCTCTATTATGCCTTGGTTAGGCAAAAGGGTCATCTCCTGGTAGTTTTCGCATATTATGTGAGCTGACGTGTTTTCAAATATTTTAAACAGCCACCGGTTTTTTCCATTCAGCTTTTGTAAGAAGGTATCCTCCTCGTACTCGACCATGTTGCACGGCTGCTTTTGTCTTGATCAGCTTTCTGGTGTTGTGGGCTTGCTCATCTTTATCCTGAGTTGGTAGTAGACAGATCTTATTTATTGATCTTTTTACTTCAACCGTGTTTGTTTTCACAGTCACTACTCGAACTTTATCATCTTGTCCTTTAGTAGCTTTAGTTATTTTTCCCATAGGCCATCTACCCGGGTGCGTGTTTTCTAGTTTTAATAAAACAAGTTGGCCTTCCCTGGGGTTTGACTTTCCTTGTCGCCATTTGGTTCGCTGTTGCAATGACGCCAAGTATTCTTCTTTCCACTTCCTCCAGAATTCACCTCTAATGCGCTGCATGTGTCTCCATCTGTCTAAAGACCCAATTTTCTGATTGTCTTCAACGTGTTCTGGAGCTCCAATAAGTGGTCTTCCTACAATAATATGACCTGGAGTCAAAATGTCATCCCCATCTGTGTCACTATCCAAGGTGACTAAGGGGCGTGAGTTTAACACTGCTTCAATTTGGCAGAGCAGTGTTGTAAATTCTTCAAATGTGAAGCTGTTATCGCCGATGACCCGCTTGAGATGGTGTTTTACCGATTTTACTCCAGCTTCCCATATTCCTCCCATGTGGGGGCTTGCCGGCGGGATAAAGTGCCACTTGATGCCTTCTTTTTCAAGCACCGGTGCCAGACTGCTATTGCCTTTTATAGCGGTGACCAGATCCTTGTCAAGTATTTTAGCTGCACCCACAAAGTTTGTGCCGTTGTCTGAATACAGATGCTCACTTTTGCCGCGTCTGGCAAAAAATCGGCGCAGAGCCTCTAAAAACTTATCTGATGATAAGTCGCTGACGGTTTCCAGGTGTATTGCTTCCGTGGCCATGCATACAAATAGGCATATGTACCCTTTATATGATTTTTGACCTCTTCCTTTTGAACAGCGAATTTGGAAAGGTCCAGCGTAGTCGATGCCAGTATTTTGGAACGGGTAATCACCTGTTACTCGATACACAGGCAAATTGCCCATCAGTTGACTGGCCATTTCTTGTATATACCTAATGCAGGTAACACATTGGCGTACATATTTTTTTAAAGAATTCCGAAGACCAAAGATCCAGAATTTTCGTTGAATTATGTTCCTCATCAGTTTCATTCCGCCATGTAAAGTTTCCTTATGAGCGTTGTGTATGATTAGAAAAGCCAAGTTTGATTTTCCAACTATAATTGGGTGCTTCACGTCATATAGCACCATTGCATTTTGAAGACGGCCTCCCACACGTAATACTCCATCTCCATCCAGAAAAGGGATGAGCGGCTGCAATTTACTCTTTACTTCTAGAGATTTTCCAGCTGTCAGCAAATTAATTTCTTGCCCAAAATCAAGCTGTTGTTGTAATTTCACAACGGCTGTTTTGGCTTTCTTTAATTCGTCAACGGTGAGGTAGGTCGACTGCTGTTGCTTCCCTCGTAGTTTTGCTATAAAGTGAGCTGCGCATAGCTCTAGCTTAGGGATTGTTTTTTATTGGATTTACTTTTCGCTTTTCGCTGTCAGCAAAGTGATTTTATTTCCAATTTTGGTATACACCACCGCTGCATACGCTTTTTCTGATGCATCGCAAAATCCATGGAGCTCCGTAGCCTCAGTGCTCGATTTTCCAGACCAGCGCGGTATTATAATTTTTTTCTAAGTCCGGCAATGTACTCGCATATTTTTGCCAATAATTGGCAAGACTGGGCTCCAGCTCGGCGTCCCAAGTAAGCGTCAATTTCCATAGTTCCTGAATAAAGCATTTTCCCTGCAGTGTAGCTGGTGTAAGCCATCCCAGTGGATCGAAGATTCGTGATTCGTAATTGAGATAAAATTAGGCGCTTTGTAATGCGCACTAATTTTGGACAGTCGACGAAAAATGTAAATACATCCTTTTTGGGATCCCATTGCAGACCGAGAGTTTTTACCGACTCGTCATTGTTTATTATTATTTTTTCGGTTGAGTCTCCTCCTTGAATTCCAGCGATGATTCTGTCATCATTTGATACCCATTTTCTCAAATGCATGCCAGCCTTTTCCAAGACGCTTCTAATATCCGTTTGTGTTTTGATGCAGTCGTCAATTGAGTCGCCACCAGTGATTAGATAATCCATGTAAAAGTCTTCCTTTATTGCTGTCATCAGTTTGGTGTTGCCTTGGCAGTGCTGACTTGCTAGTTTATGTAGACAGCGGACTGCTAAAAATGGCGCAGCTGAAGTCCCGTACGTTACCGTAGTTAGCTTGAACTCCTTAATTGGCAACTTTTGGTCGTCTCTCCAGAGGATATATTGATATTCCTGATCGACTTTGGCGACTTTAATTTGACGGTACATCTTTTCAATGTCAGCTGTCATTACGAACTTCCATAGTCGCCATTTGATTAGTATATCATATATGTCCTTTTGTGTTTTGGGACCAACTAACATCACGTCATTTAGACTTAATCCGTTGGACGTTTTTGCCGATGCGTCAAACACTACTCTTAGTTTAGTAGTAAGACTGTTTGGCCTGATCACTGCTTGGTGTGGCATATAATATTTGCCTTGGCCGATTGTGTCCACCGGTTCCATGTGAACCAGTTTCAAATATTCCCTCATGAACGTTTTGTATTCATTGAATATTTGTGGGTGTTTCTTGAACTTGATTTCCATTTGCAGTAGTCGTGCCATTGCCTGTTTCCGAGAGTTGCCTAACTCAAAGTTTTTACGGAATGGTATTGAGACTACGAGCCGTCCATTTTTATCCTGCGTAGTTTTTTCCTGGAACACCTTTTCACAAACAGTGTTGTCTTCCGAGTCGCTGGAGTCGCTTTCAAGCTCCCAGAAGCGTTCCAGATCGTCCAGGCAAATGGTCGTTGTTGCACTGATTACTTTATTGCTGGACGATCTAGCTATGTTGCCGGAAACTATCCATCCAAGTTCGGTTTTTTGACCCAGAGTTTCATTGATTTTCTTTACTTGTCCTAACATAATTAAAGGAAGTAAGTCAACGCCAATTATGACATCAATTTGGCTGGGCTCATTGAAGTGTGGCTCGCAGCTCGCAGCCCATCCAATCTTTTCTGACATTCATGTCAATTTTCTTGCTCGGTAGAGCTCTTTGTAGTTTTGGCATCACAAGCGCTTGTGTTTTCGTAATGAACTGGCTTTCAAACCTTGGCTTAATCATTAAGCAAACGCTGTTTTTCAATATTTCCACGTTTTGTGAAACTCCTTGAACTTCAACATTACTTTTTGTTCGTCGAAGTTTCAGTTGTTGTGCAGCTTCTTCCGAGATGAGCGTTTTTTGCGAGCCTCCATCGATCAGGGCTCTTAGCTGCTCATAATTTCCGGACCTATTTTGGATCCTAATGAGCGCAGTTGCCAGCAACGTGTCTTGCCCTTTACTTTCTTTAAGGCAATTGCTGCTGATAGTCTCTTTATTATTTGCATCCTCATGAAGCAAATTGTTGAGCATCGATTGCATTTCCAATCCTTTTTGCAATCTTTGATGCTATGTGTGCCCAAGCATTTGAAGCATAGTGAGCTTTTGGTCACAAATTCCTTGCGCTGTTTGATTGGCTCGGCTCTAAACTTCTGGCATCTCATTATTTCATGACCATCCAGTTGGCAATAACGGCATTTTTTGTTGCTCGTTTTCTTGACTTCTGACTGAATGGCATGTTTTTGTACTGTGTCTATTGAGTTATATAGTTGCTCAATAAACTCCAGCACATCGGACAAGGACTGAATTTCCCTAGTCTTCTTTACATGTTGCTCGTAAAGTTGTAGGACTTCTGTGGAAAATCGTCGCAGCAGAATTTGAGCGAATAAAACATCAGCATCACTAGAAATTTGACCTTTTTCCTTAATGATGTAGATGCACTCAGTAGCTGAGTCCAAGAACTTGCGGATACTGCCTTCATCATTGTTTTTCAGCAGTTCCAAGTCCAGCAGCTGGTTTACGCAGTTAGCAAATATTTTGCGCGCATTTTCGTAGCGCTTGCATATAAGCTCCCAAGCCGCATTGTAGCTAGCTGCTGATCCTATTATTAAATGGCCGACGACCATTTTAGCTTCTCCCTTGAGGCAAGATTTTAGGTAGTTCAGCTTCCTTGTATCGCTGATGTCTTTCCTGTTGTGAATTACCTCTGAGAACAGCTTGAAGAATGTTGGCCACTCTTTGGGACTTCCATTGAAGTGAGGAAGATCCACTTTTGGTAGCTCTGGAACTTCTTCTTTGATTCGGTGCATGTCAATTATTCTTTTGTTCAATTTTTTTGAAACAACGTCTACATTGCACTCTAGATCATCGATCTCTTCGATATCAAATGCAAATTTTTCATAGCGTTCCTCTAATTCGGTAAGGGTTGACTGTACCTTGTCCAAAGGAAGTTAAGTTTGTTCCTAAGATCATTTATATCTTCCTGGTTGCTGATTTCTAGGCAGGCATTCACTGTATTAATGTGCTGCCTTACCTTCTGTGCTCTTTTGTCCACAAGATCTACCAATACGTCCATTGGGCTTGGGCTCCGTTGAGAAAACATTTCTTCCTGATGAATATTTTTTCCCTTAGAAGTTTCTGGTTGCATTTCCTTGACAGTCATTTTTGATGACTTAGGTTGATCGTTTGCCTTGGCGTGGTCGGCAACTTCGACCTTCATCAGTGACTCTTTATAGGTCATGATGTTTGCCATGGTGCCATCATATATTTTTTCTTAAAAATATTGATGGTCGACGACTCAAAAATGCATCAGTGTTTTGTGGTTGGCAGTAAATTCTGTTGCCAAATTTTCCACAACTGACAATGCTTCCTTTTGAGCTATTGCCCGCCGGACTTCTTCAAATATCTCCGCTTGCTTTTTCAATAGTTCCAGAGTTTGTGCTGACAGCATCTTGTATGTTTTGTTTATTCTTTTGCCTTAACCCGTTGGAGGTGTTTTTGTTTGATCGCCTGGTTGATCGTGCTGTGCCTCGACTCACAGCTTGTTATGGTTGGCAAAAAAGAAAAATTTTTTCACACACACTATTAACACTTTCTGTTGTTGAATGCCACAGAAACGCTTTATTAGTTTTGTAGAATAAAGTAGCACAGTACTCGAAGGACCAAATGTTGAGTATGTACTGGTGGTGTTGTACTTTTTACACTGATCTTTATTTTCATGAGCCAGGCTTCTTATACCCAACTCATGCATATTTCATCCCTTAATTCTAACTTATCTATTGCTGAGTTTGTAAGACTCAGCGTTGGTCTATTAATATTATTATCCTATCGCTGTGTTTGTAAGGTACAGCGTGCATATGGCTATTTAAGATAACAAACATGTGTCCCTATTTTTACTGCACTCTCAGTTCTTCACCTGTTGGACCTTGAGAGCGCACAAGGCATGTTTGTTATCTTATCTTGTTATTATGTAAGTATGTTCATGCTTGAACAGTTGTGTTTGAGTACAACTAACGCTCTGCTGCTGGCGGTTGTAAAAAAAAAAAGGCAGGCTGCAAAACCAAAAATCATTTTAGTGAACCCATATTTGATGGGCAGAGCTGAGATTACCAAAGATTATGCTAAACATAACTGAAACCACTCAAAAGAATCCCCAATATGTGGAACATTCAGCGAACAGCCACCAGCACTGCCACTCTTAATGTCCCACAAGACAGGCCGACGTTCCATTGCCTTTATTAGAGCAATTTGCGCCAATTCACTTTTAAAATTTTCAAACCTACTTCTGTTTGCCGACATCTTGTTTCACTTTTAAAGGCCTGTACGCAGACGCCTGTACAGCTCCCGTACAGCAAAAACTTCATATAATAATAATGGTCCCGTACAGCTTCAGTACAGTACGTACATTTAAGGTCTGCAGTTCTGTTAGCTACTGCTGGTACGGTAGTGTTGAACAATGAAAATGTTAAAATGTTATGTTAAAATGCTACGGGCAGTAAATAGCTTTCAGCAGCTATTTACGGTTGTAAAAAATGCAACAACATGTCGGGCAAGAGCCGGCTTATAAATTTTTCGGATAATATTAACAAAGTTGACCTAATTCAGGCTCCAATAGAGCCATACTTATTGTTTTGGCAGTCAATGCTGCACAAGAAGTAATGAATAAAAATATATTTATTAATTAATAAGATACAATTTAAATAACATATAAACTGGATTGTACTGCCACTGATCTATTGCAGGGTATAGATTATTAGAAGCAGGGCGTTAGCTGTACTCAAACACAAAAGTAGCGCGCGAATCATTATTTTGAAATCAAGTGTACAAAACACAGTTGCATTTCCGATTTATTTACAAAAAACAATTAGCCTACCGCCACAATATGTGAATTTTTCAACACTTGTCGTTACAGCCGTAAAACTCATGTATACTGTACGGGAGCTGTACGGGGCTCATGCGTACAGGCCTTAAGGCCCGTAAACAATTGCTGAACATTGATTCCAACAGTAACAACAGCACAGCTTTTATTTAACATTTTCATTGTTCAACACTAAGCTACTGCTAGTGACTAACAGAGCTGCATACCAGAGTTTCGTAATACGGTACGGGTGATGTACGAGACTGTTTTTTTATATGAAGTTTCTACGGTACGGGCGATGTACTAGCATCTGCGTAGAGGCCTTTAAAAAGAACATACCCGTCAAAATTTTAAGATTTACTGAAGATAATGGGGGAACTATTTTAGGTATACGCCAACAAAATACTAAGAATTTTTTCATTGAACCCGTAGAATCAAAAACTATTGGGATATTTTTAGTTGATAATAACGCATCGAGCTGTGAGGAACAATATTTAGTATCAGAGTTATAATCTAAAGCTATTGGTATACCATACAGGGGGGAGTTGTTGTTAATGCCACTGCTTCACTGCTATAATAGTTTAAACATGTTTTAATATTTATATATGATACGTCAATTTTTTTGTTTTTTTTAAGACATTTGCATAGGAGGTCTTTGGTCCGTAGGTGCGCCTAACATTTTGTGTTAGGTTTGAATCGGGCATACTCTTTATAACGGTATTCAGAGTATCTTAAGAATATTTCCCCACCTTGGTTCGCTAGCCAAAAAAAAAAGAAAACAGTTGCAAAGTCTTAAATTGAAAATTGACATATTCTGATTATAATAAAATTTTCAGAAACATTTTAAAAAATGCCTGCCACCCCATCTAAAGTAAACCGTGTTTGCTTCGACGATAATGGTGAGAGCAGTTTAAAGTACAAATAACCATATATCTCGCCTATATATACATATTTATTAAATTGCAGAGACAGATACCGGTAACCGTAACGCAGACTCCAAAATTGAGGACTTGCAAAGAGCAATGGTTGAGTTGAAAGGTAATTAGATAAACAAATTCAAATAAAGTGCATAAAGTAATTTAACTGAGTCATTCATTTTATTTTCAGAAACAATACTGCAAGAAAACAAGCAGATATTGGGTATGCCTTAAATGTTTAAGTATAATCTTAATACAATTCATAATTTCTTACAGAAACAGTGCAGAGGGAGAATTGGCTCTTGCAGCAGGAATGCGGAGCTTTGAAAAGTACAAAATCCTTATGCTTTATTAGAATTTCAGACAAACACATATTAATACTTCTTTTTTTTTTAAAGATCAGCTCACCGTGTCTTTAAGTGCGATTGCTGAGCAAAAAGTAAGGCTGTCGCAATTGCTGCGGCATAAGACGTCGGACAACATCTACCGCACTAAATTTCCTCTGGAGACCGAGGAGCACCTTATAATTCTCAACAACGAGATAACAGAGGAAACAAGAGATTACTATGTGAGTAAAAATAATAATATCTTTTAATTCTCATTGCGTTTACTTAAACATTCTTCTTGCGTTTACTTACACATTTTAGATCAAGGCTGTGAGATCAATAATACAGCCGCTTGGGTTAAAAAAGGGGCTGCAACGTGTGCTGGCGGACAATATTATACAAGCATACAACGTTTCTAGCACTCACGGCAAAAGGTCTTTAAAAGTGCATACTAATTTTTACAATGTGCTATTAGGTAATACTTCATAGACCCATATATATATATATATATATATATATATATATATACTTATTTTATAAAAACAATAAATTTATATATCTTTCAGCTTCAATACCAGAGGGGGACAAACCTCCAAAAGAAGAGCTGAGGGCGGCTATTCAAGTTCAGAAGAAGCGTTTTTTTTTTAAATATATGCGTTGAGAAAAAAAATTTGACAACTTCACCAGAAGTGTAAATATGTTTAAAAGTAAAGAAAAGAAATGTTTTGTGAATTAAAAAAAGTTGTTGAAATGAAAAAGAATTTTTTTTTTAGCTATATTCTTATTTATTTTCAGCCCAATAAAATAGTGCACAACTTATTATTTTGAGTCAAAACTAAAATTAATTGCAATATTGTTATTTAAGTAGTCAATTTGCAACTAGTTCTAGTTTTGACCCAAAGTAGTCAGTTGGCAACTAGTTCTAGTTTTGACCCAAAGTAGTCAGTTGGGAACTAGTTCTAGTTTTGACCCAAAGTAGTCAGTTGGCAACTAGCTCTAATTTTGTCCCAATAGAACTAGTTCAGAACTAGGTCAAGGTAATGCTAAGCAGAATTAGTTGCCCTAGGACATCCCCATGTAAAAGCAAACAGTTGTTAGCATCGAAAAGCAATCGAGCGAGAACCAGTCATTTCCTCTTTGCAACTAGTTCTAAACTAGTACTGAACTAGTTGCCAATACTGGCGGGTTGCGTTATTTTCTCAATGTTTTTTTGCAGCATGCATTAATATACATATGTATGTATATACTTAAACCCTTATATACATTAATAAATATATACTATATATACGGCATCCCGAAGCTATCCAGCAGCAGAGAAACTTTTTCCCTGTCGTCGTCGCACAGTGGCGCCATTTGAGTTTTTTCGTTGCAAAAATCATAACTTTTGAACCAAATGAGATAATCGATAAACTTAAAAAGCATCTGATAGATAATTAATTAACCTATAAAATGAGCATTTGAAATGAGTTCTACGATTGGGTGCCTATTTATGGGTATGCAAAGTTGAAATTTGTGAAAAAACCAATTTTACGGGAAGTAAAAATAATATTTTTTAAATTTATTTTATTTTTATTGTTTCATTTTAATGGTTTTTATAATTTAAAATTAATATTATAATAATTAAAAATAATTTTTTTTTTTTTAATATTTTGTAAAATATTCATCACAATCCGTAAAAGATGGTATATCTAAAAGAGAAATCATCTCTACATTATATTGTCAGGAAACGCTTCAACCACATTTTCAGCAAGACTCTCCAACAGCCGTTTTGTTGTATGGTCCATTAGATCCTGCATGTTAGTTTTTACAGAGACTTCAGTAAACTCCGTATGCAGTGGTCGTGAATCTAATTTGGCTTTTGAAACATACTTGTATCCCGGTAAAATGTCAGCTCCATGTTGCCTTAAAGATGCCCGTAGAATCTCATATTTCTCTTTAGAAAGTTCCAAGTCTATAAACAAAGCCAAAGCTTCTTCGGAACCATACTTCTTAAGGTTTGAGTTTGGGGGCGTGGGAATGCTTTTCTTGATTCTTTGTAGTCGTGGTGGGCTTACAATAGCAACTGCTTTTGTAATGTGTCACCTTAATTTTTTAAAATTCTTTGTATACCTAATAGACAGCGCTTCTGATAAATGATCCGTTGTTAAATCATATGTTGACTCAGCAAGTTTCCTCTTTCTTGTAAAATTTTAACACTCTTATATGCCTTTAGTCGGCCTTCCTCTTGCTCGTCCGGTGGATGTGCTGGGTTCATCTTCTGTTAATGTATCCAGGATGGTATCACTATTAAGCCAGTCCTGGTGTTTGGTGTTGAATCTCTCAGTCATTAGGTCTGTTCGATAGCTGCACTAGGTTGCCCTAGTGTACACTAGTTCACAAAAAAGTGTTCGATAGCTGCACTTTCTTACACTAAACTGTTCTGCCCTGTGTTTTTTAGTGTGCCCTGACTCACACTTTTCTGCACTTTTCTACACCACCAAAAATCAAGAGCAGAAAATTGTAAAACAACAAACCAGCTGTTTTGTGTCAGTTACGGTTTTGAGCTCTTCAAATCAGTTTTAACAAAAATACAAAATGTCTAATGAGTTTATTTTATAACTTTTTATACAATATGCATAGCCTGAAGAATATTCAGAGCAGGAAGCAGCAGCTGCCGCACCCAATGAAAATAAAGAAAAGGCTATTTGGGTGAATTCAAGCACAAAATTCCTCTTGTAGCTCGCAAATGCATTTGAAATTTTTATCCGTGTAGGTTGGAATAGTTTTTGTCAAATAGTCTATCACACAATTTCTTTTTCCTATCGGGAAATCTAACAATTGCACCACTAATAAATCCTCTTCTTCATCACCACTTGGATCAAAAGAACTTGCAATAATTTCATCATCACTGTCGTCATCAATTAACTCACTTATAGTGAAATTTTCATTGTTATTCAAACTCATGTTAGTCATGTCAGGCAGCTGTTGCTTCATTTGCTCTAACTTACACCTTTTTTGTGCGACAGTAGTTCTACACTTTTTTACACTTAAAATTTTCAGGGTTGTATTTTTCGTGTTCTGTTCTGCACTGAACTACCCTACACTTTCTACTATCAAACAGACCTATTGTATCATGAGCCAGCTATAGGAAACGCTAAATGTGCCGATCGCTGGATTAATACCAACATTAACAGCATCGATACTCATGCTGTAAACAGAATCGGTATTTGCGGCGATAGCAGTGCTGTGTTGGACAATGCTACTCGCATTGGCGTTATTCAACACCGAAACGTAAACAAACTTTGCGATTCGTCAAGGGCAGCATTTGCTTTGGCCAAAGAAGTTACCATGGACTACCTTGGAGAATCATGCGCACGCAACTGGGCCAGACAGGTGAAAAACATCGCGCAAATCTATGGGTTAAACTCCACATACTGCCATATGCTAGTTTTGGCAAAACTAAAGGGCAAAGCTCAACAGTGGTTACATGTAAACGACACGCGCATCTTGGAACCAGTCGACCAGCTTTTAGAGCAACTCATTAGGGGTGGTTCACAAATTGCGTGAGGCATTTTTTAGGTTTTTTTCGAGCCCCCTCCCCCCCTGGTGAGATTTCGTAAGATTTTCCTTTACTCCCCCCCATCTCCCAATCTCACGTGAAATTTCAAAAAAAAATTTTTTGGCTGTAAAATCCATTGCATTAAAGAAAAGTACAAAAAAAAAAAACAATTTGTTCTATCACTTCTATTAAAGACAAGCAAAGACTAGTGTACCATTGTGATTTTAGAATATTGTCTTAGTTTAAAATCATTGTGAGGAAATTAAATAATAGATACTTCAACGTAAATGAATAAAAGATTATTCTAATTCAGTCCATGGAGACTCGTGCACAGTCTCAAGATTGACTACTGGAACCAGCATATCCAAATAATTTTCAATAAACTAATCTGCTCGATGTTTTCCAAATCGATGTTTTTGCAGCTCTACTGTACGTGCGTCGCTGTTCCTCGGCTCTTTACGCTGTGACGTTCGTCGAGTCGCGCGTATCGATACGTCTGGTCGATTACACTTAAACAATCGGAGATTTATTGTGCTGCTCTGCGGGGCTCGGGCGAGTACAATAAACACCATTGTGTAAAATTTCGCCATATTTTTATTCTAGAAAAATTTCTTACTTTAATTTAACTTTACTTTCACACACTTTATATGGTTTTCTATTGAAAAAAAAATTACGTGATACAGTCGTGTCTGGATATAGTGAACACCCTAAATAGTGAACACCTCGAAATAGTGAACACCCAAAAATTAACATGGAGTACTCTAAATAGTGAACAAACCGAAAAACTCGATATAGTGAACAAAATTTTTTAATAAACTTTCAGCAGAAAAAGAAAGAAATAATGCTCACACTTACACTAATATACACTCTTTGCTTTGCTAGACTGCGACACCACGGGAAATTCGCAGAAACCACTGAATTAAAAAGTAACGGAGTTAAAAAAAAATGTCTAAAGCGTGTGACAGTGGGACACGGATACAAATTTCATTTTGTTTTTTAATAGTACATAGTTCATGAATTATCTCATAGAAGTCATAGATATTGTTATTTATTTCAACTATAGCAACCGTTACCTAAATTAAACATTCCATGTCCTAATTCAATTACAAATTCTTACACATTTTTGTGTCTTTGGCTGCAACCGCTCACTGTGCACTTCATTGTGGTGTTTTTTTAAGATTCGGATGATGAAGACCAAGGCGAATTGCAGATCGGAAATACTATTAAAGCTTCCGAAGTTATAGACAGTTTTGACAATGCTATTGCATGGGCTGAGCCCAATACTACTGACTTTTCTGCGATTCTAAAAATGCGCAGTCTACGTGAAAAAGCTGTCCAAAAATTAATTTCTGGACACAAAAAGCAAACATTAATTCGCGATTTTTTTCAACAAAGATACATATTTACTTTAATTTGTTTACAAATTTATTTAATTGATTTGAAATATAGCATTTCCATACACAAATGTCTATTTTGAGCAAAAAATGTGAGTCTCGAAAAAGTGAACAACCTCGGAATAGTGAACAGGCCTTGCAAAAATTAGTTCACTATATCCAGACACGACTGTATTTGTTAAAAACCCCCCTCTCCCCCAAGTGAGATTTGGTGAGATTTAACTTGACCCAAACAATTATGTGAGACAATTTAGAATATATTTTGCTGACGCTATCTTATATCCATTGATTGCAGAATGTCTAATAGACTCGGGCAGCCCCATATCGTTTATTAAAAAGTATCGAGTGCCAAATGAAGTAGCGCTACAACCAGTTTTAAATTATTATTACGGCCTTAACCATAGCCAACTGGGAATTTATGGGAAAGCCATTTCTTATGTGTTAAAGAATAAATTGAAGAAATGTTATTTTCATTTAAACGTCGTATCCAACGAGTCTATGAGTCATGATGTAGTTCTTGGCAGAGATTTCATGTACGCATGCGATCTTAATTTAGATATAAGCACCATGAAAATGGTTACGGTTGAGAAAACGGAAACAAATTAGAGATAAAGAGCTATGAGACAAAAGGCGATGCCATGCCAACGATAACTAAAATTAGTAAAACGGTTATGCCAACCACTATCTCCAAAATTTGTGAAAATGATATGAAAACAGTTAGTCCCAATTTTAATGCAACAGTCAAAAAAACAGTTAGTCCCAATTTTAATGAAACACCTATAAAAACAGTTAGTACTAAAAGTAACGCAACAGTTACACCAATAGTTAGTCACGAAAGGAAAACATCGGTTATTTCTACAGTCGATCAGCAAAACAAACAATCCGATATTACTCCAATTATTTCGCCAACTGGATTGATGGTTAATCCGATAGTCCGTAGTGCAGCAAACTCATCACCAACAATTGAAGACACAGTTAGTCTGATTATTAATAACACAATTATTGAAACAGGTAATACACAAGTAAATACAACAACTACCGATCAGTCAACAGAAAGCACCGAAATACAGTTAGAAATTAATAGAATCGCAAACAGCACCGACATTCTTAAAGAAAATTTTCACAATGAAATGCTCGACATTAATTTAACAGAAGACGGAACAACTGAATACAATATCGGAAACAATGTGTGCTATGCAACACAATGCAAATTTAAACAGATAATAGAAAACTACTACGAGTACGTAAACGCTGAAAAACCAAACGAGCCATTAGTAAAATGCGAAATAAAGCTTAATTTAGAAAAATCTAAACCATTTAGCTCGTATACAAAAAAGACAAATTACAACAACTGTTAGACGAATACTTAAAAAACGGCATTATACAACCCAGCTGTTCAGAATATGCTTCACCAATAGTTCTAGTTAAGAAAAAAACAGGAGACCTAAGACTATGCATAGACTTCAGAAAACTTAACAAGGTGTTAAGAGAAGATAACTATCCTTTTCCACTGATTGACGATTTACTGGACAGTTTAGTTAACAAGACCGTGTTTTCCAAGTTAGATCTCAAAAATGGATACTTTCATATATTCGTAGAAAAGGAATCAGTTAAGTACACATCATTTGTAACAGCTTTGGGACAATTCGAATTCCTCAGAATGCCAATGGGGCTGAAGACTGCTTCAGCAGTATTTCAACGATTTGTAAACAGAATTTTTTCCGACTTGATCAAAGAAAACAAAATTACAGTATACATGGACGATATTATGGTTGCTAGTAAAAATATAAACGAACATTTAGAAACGCTCATAGAAGTTTTTAGAAGACTGTCTCAAAACAAATTGGAATTACGTATGGACAAATGTGAATTTTTACAACCAAGTATTAAGTACTTAGGATTTTTAATAACAAGAGAAGGCATTCGCGCTGATAACAAAGGAATAGAGGCAGTACAAAATTTTTCAGTACCAGAGAAAACACAGGCAGTCCAAGGTTTCCTCGGACTGTGCTCTTATTTCCGTAGATTTTTAAAAGATTATTCAACGATAGCCAAACCATTATACGATTTACTTAAAAAAGATAGACATTTTGAGTTTACCGAAAAAGAATTAAACTGCTTCCTAACGCTTAAAGAAAAGTTACTACAATCACCAGTCTTAGCAAAATACAATTATAAAGACGAGATTGAGTTACATGCGATGCTAGTGCTTTAGGTTTTGGTGCAGTGTTACTCCAAAGAAAATCAGATGGAAAGCTTCACCCAATATTTAACTTTTCAAAGCGCACTCCAGAGACGGAAGCTAAATACCACAGTTTCGAGCTAGAAACATTAGCGATACTGTATGCGTTACGTAGATTCCGCAAATATCTCCAAGGGAAAAAGTTCAAAATCATTACCGACTGCAACTCTTTAACACTAACATTAAACAAGATTGAACTGAACCCTCAAATTGCTCGATGGGCTTTAGAGCTTCAAGACTACGACTATGAATTGGTTCATAGAGCAGGGACAAAGATGCAACACGTAGACGCGTTAAATAGATACAATAATATACTAATCATAGAGACGAACAGTTTTGAAGACAATTTAATAATCTGCCAATCTAAGGATCATAATATACAAAGACTTAAAAAACTTTTAGAAACAACCGAACACAAATTGTTCGAAATGCGAAACGGAATAGTATATCGGAAATTGAACGACAACAGAATTGTGTTTTACGTTCCAGAAGAAATGGAAGATCATGTCCTTTACAAATAACATAATTAAATAGGACACATAGGTAGAGACAAAATGACAAATTTAATAGGCAAAAGTTATTGGTTTCCCAAAATGAAAGAGAAATGCTGCAATCACGTTAAAAACTGTTTAAAATGCATAGCATACTCTTCAAAAACAGGAAAAGGAGAAGGCCTATTACATTGCATTCCAAAAGGCAACAAGCCTTTTGAGCTTGTGCACATTGACCATTATGGACCTGTTGACTCCGGCAGACCAAAAAAGCATATTTTCGTAATTATAGATGGTTTTACAAAATTTGTGCGACTGTACGCAACAAAGACAACAAACACTTAAGAGGCAATAACTGCGCTTAAAGATTATTTTAGGGCGTACAGTAGGCCGAAATACATTATCTCGGACCGTGGCTCCTCAAAGGATTTCGATGAATTTTTAGATGAGAGCATATGAAGATTGCAACAGGGTCACCACAGGCCAAGGGCCAAGTGGAAAGTGGAAATCAACAGAAGTATTGGACCAATGTAGAACCAGATAAAGGCTTACACTGGGACATGGTATTAGAAGATGTAGAGTTTGCGATTAACAACACGCAACACAGAAGCATTAATCATACGCCAAGCACAATGTTATTCGGCATAAGACAAAGGGGAAAATTAAGAGACGATTTAAAAGAAAAATTGGAAGACATCAATGTTACAGGCACAGTCTTACAATAAAATCAAATACGACACTAGCAAAAGAAAACCGAAAGAATACAAAAAAGTTGACTATGTTATGGTCAAAAATTTCGACAGCACAATAGGTGCGTCTAGAAAATTAATACTAAACAAGTGGAAACGTTGCAGTCGGACGCAACCGACTGCGGCATACTCGATACCAGTATTAAACCGGTAAAAAGAGGCCTGATTGCAGAGGGGTACGGATGCGGCAGGGGTGTACGCTGCCTTAAAGATTTTCCTATGCAGATGGGGATGCCACAAGCTGTCTTCGTTGCAAATTTGGTGACTAGCTCAAAGTTTGTAAAAGGTGGGGAAAGGGGGGCTGGGGGCAGTATGAGTAGTTGTGGCATCAAAATTTTTGATGCAGATCTTTGTGAAATGTCATATGCTATCTTCATACCAAATTTGTTGACTCTAGCTCAAAGTTTGTAAAAAGTGGGGAAAGGGGGGCTGGGGGTAGTATGGGTGGACGTGGCATCCAAATTTTTGATGCAGATGTTTGTGGAATGTCAATTGCTATCTTCATACCAAATTTGGTGACCCTAGCTCAAAGTTTGTAAAAAGTGGGGAAGGGGAGCTGGGGGTGGTATGGGTGGGCATGGCATCCCAATTTGTGATGCAGATCTTTGTGGAATGTCAGTTGCTATATTCATACCAAATTTGGTGACTCTAGCTAAAAGTTTGTAAAAAGTGGGGAAAGGGGGCTGGGGGTAGTATGGGTGGACGTGGCATCCAAATTTTTGATGCAGATGTTTGTGGAATGTCAATTGCTATCTTCATACCAAATTTGGTGACCCTAGCTCAAAGTTTGTAAAAAGTGGGGAAGGGGAGCTGGGGGCGGTATGGGTGGGCGTGGTATCCAAACTTTTGATGCAGATCTTTGTGGAATGTCAATTGCTATCTTCATACCAAATTTGGTGACCCTAGCTCAAAGTTTGTAAAATGTGGGGAAAGGGGGCTGGGGGGTGGAAAGGGGGCTGGGGGCGGTATGGGTGGGCGTGGCATCCCAATTTGTGATGCAGATCTTTGTGGAATGTCAGTTGCTATATTCATACCAAATTTGGTGACTCTAGCTAAAAGTTTGTAAAAAGTGGGGAAAGGGGGGCGAAATGGGTGGGCGTGGCTCCAAAACTTTGATGCAGATTTTTGGGGTCGTTGCCAGCTATCTTCTTACCAAATTTGGTGGCTCTAGCTCCACAATTCTGGAAGATACACGCATTCCCGTTTTTGACGAAGCGTTGGGGTGGATGGGGGCGGCTAGGGCAGTATTGGTGGGCGTGGCATCCAAACTTTTGATGCAGTTTTTGGGGGTCATCATCACCAATCTTGGCACCAAATTTGGTGGCTCTAGCTCTAAAACTGAGGGAGATACAGCCATTTGTGATTTCAAAATGCTGGGGGCCTGGGGGCGGAATGGGTGGGCGTGGCTCCAAAACTTTGATGCAGTTTTTGGGGGGTCGTTACCAGCTATCTTCCTACCGAATTTGGAGGTTCTAGCTCTACAACTCTGGAAGATACACGCATTCCCGTTTTTGACGAAGCGTTGGGGTGGATGGGGGCGGCTAGGGCAGTGTCGGTGGGCGTGGTATCCAAACTTTTGATGCAGTTTTTGGGGGTCATCATCACCTATCTTGGCACCAAATTTGGTGGGTCTAGCTCAAAAACTGAGGGAGATATAGGCTTTTTTGACTTTAAAATGCGGGGGGGGTTGGGGGCGGAAAGGGGGGCGTGGCTCCAAAATTTTTGATGCAGTTTTTTGGGGGTTGCTAATAGCTATCTTCTTACCAAATTTGGTAGTTCTAGCTGTAAGGATGTGTGAAATATGTGGATTTATCGGTTTTGAGTTATCGAATTTATCGATTTGCCAGCCCCCCAGTTATCGTAGAACCCCCATCTTGACACTTTAATTTACTATCCCATAGATAAAGAGAATTGGAAAGTTTCAAGTCTCTAGCTTGAAGGGTGTGGAAAAAAGTTGCGAACATACAGACGGACAGACGGACAGACGGACGGACACCATGACGGACATTGCACAAACTCAATATACTCTTTACCTTCGGTATCGAGTATAAAAATAAAGGACCTTACATGATAGCAAAAGTTTTGAGAAACGACCGATTTCTATTAAAAGACGTTGAGGGTTTCCAAGTATCCCGTAACCCTTATCAAGGTGTTTGGAGCGTGCAGAATGTAGGAAAAAAGAAAAAATCAACTTAATAGGTAAAATACTAAGGTCAAATAGATATATATATATATATTCCTTATTTAGAATAAGATTTAAAAAAAAATAAAATAAATAAAAGAAAATAGATTGTAAATAAAATAAAACGTGATTAGGAGATCCCAAAACGTCAGGATGGCCGAGTTGTAGTAGGCCACCACTAACACACACCCAACCAGCATACTAGCCCTAATTATAATGATACGGCCACACTAGTTTAAGATACATAGCATAAGAATGTTATACTGCTAATGAGCAGTAATGTAATACTCATAAGAGCTGTTAAACTAAGAGGAGTAATGTTAGGCATGACGTGCGAGGAACGCGCCATTTAGTTGGTAGCCGATCGTGAAAAAGAATAGAAGTGTCGTCTGAGCTGAAATTGAGAATAAATAGATATATACCAAAACAGAGCAAAGTCTCCAATTATAAACCGACTATCCTGCCACAATATTAAGCGGAATACAATTTACATCCACCCCAGAATCCATTTTGAACTTAACAACTTAGTTTTTAATCTGATAATCTTTGTTGGATACACATACTTGTATATCTAACCTCTGTTGCGCTAAGTATGTGTAAGCGGCAAAAGGGACAAGCATCGAAAAGGGAATAGAGAGAAAGAGAGCAGTAACGGTAAATGTTCTCTCGGTTTGCATTCGATCGCTCTTGTTCGACTCACTCTCGTTCGCTCCATTCATTCGTGTGTGTATAGTTAAAGTGGCAAGACGCAGCAAGTATAAAAGAAATAAAATATCATTTATTGAACAAGTACCAAAACCAAATCAAACTGCCTTTTTTCATTGCATGGAGATAAAGTCTATTTTTCAGCAATAACTAACAGGTTATGGGCCTAGTTAGCGCAAGGCTTTGATTTGGTTTATAATTGTTTAATGTGCAATCTTGTGAAATACAAATCAGATATACATACAGTCTGTCAAGAAACACTTTACACACTGCAAAAAAACCGATTTATTTTACTTTGAATGTAAAAAACACAGGCTTTTACTAATTGTATGTACGTAGAATTGTGTCGGCATAAAAAAAAAAACATAACTGTTTCTGTACATGCATGAGTGTGCATAAGCACATATATATATATATATATATATATGAGTGTGTGAAGTGATGCCGCTCACAATCATCGAGTTGGCGCGATAGTTTTTGAACATCGATGTTGTGCTGGTCGTGATGCGATAAATTTGTCTTACGATAAATGCGAAATTATTTATTCTGATGCGATAGTTTTGAAAGCTGATCGAAAAATACGTTTAGAGTATCGATTCTTACCCAGCAGTGCTGGGTATTTTTAGTTCAATTTGCTGAATAAGTTCAATAGTTCATTTTTCAGCTGTGAACTAAGTCAGTCATTCTATTCAGTTGTTCAGTTGTTCTGAACGATGAACGATAGAATATGAAAAGGTCATTTTATTCAGTTGTTCAGTTGTTCTGAACGATGAACGATAGAATATGAACAGGTCATTTTATTCAGTTGTTCAGTTGTTCTGAACGATGAACGATAGAATATGAACAGGTCATTTTATTCAGTTGTTCAGTTGTTCTGAACGATGAACGATAGAATGTGAACAGGTCATTTTATTCAGTTGGTTTGAATGAACATTGTTTAATTTTTGAATACATTTGTAACTTTTGAGCCTATTAAAAAAATGTTTAAACTTTAATTAGATTGATAACAAAGTTTCTTTATTATTTTGATTGTTTTTTTTTTTTTTGTTTCTAATAATTTTTTTATTTTTTTTATTTATTCAACTTAAATTCGTTTTACGAAGACTAATTTAAATATTTTAATAATGATATAGGAACTTCATGTTCGTCATAACTTAATATTAAAAATTAATAACATTAGGAACTTCATGTTCGACTTAATTAAATAGTAATTTCTTAACGAAAAATACAGGAACTGTATGTTAGCTTAAGCCAACAGTAACAAATAACAATAAGAAATGAACTTCATGTTCTTCTTTTTAAATATTAAATAATAATAATAATGATGTCTTTAACTAATAGTATATTAAATAGTAAGAAATAATAATATTACATATTATTGTGCAAAAATGTAAGTTTGTCGACTTTTTCTGGCAATAGAAGACACCGCCTATCTGTTATTATTTGGCCAGCTACTGAAAAAGTTCGCTCACATGGCACTGAAGTAGCTACTATACACAGCCTTTTTAAAACAAAACTATAAAGTTTTGGGTATATTAGTTTGCGCTGATTCCACCAGACGAGAGGATCCTCTTTTCGCCCTAAATACTCCTCTAAGAGATACTTGTCCATTTCACGAACAGAGGCAACCGTTTTATTTGTCGACATAACGATTGAACGAAATTCCTCATCGTAATTGGCCCAAATACTGTCTGATGGTATGTTTTCTGTTTATCACTAGGAGTGGTAGTCACAAACTCAGTCGGCTCCACAATTGGTATTGACTGCGGTTTCCTTCTTAGTTTTTCAACTGCGTCCTTAAAATTGGCATCGTTTTTAAAGCCTCGGCTCTTGAATCGTGGATCCAATATAGTGCTTTCGGCGTATAGCATATTTTTTTCTATACCACCCAGACGAGTAGTCAATTTACTTTGCATAGTATTTACAACTTCCTGCACTTCTTTGGAGACAACATTAACCGTTGCAAAGTAGGAATCCAACATTTTGCAAATAATTGTAACCTTAAAAATTTTTAATTTCATAATTAATTCACAATGCTTTATAATTATATATTATTTTTTGTGCTTACCTTGGATAAAGCTCTATTTTTTTCTGAGGATATTTCCAGCGTTATTTCATAGAATGGTTTGAGAACAGAAATTAGCTCTTCGACAATACTCCATTCTTTCTCTAGCATAATTAGTTCGGGCCGGAGTTTCGGTAACACGATCGCTAATGCATCCTTCAGTTGGTAAAGTCTGTTTAACATGTCATATGTTGAGTTCCACCGTGTTTGGACATCCATTTTTAATTTAAGTGGTGGTAGATTTAACTGTTTTTGGGAATCTTTTAACGCCTTAAGCCCAGTTGCACTGCGGTGAAAGTATTCCACAATTGCCTTGCCTCGCATAATAACATCTTTGATGTTAGAAAGTGAAGATTGCACAACTAAATTTAGCGAATGTGCAAAGCAAGCTATCGAACGCCAGTTTCCTTCATTGACAGCACCCACCACATTAGCGGCATTGTCTGTGACAATTGCCGTCACTTTGTTGGATATCCCCCAACTCGACATAATTTTTTTTAAACACCTGCACAAGTTTGAAATAGTGTGTGCCTCGGAGATTTCTTCGCACTCTAGCAAAGATGACATCAAAATTGTGTCCTCGGGCTCGATGTAGTGAGCAGTCACTGCAATATAGCTCTGATTGCATCGAGATGTCCAACAATCCGTTGTGAGACATATAGCATGTGCCCGGCTTAAGTTCTCTCGAACTTTTTCTTTCACCTCCATATAAATATTGGGCAAAAGCGTATTTGAAATTGTTTTGCGCTGAGGTAGTTTGTAACCGGGACACTGGCTTGTCATTTCAATTAAATTCCGGAATTCGGGTTCATCCACGATTCGGAAAGGGTGATTACCCTTTGCTATCATCTTGAGCACCTGCCTATCAATTTGGTCAACTTTTCTGCCAGTTGGTGGTCGCCTGATGAAATTTGTTATCATTTGTTGACCAGCAACCGAAATCAAGGGTCTTGCCTCAGCCTCAATTGCTGGTGCTGGATCAGCTTCAGGGGTTTCCGTCAAGGGCGTAGCCAGAATCCGAGGAAGGGGGGGGGGCAAAAAAAAATTTTTTTTAGAAAGCAAAAAAACGAAGGCTTGTAAGGTATTGGTAGAGTGGTTTTGTGTTTATTTACGTTTTTTTTACCAACGTTTTTTTTTTACATTAACAAAAGTAGAACAAGTGGAAACGTTGCAGTCGGACGCAACCGACTGCGGCATACTCGATACCAGTATTAAAACCGGTAAAAAAAGGCCTGATTGCGGAGGGGGTACGGATGCGGCAGGGGTGTACGCTGCCTTAAAGATTTTCCGATGCAGATGGGGATGCCACAAGCTATCTTCCTTACAAATTTGGTGACTCTAGCTCATAGTTTGTAAAAGGTGGGGAAAGGGGGGCTGGGGGCGGTATGGGTGGGCGTGGCATCCAAATTTTTGATGCAGATCTTTGTGGAATGTCAATTGCTAACTTCATACCAAATTTGGTGACCCTAGCTGAAAGTTTGTAAAAGGTGGGGAAAGGGGGGGCTGGGGGCGGTATGGGTGGGCGTGGCATCCAAATTTTTGATGCAGATGTTTGTGGAATGTCAATTGTTATATTCATACCAAATTTGGTGACTCTAGCTCAAAGTTTGTAAAAGGTGGGGAAAGGGGGGCTGGGGGCGGTATGGGTGGGCGTGGCATCCAAACTTTGTGATGCAGATCTTTGTGGAATGTCAATTGCTATCTTCATACCAAATTTGGTGACCCTAGCTCAAAGTTTGTAAAAAGTGGGGAAAGGGGGGGGCTGGGGGCGGTATGGGTGGAAGTGGCATCCAAATTTTTGATGCAGATCTTTGTCGAATGTCAATTGCTATCTTCATACCAAATTTGGTGACCCTAGCTCAAAGTTTGTAAAATGTGGGGAAGGGGGGCTGGGGGCGGTATGGGTGGGCGTGGCATCCCAATTTGTGATGCAGATCTTTGTGGAATGTCAGTTGCTATATTCATACCAAATTTGGTGACTCTAGCTAAAAGTTTGTAAAAAGTGGGGAAAGGGGGCCGAAATGGGTGGGCGTGGCTCCAAAACTTTGATGCAGATTTTTGGGGGTCGTTGCCAGCTATCTTCTTACCAAATTTGGTGGCTCTAGCTCCACAATTCTGGAAGATACACGCATTCCCGTTTTTGACGAAGCGTTGGGGTGGATGGGGGCGGCTAGGGCAGTATTGGTGGGCGTGGCATCCAAACTTTTGATGCAGTTTTTGGGGGTCATCATCACCTATCTTGGCACCAAATTTGGTGGCTCTAGCTCTAAAACTGAGGGAGATACAGCCATTTGTGATTTCAAAATGCTGGGGGCCTGGGGGCGGAATGGGTGGGCGTGGCTCCAAAACTTTGATGCAGTTTTTGGGGGGTCGTTACCAGCTATCTTCCTACCAAATTTGGAGGTTCTAGCTCCACAACTCTGGAAGATACACGCATTCCCGTTTTTGACGAAGCGTTGGGGTGGATGGGGGCGGCTAGGGCAGTATCGGTGGTCGTGGTATCCAAACTTTTGATGCAGTTTTTGGGGGTCATCATCACCTATCTTGGCACCAAATTTGGTGGGTCTAGCTCAAAAACTGAGGGAGATATAGGCTTTTTTGACTTTAAAATGCGGGGGGGTTGGGGGCGGAAAGGGGGGGCGTGGCTCCAAAATTTTTTATGTAATTTGTTGGGGGTTGCTAATAGCTATCTTCTTACCAAATTTGGTAGTTCTAGCTGTAAGGATGTGCGAAATATGTGGATTTATCGGTTTTGAGTTTTCGAATTTATCGATTTGCCAGCCCCCCAGTTATCGTAGAACCCCCATCTTGACACTTTAATTTACTATCCCATAGATAAAGAGAATTGGAAAGTTTCAAGTCTCTAGCTTGAAGGGTGTGGAAAAAAGTTGCGAACATACAGACGGACAGACGGACAGACGGACGGACACCATGACGGACATTGCACAAACTCAATATACTCTTTACCTTCGGTATCGAGTATAAAAAACAAAAATTATGCAAGCTTCAATTTACGTTTATTTTAGCTTCGAAGTTATTTTTTAAGACGTTATCTCCAGATTCTATTTTCAGCAGCAACAAATCATGTAGCACCCCTAAAATTAAAGCAAAATGAAAATACTTTTATTGTTTTCGTTTACTTTTAGTAAAAATTTCTTAAAAGAAGGCAGTGATAAGTACCTTCATCATTTGATTTTCCTCTAAGTGGTAGATCATGGGTGCCACAAAAGATAATTGTTGAAACGATGGATTTTAAAAACAGTCGAATGTCCATATTTTGTTTTTTCCAAATATAATTGTACGCGATGTTATTGTTTAATTGTTATTGTTTATCGAAATTATCAGACGCAAGTTTCGATGTGAATGTCGATAACAAGCAATGAGCAAACTCTGCGATAAATTTTATTATTTTTGCTTATGAATAATGAATTTTCACAAAAAAAAATTTAATTTAATTTTTGTCCCCCCTGGATACGCCCTTGGTTTCCGTAACTAGACGTTCGGTGCCAACCGTTACAGTTGGATGCTTCAGCTTTAAGTGTCGCGCCAAATTACTTTGAGACCCGCCAGCTATGCTCAGCACGGATTTGCAATAAATGCATTTGCCAGTCTTGCCACCCTCACTTCCAATAAAATGGTTCCATACTTCACTACGTTTCCTCTTAGACATTTTATTTTGCGAAAATTTAACAATAATCAAAAGTAACCAATTTCCGCCAAAATAAATTAACGATATCGTTCACGAATTACTGAATTAGTTCATTCGTTCATTTCGATGACCCGTTCATATGAACTTATTCTGAACGAAACGACACAACTCTACCCAACACTACCCAGCACTAATAACAAGTGCGACAATTTCTACGTACATATACGTATGTACTTTTATTTTATATAAATAAAAACACATACAATTTTCAGCAACAACAACAAACAATTCAAAGATGCAAAAGGGTCATAAAAATAAAAACATTTCTCCTTTCTTTCAGTTTGGAAATTACGAGTCAGAGATTTGTTAGATGAGCGAGACCTGTTGTATGTTGTTGATACTGTGGCGCCAGATCCAATTACAGAAAAGTAGAAAAAGGATCAGAAAAGTGCAAAGAGTCTAATTATTGAATTTTTAACTGATTCATTTCTGGGATTTGCGGGTACAGACACAACGCCTAAAAATATTTTTGACAAATTAGACTCAATTTATGAGCGGAAGAGCTTGGCATCTCAGCTTTCAGCTCGAAAGCGACTATTTTCTTTTAAATTAAAAGGCGACACTTCATTATCAACTCACTTCAAAATGTTTGATCAACTCATGTCCGACCTAATAGCATCAGGTGTTACTGTAACCGAAGTAGATAAAGTGGCGCACCTCTTATTCACTCTATCTTCTGCTTATGATGGAGTAATCACTGCCATTGAGACAATTAGGGTATTCACTTGCTATGCTATGTGCTAAAGTACTAAAGTGTTATATGAAATCTGTACAACAAACACACAGAATAATTTTTAACACAGCAAACATGCCCCTGGGTATGTTTGCTACTATTGTACTATATGTGCTATATTGTGGTTGCCAGACTATTTATGAAAACAGCTGATTTCGAGATTATTGAATTAGTGAAATTAGGTCACACTAGGCGAGTTTTGATTGTAAAAGTAAGTAAATTTTTATTATTTATTAATTTTAAAGACTAAACCGATGTTTTTAACAGTGGCAGAAGCGACAAAAGCAAAAAGAGTGCGGGAAAATGAAGTAAAACGCTGCAGCGCTGGAGCGAAGATGATGTGCTTAAAATGATTGTGTATGTTCAATCGCATACAAATTTTGAGGTAAGGCTGCACGTAAAAATGCATTGTACATAGTACATATATAAATATGTTTTTTTATCATAGAAACCATCGGCAAGAGCGTATTATAGCAAAATGCTAGATGAATTAAAGATTGATACCAAGTGGAATTTGGCTAGAAGCAAAATGCGACACCTTAAGACACTGCATGTTAAGGCAAATGCATTTCTTGAGTCAACCGGCGCTGGAGTTGAAGATGACGATGGCGTTAGCACAGTACAGGGTAAATTTTACAACATACATAAATATTTTCCATATTTGCAATGCATACAAATGATTTATTTCAGAAAAAGTTAACAAGATATGTCCCCACTATGAAATGCTGACGGATATATTTAAAAAACAAGAGAAGTTGCCGTCATGGAATATGATACAATAGCTTGTTCTGATATGTTTGATTTGGATGTGGATTTGGATTGGAAGAAACAAAAATCAGTAGGAAAGGTCAGAAGGAAAAACACGAACATTTATTACATTTGGAACATGAAAAACAGAAGCTGGAACAAAAAAGAATAAATATAAAGGAAGAAAAAATACGAAATGATTTTCAATTAAAAAATTTGCAGCTGGGAAAAGAGGATATAATGCAAAAATTAGAGCTAGAAGTAAAATATAAGAATGCTTAAGTGTTGATATAAATAAAAAACATTTATTTTCTGAATAATAAAGAAAGTTTTTCAATTATTATTTATGAAAACAACAACTTTTTTCTTTTATTTTATTGCTTTCAGCTTATCAATTGCTCAATTCAATTTAACTTTCGATTGTATTGTCATCGAACTGGCAAACAGCTGACTTAGCACAAATACGACACAAGAAACGTAAAAAGTGCACTCACTAGCTACACTGTATTATATATAACACTTTAGCACATAGCATAGCAAGTGAATACCCTAAATGTCTCAAGACAATATTACTTTAGCTTTTGTTGAAAATCGCTTGCTTGATCATGAAACCAAGTTAAACAGGGCAAGTGGAGACACTAGTGCTAAAGTTTTGCAAGCTGTATCAGTTAATAAATGGGAGAATAAGAAAAGAGAAGTTAATAAATCGAAGTCTAAGCCGTATAAAAAGAATTTCAAGGCTCAGATGAAGTGGCATCATTGTGGCAAGAAAGGTCACTTTAAAAAGGACTGTTTTGCTTTTAAGAAAACTACTCAAAATAATGAAAAAGATAAACAAGCACAGGTAGCAACAGCACAGGCTAGTAGTGGTTTTGCTTTTATGCTAAAGCGAGTAGAAAATATTGAGCGAGGAGGTGAAGTATCCTTCATATTAGATTCAGGGGCATCTGACCACATGATTTATGACTTGAATCTGTTTGTGGATCATACTATTTTGGAATCACCGATTGAGATATCCATCGCAAAACGGGATGAGTACATATAAGTTAAGCAGTCAGGACGACTACCGTGAATGTTTATACCACCTTAATGCTATTCCTGCAATGTTGCAATCTCAAACGTAGTCGCGATTAATTCTTTTTAAGTAAAAACCAGAATTCGTTTTAAGTGTTCAGTTTATTTGATAATTTTAAAGTATCAGTTTCGGCCGCTCAACTTAAACTGATTTCCACTCGCTCCCAAGCAAGCTCTCGTCGGCTCTCCGTCGGCCGGCATTTTGTATCGTGTCGATACATCGGCGTGCGATGTAGTAGCCGAGTTGTGACGTTTATAATTTGCTGACTCTGTGAAATGTTGCCAATGGTTGTTGGTGACAGCAAGAGGTGGCCGAAGAGCATCGCTGGAACCGGGTGTTAACTCCTCCCCACTACAAGATCTGCGTCCCGCAGATCATAAAACTTTGACTTTTGCTGACGTGGCCCGTGGCGAAAATCCCAAGGCAAGGTTTGATGCAAATGGGATGCCTCTCGTTGACGTCAGCTTCTATATTATTCTCAGACATGGTCGAAGGTTTCCTGAGTTATTGTAGGCTGAAGTTGTGGACGTACTCTACTCGTGGCCGGTTGCAGTCGCGTTCGTTGGGGCAGCCGGTCAGCCATCAGATTTTTTCAGGTCTAACTGCTGTAAATCCTTATCTTGGCGAATTGATGTATTCCCTATGGATGAGCAAGGCAGCGAACGACTCTCGGCCAGCTTTTTAAATTCCGGTGATATTTGGTTCCACGTTCATTTTGTCGATGATCATGTTGCGTTGCTGTATTAATTGGTGTTCAGCATCGAAGAGCCGTTTATTTTGATTTGTTGATCGTCGTATTTAGCAAGAGACTCCTGGGACCGTAAAATAGCGTTCAAGTCTGATGAGTCCGGTGATCTTGCTTTTCATTTCACGCCGACCCCAACCAGTCAACCTGGAAATCCCCTCCAATGCATCTCGAAGGTAATGGTCTGTTAATGTTTTGATCCGGGAACCGCCTTCGGTGTTGCTTCTTTCCGCAAATCGCCAAAGATATCCTGCATTTTAGCCAAGTCGATGACAAGGGCCAATTCGAACATTCCATTATCGTGCCAGACGAAGCCTTGTTGTAGGGGAGCCACAGTGCCTCGTATTTAAAATGTACATGGTGACCGCCGTGTAAATCAGGAGCATGCTTATGAAATAGTGTACAGTGTGTTTTTATGTAATAGTGTGTTTATACTCGATACCGAAGGTAAAGAGTATATTGAGTTTGTGCAATGTCCGTCATGGTGTCCGTCCGTCTGTCCGTCTGTATGTTCGCAACTTTTTTCCACACCCTTCAAGCTAGAGACTTGAAACTTTCCAATTCTCTTTATCTATGGGATAGTAAATTAAAGTGTCAAGATGGGGGTTCTACGATAACTGGGGGGCTGGCAAATCGATAAATTCGATAACTCAAAACCGATAAATCCACATATTTCGCACATCCTTACAGCTAGAACTACCAAATTTGGTAAGAAGATAGCTATTAGCAAGCCCCAAAAAATTGCATAAAAAATTTTGGAGCCACGCCCCCCCTTTCCGCCCCCAACCCCCCCGCATTTTAAAGTCATAAAAGCCTATATCTCCCTCAGTTTTTGAGCTAGACCCACCAAATTTGGTGCCAAGATAGGTGATGATGACCCCCCAAAAACTGCATCAAAAGTTTGGATACCACGACCACCGATACTGCCCTAGCCGCCCCCATCCACCCCAACGCTTCGTCAAAAACGGGAATGCGTGTATCTTCCAGAGCTGTGGAGCTAGAACCTCCAAATTTGGTAGGAAGATAGCTGGTAACGACCCCCCAAAAACTGCATCAAAGTTTTGGAGCCACGCCCACCCATTCCGCCCCAGGCCCCCAGCATTTTGAAATCACAAATGGCTGTATCTCCCTCAGTTTTGAGCTAGAGCCACAAAATTTGGTGCCAAGATAGGTGATGATGACCCCCCAAAAACTGCATCAAAAGTTTGGATGCCACGCCCACCAATACTGCCCTAGCCGCCCCCATCCACCCCAACGCTTCGTCAAAAACGGGAATGCGTGTATCTTCCAGAATTGTGGAGCTAGAGCCACCAAATTTGGTAAGAAGATAGCTGGCAACGACCCCCAAAAATCTGCATCAAAGTTTTGGAGCCACGCCCACCCATTTCGGCCCCCTTTCCCCACTTTTTACAAACTTTTAGCTAGAGTCACCAAATTTGGTATGAATATAGCAACTGACATTCCACAAAGATCTGCATCACAAATTGGGATGCCACGCCCACCCATACCGCCCCCAGCCCCCCTTTCCCCACATTTTACAAACTTTGAGCTAGGGTCACCAAATTTGGTATGAAGATAGCAATTGACATTCGACAAAGATCTGCATCAAAAATTTGGATGCCACGCCCACCCATACCACCCCCAGCCCCCCTTTCCCCACCTTTTACAAACTTTGAGCTAGAGTCACCAAATTTGGTATGAATATAACAATTGACATTCCACAAAGATCTGCTTCAAAAATTTGGATGCCACGCCCACCCATACCGCCCCCAGCCCCCCTTTCCCCACTTATTACAAACTTTCAGCTTGGGTCACCAAATTTGGTATGACGTTAGCAATTGACATTCCACAAAGATCTGCATCAAAAATTTGGATGCCACGCCCACCCATACCGCCCCCAGCCCCCCTTTCCCCACCTTTTACAAACTATGAGCTAGAGTCACCAAATTTGTAAGGAAGATAGCTTGTGGCATCCCCATCTGCATCGGAAAATCTTTAAGGCAGCGTACACCCCTGCCGCATCCGTACCCCCTCCGCAATCAGGCCTTTTTTTTACCGGTTTTAATACTGGTATCGAGTATGCCGCAGTCGGTTGCGTCCGACTGCAACGTTTCCACTTGTTTTTATATTAATTTGTTATAGACTGGTTGAAGCAAGGCAACTTTGCAAAAGAGCCGTGCATTAAAAAAATGATAAAAATGTGGAACCTTATGGTAATAATTCAATAATGTGTTATCTTATTTCATGTTCGATAAATTCTGTGTATTTATAGTGTGATTAAATGAGAAACATAAAATGTGTAATGTTGTCATATGTTCAATAATTTCTGTGTATTTGTAGTGTGATTAATTGCGGAATTTAAAAAGTGTAATGTTATCTTATGTTTAATATGTTGTTGTGTGTTTTTGTATTTACTTATTTTCTAGGTATGATTTTAATACATTTTTTGTCTTCTAAGATCAATTCCTCAAATCTGATTTATGAAAAATTTTCCCTGACCTAGTTTTAATCGTAACTCTTCTATCCTCCTGTATTATTTCCGGTTTGAATCTCTGCTTCTCTTTAGTCTTAATCTGTTTATTAGCAACAAACACCTTGTTGCCCTGGTTATAAGGAATAGGCTCTGCTCTGTTTTTATTGCGCGTAAGATTAGTCGACATTTGTTTAAACTGGAGTAACCCCCTAATATCCTCAAAGGTTTGTTGTTTAAAATTTGCTAAGCCTTGGTAGTTAATTCTGGATGTACGATTGAAAAAAACGTCGACAGGCTTCCTTTTCGTCACAGAGTGGACAGAATTATTGTATCTGTCCACCGCTATTGGGACCAATTCACTGTCTTTGAAATTTGGATATTCGCTTTTTAAACATCTAAAAATTTCCAAAAATGTGGAATGGAATTTTTCAATCTGACCATTGACCTCGCTTTTTTGAGTTGGTGTATAATATAATTCGATTCCCAAGGCCTTAAGGTAGTTCAAAACCGTCGGACATAGAAGGCCTCTCTCATTATCGGATACCATTATTTTCGGGACTGTAAAATAATGGAGAGTCTCTAAGAGTGCTTCGCGCAAATGGACCGCTGATTTTGATTCCAACGGGAAAAGTTTGGCGAATTTGGTAAATTTGTCTATGCAACTTAAGTAGAATTTCTTGCCCAATGTGAAAACGTCAATGTGAAGAATTTCGCATGGTAGATGAGGGATAGGGGTCGGTTGAAACGCTGGTTTATTTGGGTGTCTTTCGTACTTGAAGAGCTTACAACATTCGCAAGACGACACCTGGGCACGAATAATGCTTGTCATTTTCGGGAAATAAAACTTTTCTAATATTTGTAAGCGGACTTCTTTCGGTCCCCTATGGGCTCTGCGATGTTCTTTTTCAATTAATTCGCAAATTTCATCTTCATCGGTCAAATCTGTAACCAACCGTTGTGTGATTCGAATTCTAAAAAGTTTGAAATTCTGAAAGCAATTGGATTAGAAAAATTGTAAGTAAGAATCGGGGATTTTAACTCCATTAATAATCGAAGGCTTTAAATACCTCTGTAAAGAAGTAGTTAAGTTCGATAGCTCTCTCTGGTCGAATATTAATTGATTCCGAAACACGTTTATAGGGATTTCCACATGAGGAATCAATTGTGAAGCGTCTTGAAGCGCACTATGGATAGTGGCTCCGGAATCTGAGCCAGATTCGGAAGCGGTTGCTGTGTCGGAACCCAAGTAATTAACCTGCGTCGTGATGCGTGAAAGAGCGTCAGCAACCACGTTGGATTTCCCTGGTTTATATAATAATTCGCAGTTATATTCCTCTATTCGGGACTTCCATCGCTTCAGTTTGGCATTAAAATTCCTGTTACCTAGCGCGAACGTTAGAGGCTGATGATCCGTGTAAATTTTGGTTGACGCCGCGCCATACAAATAAGAACGAAGATTATCTAACGCCCACACTATTGCGAGCATTTCTTTCTCGATTGTGGCATAATTTTCTTCGGATTTATTCAAAGAACGGGAAATGTAAGCTATTGGCCGATCTTTTTTCTCGTCGACTTGCGAAAGAACTGCGCCGATTGCGTAATTTGACGCATCTGTCGTTAAATGGAAAGGTATACTAAAATTTGGAAAAGCTAACACCTCAGACGAGGAAAGGATGGTCTTTAAGTCGTTGAAAGCCTGTAAGGCTTTTTCATCTAATTCAATAGGAACTTTGGCAGACTGGGACGATTTGATTTTAGCGTATTTACCCCTTGTTAAATTTGTTAGGGGTTTGGCAACATTTGCATAGTCCTGTATAAATTTCCTGTAATAAAAAGTCATGCCTAAAAATCTCTTCAACTCCTTAACATTGCTAGGAGGTTCCATTTTTTTAATGGCCTCTACTTTTTTTCATTTGCCATAATCCCCTCCCCTGTGACAATATAACCCAGGAATTCTACCTGCGTGGACAGGAAATGGGTCTTCTCCAAGTTAACTTGAAGATTCCCTTTTCGAAGACTCTCGAAGACCAGCCGAAGGTTAGTCCAATGACTATCATAATCCTTGCTGAAAACAATTATGTCGTCAATGTTTACGTAACAGATTTTCCCGATATGTTCCCTTAGCACATCGTCAATCATGCGCTGGAAGATTGATGGAGCGTTTTTTAATCCGAACGGAAGACGCAAGAACTCGTATTTTCCGTTCAAAGTGGAAAATGCGGTCTTGGGGATGTCGTGTTCTCTCATACGAATTTGGTGAAACCCCGATGTCAAATCGAGGGTGGTGAAATATTTGGCGTCGCCAAGGCTTGCCAAGGTAGAATTAATATCAGGAATTGGGTAAGTGTCGGATATAGTGACAGCGTTTAACCGCTTGAAATCAATGACTAATCTGTACTGTTTTTCACCATTTGGTTTGGGTTGTTTTGGCACTATCCATAGCGGAGAATTATAAGGGCTTCTAGAAGGTCGGATTATACCTTCGCGAAGGAGTTCCGCTACTTGTACCTCTACTACTTTTCTCATATTGGCAGGGTAAGGATAACTTTTCGTATATATGGGGTCTTGGGTTCTAGTGCGAATATCTGCCCTAACAGCAGTGTCTACTGTTTCACCCAGCGAAATTGATTTAAAAATTTCTGAAAATTCTTCGATTAGTGCATTTAAGGTTGAATTTATACGTTCAGAGTGATCAGTCTTAACCAATGGGTGAATGTTTAAAGAATTTTTAGCTAACAAAGGCAACTTGATTCCTGGGGCTATTGTTAAAAGATTATTTTCTCTATCGATTAAAGCTTTTAATTCCTTGAGGGTATCGTCCCCAATAATACCGTCAAAAGAACTCAAGCCAGGGAGTACGAAAAATTTAAGAGCTGTATCATTACCAGCATGTTTGAAAAATTGGCCCACAAGCCGGTGTGTAATTCTTACAAAACCTGTGGCGGATTGAACAAAATAAATATAGTTTAAAAAAACTAAAAAACACGCTTTTAGAGCATATCAAACTAAAAAGTTAAAAATAATTTTTCAAATAAGTTTAAAACAATAATAAATGATAAATACTAGCATTATTGTAAAAAAGCGTTGGGCGCTCGATGTACGAGAAATATGGACAAAGCGCCCCACGCTTTTTTTTACAATAATGCTAGTATTTATCATTTATTATTGTTTTAAACTTATTTGAAAAAATTATTTTTAACTTTTTAGTTTGATATGCTCTAAAAGCGTGTTTTTTAGTTTTTTAAAACTATATTTATTTTTCACTTTTTAGTTCGATGTATTATAAAAGCGTGTTTTTTAGTTTTTTTTAATTTTAGTTCTATTAATTATTAAAAAAAAAAATTGGAAGTTCTAGAGAACATGAACATGGTGCAGATTTAAAAAAAAAAAACAATTTTTTTCGGCCGTGGACGGGATTAGAACCCACGATCGGTGAGTCCGGGAGCGAAGACGCGCGCCTTAGACCGCTCGGCCAACGAATGAACTTGAGGTAGAGGGATATACTGACAGTAATAAGCCTCTTGCTTTTAGTCCAAAGGAGAGTTACATACATACAAACATACAAGTGAAGCTAATATAAGCGTGTTAAAAAGGACTGGGTAACTGGGTACAACCGACGGCTATTTTGGGGCTAATGAAGTTTTTATTTGCGCCGGTATCTACTAAGAATTGCAACTTAGCCCCTTCTTTAGTTTCATACTATAAATATGGTACACTAGAGAGGCGTCGGTCATAAAATTTGTCTCCCCTTCAAACTCTTGTAGAGTATCTTCTACGATTCCCTCTTGCACTGAGCCTCCTTGTTCGCTACTTATATTTTCATGAGACACGTTCTCATAGAAGTTTTCGTGGTTTTGAACCTGAGTGGTCTCATTTGAGACGGGAGTCTGAGAAGGCAGGGCCGTTGACACGTGGTACAACTTTTGCACCTTTCTGAATGGGTTCAAAGTAGAAGAGGCGCTTGGGCTTCGCTTGACCCCAGCATCGCCTTGATGTGCATTATATCTGGGTTGGAAGGATTGCCCTGACCTGTTGGATTCCATTTTTATGGCAGGTCGAGGCCCCTGGAATCTTTGGAAACCCCGTTGGTTTCTGACAGTACTGCCGCTATGATGTGGGAACGGTACTGGTGATTGTTGAAAGGTCTGGAATCGGGGGGAGTTAGCCCACCGGTTTGGCTGTGAGGAAGGTTGTGTAAAGTTTCCCACATTTGTTGATTGTTGCAAATTTCCCCTGAATGAGACGTTCTGTAGTTCCAGACAAAAAGAATACGCCTCTGGCAGATTCTTAGGGCCGCGAATGACTAACAGCTTTGAGAAATCGCCATCAAGTCCTCTTATGAAGACATCCAATGCCTTATCCCTATAGGTCTCTGTCAACGCGTCGACCACATTGGGAGCGTGAGATCCCTCCTTTAGCTTGTTTACAATTAAAGAAAAGTGGTTATTTACTTCCATGTAATATTCCTCCAATGTCTTAGTGCCCTGCGTCAGCTGACTCAATTGGTACTCCAGAGTACGGACGTCAAGCTTATCAGCATAGTGAAGTGCTAATACCCGTTTTATCTCCAACCAGTCGTCATCCTTCACACCATACGAACTGAGTGCCATATCGGCACTTCCCCTAATCTTTTGCCTAATATGCAACACTATTGACCTAAACAAAGGTTTACCCCTCACGATTTCATAATCGCTCAGGATGGATTGCGCCCTATTGATCCAAGATATGTATTGTCCAGATTGGCCCTCGAAAGTTTGGAGCTCCTTGACGCAATCCGGCAGAGTATAAGTTTCTTTCAACTCGTACTCCGTACGCGGGCGCGTCAAAGGTGCAGGTTGACTAGCCACCGGATTACGCTCTTCGTAATCGGTCTCTACAACGAGGAGCCTATTACTTATTTTCCTTACTTCTTCCTTAACCCCCATCACCTGATTAAGCAAGGCTTTTAGAGAGTCTTCAAATCTATTCAAGGTTGCCTTAATTTCTTCCATAGTGCTAGAGTTTATTTGGAGTTACTTTTGGATTAAAAGATTTTGAAAAAGTTTAAATTATTTTTCGTCTTCTTTTTTTTTTTTTTTTTTTTTTTTACTTGTTTAAATCAGACTTGAGGTCTTCCTCTTTTTGGTAAAACAATTGAAAACGCTTCACTTACCCCTTCCTAATTTTTTTTAGTGTAGCAATGTTTTGTAAATTGTTGTATTTGTTGTATTTAGTTGATAAATTTTTGCGTGCCGTGCTCTATTGGGAAGGGAAAAAATAAATGTTAGTAATGTTTTTTTTTTTCTTTTTTTTTTTTTAGAATTTTTGGTGAATAAACGAAAAAAATAAAAAAATATTTTTGTGTCGGCCGCGCTGTCACCGTGCGCTTTACTCGCTTGCTTTTCAAGAATCTTATTATTTTTATTATTATTATTATTATTTTTTTTTTTTTTTTTTTTTAAATATTTTTGGCACTGGGCGCGGTGGTCCGTAGTTGTCCTTTTTGGCTTTTGGCCTACTAATGGTACGGTTGCACACACAATCCACTAGGCGGCTTTTTTTGAGTGCATTCCACACTTCTAAGCGTATCTAGTAGATTGCCACACACCATACTTAATTATGGAACCATTGTGGTTCTGTTTTATCTTCCCTTTTAACAAAATTTTTGCACCGGCAAATATTACACATAAAGTGCGTGAGTTGTCGCGGTGGGTATTTGTTTTATCTTGCTTTTATTATATCAATCCATTGCGCCCGCAAATACGTCGCACAGTATGAACGAACGAATTGCCGCGGTGGGTAATTGGTTGCTTATTATTGCATTATTTTTTTATTTTTTTAAATGTACAACGTTTTTTGCACCCGCAAATAATGCCACACGACGAGCGTGGACAAACTGCCGCAGTGTGTAGTTGTTTTTGATTGTGTTTAAAATTTTTCTTTTTTGTTATTCTAAATAATACAATATTTTAGCACTCGCAAATAATGACGCACGACGAGCGTGGGCAAATTGCCGCAGTGTGTAATTGTATATTTTTATTTTAATTTTAATTATTCTTTTATTTCGCTCGCGAATAAGTTGCACACCATGTACTTTTTTTTTATTGCCTTGAATTTAAGACAATTGTAATGCGTAAATTTTTAAACGGTCTGTACACTTCGACGAGTCAAAGTAGAGTGACTTTTCGCAACGACAACGACGAGTCAAAGTAGAATGACGTCGCGCAACGACAACGATATGTCAAAGTAGGATGACGTGGCGCAACGACAACGATATGTCAAAGTAGAATGACGTGGCGCAACGACAACGATATGTCAAAGTAGAATGACGTGGCGCAACGATAACGATTGCAAACTGTTCGTTGCTTTCGCCAATTTCGGCTTGTCGCCGTTGTGGCTTTTGTCGACGTTCGTTATTTTTGTTGTTGCCGTTCTCGTTGTTGCTTTCGTCTACGCTGTGACCGTTGTGGCTTTGAAAGGGGAAATGTGAAGCTTTAAACAATTTGTTGCGCCAGCGAATCAGTTGTGACGTGTACAAACGAATCGCTGCGTCAGGCAATTGCTTAACCTCTCCTTTTTTCCTCTCTCTTTTTTTATTTAACACACAGCTTGTAAGTTTATAAATTGTGAATTTTAGACAATTGTAATGCGCCCGCGAATAAGCTGTACAAGCAGATCACCGCGGCGGGTAATTGTTTCACTTATTTTAATTTTTTACACAGCCTGTGGTTGTATTTTTTATCTGTAATTTTTAATTAATTAATTTTTTTATTAAAAAATTAGGTCCATCTCTCTATGAGAGGCCTGCCTCGGGCGCCAGTTAAGCAGTCAGGACGACTACCGTGAATGTTTATACCACCTTAATGCTATTCCTGCAATGTTGCAATCTCAAACGTAGTCGCGATTAATTCTTTTTAAGTAAAAACCAGAATTCGTTTTAAGTGTTCAGTTTATTTGATAATTTTAAAGTATCAGTTTCGGCCGCTCAACTTAAACTGATTTCCACTCGCTCCCAAGCAAGCTCTCGTCGGCTCTCCGTCGGCCGCCAAAAACTGCATCAAAGTTTTGGAGCCACGCCCACCCATTCCGCCCCCAGGCCCCCAGCATTTTGAAATCACAAATGGCTGTATCTCCCTCAGTTTTAGAGCTAGAGCCACCAAATTTGGTGCCAAGATAGGTGATGATGACCCCCCAAAAACTGCATCAAAAGTTTGGATGCCACGCCCACCAATACTGCCCTAGCCGCCCCCATCCACCCCAACGCTTCGTCAAAAACGGGAATGCGTGTATCTTCCAGAGTTGTGGAGCTAGAACCTCCAAATTCGGTAGGAAGATAGCTGGTAACGACCCCCAAAAACTGCATCAAAGTTTTGGAGCCACGCCCACCCATTCCGCCCCCAGGCCCCCAGCATTTTGAAATCACAAATGGCTGTATCTCCCTCAGTTTTAGAGCTAGAGCCACCAAATTTGGTGCCAAGATAGGTGATGATGACCCCCCAAAAACTGCATCAAAAGTTTGGATGCCACGCCCACCAATACTGCCCTAGCCGCCCCCATCCACCCCAACGCTTCGTCAAAAACGGGAATGCGTGTATCTTCCAGAATTGTGGAGCTAGAGCCACCAAATTTGGTAAGAAGATAGCTGGCAACGACCCCCAAAAATCTGCATCAAAGTTTTGGAGCCACGCCCACCCATTTCGGCCCCCTTTCCCCACTTTTTACAAACTTTTAGCTAGAGTCACCAAATTTGGTATGAATATAGCAACTGACATTCCACAAAGATCGCATCACAAAATGCCACCACCCATACGCCCCCCACCCCTTCCCCACTTTTTACAAACTTTGAGCTAGAGTCACCAAATTTGGTATGAATATAGCAATTGACATTCCACAAAGATCTGCATCAAAAATTGGGATGCCACGCCCACCCATACCGCCCCCAGCCCCCCTTTCCCCACATTTTAAAAACTTTGAGCTAGGGTCACCAAATTTGGTATGAAGATAGCAATTGACATTCGACAAAGATCTGCATCAAAAATTTGGATGCCACGCCCACCCATACCACCCCCAGCCCCCCTTTCCCCACCTTTTACAAACTTTGAGCTAGAGTCACCAAATTTGGTATGAATATAACAATTGACATTCCACAAAGATCTGCATCAAAAATTTGGATGCCACGCCCACCCATACCGCCCCCAGCCCCTTTTCCCCACTTTTTACAAACTTTCAGCTAGGGTCACCAAATTTGGTATGAAGTTAGCAATTGACATTCCACAAATATCTGCATCAAAAATTTGGATGCCACGCCCACCCATACCGCCCCCAGCCCCCCTTTCCCCACCTTTTACAAACTATGAGCTAGAGTCACCAAATTTGTAAGGAAGATAGCTTGTGGCATCCCCATCTGCATCGGAAAATCTTTAAGGCAGCGTACACCCCTGCCGCATCCGTACCCCTCCGCAATCAGGCCTTTTTTTTACCGGTTTTAATACTGGTATCGAGTATGCCGCAGTCGGTTGCGTCCGACTGCAACGTTTCCACTTGTTTTTATATTAATTTGTTATAGACTGGTTGAAGCAAGGCAACTTTGCAAAAGAGCCGTGCATTAAAAAAATGATAAAAATGTGGAACCTTATGGTAATAATTCAATAATGTGTTATCTTATTTCATGTTCGATAAATTCTGTGTATTTATAGTGTGATTAAATGAGAAACATAAAAGTGTAATGTTGTCATATGTTCAATAATTTCGTGTATTTGTAGTGTGATTAATTGCGGAATTTAAAAAGTGTAATGTTATCTTATGTTTAATATGTTGCTGTGTGTTTTTGTATTTACTTATTTTCTAGGTACGATTTTAATACATTTTTTGTCTTCTAAGATCAATTCCTCAAATCTGATTTATGAAAAATTTTCCCTGACCTAGTTTTAATCGTAACTCTTCTATCCTCCTGTATTATTTCCGGTTTGAATCTCTGCTTCTCTTTAGTCTTAATCTGTTTATTAGCAACAAACACCTTGTCGCCCTGGTTATAAGGAATAGGCTCTGCTCTGTTTTTATTGCGCGTAAGATTAGTCGACATTTGTTTAAACTGGAGTAACCCCCTAATATCCTCAAAGGTTTGTTGTTTAAAATTTGCTAAGCCTTGGTAGTTAATTCTGGATGTACGATTGAAAAAAACGTCGACAGGCTTCCTTTTCGTCACAGAGTGGACAGAATTATTGTATCTGTCCACCGCTATTGGGACCAATTCACTGTCTTTGAAATTTGGATATTCGCTTTTTAAACATCTAAAAATTTCCAAAAATGTGGAATGGAATTTTTCAATCTGACCATTGACCTCGCTTTTTTGAGTTGGTGTATAATATAATTCGATTCCCAAGGCCTTAAGGTAGTTCAAAACCGTCGGACATAGAAGGCCTCTCTCATTATCGGATACCATTATTTTCGGGACTGTAAAATAATGGAGAGTCTCTAAGAGTGCTTCGCGCAAATGGACCGCTGATTTTGATTCCAACGGGAAAAGTTTGGCGAATTTGGTAAATTTGTCTATGCAACTTAAGTAGAATTTCTTGCCCAATGTGAAAACGTCAATGTGAAGAATTTCGCATGGTAGATGAGGGATAGGGGTCGGTTGAAACGCTGGTTTATTTGGGTGTCTTTCGTACTTGAAGAGCTTACAACATTCGCAAGACGACACCTGGGCACGAATAATGCTTGTCATTTTCGGGAAATAAAACTTTTCTAATATTTGTAAGCGGACTTCTTTCGGTCCCCTATGGGCTCTGCGATGTTCTTTTTCAATTAATTCGCAAATTTCATCTTCATCGGTCAAATCTGTAACCAACCGTTGTGTGATTCGAATTCTAAAAAGTTTGAAATTCTGAAAGCAATTGGATTAGAAAAATTGTAAGTAAGAATCGGGGATTTTAACTCCATTAATAATCGAAGGCTTTAAATACCTCTGTAAAGAAGTAGTTAAGTTCGATAGCTCTGGCTGGTTTATGGGAATAAAGTGTCGCACAAACCCTGCGTGCGGGTGCTCGCATAAGTATTCTGAGCGACTCTGGTCGAATATTAATTGATTCCGAAACACGTTTATAGGGATTTCCACATGAGGAATCAATTGTGAAGCGTCTTGAAGCGCACTATGGATAGTGGCTCCGGAATCTGAGCCAGACTCGGAAGCGGTTGCTGTGTCGGAACCCAAGTAATTAACCTGCGTCGCGACGCCTCTCTAGTGTACCATATTTAGAGTATGAAACTAAAGAAGGGGCTAAGTTGCAATTCTTAGTAGATACCGGCGCAAATAAAAACTTCATTAGCCCCAAAATAGCCGTCGGTTGTACCCAGTTACCCAGTCCTTTTTAACACGCTTATATTAGCTTCACTTGTATGTTTGTATGTTTGTATGTATGTAACTCTCCTTTGGACTAAAAGCAAGAGGCTTATTACTGTCAGTATATCCCTCTACCTCAAGTTCATTCGTTGGCCGAGCGGTCTAAGGCGCGGGTCTTCGCTCCCGGACTCACCGATCGTGGGTTCTAATCCCGTCCACGGCCGAAAAAATTGTTTTTTTTTTTTTAAATCTGCACCATGTTCATGTTCTCTAGAACTTCCAATTTTTTTTTTTTAATAACTAATAGAACTAAAATTAAAAAAACTAAAAAACACGCTTTTATAATACATCGAACTAAAAAGTGAAAAATAAATATAGTTTAAAAAAACTAAAAAACACGCTTTTAGAGCATATCAAACTAAAAAGTTAAAAATAATTTTTCAAATAAGTTTAAAACAATAATAAATGATAAATACTAGCATTATTGTAAAAAAAAGCGTGGGGCGCTTTGTCCATATTTCTCGTACATCGAGCGCCCAACGCTTTTTTACAATAATGCTAGTATTTATCATTTATTATTGTTTTAAACTTATTTGAAAAATTATTTTTAACTTTTTAGTTTGATATGCTCTAAAAGCGTGTTTTTTAGTTTTTTTAAACTATATTTATTTTGTTCAATCCGCCACAGGTTTTGTAAGAATTACACACCGGCTTGTGGGCCAATTTTTCAAACATGCTGGTAATGATACAGCTCTTAAATTTTTCGTACTCCCTGGCTTGAGTTCTTTTGACGGTATTATTGGGGACGATACCCTCAAGGAATTAAAAGCTTTAATCGATAGAGAAAATAATCTTTTAACAATAGCCCCAGGAATCAAGTTGCCTTTGTTAGCTAAAAATTCTTTAAACATTCACCCATTGGTTAAGACTGATCACTCTGAACGTATAAATTCAACCTTAAATGCACTAATCGAAGAATTTTCAGAAATTTTTAAATCAATTTCGCTGGGTGAAACAGTAGACACTGCTGTTAGGGCAGATATTCGCACTAGAACCCAAGACCCCATATATACGAAAAGTTATCCTTACCCTGCCAATATGAGAAAAGTAGTAGAGGTACAAGTAGCGGAACTCCTTCGCGAAGGTATAATCCGACCTTCTAGAAGCCCTTATAATTCTCCGCTATGGATAGTGCCAAAACAACCCAAACCAAATGGTGAAAAACAGTACAGATTAGTCATTGATTTCAAGCGGTTAAACGCTGTCACTATATCCGACACTTACCCAATTCCTGATATTAATTCTACCTTGGCAAGCCTTGGCGACGCCAAATATTTCACCACCCTCGATTTGACATCGGGGTTTCACCAAATTCGTATGAGAGAACACGACATCCCCAAGACCGCATTTTCCACTTTGAACGGAAAATACGAGTTCTTGCGTCTTCCGTTCGGATTAAAAAACGCTCCATCAATCTTCCAGCGCATGATTGACGATGTGCTAAGGGAACATATCGGGAAAATCTGTTACGTATACATTGACGACATAATTGTTTTCAGCAAGGATTATGATAGTCATTGGACTAACCTTCGGCTGGTCTTCGAGAGTCTTCGAAAAGGGAATCTTCAAGTTAACTTGGAGAAGACCCATTTCCTGTCCACGCAGGTAGAATTCCTGGGTTATATTGTCACAGGGGAGGGGATTATGGCAAATGAAAAAAAAGTAGAGGCCATTAAAAAAATGGAACCTCCTAGCAATGTTAAGGAGTTGAAGAGATTTTTAGGCATGACTTTTTATTACAGGAAATTTATACAGGACTATGCAAATGTTGCCAAACCCCTAACAAATTTAACAAGGGGTAAATACGCTAAAATCAAATCGTCCCAGTCTGCCAAAGTTCCTATTGAATTAGATGAAAAAGCCTTACAGGCTCTCAACGACTTAAAGACCATCCTTTCCTCGTCTGAGGTGTTAGCTTTTCCAAATTTTAGTATACCTTTCCATTTAACGACAGATGCGTCAAATTACGCAATCGGCGCAGTTCTTTCGCAAGTCGACGAGAAAAAAGATCGGCCAATAGCTTACATTTCCCGTTCTTTGAATAAATCCGAAGAAAATTATGCCACAATCGAGAAAGAAATGCTCGCAATAGTGTGGGCGTTAGATAATCTTCGTTCTTATTTGTATGGCGCGGCGTCAATCAAAATTTACACGGATCATCAGCCTCTAACGTTCGCGCTAGGTAACAGGAATTTTAATGCCAAACTGAAGCGATGGAAGTCCCGAATAGAGGAATATAACTGCGAATTATTATATAAACCAGGGAAATCCAACGTGGTTGCTGACGCTCTTTCACGCATCACGACGCAGGTTAATTACTTGGGTTCCGACACAGCAACCGCTTCCGAATCTGGCTCAGATTCCGGAGCCACTATCCATAGTGCGCTTCAAGACGCTTCACAATTGATTCCTCATGTGGAAATCCCTATAAACGTGTTTCGGAATCAATTAATATTCGACCAGAGTCGCTCAGAATACTTATGCGAGCACCCGCACGCAGGGTTTGTGCGACACTTTATTCCCATAAACCAGCGAGAGCTATCGAACTTAACTACTTCTTTACAGAGGTATTTAAAGGTATTTAACCGACGCGTCGGTGCATCGTGACATTCCTGTTACACTCGTTTCCTGTGCTCGTCGTCGACGCACAAGACTTCCATCAGGTTCTCTAAGTGCTGCTCTTTCGTCGCGCTGATCACTATGATATCGTCCAGGTAAGCGAACAAGTGAGGTTCCATTTCCGGCCCGATTACCGTATCCAATGCTCTCTGAAAAGTCGCCCCGCCTGAATGCAGTCCGAATGGCATGACTGGTATAGCCCTCGGCCGGGCACCTTAAATGCCGTGCACTCTCGACTGTCCGCCGCCATCGGGATTTGCCATTAACGTTGTTTCAAATCCAACTTTGAAATGTAACGGGCGTGTCTCAATCTTTCCAAGATGTGATTTATCCTTGGCACAGGGTACGCGTCTTGTATTGACTGTGCGTTGAGCTGTCTATAATCCACGCACATCCTCCAGTCGTTCGTCTTCTTCCGGACGAGTACGATAGGGGCTCTGTGCGGGCTCCTTGATGGCTCTATGGCTCCTATTTCTATCAATTCGTTTACTTGCTGGTCGATCACGCGCTGCATTGCGGGATTCTTGGGATAATACCTCTGCTTGATAGGTTTATTATCCTTCAAGATAATCCGATGCTCAGCCACGTGGGAAACCCCTTTTAGCCCTTCGAAAAGCTGTAATTCCGCTTTCAAAAACTTTTGCGTGGCTTGCTCCAAATCCGCTGGCCACCCCGCTTCTTCCGCGGTGGTGTCTTCCGACCTTGACCCTGCCTTGGGGTCTCCTTTCTGAGGTGCCTCGACTCCTGTCTTTTCCAGTTGACCCAGCGATGGCTCCTTGACGATTGTTCTTGCGTCTCGGTTGGCTCCTTGCTTTGCTGGCATGGCGTCTTCGTTGCGATGTGTCCCTAGAACTTTCCCTCGCTTACCGCCACTTGCACAGCGTGTCTTTTGCTCCTTTTCCCCTTCGGGTCCCACCTCGGCTCTGTCACTCGCCTCGGCCGGCGCATCAGCACTTTGTAGGACCAATTTCGCCTCACCGCACTTCATGGTCGTTCCCATCTTGCATAGAAAGTCCATTCCCAGAATTAGATCGTCTAACATGGATGGCATAACGAGCATGTCCATCGGTTTCTCTCTGCTAATAAGCCCCACCTTTGGCCGCAATAACTTGTCTACGACTACCTTTGATCCGTCCGCTAAGTGTGTGTTCGGGTTTACTGCCAACACTTCCCCTTTCGTCTCCATTTCTCTGAAAAATATCTCACTCATGAAATTTCTCGTGGCTCCGGTATCGACCGTATCCCTCGCCATCCGGTCGCCTATCCTCACCGCGGCAACAATGTGATTCTTTTCGACGCTGAGTGGGTATATCAGTTCCGGGACTGGTTCGCACCGGCGCTTATCCGATCCCGTTCCGGATGACACGGCTGTCCGTTTCCCGTTCTTCTTCTACAACACGCCTCACTACTCGTGCCTCGTGTGCCACATTTCCTACAGAACAACACTTTCGGGTTCGCACATTCCCTAGCGAAATGTCTCCCTTGTGAGCAGTTATAAAACAAACGCCTCACTTCTGCTGACCTAATCTGTTCATGCCCCACCATGTTGGTCGAGATTTCATCACGCTCGGCGATTGGATGGCTACCCGGCTCGCCCTTCACCAGCAGTACTTGGGCTGGCGGGGTCCGAAAAGGATTCGCTGGCTTTGCGGGGTCACTTACGCCTCCTAGTCCGCCCAGGTGTCTAAAACTCATCGCCTGGCTATGTGTTGCTTCCTCGTGACCCTGACTGGGTATATTTTCAAACTCCGCGGCTATATGCGTCAATTGTGTTAGACTCGTAAAATCTTTCCTGCGAATATACAAGCGGTACTCCCGTGCGAGGCTCTCGTACACCCAAGATTCAGCTCTATTTCAGGACTATATTCGGCGTGCCGCATTAATCTTTTCAGGCTGACCAGATACTCTTTATACCCTTCCCCTACACGTTGCCGTCGGGCCCTTATCTCGTCTTCTAGTCTATAAAAATACTGGGGAGATAGGAAGAAATCCAAAAAGTTTATCCTAAACGCTCCCCACGTCGCGTCCCTCAGGCCGCTCGTTGAAAACCAGTCCGCCGCCATGCCGGTGAATGCTTCGCCCATTGCTCTGGGGATGCGATCTAACTCTATCTCGTACGTCCTCGCACGCTCCTCCAGTGATTCTATAAACACGAGTGGATCAGCATACCCATCGAATTTTATTCCCCATTTCCTAACCTGCTCAGGAACTGACATTTAATGTCGACTATGGTTGACGAACGCGCTATCGGCGCTCATTCCGGGTCTACGGCTTACTTTCTCCGCCTGGGTATTATTCACAGGTGGGTCGACAGGCGGCACTAACCGTATGCCAGGGGGTGGTTGTTTACTGAACTTTTCGTCGCCGGCCGACCTATATTCTCCGAGGCTGGGTTGCGGGAGAAATTCTCTGGATGCGATTCTTCTGGCCTTCTGGCGGATTTACGCTCCCAATCCATCAGCAAGTTCCACATTAACGGACTATGATTCCCTTCCTTAATCGACGTACATACCCGCTTCCTTAACTCTTCTACCTTTCCGAATCTGTCTAGGCCGAGTTCTTGTGCGATGTCCTCCAATTCCTCTTTTCGGCAACAGTAAACCCAACGGGTGCCTACCCCTGGTTTGCCGCAGTCTTCTGTTCCACTATCTTTAATGTCGTCCATTGCTGCTGTTTTTACTTCCTCTGGTATTTGGCACTTTTATAATATATATATATATATATATGTATATATATATATATATTATTTTTTTATTTTTTTTAATTAGAAACAATTTTTTTTCTTTTATTATTTTTTTAGTTTTACTTTTCTTCAATCTGATATTTTAGCTTAAAATTTTTTTCATTAAATATTTTAAGACTTATATGAGCACTTTTATTAAAAACCTTTTCCTCTATTAAAATTTTTTAATAAACCTTTGTACAATTTTATTCAATTTTTATTATATCTTCAGCAAAATTTTATTTAACTTTTTTTACATTATTATTAAATTTTTAACGAAGAATTTATTATTCTATTTAATTTTTTATTAATTTCCCTTTTTATTTTTTGTTTGGTATTATATTTTTTTAGTAAATTTTCATCATACCTTTAGCAAAATTTTATTAAACGTTTACTACATTTTTATTAAGTTTCGTTACTATATTTAATTATTGTTTCCCAATCGTCCTACTGTTCATTCTCCACTTTTCATTCATACTTGTCCCACTGTCCATTTTTCATTTGCACTTGTCCGACTGTGCGCTGTGGATCGCCACGCCTATCTCCCCGTTTTTTAATCGGTGTATTTGCTTCCAGCGTCACTTTCGTTGCGCCGTGACAACTCGAAATGTGCGCTCAACTTAGGTCGATTCCGATACAAAAAAAAACCAAAGCGTCGCGACACTTGCTTATTTTCGGCAGCGACAAGTGACCATCTGGCGTACGTTTTTTTTTCTCTTTTCCACCGGCACCGTTACCTTTTCGTCGTTTTATATGCGCGCGGTCACAACAGGGTATGACTGGTGATATACGTTTTTCGCGAAACCTTGAACTTTTGGTAATATTTTCGTGGCTTTATTCCCGAATTATATTACCATCTTTAGCTAATGGGTCCCTGCTCGGGCGCCACTTCTAAAGTAGTTTTATTAGCCGAGGTACAGATCTCAGTCTAACCAAGGCTCGCGTACAAGAAATAATTTATATATTGCTGAGACGCGTTAGCTAATATCGAGGCAAGTTTCTATTACCGATAAACCAAGGGATTGCGCGGCCGGATAGACAGGGATATCAGGGATGATGTACATTCGTACAGTTTCCGCTGACTCCACAAATGCTGCTCCTTACGAATCGGGAATCAATTTGCTGACTAGTAGGAATGCAGGGAAGGGGGTAATTAATGCCGTTAGCGCGATACCAAACCGATTGAGTGATCGGGGAATAGCGAGGGAAGACTCCGTTTTATGCCCTCCGCCGATCTATCAAATATTCGACCTCTAATGATACCCCGCGCGTGCGTATATTAAATCAAAACGTATATACATGGTAACGCGGCGTTCACTTGTCTTGTGCAAAAAATTTATGACACGTGATGGTGGGTTTTAGGTTACTCCAATTCACCTTTATTTGGTTTCACTTATACTTAATTTCTCTATGTTCTCTACAACTAACTTACGCGACTTGTGCACGTTCTTGTGCAGCGCCTGTCTCACTATAAGTTTCTCCGCCTTATATGCTACCGTACTTTAGGACTGTTTTAAAACCTCACGTCCGCGCTTCTGCTACTCTCCTGAGCAACTGACTCGCCGGTCTCGCGCTCGGCCTGAGCTTGCTCTTCGTCGCTTGTGGATCGCGACATTTGAGGCTGTGGGTCGTGAGACTGCGGCCGTTTGGCCTTTATGCTCTCTTATGCTAGCTTGCCCTTGTTCTCTTATGCTAGGTTGCCCTTGCTCTCTTACTTATCTTCTTACAGTTAATTATGTTACGTACTAGTGTTATAATTGTAGCTTATGTTTATATGTAAATGATAAAGTCTTCTAGACCATGATTTGTTTATTATAATGTAAATGTATTAATGATATAATAATGTAAATGTGGGGGAGTTCTGTGGACAGCCTACATCACAAACTTGTACAGATGCGATCGTGCCTCCCGCAAGGTGGTGTTCTAATTGCTGTTGACTCTTGTTTTTCCTCTGAACAGATTCATTCTCATGATCTTCCGGATATAGAGTTTTTATGTGTTAAAATATAACTTAACAGCCGTGGTTAGATACTGTAAACCATTTCATAAATTATTTAAGTTGTCTGTTGACTCAACTGTGTTTCCTGATATATGGAAGGAATCTTTTATCATTCCACTCTATAAAAATTCTTCTAAGTCTAACGTTAAGAATTATAGGGGTATATCAAAGTTGTCTGCCATTCCTAAAGTCTTTGAAAATATTATATGTTCTCAACTGCAACACACATGTATTTCAATTATATCGCCTTATCAACACGGTTTTGTTAGGCGTAGATCTAGTACCACTAACCTTCTTGAATTCACTTCGCTTGTTATCAAAGGGTTTCAGGACAAAAATGCAAACTGACGTTGTTTACACCGATTTTTGTAAGGCATTTGATTCTGTTAGTCATTCTCTGTTGCTTCAAAAATTGAATGTTATCGGATTTCCATCAAAACTTTTATTGTGGCTTTCGGAGTACTTGTGTGGCCGAACACAAAAAGTTGTTTTTATATTTCTCTCATTCGCTTTGCATCGCAACGGACGTGTTTTTTTTATGCGCTTCGCTTTTTTACTATTGTGCGTTTTATTTCTGCTATTAATTTCGCGTCTTTGTGTAAACTAATAGTTTTGTGACTTTGTGTTTTTTCGGTTTGCCTAAACCCAAAGTGGACAGTAAATTAAAAATTTAATTTGCATTTGTTTTAAAGTGATTCCAAACACAACAACAAACTGCAGTCCAGCATACTGAAAAATTTGCTCAACTTGCTGCCGCCTGCGTTTGTTTTGTTTTTGTGTTTTTACGCTCACTCTCTCTCTCTCTTTTTCTCAAGCGCTTCGCTCCCGGTGCATTAAACTGTTTCTGGATCGTTTACTCTAACGCGCTCTTTTGTGTTGGTGTTGGTCGCGGTCAAACTTTTCTCCGTTGATTGTTGCTTTCGGTGGTCGCGCTCGCGCCGTTTTTGTTTGTGAAGCTGTGAAGTAAGTTTTGTTTGTAGCTTTACTATTTGCACATTAGGGTGGACCTGTATTTTATTCATAACAATTTTCTGCTGCGATATTTTTTTATTTTTTATTTGTATTTTTCTTTTCTTTTAATAAATTAAATAAAAATGTCTGTCTGCTGCTATGCGAATTGTCAAGTCCGCGCAAACTCTAAAATGGGTTTTGTCTGCTGCTGGATGTGCACAAATGTTGCTCATGAGCAATGTGCTGGCATTAATGGCCGTGTCTCAGACCTCATGAAGGTTACTAATTTAGAGTGTTGGTCATGTTTGGAGAAAAAAGAGACATTGCAAGCTTTATAGAAACTCAAACTTGGCTTAGAGGGCGTTTTCTGCCAGTTGAATAAACTGTGTGAAAAATTCTCATCGGTTCAAAGAAACCTTAACGAGAAAAATCTCGTAATGGATTCTAAACTAAAATTATCGAGAACTTAGATGATATACATGGGCTCTGCCGCGGGTGACGATCCCCTTCCCTATTAGTCGTGGGAACAATATGAACTCTTACAACAAAACAATAAAAGAAGAGGCCGACACTCGCCCAAAGTCGGATGGGACTAACAATCCCTCATCTTCTGCGCTGCCCGGTAAGCCAGCGGGCAGTGCTATTCCAGGTGTACGCGGTAAGGTTCCGGACAGGCAGCCGAGTCGTGGGGCGAGACCTGGATACAAGGTGCCGGCTAGAGCTCCGCAGAGCATACATGCGGCGGGCTCAGCCTCCACCCCAAACCGGGCCTCAATCTCGATAAAGCCGAGCATGCCCGGACCTAAGAAACCGTCGTACAACGACAAGAGACGTGCTGCGGGTATCTTGACCCGGAACCTGTCTGGCACAGAAACATCGCCAGAAGGTTCGCAGCTGGTGGAGTGGGCAAAATCAATTTTGCCCGATTTTCATTCAGCTCCAGCGAAAGAGCCAGATGCCGCTAAGCCAAAGCGGCAGCTACCGGAAGCTAGTAGCGCACCACAAGCCAAGCGGTCGCGCCAGCAGCTCGGGACGAAATCCTACGCCGAGGTGACGAGGGGTAAGGTTCTTCTCGGTGTCCTGGATAAGGGCAGCGAGGGGGGCCAAATCCCGAGGAGCCAGTGGCCGTGGGTGGAGAACGAGCTGCAAGGAGCCTTTATGCAGATCATGCTGGCAAATGGAGGACCACCGCCCGTATGCCAAGATGCCGGCTGGCATCAAGGTTGCGTGAAGGTGGTGGCATGCGCTGATATGCACTCAGCCAAGATCTACAAAGAGGCCATTTCTGCCCTGGGTGAAGTCTACCCTGGGGCCAAGTTGGAGGCTGTGGACTGGAAGGATGTGCCCAGCAGGCCTAGGGCTCGAGTATGGGTATCGGCTAAACCCGATGATCCGGCCGAGATCCTAAAGGTCTTCCAATTTTGCAACCCGCAGCTGCCGTCAAACGACTGGCGGGTGGCAAAATTGGAAAAGGCGGATGGTCCACGGCGCCAAATTCTCTTGGTGTTGAACGACAAGACTGTCGAGCACCTCGCCAAGTCCGGCGACACCTTACAGTACGGCTTTAAAACCGTGGCTGTTAGGGTGTATCGCTCGGACAAGGCCAACGAGTCCGTCGTGCAAGAGCCGGATCTGGAGATCGAAAACGATGAGGATCTAGATGAAGAGGAGCTATTAGGCTATGCCTCTGAGACATCAGAGCTAGCCCGAGATCTCTCCCGGCTAGGCCACAGCGGGGGAGACATAGAGGTAGAGGACGATGAAGATGCCGACATTACTGTGGTGGAGAAGAATTTGAAGAATGTCCTTGAGACTTCTTCAGATAAATCTACACCACAGTAAGGCAGCATCGGCTGCTCTTCTGCTGTACCTGGAGAGGGGTACAGTAGACATAGTCCTTATACAGGAACCCTGGGTGTGTGGTGGCAGGGTTTCTGGACTGAGGACACATGAACACAAGCTACTAGTAGCTGGAACTGACGGTAGATATAGAACCTGCATACTTGCAAAAAGACATTTAAACATATTTTTGCTCCCAAAGTATAGCGACGCAGACAACACTGCAGCGTGTCTGGAGCTGGAGACCGAACCAACCCGACTAGCCTCTAGCTACTTCGCCCACGACCATAAGGGCGACCCTCCGCATCCGTCGCTTCGCCAGCTGATCGCCGACTGCGAGCTGGGAGGCCTTCGGCTAATAGTGGGCTGCGACGCAAATGCCCATCATCATCAGTGGGGAAGCACTGATACAAACGTAAGGGGTGAGTTGATTTTTGACTACCTTCTCAATACCAACATGCTTATTTGTAATAATGGTAAGGACCCGACCTTTATTATCAAAAACCGCAGGGAAGTCCTAGATATTACTCTTGTCTCTGCCTCTTTATGGGATCAAATCCTCTCTTGGAAGGTGCTGGATGAGCACTCCTTCTCGGATCACAGGTATATTGAAACCATACTACAGATCCAAAGTCCCAAACCAACTCAGTTCAGAAACTTAAGAAGAACTGATTGGAAGAATTACGCTGTTTCTCTGCAAAGATTGCTCCCTGAAACTCCACCTGAAGGGCCAAATACCGTCGAGTATACAACCTTTCTCATAAGAAAATTCAGTAAAGCGTGTGAAAACGCCCTGAATGCATCTTGTCCCATTAGCAGACCAAAAAGGAAGAAGAAACCCCCTTGGTGGACTGCTAAAATCGGAGAGTTGAGGGCAGCTGCCAGAAAACTCTTCAATAAAGCAAAGGCTCAAAATGACGAACAGACATGGGCTGACTACAAGGCAGGGCTCTCCGTGTTCAAAAAGGAGCTTCGCAAAGCAAAACGAACTTCTTGGACAACTTTCTGCTCAGAGATAGATAGTACTTCCGAAGCAGCCAGACTAAGGAAGCTACTAAGTAAAACTCCTTAGACTCTTGGTTTCATCAAGAATGCAAACGATGAATGGACAGCATCCAGTGAAGAATCACTAACCTTACTCCTGGACACACATTTTCCGGGGGGAAGTAGATCGCCAAGACCTTGTGATCTGCACGCTAGCGGGGAGACACAGAAGCTCTTGCAATTGCTCAGTGAAAGCAATATCCATCGGGCAATAAAGAGCTTCAAACCCTATAAATCACCAGGAATAGACAATATCTTTCCTGCCCAATTGCAGTCCGCGGGGAGATTAGCCATAAATTGGCTTAAGAACATATTCTCCAAGGTTTTTAAAAGTGGTATAATCCCGGGGCCATGGCTGGATTCGAAAGTAGTTTTCATCCCAAAAGCCGGAAAACCCTCGCACACAACAGCTAAAGATTTTCGATCTATCAGTCTCTCGTCTTTTCTACTGAAAACGATGGAGAGGCTGCTCTGTCTTCATTTGAGAAGCACTATTCCCATATCGCTTCTCTCACCAGTTCAGCATGCCTATTCTAAGGGCAAGTCTACCGAGACCGCACTGCATGCACTTACTGCATACATTGAAAAGTCTATACACAGGGAAAACTATACGCTAGTAGCGTTCCTAGACATAGAGGGAGCTTTCAACAACGTCACTCCTAGGACTATCACCGACTCGCTCACGGATTTGGGGGTTGACTCCCTGACTGTGCACCTGATCGATCAGATGCTCCAATGCAGGATCGTAAGGGCCGCACTGGGGGCAGTGACTGTCACCAAATCCGTTGATCGTGGAACCTCACAAGGCGGAGTCCTCTCTCCTTTTCTATGGAACGTAGCAGTAAACCAACTGCTGCTGTCCATGGATGGGGGAGGGTGCAAAGTGGTAGCCTATGCAGACGACGTTGCCCTAGCCTTTTCAGGCAAGTTCCCGCAGACGTTATGTGACCGAATGACGGAAGCCCTTTCTAGGCTTTCCGGTTGGGCAAAAAGATCTGGATTAGGAGTTAATCCTGCTAAAACGGAGCTGGTCCTCTTTACGAGGAAATACAAAATTCCGTCTCTACAGCCACCAACTCTAGATGGGGTTGAACTGTCCTTTAGTGACTCAGCAAGATACCTAGGTCTAATTCTAGACAGGAAATTAAACTGGAATCTTAATACTGAAGAGCGTATAAGGAAGGCACATGTTGCTCTATACGCCTGTAGGAAGACAATCGGACTTAAATGGGGCATGACTCCGCAAGTTGTCCATTGGCTCTACACTGTGGTAGTCAGACCAATTTTATTCTATGGTGTTTCTGTCTGGTGGCCTGCACTTGACAAGAAAACAGTCACCAGGAAATTAGGAAGGGTGCAGCGAACTGCTGCGCTCTGCATAACAAGAGCTTTACGTACGACCCCGGGTAACGCTCTTGATGCCATACTGCACTTCCTACCTGTCGAAATGATGGGGCGGAAAATATTCAGGCTGACCAGATACTCTTTATACCCTTCCCCTACACGTTGCCGTCGGGCCCTTATCTCGTCTTCTAGTCTATAAAAATACTGGGGAGATAGGAAGAAATCCAAAAAGTTTATCCTAAACGCTCCCCACGTCGCGTCCCTCAGGCCGCTCGTTGAAAACCAGTCCGCCGCCATGCCGGTGAATGCTTCGCCCATTGCTCTGGGGATGCGATCTAACTCTATCTCGTACGTCCTCGCACGCTCCTCCAGTGCTGCTGTTTTTACTTCCTCTGGTATTTGGCACTTTTATAATATATATATATATATATATGTATATATATATATATATTATTTTTTTATTTTTTTTAATTAGAAACAATTTTTTTCTTTTTTATTATTTTTTAGTTTTACTTTTCTTCAATCTGATATTTTAGCTTAAAATTTTTTTCATTAAATATTTTAAGACTTATATGAGCACTTTTATTAAAAACCTTTTCCTCTATTAAAATTTTTTTAATAAACCTTTGTACAATTTTATTCAATTTTTATTATATCTTCAGCAAAATTTTATTTAACTTTTTTTACATTATTATTAAATTTTTAACGAAGAATTTATTATTCTATTTAATTTTTTATTAATTTCCCTTTTTATTTTTTGTTTGGTATTATATTTTTTTAGTAAATTTTCATCATACCTTTAGCAAAATTTTATTAAACGTTTACTACATTTTTATTAAGTTTCGTTACTATATTTAATTATTGTTTCCCAATCGTCCTACTGTTCATTCTCCACTTTTCATTCATACTTGTCCCACTGTCCATTTTTCATTTGCACTTGTCCGACTGTGCGCTGTGGATCGCCACGCCTATCTCCCCGTTTTTTTAATCGGTGTATTTGCTTCCAGCGTCACTTTCGTTGCGCCGTGACAACTCGAAATGTGCGCTCAACTTAGGTCGATTCCGATACAAAAAAAAACCAAAGCGTCGCGACACTTGCTTATTTTCGGCAGCGACAAGTGACCATCTGGCGTACGTTTTTTTTTCTCTTTTCCACCGGCACCGTTACCTTTTCGTCGTTTTATATGCGCGCGGTCACAACAGGGTATGACTGGTGATATAAGTTTTTCGCGAAACCTTGAACTTTTGGTAATATTTTCGTGGCTTTATTCCCGAATTATATTACCATCTTTAGCTAATGGGTCCCTGCTCGGGCGCCACTTCTAAAGTAGTTTTATTAGCCGAGGTACAGATCTCAGTCTAACCAAGGCTCGCGTACAAGAAATAATTTATATATTGCTGAGACGCGTTAGCTAATATCGAGGCAAGTTTCTATTACCGATAAACCAAGGGATTGCGCGGCCGGATAGACAGGGATATCAGGGATGATGTACATTCGTACAGTTTCCGCTGACTCCACAAATGCTGCTCCTTACGAATCGGGAATCAATTTGCCGACTAGTAGGAATGCAGGGAAGGGGGTAATTAATGCCGTTAGCGCGATACCAAACCGATTGAGTGATCGGGGAATAGCGAGGGAAGACTCCGTTTTATGCCCTCCGCCGATCTATCAAATATTCGACCTCTAATGATACCCCGCGCGTGCGTATATTAAATCAAAACGTATATACATGGTAACGCGGCGTTCAATTGTCTTGTGCAAAAAATTTATGACACGTGATGGTGGGTTTTAGGTTACTCCAATTCACCTTTATTTGGTTTCACTTATACTTAATTTCTCTATGTTCTCTACAACTAACTTACGCGACTTGTGCACGTTCTTGTGCAGCGCCTGTCTCACTATAAGTTTCTCCGCCTTATATGCTACCGTACTTTAGGACTGTTTTAAAACCTCACGTCCGCGCTTCTGCTACTCTCCTGAGCAACTGACTCGCCGGTCTCGCGCTCGGCCTGAGCTTGCTCTTCGTCGCTTGTGGATCGCGACATTTGAGGCTGTGGGTCGTGAGACTGCGGCCGTTTGGCCTTTATGCTCTCTTATGCTAGCTTGCCCTTGTTCTCTTATGCTAGGTTGCCCTTGCTCTCTTACTTATCTTCTTACAGTTAATTATGTTACGTACTAGTGTTATAATTGTAGCTTATGTTTATATGTAAATGATAAAGTCTTCTAGACCATGATTTGTTTATTATAATGTAAATGTATTAATGATATAATAATGTAAATGTGGGGGAGTTCTGTGGACAGCCTACATCACAAACTTGTACAGATGCGATCGTGCCTCCCGCAAGGTGGTGTTCTAATTGCTGTTGACTCTTGTTTTTCCTCTGAACAGATTCATTCTCATGATCTTCCGGATATAGAGTTTTTATGTGTTAAAATATAACTTAACAGCCGTGGTTAGATACTGTAAACCATTTCATAAATTATTTAAGTTGTCTGTTGACTCAACTGTGTTTCCTGATATATGGAAGGAATCTTTTATCATTCCACTCCATAAAAATTCTTCTAAGTCTAACGTTAAGAATTATAGGGGTATATCAAAGTTGTCTGCCATTCCTAAAGTCTTTGAAAATATTATATGTTCTCAACTGCAACACACATGTATTTCAATTATATCGCCTTATCAACACGGTTTTGTTAGGCGTAGATCTAGTACCACTAACCTTCTTGAATTCACTTCGCTTGTTATCAAAGGGTTTCAGGACAAAAATGCAAACTGACGTTGTTTACACCGATTTTTGTAAGGCATTTGATTCTGTTAGTCATTCTCTGTTGCTTCAAAAATTGAATGTTATCGGATTTCCATCAAAACTTTTATTGTGGCTTTCGGAGTACTTGTGTGGCCGAACACAAAAAGTTGTTTTTATATTTCTCTCATTCGCTTTGCATCGCAACGGACGTGTTTTTTTTATGCGCTTCGCTTTTTTACTATTGTGCGTTTTATTTCTGCTATTAATTTCGCGTCTTTGTGTAAACTAATAGTTTTGTGACTTTGTGTTTTTTCGGTTTGCCTAAACCCAAAGTGGACAGTAAATTAAAAATTTAATTTGCATTTGTTTTAAAGTGATTCCAAACACAACAACTAACTGCAGTCCAGCATACTGAAAAATTTGCTCAACTTGCTGCCGCCTGCGTTTGTTTTGTTTTTGTGTTTTTACGCTCACTCTCTCTCTCTCTTTTTTCTCAAGCGCTTCGCTCCCGGTGCATTAAACTGTTTCTGGATCGTTTACTCTAACGCGCTCTTTTGTGTTGGTGTTGGTCGCGGTCAAACTTTTCTCCGTTGATTGTTGCTTTCGGTGGTCGCGCTCGCGCCGTTTTTGTTTGTGAAGCTGTGAAGTAAGTTTTGTTTGTAGCTTTACTATTTGCACATTAGGGTGGACCTGTATTTTATTCATAACAATTTTCTGCTGCGATATTTTTTTATTTTTTATTTGTATTTTTCTTTTCTTTTAATAAATTAAATAAAAATGTCTGTCTGCTGCTATGCGAATTGTCAAGTCCGCGCAAACTCTAAAATGGGTTTTGTCTGCTGCTGGATGTGCACAAATGTTGCTCATGAGCAATGTGCTGGCATTAATGGCCGTGTCTCAGACCTCATGAAGGTTACTAATTTAGAGTGTTGGTCATGTTTGGAGAAAAAAGAGACATTGCAAGCTTTATAGAAACTCAACTTGGCTTAGAGGGCGTTTTCTGCCAGTTGAATAAACTGTGTGAAAAATTCTCATCGGTTCAAAGAAACCTTAACGAGAAAAATCTCGTAATGGATTCTAAACTAAAATTATCGAGAACTTAGATGATATACATGGGCTCTGCCGCGGGTGACGATCCCCTTCCCTATTAGTCGTGGGAACAATATGAACTCTTACAACAAAACAATAAAAGAAGAGGCCGACACTCGCCCAAAGTCGGATGGGACTAACAATCCCTCATCTTCTGCGCTGCCCGGTAAGCCAGCGGGCAGTGCTATTCCAGGTGTACGCGGTAAGGTTCCGGACAGGCAGCCGAGTCGTGGGGCGAGACCTGGATACAAGGTGCCGGCTAGAGCTCCGCAGAGCATACATGCGGCGGGCTCAGCCTCCACCCCAAACCGGGCCTCAATCTCGATAAAGCCGAGCATGCCCGGACCTAAGAAACCGTCGTACAACGACAAGAGACGTGCTGCGGGTATCTTGACCCGGAACCTGTCTGGCACAGAAACATCGCCAGAAGGTTCGCAGCTGGTGGAGTGGGCAAAATCAATTTTGCCCGATTTTCATTCAGCTCCAGCGAAAGAGCCAGATGCCGCTAAGCCAAAGCGGCAGCTACCGGAAGCTAGTAGCGCACCACAAGCCAAGCGGTCGCGCCAGCAGCTCGGGACGAAATCCTACGCCGAGGTGACGAGGGGTAAGGTTCTTCTCGGTGTCCTGGATAAGGGCAGCGAGGGGGCCAAATCCCGAGGAGCCAGTGGCCGTGGGTGGAGAACGAGCTGCAAGGAGCCTTTATGCAGATCATGCTGGCAAATGGAGGACCACCGCCCGTATGCCAAGATGCCGGCTGGCATCAAGGTTGCGTGAAGGTGGTGGCATGCGCTGATATGCACTCAGCCAAGATCTACAAAGAGGCCATTTCTGCCCTGGGTGAAGTCTACCCTGGGGCCAAGTTGGAGGCTGTGGACTGGAAGGATGTGCCCAGCAGGCCTAGGGCTCGAGTATGGGTATCGGCTAAACCCGATGATCCGGCCGAGATCCTAAAGGTCTTCCAATTTTGCAACCCGCAGCTGCCGTCAAACGACTGGCGGGTGGCAAAATTGGAAAAGGCGGATGGTCCACGGCGCCAAATTCTCTTGGTGTTGAACGACAAGACTGTCGAGCACCTCGCCAAGTCCGGCGACACCTTACAGTACGGCTTTAAAACCGTGGCTGTTAGGGTGTATCGCTCGGACAAGGCCAACGAGTCCGTCGTGCAAGAGCCGGATCTGGAGATCGAAAACGATGAGGATCTAGATGAAGAGGAGCTATTAGGCTATGCCTCTGAGACATCAGAGCTAGCCCGAGATCTCTCCCGGCTAGGCCACAGCGGGGGAGACATAGAGGTAGAGGACGATGAAGATGCCGACATTACTGTGGTGGAGAAGAATTTGAAGAATGTCCTTGAGACTTCTTCAGATAAATCTACACCACAGTAAGGCAGCATCGGCTGCTCTTCTGCTGTACCTGGAGAGGGGTACAGTAGACATAGTCCTTATACAGGAACCCTGGGTGTGTGGTGGCAGGGTTTCTGGACTGAGGACACATGAACACAAGCTACTAGTAGCTGGAACTGACGGTAGATATAGAACCTGCATACTTGCAAAAAGACATTTAAACATATTTTTGCTCCCAAAGTATAGCGACGCAGACAACACTGCAGCGTGTCTGGAGCTGGAGACCGAACCAACCCGACTAGCCTCTAGCTACTTCGCCCACGACCATAAGGGCGACCCTCCGCATCCGTCGCTTCGCCAGCTGATCGCCGACTGCGAGCTGGGAGGCCTTCGGCTAATAGTGGGCTGCGACGCAAATGCCCATCATCATCAGTGGGGAAGCACTGATACAAACGTAAGGGGTGAGTTGATTTTTGACTACCTTCTCAATACCAACATGCTTATTTGTAATAATGGTAAGGACCCGACCTTTATTATCAAAAACCGCAGGGAAGTCCTAGATATTACTCTTGTCTCTGCCTCTTTATGGGATCAAATCCTCTCTTGGAAGGTGCTGGATGAGCACTCCTTCTCGGATCACAGGTATATTGAAACCATACTACAGATCCAAAGTCCCAAACCAACTCAGTTCAGAAACTTAAGAAGAACTGATTGGAAGAATTACGCTGTTTCTCTGCAAAGATTGCTGCCTGAAACTCCACCTGAAGGGCCAAATATCGTCGAGTATACAACCTTTCTCATAAGAAAATTCAGTAAAGCGTGTGAAAACGCCCTGAATGCATCTTGTCCCATTAGCAGACCAAAAAGGAAGAAGAAACCCCCTTGGTGGACTGCTCAAATCGGAGAGTTGAGGGCAGCTGCCAAAAAACTCTTCAATAAAGCAAAGGCTCAAAATGACGAACAGACATGGGCTGACTACAAGGCAGGGCTCTCCGTGTTCAAAAAGGAGCTTCGCAAAGCAAAACGAACTTCTTGGACAACTTTCTGCTCAGAGATAGATAGTACTTCCGAAGCAGCCAGACTAAGGAAGCTACTAAGTAAAACTCCTTAGACTCTTGGTTTCATCAAGAATGCAAACGATGAATGGACAGCATCCAGTGAAGAATCACTAACCTTACTCCTGGACACACATTTTCCGGGGGGAAGTAGATCGCCAAGACCTTGTGATCTGCACGCTAGCGGGGAGAAACAGAAGCTCTTGCAATTGCTCAGTGAAAGCAATATCCATCGGGCAATAAAGAGCTTCAAACCCTATAAATCACCAGGAATAGACAATATCTTTCCTGCCCAATTGCAGTCCGCGGGGAGATTAGCCATAAATTGGCTTAAGAACATATTCTCCAAGGTTTTTAAAAGTGGTATAATCCCGGGGCCATGGCTGGATTCGAAAGTAGTTTTCATCCCAAAAGCCGGAAAACCCTCGCACACAACAGCTAAAGATTTTCGATCTATCAGTCTCTCGTCTTTTCTACTGAAAACGATGGAGAGGCTGCTCTGTCTTCATTTGAGAAGCACTATTCCCATATCGCTTCTCTCACCAGTTCAGCATGCCTATTCTAAGGGCAAGTCTACCGAGACCGCACTGCATGCACTTACTGCATACATTGAAAAGTCTATACACAGGGAAAACTATACGCTAGTAGCGTTCCTAGACATAGAGGGAGCTTTCAACAACGTCACTCCTAGGACTATCACCGACTCGCTCACGGATTTGGGGGTTGACTCCCTGACTGTGCACCTGATCGATCAGATGCTCCAATGCAGGATCGTAAGGGCCGCACTGGGGGCAGTGACTGTCACCAAATCCGTTGATCGTGGAACCTCACAAGGCGGAGTCCTCTCTCCTTTTCTATGGAACGTAGCAGTAAACCAACTGCTGCTGTCCATGGATGGGGGAGGGTGCAAAGTGGTAGCCTATGCAGACGACGTTGCCCTAGCCTTTTCAGGCAAGTTCCCGCAGACGTTATGTGACCGAATGACGGAAGCCCTTTCTAGGCTTTCTGGTTGGGCAAAAAGATCTGGATTAGGAGTTAATCCTGCTAAAACGGAGCTGGTCCTCTTTACGAGGAAATACAAAATTCCGTCTCTACAGCCACCAACTCTAGATGGGGTTGAACTGTCCTTTAGTGACTCAGCAAGATACCTAGGTCTAATTCTAGACAGGAAATTAAACTGGAATCTTAATACTGAAGAGCGTATAAGGAAGGCACATGTTGCTCTATACGCCTGTAGGAAGACAATCGGACTTAAATGGGGCATGACTCCGCAAGTTGTCCATTGGCTCTACACTGTGGTAGTCAGACCAATTTTATTCTATGGTGTTTCTGTCTGGTGGCCTGCACTTGACAAGAAAACAGTCACCAGGAAATTAGGAAGGGTGCAGCGAACTGCTGCGCTCTGCATAACAAGAGCTTTACGTACGACCCCGGGTAACGCTCTTGATGCCATACTGCACTTCCTACCTGTCGAAATGATGGGGTGGAAAATAGCAACTATGTCAGCGCTCCGAATAAGGGAAGCCAAACAGTGGATAGGCCAGGACTTTGGACATTCAAGTATCTTGAAAGACAATCCACTCATACCAGACAATACGGATTATCAGATCCCACAGGTGTATTTAGACACTCCCTTTACCACCCTAATCCCAACAAGAGAGAACTGGGAAGAAGGCTTGCCCGCAAGACCTGCGGAAGCTATAGAAATTTTTACAGACGGCTCAAAGCTGGACGGTAGAGTAGGAGGCGGCATTTTCTGCGCCAATTTTAACTTACGCAAAGCTTTTCGACTCCCTGACCACTGTAGCGTCTTCCAGGCAGAAGTGCTAGCAATTCAGGAGTCACTAAGTTGCATTCCACATAGGTGTAATGTCAGTAAAATCTAAATCCTCACAGACAGCCAAGCAGCTATTATATCGCTGGAGTCATACACATCGAACTCTAAGGCTGTTCATAACTGTCGCAAATCTCTAATCGAGATGGCAGAGCAGTTTAGCATATGCCTAGTATGGGTCCCAGGACATAGGGACATAGAAGGCAACTGCATCGCTGATGAACTTGCCAGATTAGGAACTAATATGGAACTCCTTCCAGACAAAGAGTGCATTGGTATACCTATGGCATCCTGTAGACTCAACCTAAGAGATTTCTTCGAAATGGAAGCCAACAGAGTATGGCAGCTCTCCACTCACAACTCACGTATTGCTCATCAAACCTGGCCAACCAGATGCCGGAAAAGATCAAATGAGCTCTGCCTCCTAAGCCGGAACAAGTGCTCTATTGTTACCAAAGTGATGACTGGGCATTGGCTTGTGGGGGCACATGCGGCCAGATTATTGGTCCCACACAACGACTTCTGCAGAAATTGTAGAGACGAGGAGGAAGAAGAAACAGTTCATCACCTTCTTTGAACCTGTCCGGCCTTATGCAAAACTAGGCAAAGAATCCTTGGTGACTTTTTCTTCGAAGATCTATCTGAACTTGCGAGTAAAAGACCCAAAGATGTAGCAAGGTACATCCAAGTCACAGGATGGACTCATGATGCGGAGTCATACCAAGAGTGATAGAGGGGTCTCAGAGCCTTTCGCGGCATCACAATGGGCCGAGTGTGGCCTAAGTGCGCCGAGGGGGTATCCCTCCTTGGTAACCGCTCTAACCTAACCTAACCTAGATGATATACCAATAACTCCCATGGATATTGTGTTATCTGATCCCGATCCTTCGGTTCCTTTGGTGGTTAGTAGTGTTGATGTTAATCAACAAAAAAACTCTATCAAACTTAAAGAGCCAAATATTCAATTATCCGAGACTGAGTCTTCCAAACCAGCCTCAGTGGAGGATATAATTAAAAAATTTATTGCTGTTCCACTTAAAAAACAAATATTTGGTTCAAGGCTTCCCCCTGATTTAACATCAGATGATGTCAAGGTCTATATCAAGGCCAAATCGAATGCCAATTTCACGGTGGAGAAATTCAAATTTGCTTATGATCGGAACATTTCGTCTTTTAAAATCAGTGTTTCGAATCAAGATTTTTGCACTATATGCTGCAAAGAATTTTGGCCAGAACACATAATTGTGAAAGAGTATACTGCAAGGAAGAAAAAAATCGGCCCCCGATTGTATCTACCCTTCCGGTGGTTGGTTCTAAGGTAACTCTCCCAATTACTGATAGTTCAAAAAACTAACATCCTCCTTCTTACTTGGCTATCAGAATGTAAGAGGTCTTTGTAGTAAACTCACTAGTTTATACCTTAATAGTCTTTCTTTCGCTTTCCATGTCATTGCCTTTACTGAAACGTGGTTAAGGCAAGACATTCTCAATTCCGAAATTCTATGTAGTACATATTTTATTTACAGAAAGGACCGTACTCTTCGGCGTGGTGGTGGAGTGCTTATTGCTGTGAATGTAGACTTTCCTTCTGAAACAGTCGTATTAGATAGTTCTTTTGATATAGAGTTTATTGCTGTAAAGCTAAATATTTACGGTATTAACATTTTTATCACTTGTTCGTGTATACCTCCTTCCTCTGATCTCTCTATCTATGAGACACATCTATCTGCTATCCATTCTGTCTCTGCCTTGCTTTCTGATCGCGATTTTCTTGTAGTTCTTGGTGATTTCAACATTGCTGAAGCTACTTGGATTTCTTCTCCTGACTCTGGTGCCCTGACTCCCGCGGCCCCGAATGAATTTTTAATCGACCTACTTGGGATGTCATTGAGTCAAATTAATGCTATCCCAAATTCTCTTAATAAAATGCTTGATCTGATTTTTGTTTTGGATTCATCATCTTCATCCGTTTCCCGTTCCCAGCCTATATCTTATCCCGAAGACTTATACCATCCTACGTTGGAGCTGTTGATTAATTTACTTTATAATTTATAATACCTTACATTCTTTATTTGATTTAGGTGTCCCGGTTGGTAAGCTAAACAGGTCTAACAAACCTGTGTGGTTTACCCGAGAGTTGACAATTCTCAAAAATCGAAAATCTAAACTCTACAAGAGATTTAGAAAAAACGGCTCATCGGTGGCCTATTCTGCATACTTGATTGCTCGTGCCAGTTTTGATATCTTAAATAACCAATGTTATAAGAATTACCTGACTCGGTGTAGATTACAGTTTCAGCAGGATCCAAAGCGGTTTTTTGATTTTGTTAATGCGAAGCGTAGGTCATCGACACTCCCAACGGAAGTATTCTTTGAGGAAACGAAGGCCAATTCTGATCAGGAGATTGCAAATATATTTGCCCAATTTTTTCAAACGACTTATAGCTCATTTCAATCTCAAGTCGATTTGCCTTACCCTTATCGGGCTAATGGCTCGAATCGCATCTTTGGACTGAAAATCACTGAAAACTCACTTTTAAATAATCTACATGGTTTGAAACCTATATTTTCCCCAGGACCTGACGGAGTGCCAAGCTGTGTGCTTAGACACTGTGCTCATGGTCTTTTAAAGCCGTTGCTTAAAATGTTTAACTTGTCCCTGGAGTTAGGCTCCTTTCCAAAAATTTGAAAAGAGTCATTTATTATTCCTCTCCATAAAAAAGGAAACAAATCTAATGTTCAAAATTATAGGGGTATCTCCAAGTTGTCTGCCATTCCTAAGATTTTTGAAAAATTAATTACCTCCCATCTTCAACACCTTTGCAAATCTATTATTTCACCGTGCCAGCACGGATTTATGAAACAAAGATCTACTACCACTAACTTGTTAGAATTTACTTCATTTGTTATCAAGGGTTTTCAGGACAAATTGCAGACTGATGTTATTTATACTGATTTTAGTAAGGCTTTCGACTCTGTAGATCATCATCTCCTAATACATAAACTAGAACTCTTGGGCTTTTCAAATATTCTAGTTCTTTGGATTAAAGACTACCTAACTCGTAGAACTCAGAGGGTTTTATTTAAAGGGTCCGTTTCCAAGATGGTTCAGGTCACTTCAGGCGTTCCATAGGGTAGTCATCTTGGTCCTTTGTTATTTATTTTTTTTATAAACGATCTTCCATCAGTTATAAAGTTCTCTCGGGTTTTGATGTACGCTGATGATGTAAAATTATGCACGTCGGCTGCAACTCCCCTTGCTGCTCAACAGCTTCAAAGAGATTTAGACAACTTTCAAATGTGGTGTAAAGTAAATTTTTTAAATCTTAATTGCAGTATATGTAAAGTAAAGTCATTTTTTAGATATTTGCCCTTTTTTTAATATATATTTTCTTGACAACAAACCACTAGATAGAATTGAATGGGTTGACGATTTGGGCATCGTTATGAACCCAAAGCTTAAGTTTGACAAGCATATTTCCTCAATTTCCAATCGAGCATATTGTGTCTTGGGGTTCATTAAGCGCTGGTCGAAGGAGTTTAACGATCCCTACTTAACAAAAACTCTGTATACTTCTCTTGTACGACCGATTCTGGAATATGGATCTTGTATATGGTATCCCAAATACGAAATTCATCAGAATAAAATAGAATCGGTACAAAAATAATTTCTGCTCTTCGCACTTAGAGGTCTTAACTGGGACATTAACAATAATTTGCCGTCTTATCGTAGTAGACTTTTGCTTATAGATCTTCCCTCTCTGAATGATCGTAGAATAATGCTATCATTTTCCTTTTTTCACAAATTAATTAATGTTGAAATTGATTCTTCTGAATAAATTAACCAAATTAACTTTGCTGTTCCTATTAGAAATACTAGAAATTTTATACCTATATCTCTTCAAACTTGTAATTCGAGTTATGCTCTTCATAACCGTTTTCGTTTTCTGTATTCTATTTATAACGATCTTTCCCACTTAATACACAGTGCCACTCCTACTTGCTCTATTAAAAAGTTAGTTTTGTGTCATTTGTCTACATGTTCGCGATCATCGGAACCGCACGATAAGTGGAGCGCCCCTCGGTCGGATGGGCGGGAGGTGGGTCGCTATGTGCGTGGGTCCGCGCGTTAACAAGCAGGTGCTTGGTATCGTTGGGCCACTTGACTGTACTGCTCGTTAGTACATCTACATCCAATAAAAAATAAAAATAAAAAAAAATCATATGTATCTTAACCTATTTTTGTTACCTCTGGTGTTCCTCAGGGGAGTCATCTTGGACCTTTGCTATTGAATCTGTTTATTAACGACCTTCCATCTGTTTTTACTAACTCCTATGTATATATGTTTGCTGATGATGTGAAGCTATGTTTCACATATAATAATGCTTCTTTTTGTAACTTGCTACAGTCGGATTTGGGTGCATTTTCGGCCTGGTGTCGTTTTAACTTACTCAATTTAAATTGTTCTAAATGTAAAGTCATGTCTTTTTGTAGAAGTATTCCTCATACTGCTCACTACTTGCTTGATGATTCACCACTTGACCGCGTGTTTGAAATTAAAGATTTAGGCATTATTCTTGATCCTAAGCTAAAGTTTGACTCTCATATTTCGTCTATGGTCAATAAAGCCATTAATGTCATTGGCTTCGTCAAGCAGTAGTCGAAAGAGTTTAACGATCCCTACACCACTAAAACGGCTTACACATCCCTAGTACGTCCCATCCTGGAGAATGGATCTTGTGTGTGGTCCCCACAATACTCGATTCACCAGGGTATAATTGAATCTGTGCAGAAGAAATTTCTTCTATTTGCCCTTAGAAGTTTAAACTGGGAACCTGGAGTAGACTTACTTTTGTATTCAAGTAGACTCCTTTTAATAAATCTTCCCTCCCTGTTAAACCATAGAACTATGCATGGAGTATTATTTATTACTAACCTACTTAATGGTGAAATCGATTCATCAGTTCTTTTGAGTCGAATTAAATTCAATGTCCCAATTAGATCTTCGCGTAACTTTTTTCCCCTTAGCCTTGATCGTTGCTTGAGCAACTATTTAATTCATGAACCATTTCGTGTTATATGTTCTGACTATAACAAACTTTATTCTCTTGTCTCCTTTGGAAACCTCAATTCCAGTACTAAAACGATCAATCCTTTTTACTTTATCTAATCGTAACCACTAACTACTAATCTAACGCTGGTCTGATTGGGTTTTTCTGGGTTTTCCCCAATCCACGCAACAAATGTTGGACCACTTATTTTATTGTTGAACTTCCCAGAGCTTTAACGTTGACTATATAAATTTTTTGCCTAATTCTACTTTCAGATATATATATAACATAAATCAATAAAACAAGTGGAAACGTTGCAGTCGGACGCAACCGACTGCGGTATACTCGTTACCAGTATTAAAACCGGTAAAAAGAGGCCTGTTTGCAAAGGGGTACGGATGCGGCAGGGGTGTACGCTGCCTTAAAGATTCTCCGATACAGATGCGGATGCCACCAGCTATCTTCCTTCCAAATTTGGTGACTCTAGCTCAAAGTTTGTAGAAGGTGGAGAAAGGTGGGCTGGGGGCGGATTGGGTGGGTGTGGCGTCCAAATTTTTGCTGCAGATCTTTGTGGAATGTCAATTGCTATCTTCATACCAAATTAGGTGACTCTAGCTCAAAGTTTGTAAAATGTGAGGACAGGGAGGCTGGGGGCGGTATGGTTGGGCGTGGCAACCAAATATTTGATGAAGATCTTTGTGGAATGTCAATTGCTATCTTCATACCAAATTAGGTGACTCTAGCTCAAAGTTTGTAAAGGGTTCGGAAAGGTAGGGCTGGGGGTGGTATGGGTGGGTGTGGCATCCAAATTTTTGGTGCAGATCTATGTCGAATGTCAATTGATATGTTCATAACATCTCTTCTTTGTGGAATGTTAATTGCTATCTTCATACCAAATTTGGTGACTCAAGCTCAAAGTTTGTAAACGGTAGGGATAGGGGGGCTGAGGGTAGAATGGGTGGGCGTGGCATCGAAATTTTTGATGCAGATCTTTGTGGGATGTCCATTGCTATCTTCATCCCAAATTTTGTGACTCAAGCTCGAAGTTTGTAAAAGTTGGAGAAACGTGGGCTGGGGGTGGTATGGGTGGGCATGGCATCAAAATTTTTGATGCAGATCTATGTGGGATGTCAATTGCTATCTTCATACCAAATTTGGTGACTCTAGCTCAAAGTTTGTAAGAAGTGGGGAATGGAGGGCGGTATGGGTGGGCGTGGCATCAAAATTTTGTATGCAGATCTTTGTGGAATGTCAATTGCTATCTTCATACCAAATTTGGTGGCTCTAGCTCCACAACTCTGGAAGATACACGCATTCCCGTTTTTGACGAAGCGTTGGGGGAATGAGGGTAGCTAGAGCAGTATTGGTGGACGTGGCATCCAAACTTTTGATGCAGTTTTTTGGGGGTCGTCATCACTTATCTTGGCATCAAATTTGGTGGCATAGCTCAAGACCTGTGGGAAATATAAGCTTTTCTGATTTCAAAATGCGGGGGGGAGCTGGGGGTGGAATGGGTGGGCGTGGCTCCAAAATGTTACATGCAGTTTTTTTGGGGGTTGCTAGTAGCTATCGTTTTACCAAATTTGGTAGTTCTAGCTGTAAGGATGTGCGAAATATGCGGATTTATCGTTTTTGAGTTATCGAATTTATCGATTTGCCAGCCCCCCACTTATCGTAGAGCCCCAATATTGACATTTTTATTTACTATCCCATAGATAAAGAGAATTGGAAAGTTTCAAGTCTCTAACTTAAAAGGTGTGGAAAAAACTTGCACACATACGGACGGACAGACGGACAGACGGTCAGACGGACAGACGGACAGACACCATGACGGACATTGCACAAAAGCAATATACTCTTTACCTTCGGTAACGAGTATAACAATGTCTCGGTCGGAGATCGAACCCACGACCTTCGGCCTATGAAGCGGCAGTCTTTTCTCTACGCCACTAAAGCTCGTCAATTTTACCAGTCAAATTAGTAATTTAAGCAAAAGGGAAAACTGGTTTTCGTGGTTTTTACATGATATTACATATTTTATCGTGCCAAAAACTTTAAAAACATGTATTGTCATCTGCAACACATCTTTGATGAAAATTTCAGAGCTCTAGCTAGTCGGGAACTTGGTGAAAATTTGATTACAAGAATCCGGTACAAACAAACAAACAAACAAACAGACAGACAAGTCAAGTTAAATAAAAGCATGTACAAAGAAAAAATGTTACGTAACCCCCCCCTTAAAATGCGTTACGTAATACTTGAATGCTCTCTTTACGTTGCGGGATCATTTTGAAATATGAAGATGACCTGATCTTTGATACATTTGAATGAAAATATCGAATACAATCATACGTGTTCAATTTTCAAACATCGCATATGTTCAACATGCGAAAAACCAGGATTTTGACATTTTTGGATGTTAAACCCAAAATATTGAAAAAAAATTGTTTTATTGCAGAATATGAAAGAGCATGAAATATTAAAAGGTTTAGATCAAAATATCGGCACTCCGATTATTTTCTCTGTATTAACCAAAACTAGGTATAAACACCTGTAGACCATATCAAAAGAAAGCCGGCACTGAAAGTCATTAGACCGCGCTAGCATCAAAACTCGCAAAATAAAGGGGGTGTCCGACTTATGTACAGTGACCGAGATCAGGGCAATTCCCTTACTATCGTACTAAAATAGTCAAAATACGAATCTTAATTCTCGAATAAAATTCTTAAATTTTGAACGCTATTTTCTTTCCATTTACAAACGTTCACATTATTGAATCAAAGGAAACTTCTTTTAACAGAAAAAGTAAGAAAACAATTAAGCTAGTAACCAAAGAGGAAGCCTAATGTAAAATGGTCAAAAGTTAAGATTTCAATCAACTTATGAAAGCTTTCAACTGCGCGCACACATACACAGTAAGAAAGGATGCAGTCGAGAAGTGGGATATAAAGAGAGTACGGAATAATGTCAACGTAAACTGGGGACTTCTGGTCGACGCCACATCTAGTAAGAAAAAACGAGAAAAGGACAACAGGACAAGCCAGCCAATATCCTGCACAACAGGGCAATATAATGCAAACAAACCAGCAACAGGAACTGGCACCTCCTACATGTAAAGCAACTAATGAAACTGTCAACTGCCACAATAAAAACCTCAGGGGATTGGACAGGCACTTGGATTTACTTTATGAGGCAGGTAGAAGATTTAAGTAGTTGCTTTTCACATTTCACAACGTTAGAAGGGGGGTCGGAACCGCAAAAGGCAGGCAGCGTTGCATCATTGAGAAAAAAAGGTTCATTAAAAGACGTCGACTCCAAATCGATTGGCAAGCCAGCAGTTGATTAGCACTCAAAGCTTAAAACTTATCAGACAAGCACAAGCAGTTTTGGCCAATTCTCTCACATGTCCACAAGAACGATGCGAGCTATTGTCAAAATGGAAATTCGATTTTCACAGACAATGGCAAGGAATGCAAAAATGGAAATATATGAGTGCACCTATGAAAATGGATGGGATTCAGCTGATATAAAAAATAAGCATTTGAATTTAACCAGCGGTATTTTTAGCATTGTCATAATCGAAATGCGGAGGATGAAAGGCGCGTTTACAATGTCAGCTTGAGATTGGAAAATGTTTTGCATCTGTCTGCCACACATATTTATACTCGATACCGAAGGTAAAGAGTAAATTGAGTTTGTGCAATGTCCGTCATGGTGTCTGTCCGTCTGTCTGTCTGTCCGTCTGTTCGTCTGTCCGTTTGTATGAACGTAACTTTTTCCACACCCTTCAAGCTAAAAACTTGAAACTTTCCAATTCTCTTTATCTATGGGATAGTATATTAAAGTGTCATGATTGGGGTTCTACGACTACTGGGGGCTGGCAAATCGATAAATTCGATAACTCAAAACCGATTAATCCACATATTTCGCACATCCTTACAGTAAGAACTACCAAATTTGGTGAGAAGATAGCTACTAGCAACCACCAAAAAACTGCATCAAACTTTTTGGAGCCACGCCCACCCATTCCGCCCCCAGCCCCCCGCATTTTAAAGTCAAAAAGCCTATATCTCCCACAGTTTTTGAGCTATTGCCACCAAATTTTGTGTCAAGATAGGTGATGATGACCCCCTAAAAACTGCATCAAAAAATTGGATGCCACGCCCACCGATACTGCCCTAGCCGCCCCCATCCACCCCAACGCTTCGTCAAAAACGGGAATGCGTGTATCTTCCAGAGTTGTGGAGCTAGAGCCACCAAATTTGGTAGGAAGATAGCTGGCAACGACCCCCAACAATCTGCATCAAAGTTCTGGAGCCACGCCCAACCATTCCGCCCCCCTTCCCCCACCTAATACAAACTTTGAGCTAGATTCACCAAATTTGGTATGAAGTTAGCAGTTGACATCCCACATAGAACAGCACCAAAAATTTGAATGCCACGCCCAACCATACCGCCCCCACCCCCCTTTCCACACTTCTACAAACTTTGAGCTAGAGTCACCAAATTTGGTATGAGGAAGATACACGCATTCCCGTTTTTGACGAAGCGTTGGGGGAATGAGGGTAGCTAGAGCAGTATTGGTGGACGTGGCATCCAAACTTTTGATGCAGTTTTTTGGGGGTCGTCATCACTTATCTTGGCATCAAATTTGGTGGCATAGCTCAAGACCTGTGGGAAATATAAGCTTTTCTGATTTCAAAATGCGGGGGGGGGAGCTGGGGGTGGAATGGGTGGGCGTGGCTCCAAAATGTTACATGCAGTTTTTTTGGGGGTTGCTAGTAGCTATCGTTTTACCAAATTTGGTAGTTCTAGCTGTAAGGATGTGCGAAATATGCGGATTTATCGTTTTTGAGTTATCGAATTTATCGATTTGCCAGCCCCCCACTTATCGTAGAGCCCCAATATTGACATTTTTATTTACTATCCCATAGATAAAGAGAATTGGAAAGTTTCAAGTCTCTAACTTAAAAGGTGTGGAAAAAACTTGCACACATACGGACGGACAGACGGACAGACGGTCAGACGGACAGACGGACAGACACCATGACGGACATTGCACAAAAGCAATATACTCTTTACCTTCGGTAACGAGTATAACAATGTCTCGGTCGGAGATCGAACCCACGACCTTCGGCCTATGAAGCGGCAGTCTTTTCTCTACGCCACTAAAGCTCGTCAATTTTACCAGTCAAATTAGTAATTTAAGCAAAAGGGAAAACTGGTTTTCGTGGTTTTTACATGATATTACATATTTTATCGTGCCAAAAACTTTAAAAACATGTATTGTCATCTGCAACACATCTTTGATGAAAATTTCAGAGCTCTAGCTAGTCGGGAACTTGGTGAAAATTTGATTACAAGAATCCGGTACAAACAAACAAACAAACAAACAGACAGACAAGTCAAGTTAAATAAAAGCATGTACAAAGAAAAAATGTTACGTAACCCCCCCCCCCCTTAAAATGCGTTACGTAATACTTGAATGCTCTCTTTACGTTGCGGGATCATTTTGAAATATGAAGATGACCTGATCTTTGATACATTTGAATGAAAATATCGAATACAATCATACGTGTTCAATTTTCAAACATCGCATATGTTCAACATGCGAAAAACCAGGATTTTGACATTTTTGGATGTTAAACCCAAAATATTGAAAAAAAATTGTTTTATTGCAGAATATGAAAGAGCATGAAATATTAAAAGGTTTAGATCAAAATATCGGCACTCCGATTATTTTCTCTGTATTAACCAAAACTAGGTATAAACATCTGTAGACCATATCAAAAGAAAGCCGGCACTGAAAGTCATTAGACCGCGCTAGCATCAAAACTCGCAAAATAAAGGGGGGTGTCCGACTTATGTACAGTGACCGAGATCAGGGCAATTCCCTTACTATCGTACTAAAATAGTCAAAATACGAATCTTAATTCTCGAATAAAATTCTTAAATTTTGAACGCTATTTTCTTTCCATTTACAAACGTTCACATTATTGAATCAAAGGAAACTTCTTTTAACAGAAAAAGTAAGAAAACAATTAAGCTAGTAACCAAAGAGGAAGCCTAATGTAAAATGGTCAAAAGTTAAGATTTCAATCAACTTATGAAAGCTTTCAACTGCGCGCACACATACACAGTAAGAAAGGATGCAGTCGAGAAGTGGGATATAAAGAGAGTACGGAATAATGTCAACGTAAACTGGGGACTTCTGGTCGACGCCACATCTAGTAAGAAAAAACGAGAAAAGGACAACAGGACAAGCCAGCCAATATCCTGCACAACAGGGCAATATAATGCAAACAAACCAGCAACAGGAACTGGCACCTCCTACATGTAAAGCAACTAATGAAACTGTCAACTGCCACAATAAAAACCTCAGGGGATTGGACAGGCACTTGGATTTACTTTATGAGGCAGGTAGAAGATTTAAGTAGTTGCTTTTCACATTTCACAACGTTAGAAGGGGGGTCGGAACCGCAAAAGGCAGGCAGCGTTGCATCATTGAGAAAAAAAGGTTCATTAAAAGACGTCGACTCCAAATCGATTGGCAAGCCAGCAGTTGATTAGCACTCAAAGCTTAAAACTTATCAGACAAGCACAAGCAGTTTTGGCCAATTCTCTCACATGTCCACAAGAACGATGCGAGCTATTGTCAAAATGGAAATTCGATTTTCACAGACAATGGCAAGGAATGCAAAAATGGAAATATATGAGTGCACCTATGAAAATGGATGGGATTCAGCTGATATAAAAAATAAGCATTTGAATTTAACCAGCGGTATTTTTAGCATTGTCATAATCGAAATGCGGAGGATGAAAGGCGCGTTTACAATGTCAGCTTGAGATTGGAAAATGTTTTGCATCTGTCTGCCACACATATTTATACTCGATACCGAAGGTAAAGAGTAAATTGAGTTTGTGCAATGTCCGTCATGGTGTCTGTCCGTCTGTCTGTCTGTCCGTCTGTTCGTCTGTCCGTTTGTATGAACGTAACTTTTTTCCACACCCTTCAAGCTAAAAACTTGAAACTTTCCAATTCTCTTTATCTATGGGATAGTATATTAAAGTGTCATGATTGGGGTTCTACGACTACTGGGGGCTGGCAAATCGATAAATTCGATAACTCAAAACCGATTAATCCACATATTTCGCACATCCTTACAGTAAGAACTACCAAATTTGGTGAGAAGATAGCTACTAGCAACCACCAAAAAACTGCATCAAACTTTTTGGAGCCACGCCCACCCATTCCGCCCCCAGCCCCCCGCATTTTAAAGTCAAAAAAGCCTATATCTCCCACAGTTTTTGAGCTATTGCCACCAAATTTTGTGTCAAGATAGGTGATGATGACCCCCTAAAAACTGCATCAAAAAATTGGATGCCACGCCCACCGATACTGCCCTAGCCGCCCCCATCCACCCCAACGCTTCGTCAAAAACGGGAATGCGTGTATCTTCCAGAGTTGTGGAGCTAGAGCCACCAAATTTGGTAGGAAGATAGCTGGCAACGACCCCCAACAATCTGCATCAAAGTTCTGGAGCCACGCCCAACCATTCCGCCCCCCCTTCCCCCACCTAATACAAACTTTGAGCTAGATTCACCAAATTTGGTATGAAGTTAGCAGTTGACATCCCACATAGAACAGCACCAAAAATTTGAATGCCACGCCCAACCATACCGCCCCCACCCCCCTTTCCACACTTCTACAAACTTTGAGCTAGAGTCACCAAATTTGGTATGAGGATAGCAATTGACATTCCACAAAGATCTGAATAAACAAGTGGAAACGTTGCAGTCAGACGCAACCGACTGCTGCATACTCGATACCAGTATTAAAACCGGTAAAAAGAGGCCTGACTGCAGAGGGGTACGGATGCGGCAGAGGTGTACGCTGCCTAAAAGATTTTCCGGTGCAGATGGGGATGCCACAAACTATCTTCCTTACAAGTTTGGTGACTCTAGCTCAAAGTTTGTAAGTTTGTTGGGAAAGGGAGGCTGGGGAAGGTATGGGTGGATGTGGCATCCAAATTTTTGATGCTGATCTTTGTGGAATGTTAATTGCTATCTTCATACCAAATTTGGTGACTCTAGCTCAAAGTTTATAAGTTTGTTGGGAAAGGGAGGCTGGGGGTGGTATGGGTGGGTGTGGCATCCAAATTTTTGATGCTGATCTTTGTGGAATGTAAATTGCTATCTTCATACCAAATTTGGTAACTCTAGCTCAAAGTTTGTAAAATGTGGGAAAGGGGTCTGGGGCCTTATGGGTGGGCGTGGCATCCAAATTTTTTAAGTAGATCTTTGTAAAATGTCAATTGCTATCTTCATCCCAAATTTGGTGACTCTAGCTCGAAGTTTGTAAAATAGGGTAAAGGGGGGGCTGGGGGCGGTATGGGTGGGTGTGGCATCCAAATTTGTGATGCAGATCTTTGTGAAATGTCAATTGCTATCTTTATATCAAATTTGGAGACTCTAGCTGAATGTTTGTGGAAGGTGGGGAATGCGGGAAAGGTGGGCTGGGGGCGGTATGAGTGGGTGTGGCATCAAAATTTTTTTGCAGATTTTTAAAAATGTCAATTGCTATTTTCATACCAAATTTGGTGACTCTAGCTAAAAGTTTGTAAAAGGTCGGGAGAGGGGGGTGAAATGGGTGGGCGTGGCTCCAAAACTTTGATGCAGATTTTTGGGGGTCGTTGCAAGCTATCTTTCTACCAAATTTGGTGGCTCTAGCTCCCCAACTCTGGGGGTCATCATCACCTATCTTGGCACCAAATTTGGTGGCTCTAGCTCAAAAACTGTGGGAGATATAGCCATTTCTGATTTCAAAATTCATGGGGGCGGAATGGGTGGGCGTGGCTCCAAAATTTTTGATGCAGTTTTTTGGGACTTGCTAGTAGCTATCTTCTTACCAAATTTTGTAGTTCTAGCTGTAAGGATGTGCGAAATTGTGGGTTTATCGGTTTTGAGCTATCGAGTTTATCGATTTGCCAGCCCCCCAGTCATCGTAGAACCCCCATCTTGACACTTTAATTTACTATCCTATAGATAAAAAGAATTGGAAAGTTTCAAGTCTCTAGCTTGAAGGGTGTGGAAAAAAGTTGCGTTCTTACGTTCGGACAGACAGACAGACGGACGGACACCATGACGGACATTTCACAAAACCAATATACTCTTTACCTTCGGTATCGAGTATAAAAATTTGGATGCCACTACCACCCATACCGCCCCCAGCCACCCCTTACACCACTTTTACAAACTTTGAGCTAGAGTCACCCAATTGGGTATGAAGATAGCAATTGACATTCCACATACATCTGCATCAACAATTTGGATTCCACGCCCTCCATACCACCCCCAGCCCCCTTCTCCACACATTTTAGAAACTTTGAGCTAGAGTCACCAAATTTGCAACGAAGACAGCCGGTGGCATCCCCATCTGCATCGGAGAATCTTTAAGGCAGCGTACACCCATGCCGCATCCGTACCCCTTTGCAATTAGGCCTCTTTTCATCCTACGTTGGAGCTGTTGATTAATTTACTTTATAATTTATAATACCTTACATTCTTTATTTGATTTAGGTGTCCCGGTTGGTAAGCTAAACAGGTCTAACAAACCTGTGTGGTTTACCCGAGAGTTGACAATTCTCAAAAATCGAAAATCTAAACTCTACAAGAGATTTAGAAAAAACGGCTCATCGGTGGCCTATTCTGCATACTTGATTGCTCGTGCCAGTTTTGATATCTTAAATAACCAATGTTATAAGAATTACCTGACTCGGTGTAGATTACAGTTTCAGCAGGATCCAAAGCGGTTTTTTGATTTTGTTAATGCGAAGCGTAGGTCATCGACACTCCCAACGGAAGTATTCTTTGAGGAAACGAAGGCCAATTCTGATCAGGAGATTGCAAATATATTTGCCCAATTTTTTCAAACGACTTATAGCTCATTTCAACCTCAAGTTGATTTGCCTTACCCTTATCGGGCTAATGGCTCGAATCGCATCTTTGGACTGAAAATCACTGAAAACTCACTTTTAAATAATCTACATGGTTTGAAACCTATATTTTCCCCAGGACCTGACGGAGTGCCAAGCTGTGTGCTTAGACACTGTGCTCATGGTCTTTTAAAGCCGTTGCTTAAAATGTTTAACTTGTCCCTGGAGTTAGGCTCCTTTCCAAAAATTTGAAAAGAGTCATTTATTATTCCTCTCCATAAAAAAGGAAACAAATCTAATGTTCAAAATTATAGGGGTATCTCCAAGTTGTCTGCCATTCCTAAGATTTTTGAAAAATTAATTACCTCCCATCTTCAACACCTTTGCAAATCTATTATTTCACCGTGCCAGCACGGATTTATGAAACAAAGATCTACTACCACTAACTTGTTAGAATTTACTTCATTTGTTATCAAGGGTTTTCAGGACAAATTGCAGACTGATGTTATTTATACTGATTTTAGTAAGGCTTTCGACTCTGTAGATCATCATCTCCTAATACATAAACTAGAACTCTTGGGCTTTTCAAATATTCTAGTTCTTTGGATTAAAGACTACCTAACTCGTAGAACTCAGAGGGTTTTATTTAAAGGGTCCGTTTCCAAGATGGTTCAGGTCACTTCAGGCGTTCCACAGGGTAGTCATCTTGGTCCTTTGCTATTTATTTTTTTTATAAACGATCTTCCATCAGTTATAAAGTTCTCTCGGGTTTTGATGTACGCTGATGATGTAAAATTATGCACGTCGGCTGCAACTCCCCTTGCTGCTCAACAGCTTCAAAGAGATTTAGACAACTTTCAAATGTGGTGTAAAGTAAATTTTTAAATCTTAATTGCAGTATATGTAAAGTAAAGTCATTTTTTAGATATTTGCCCTTTTTTTAATATATATTTTCTTGACAACAAACCACTAGATAGAATTGAATGGGTTGACGATTTGGGCATCGTTATGAACCCAAAGCTTAAGTTTGACAAGCATATTTCCTCAATTTCCAATCGAGCATATTGTGTCTTGGGGTTCATTAAGCGCTGGTCGAAGGAGTTTAACGATCCCTACTTAACAAAAACTCTGTATACTTCTCTTGTACGACCGATTCTGGAATATGGATCTTGTATATGGTATCCCAAATACGAAATTCATCAGAATAAAATAGAATCGGTACAAAAATAATTTCTGCTCTTCGCACTTAGAGGTCTTAACTGGGACATTAACAATAATTTGCCGTCTTATCGTAGTAGACTTTTGCTTATAGATCTTCCCTCTCTGAATGATCGTAGAATAATGCTATCATTTTCCTTTTTTCACAAATTAATTAATGTTGAAATTGATTCTTCTGAATAAATTAACCAAATTAACTTTGCTGTTCCTATTAGAAATACTAGAAATTTTATACCTATATCTCTTCAAACTTGTAATTCGAGTTATGCTCTTCATAACCGTTTTCGTATTCTGTATTCTATTTATAACGATCTTTCCCACTTAATACACAGTGCCACTCCTACTTGCTCTATTAAAAAGTTAGTTTTGTGTCATTTGTCTACATGTTCGCGATCATCGGAACCGCACGATAAGTGGAGCGCCCCTCGGTCGGATGGGCGGGAGGTGGGTCGCTATGTGCGTGGGTCCGCGCGTTAACAAGCAGGTGCTTGGTATCGTTGGGCCACTTGACTGTACTGCTCGTTAGTACATCTACGTCCAATAAAAAATAAAAATAAAAAAAATCATATGTATCTTAACCTATTTTTGTTACCTCTGGTGTTCCTCAGGGGAGTCATCTTGGACCTTTGCTATTGAATCTGTTTATTAACGACCTTCCATCTGTTTTTACTAACTCCTATGTATATATGTTTGCTGATGATGTGAAGCTATGTTTCACATATAATAATGCTTCTTTTTGTAACTTGCTACAGTCGGATTTGGGTGCATTTTCGGCCTGGTGTCGTTTTAACTTACTCAATTTAAATTGTTCTAAATGTAAAGTCATGTCTTTTGTAGAAGTATTCCTCATACTGCTCACTACTTGCTTGATGATTCACCACTTGACCGCGTGTTTGAAATTAAAGATTTAGGCATTATTCTTGATCCTAAGCTAAAGTTTGACTCTCATATTTCGTCTATGGTCAATAAGGCCATTAATGTCATTGGCTTCGTCAAGCAGTAGTCGAAAGAGTTTAACGATCCCTACACCACTAAAACGGCTTACACATCCCTAGTACGTCCCATCCTGGAGAATGGATCTTGTGTGTGGTCCCCACAATACTCGATTCACCAGGGTATAATTGAATCTGTGCAGAAGAAATTTCTTCTATTTGCCCTTAGAAGTTTAAACTGGGAACCTGGAGTAGACTTACTTTTGTATTCAAGTAGACTCCTTTTAATAAATCTTCCCTCCCTGTTAAACCATAGAACTATGCATGGAGTATTATTTATTACTAACCTACTTAATGGTGAAATCGATTCATCAGTTCTTTTGAGTCGAATTAAATTCAATGTCCCAATTAGATCTTCGCGTAACTTTTTTCCCCTTAGCCTTGATCGTTGCTTGAGCAACTATTTAATTCATGAACCATTTCGTGTTATATGTTCTGACTATAACAAACTTTATTCTCTTGTCTCCTTTGGAAACCTCAATTCCAGTACTAAAACGATCAATCCTTTTTACTTTATCTAATCGTAACCACTAACTACTAATCTAACGCTGGTCTGATTGGGTTTTTCTGGGTTTTCCCCAATCCACGCAACAAATGTTGGACCACTTATTTTATTGTTGAACTTCCCAAAGCTTTAACGTTGACTATATAAATTTTTTGCCTAATTCTACTTTCAGATATATATAAGTTAACACCACTTAGGCTGACATAGGCTAACCGGATACGCGTGCAACAGAGTTGCGCCACTCAGCGATTTGGAGGCTATCCATAAGTTCAACATACGCGACAAAGTTGCGTCCGTCAACAAATGCAATATGATCCGTACGCCAAGTGGCCACTGGAATGTGTCACGAGGCGCACGATCAGCATTCTGCCGCATCGCTGCCTGCATCGCTGCCCGCATCGCTGCCCGCATCGCTGCCCACATCGCTGCCGGGGGTCCGTAGCTTACGTTATGCATAGGATGGTATTCATAAGTTAGTTTTAGAAGAACCCTCAAACGATCACAACTGATCCGTTAATAAATAAAGAATAAATAAAGAATTCTTATGTTGTTATAATTGGCGCTCAACAAAGCTCTCTAAAACTCCGTAACTAAGTCCGCTCAGCCAACGCGAGTGATGGTAAAAGTTTCGCTAAAACTTAATAAAAATACAATAATATCCAACAAATATTGTGAAAATAACAACAATAAATCAAACTAAATTACACTCCAGCCGACGCCGCGAGTAATGCAAACGTTTCATTGAAACTCAAGAGAAATATAATTAATTTTTAATACAAAAATTTTTTTCAACAAAACAATAAAACACTGCAAAACATAATTGCACGCGTATAACAATCAAATAGACAACAGTGAAAAATAAAAAAACTCTGCAAAACACTTTGATAAATTTTGTGAAAAATACAATATTGAAGAAAAACTGTTTTTTTTTTTTTTTTTTTTTTTTTTCTGATTTTTATTAAGGCATACGGAGAATCGATGAACCCCTTTGTGACCTTATTTTCTATTAATTCAGCCCAATTTGGGCGCGCCGGCTAACTTAGTTAGCTGTCAACATAGCACTAAACACTAAATAACAACAACAAATAACAATAATAACAATAACAAATATAACAAATACTGCAATGGTGTGTCAGCTTCTGCTGACCCTCAACAGTGGAGATCGAAGAATGAGATCCCTCGGTGTTCGCTTCTTGAGTCTCCTTTGTGGGTGAGATCTGACTAGACAGTTTGCCAGCCGGTTTCTATGTCGCTCTAGTCTGTCATGGTAGCGACTCGAGTGCTTGTTGATCTCGTCGAAGACCGTGGCAAGTTTCAGGTCTCGGTGAAGCGTGCTATTACGTACAAACCAGTCGCAACCGGTGATTGTTCTCGCAACTCTATTTTGATCGACCTGGATTCTGCGAATTTGGCTATCGCAGGCCAGTCCCCAGATTTGACACCCGTACCTCCATATTGGTGCAATAATTTGCTTGTAAATTGTCACTTTGTTCGATAGTGACAACTTACTGCGTGAGCAGAGTAACCAATAATGCTTCCTCACCGAAGCACGTATGCGCGTTCTAATGGAAGTCACATGCTTAGAAAACGTTAGCCTGCGATCCAGAGTGACTCCAAGGTACTTTGCTGCGTTCAGCTGTGGTACAGGGGCTCCCTCAATAAACACGGCCGGTGGTGTTCTCCTCTTAAGGGTGAAACAAACGTTGTTCGACTTGTCACTATTGATGCCGATGTTCCAGCGCCTTGCCCATTCCGCAAACTTAGTGGCATAGTCCTGGATGCCGTCGGCTGCATCGTGTTCGCATCGAGACCTGTAGGTGACGCACACGTCATCGGCAAATGTGGCTAGCATTGATGTCCCGTACAGGCTTCCATCTGGCTGCGGCATGTCGTGGCTATACAAGCAGTAAAGCAGGGGACCAAGGACACTACCCTGTGGTACTCCAGCTGCTACATCATGCTCAGTAGAGAGTGCCGAGTGAAATCTGACCGCAAATCGTCTTCCCTCAAGATACGACTTAAGTAGACCGAAATATGGCGCAGGCAGCGTATGTTTGATTTTTACTAAAATTCCGGTGTGCCACACCCGATCAAACGCTTCTCGAATGTCCAAAAGAAGGGCATTGCAATACTCCTTTTTATCGAAAGCAGTCAGGATTTGCTCGACAACCCGATGTAACTGCTCGATAGTGCAGTGGCCGGCACGGAATCCAAACTGGTGCTCAGGAAAGATCCCTCGAGCTTCCATTAACTTGACCATCCGGGCGGCAATCAATCTCTCAAACACCTTGGAAATCGAAGGGAGAAGGCTGATAGGCCGATAGGAAGAAGGTTCCCTCTCAGGCTTGCCAGGTTTGTGGATCATTGAGATAATCCCGAGCTTCCACTGCGGAGGGAAGTACTGTAACCTCACAATAGCGTTAAACACCAACGCTATGAAGCGGATAGCACAACTGGGCAGTGCCTTTAACGTGGCATTGCAGATGGTGTCATGGCCTGGTGCCCTTTTGATGTTCTGGAGTGCAATGACATCGGCTACCTCGCTGGGGTCAAATTCTTTGATAGGCAGATCCATTTGGAGGGCTTGAGTCAGCTGGTCCTGCGTCTCTTCATCCTGCTGCAGACTGACAAGATGAAATGGCTGAAAGCGCTCTGCGAGGTGCGCGGCAAACAGCTCCGCTTGCCCCAAGTCTGTCCGACACCATGTCCCGTTTCTGTCCATTAGTGGCGCTTTTCTTGCGCATCGCCTTTTAATGGCGCGTGTGGCCTTCCAGAGCGAGTGCGTCGCTTCGCAATCAACCCCCGTATTGGCTAGCCTGTCATCAAACCATGCTGATTTATGTTCCACCAGAGCGCGACGGAGCCTATTCTGCGCACTATTCCAGTCTGCTTTGTCCAATGGGTGGCGAGACCTCATCCACCTAGCACGTAAGCGCCTCTTCTCCGCGATGAGCAGGTGAATCTCACGGGTAATCGGGATTCTATCTGCAGCGGGCCTCCGAGATGGGGTGCGAGTAGCCTGTCTAGCTGCTGTCTTGATTTTAGAGGTAAAAGAGTCGATAGCATCATCTATGTCCTTCCCAGTGTTGATAACCGTGTTGAGGTTCACTGAGGACTCAAGTTGCTCTTGAAAGCATTCCAGATTTGTGCGTTTGGTGATTAGCCGCTCCATCCTAGGGTAAGCTATTGCTGCCGCATCCAGCGTAATTACGAGTGGTAGGTGGTCGGAGCTAAGCTCAACAACCGGCCGTATATCTGCATGAATACCCAGGATACCCCTTGTCAACGCAAAATCAATATAGCCTGGTGAGCCTCTACTGCTATACGGGTACCTCGTTGGGCCACCAGTTGCTAGCGAGTTCACCTCTGAATTGAAGACGAGATTTGCTAGCGCATGTCCTCTTTGGTTGCACCTCCCCGCTCCCCAGAGCCAGTGGGACGCATTCCAGTCGCCTGCAACGATGAACTTGGAATGATGCTGTTCCAAAATTGTCCCAAATTCATCTGTAGTCCATATAAACCTCGGGGGACAGTATACTGCTCCAAAGTTGATTATGCCGAGTTCAGTTTCGATGGCTGCTGACGCAAGTTGCACCTTGTCCGTGGCAATTGGTATTAGCGGGAAGTGTACCAGCCGTGATCTGATCAGAATCGCTGCACCACCTTTGGCGTTGCCAGCGGTCGGATCATTTGCAGGATAGGCCTCAAACCCGAATAATTTGGGAGCCTCTGACCCCTTGCAGTGTGTCTCACTCAGCAGCAAGACATCAATCTCATGTCGCTGCACGAAGCACTCTACTTCGGGCAGCTTTGTAGATACGCCATCGGCGTTCCACACTAAGATGCGCAGGGGCATCATTATGGGGCCTGCTGCGCTTGGAGCGCAGTGAGTAGATTAAGAATCTGCCCCTGCTGCTGTGTCTGCTGTTGGTGCTGCTTTAGCATCATCATCATAAGCTCCATCTGCTTCTCTTGATGCGAGCGGAGAGAGTTGATGCTTTCGTTCAGGGACTGCAGAATTGCTTCGATGTTGTTGTTGACATGCTGAGGTGCATCCCATGTCGTCCGTTGACGGCTGCGGCTCCTGTCGTTGGACTGCTGCTGTTGTCGATTTAGTTGTGGCTGCGGCTGTTGCTGTTGCTGCTTTGCCACGTCCGCATAGGTGACTCCGATTCGAGTAGTGGCTGCCGGCCTACCACCAATATTAACCCCTGGCATAGAAATGTCGGAGTCCTCACTTTTACCACCCACCCCACTTTTGGGCCTGGAGCGTTGTAGAAACGCCTGGTATTTCCGGCAACCTGAGTAGTTGGCAGGATGCGCATCACCACAGTTGAAGCATGTACATAGCTCATTGCGGGGTCGAGTACAATCCCTGGCAGGGTGTTCGCCAGCACATTTAACACATATGTGCGCCTTACGGCAATATTTAGCAGTGTGACCAAACTGCTGACATCGATGGCATTGCAAAATAGCAGTGCGCTTGCGGAGGGGTTCGACTGCTACTCTCATATGGCATAGTGTCTTAACAGCCAATATTGCCTTATTATTGGCCGCTGCGGCAATATTCAGAAAGAACATGTTCACTGGGTTGACTTTGGGAGTGCCTGGCTCGTTGCGCCTCTGAGGCGTATGGGCATCTAGCACCTTGTGGCCAATTTTTCCAAGTTCCTCCTTTATCTGGGTTGGCAACGTGCTGTGGTGCAAGCCTTTAACACAAACTCTGTATGGCCTGTCTTCTTTCAGCTGATAGCAGTGAAATTCGTACTTTTCTTTCTCTAGCCAGCTGACAATGCTGCGAAATGTGCTGGCATCGGCCGTGTAGAGTCGCATTACACCGCCCAGTGAAGCCCTAGCCTCGACCTTGCTCACTTCCGTGACTTTTGAAATACCTTGCATTAGCAGGTTGACGTCGTTAATGCCTTCCATTACGATTGGTGGAGGCTTAGGCTGCGCTTTGTCGGGAGCAGCAATTTTCGAAGCATCAGTTCCAATTCGTTGGCTGGCGCTGGGCTTTTCGCACAGCACTTCTCTCTCGTTCCTTGCTTCCATGTCAGCAGTCATTTGCGCAAGTAGCCCAAAACGGTTTGAGCTGCCGCTGTAGTTGTCACCATTATTGACAAGGTTTGCTTTTTTGATCTCAATATTTTGAGAAGCACATGAGCTTTTGCGCTTGATTGTTTGAAAGCGCTGCGGAGCTCCATCCTCTGATGAAGATTTTTGGTTATTGGTGATGGTCCCAGCTGGTGCGCCATTGACGCTTGAGAAAGCACCAGTTTCCAATGTCACTGCAGTCACTAGAATTTCAGATTCTCCGTTCATCTCGCTATCTGAGGGTTGGTTGACGGCTTTGATAAGAGCCTCGCCAAGAGCCGCTTTATTTTTTGTCATAGCTGACATCTTTGTCGGCTGCTTTCCGATTTGTCCTGGTTTTAACGGACTCCTAAGAGTATGCATCGTTAATTGCAAGATCCTAGCCAAGACTAGAACCTTGAGAAATGAGATTAAAAGCTCAAAGCTTCACTGACGATGAACTTTTATTAAATGTTTAAGGATGACGTGGCCGCTGGGCAGCGGAGCCCCGTTTTGGGAAGATTCTCTTTTAATTAAATAAGAATGCTGCACTTTAACGTTTACACTAATTGTGACTTAACGTTCACTGAACACTAAATGTGCCACTATTGTGGGCTTGTCTTTGATTTGTAGCGGCGAAAATATATTTTCACCGCTCTCGTCACTAAAACACGTGCGTTGCCAGCAGGGTTGCATTCGGAACTAGAAAAACTGTGTTAAAGAAAAACAAATAAAAAAAAACTGCTTAAAAGTATGCTTTAAAATAAAAAGACAACAGTTTTAAAAAACCGCTTCAAAGTATGCTCCTAAATAAAAGTAACATCGAAAGTATGCTTTACAATAAATAGACATTTTTAAAAAAAAAAAACTAAAAAATCTTGAAGCAAAGATATTACGTTCTCTAACCTTATTTTCACACCAATAAAAATAACATTATTACATTTTAAAAACAAAAACCAATCAATAAAAAAAGCTATTATAATAGCTGCTCACAACAAAGCTTCGCGGGAAAACTACACAAAAGTCAACAACGGCTCCAGTCCTACAACACCACCATATCGTCTACATCAACTATAAATATTTTAATTAAAAATGAAATTCATGTAAGTGATTTGTTTAAGTGTTTACTACTCCACATCCAAAAACATAATAAAAAAATTAAATAAGAAGAATATTATTACTGAATTGATCAGAGTAAAGAATTTTGTATTTATCTCAATTTTGCACTTTTGAACACTTGTTTTGATAATTGAATAACCAATAGATAGACATACTGGTATAACTAATTCATGTGGGGAGACGATAGTTTGGGAAAAACGACAGAAAGTGAGGACGAACTTATTAGTTCTTATAAAGAAAACAAATCTCTCGACAGAATGCCTTCACAAGAAGTACTCAAAGCCATGGAGGAACAGATTAATGCGGCTTTGTTAGCACAGGCTGCAGACTTACAAAAGGGATTTGATGAGAAATTAGATAAGGTAATTGGTCTTTTTCGCAGTGAAATAAATTCTCTGAAAACAGACTTGAAAAATAAAGAAATAGTAGAATACCAAAGAGTACAAATCGTGCCAGGAGTAGAATGCGATGAGCCCCTTGATTTGGTTAAATCCCTGCCAGAGTTTTCTGGCAAAGTGGACGAATATGTTGCTTGGAGAGAAGCAGCAATATTTGCCTATGAGGTTTTTGAACCTCATAACGGCAGTTCAAGGCATTTTCATGCACTTGGCATAATAAGAAATAAAATCAAAGGCGCAGCCAGCGCAACTTTATCATCTTTCAATACGGTTTTAAATTTCAAAGCAATTATAGCCAGACTTGATTTTACATATGCAGATAAGACTCCAACACGCGTTATTTTACAAAAACTAAGTACCCTTAGACAAGGTGAACTAAGCTTGCTAGAATATTATGACGAAGTCGAGAAAACTCTGACTCTCCTCACTAACAAAACAATAATGACACATGATCCTGCAGCGGCAGCTGTCTTAAATGAGCAATTCAGGAAAGACGCACTACATTCTTTTGTTGCCGGTCTTAAGAAATCTCTTAAATCAGTCGTATTTTCCGCTCAGCCCGAAGATTTACCATCTGCCTTGTCCTTAGCCCAAGAAGCTGAAGTTTGCAATGAATATTCACAATTTGCCGCAAGCTTTGCTAAAACTAATGAGGAAAGAAATCAGAAACCCACAGGCCAACGCCAGCACCCACGTTATCAAACCAATGATAACAATCAAGGAAAAAATCCACAAAATAAACCTCAAGGGGGTAATAACAAGCCCAAGTATACGAACCAGACAAATGTTCAAGGAAATTCGCAACCGAATTCCTCGAAGCAAAGGTTTCAAAGTAAAGACCAACAATCCCGAGCCCCTGAGCCAATGGAAGTTGACCCGTCTACATCACGTTTTCGGCAACAAACTAACTTCAGCAAAAGATTTAATCCAACTCAAAGCAGTCAGAATATAAATCTTTCAGCTCAAGAGCAAGGCACTGGCGATAATGATTATCAGCCCCAGGCCGACGAAAATGCTCAAGCATTCGAGGATGACGTATCTAATGATTCATGCAATTTTTTAGGAATAAGTCCTTCCTCCCGTTCATTAAACAAAATGTAGGAGGAAAATTAGTTCTTAAACTTCTAATTGATACCGGGGCATCGAAAAACTATATCAGACCCTTGTCCGAGTTACAAAATGTTACACCAGTTGAGAAACCTTTCCAGGTTAAATCTATACATGGGGGTACACAAATTTTAAAAATATGTCCGATAAAATTGTTCAATGAAACATCCTTTTTCTTCATACTACCAACTTTAAAAGACTTTGATGGTATAGTGGGACTCGATTTTCTTATGCAAGTTAATGCTCAGCTTGATTTAAATAACGGTATCATTAGGTTTAAGGGCGGCACCAAGTCGCTCAACTTTAAAACGTGCCCACAAGTAAACTACACTCAGGTCAACGATTCAGACGTACCTTTACCTATAAAAGAATCTTTTGATAAAATGATTAAAAATAGATCATATGCGTTTGCGGACCCAAATGAGTCCCTACCTTACAATATCAACACTGTGGCTACCATCCGAACAGACGATGTGCCAGTGTACTCAAAGTTATACCCATACCCCATGGGTGTATCTGATTTTGTCAATTCAGAAGTTAAACAACTTCTCGAAAACGGCATCATTCGACAATCAAGATCGCCTTACAATAATCCCATTTGGGTTGTTGATAAAAAAGGTGTTGATGAGCTCGGATACAAAAAAAAGAGAATGGTCATCGACTTCAGGAAACTGAATGAAAAAACGGTGAACGACAAATACCCACTTCCTAACATTTCAGTCATATTAGCAAACATGGGTGAGGCCCAGTATTTTACAACACTGGACCTTAAATCAGGCTTTCACCAGATAGAACTGGCAGAAAGAGACAGGGAAAAAACCGCGTTTTCTGTAAACAATGGAAAATACGAGTTTTGTAGGCTCCCATTCGGTTTGAAAAACGCACCGAGTATATTTCAGAGGGCTATTGACGATGTCCTTCGAGATGAAATAGGAAAAACTTGTCATGTCTATGTTGATGATGTGATAATTTTTTCTAAAAATAAAGAGGACCATGTTAAACACATCAATTGGGTTTTAAAAAGCCTCGAAGATGCTAACATGAGGGTGTCTCAGGAAAAATCCAAGTTCTTCAAAAAGAGCGTGGAATATCTGGGATTCAACGTGTCCAGAGGTGGAATTCAAACTACACCAGAAAAAGTTCAAGCTATCAAAAACTTTCAAACCCCAAAAACACTGTTTGCCCTTAGATCATTCTTAGGATTAGCTAACTATTACAGATGTTTCATCAAGGGATTCGCTGATATCGCCAGACCCCTAACGGACGTCTTAAAAGGCGACAATGGCAAAATAAGTGCCAATCAGTCGAGAAAAGTGGTTATAGACCTAACACAGAAACAAATTGAAGCGTTCTGTAAATTGAGGGATATACTAGCCTCCGAAGATGTCATTTTGAGATATCCGGACTTTAAAAAACCATTTGATTTGACAACAGATGCTTCGGGATATGGCATTGGGGCAGTGTTATCCCAAGAAGGTCGTCCCATAACTCTCATTTCACGAGCACTTCGTGACAACGAGCAGAATCTTGCGACTAATGAGCGAGAACTTCTGGCCATTGTATGGGCCCTAAAAAATCTTCGGAACTATTTGTATGGTGTACGAAACCTCAATATTTTCACAGATCATCAACCTCTGACATATGCAGTGTCAGATAAAAACCCTAACGCAAAGATAAAACGCTGGAAAGCTTTTATCGACGAGCATAATGCCAATATCATCTACAAACCTGGCAAGGAAAATTATGTAGCCGATGCATTATCACGTCAGAACGTGAACGCCCTGGACTCTGATTCACAATGTTCAGACATTGCTACAGTTCACAGCGAGGAATCCCTGACTTACACAATTGAAACCACTGATAAACCAGTAAATTGTTATAGGAATCAAATTATAATCGAGGAAACTAACTCACCTTCTGTTAGAACATTCATACTCTTTCAGAACAAAACACGACATATTATTGGGGTCTCAGATCGGAACAATCTTATGCAAATACTACGGGATGTAGTTAACGCAGGAGTCGTCAATGGTATCCATTGCGAACTACCGATCCTTGCCTTTATCCAACACAACTTGATCGAACTCTTTCCATCAACAACATTTAGATACTCTAAATATGTCGTAACAGACATCCCTGACAAAACAGAACAACGAGAAATAGTAACAACTGAGCACAACAGAGCTCATCGCGCGGCGCAAGAAAATGTAAAACAAATAATGCGTGACTATTTCTTCCCTAACATGTCCAAATTGGCAACAGAAGTTGTCGCAAACTGTAGAGTTTGCTCTATGGCTAAGTATGACCGACATCCAATGAAACAGATGTTAGGAGAAACACCAATTCCCACCTATGTAGGAGAACGCCTGCACATCGATGTATTTTCTACCGATCAGAAGTACTTCTTAACGTGTGTCGACAAATTTTCAAAGTTTGCCGTGACACAGCCAATTTGTTCGAGAGCAATTGTGGACATAAAAAATCCAATCTTACAGCTCATAAATATTTTTCCTAAAATAAACACCATTTATTGCGATAACGAAAAGTCCCTGAATTCCGAGACGGTCAAATCTATCTTGTCAAAATTTCGTATTCAAATAGCAAATACGCCGCCCTCACATAGTGTTTCAAACGGTCAAGTTGAACGATTTCACAGCACTTTAACAGAAATTGCGCGCTGTATGAAACTTGACAAACACATAAGCGACACCGTTGACCTGATTCTGCTTTCAACGATTGAATATAATAAAACCATACATTCAGTGACTGCAATGAAGCCAGTCGATGTTATTTGGTCAAACAACATAGAAACAAGAATACAGATAAGAGATAGACTTGAAAAGGCACAGTTTAAAAAAATCACACAGGTAAATATAAACCGAGAAAATAAAAAATATTTGGTAGGAGATAAAGTTTGGATAAAGACAAACAAACGCTTAGGTAATAAGTTGACCCCACTATGCGTAGAAGGCATAATAGAAGCAGACTTAGGATCAACAGTCTTAATAAAGGGGAGGGTGGTCCATAAAGACAATATTAGAAAATAAGAAATAGCAATTAATATAAAAAAAATATCATTCTCTTCCTTAGAATAACATCAACGTTAGTAATACTTCTAATGACGACTTTTACGACCGCAACTGTTAAACTAACTAACTACACACTTTCGGACTACATACCAGTAACAGACGGCGACGTTACCATTTGGGACGAGTACGGCTACCTCGGACACACAACGAACGTGACATCATACGAGACGTACGCGGACGAAACCAGACGGACCTTAGAACTGTTTAAACAAGACCACATACGTAACGTGCTACTCACTGACCTCGGACATATCGAGACGCTAATAGCAACGCTTAAGGTTAAACACAGAAACCCTCGCAGCATAAACCTCTTAGGGACTGCCCTAAAGGTCATAGCAGGGACTCCTGATTTCGACGACTGGGAACATATTAAGTTCAAGCAAACACAAATAGCAGATTCACAAAACTTACAGATCGAATTAAACAATAAATTTCAGACTAGACTCAACGAACTTACAGAAATCGTTAACTCAATTAACAAGATAGAAGGAATTGACATGGATCATTTGTACGAAACAATTTTAGCAAAAAATAGAATGATTATATCAGATTTACAAAATTTAATTCTTACCGTAACCCTTTCTAAAATAAACCTGATCAACCCAGTAATGTTAGACAACATCGATGTCAAGGAGATGACACTTAAACACTTCACTAATATTAGCGTAACCGATTTATTAGAAGTTGCTAGCATTAAGGCTTTCCAGAGTAATGATATTTTGTACTTTTTAATTAAATATCCTATACCTAAGTTAGTATGTAAAAAAATAAATTTATTCCCTGTTCAACGATCCGGTAAAGTTTTGGACTTCGAGAAGACTAACATCGTGGCGGATTGCGGCACTGTTATATTTACTGTCGGCGAATGCAACGCATCAATAGGCACCACATTCTGCAGGAACTTAAAATCTTCTAGCTGTGCGCAACAACTGATAGCTGGAACTTTTGCACAATGCAGTACCCGACCTGGACATCTGGATAAATTAATGATAATAGATGATGGCGCAATTATCATCAACGAGGCAACTGTAAACATCTCAAGTTACTCGGGCCCATCATCATTCATCTCTGGAACCTACTTAGTGAACTTCGATGACGACATCATAATCAACGAAACTCGGTACGTCAACAATTATGGTGTCCTTAGGAAAAAGCCAGTAGTCTCAGCTGTCACTCAAATCAACGTGACTATGCATCGGGAACACCTAAGCCTACCCTTCCTCCACGAAATGAGTCTGGTGAATCTACAACATATTGGTCAACTAAAATCCACGTTGACATACGGGCCCATATGGAGCTGCGCTATCACGCTGGCAGTCGTCTTCGGTTTATTGATGCTAGCGTATAAGATCCAGCAACGCATCAAACAACGAGAGCGAACCACAATCATAAAAAATCTACAAGTAGGCTCTAGAAAGACCGAGGACGCTCTTAACTTGGCAGAGGGAGGAGTTAACACCACTTAGGCTGACATAGGCTAACCGGATACGCGTGCAACAGAGTTGCGCCACTCAGCGATTTGGAGGCTATCCATAAGTTCAACATACGCGACAAAGTTGCGTCCGTCAACAAATGCAATATGATCCGTACGCCAAGTGGCCACTGGAATGTGTCACGAGGCGCACGATCAGCATTCTGCCGCATCGCTGCCTGCATCGCTGCCCGCATCGCTGCCCGCATCGCTGCCCACATCGCTGCCGGGGGTCCGTAGCTTACGTTATGCATAGGATGGTATTCATAAGTTAGTTTTAGAAGAACCCTCAAACGATCACAACTGATCCGTTAATAAATAAAGAATAAATAAAGAATTCTTATGTTTTTTTTTTTTTTTTTTAAATAATTTAATAAAATAAGGGGGGGGTTTTGGTGGCGCGCCCCCCCCGCCGGCGTTTTTTTCTTTACATTTATAAAACCGGAAAAAGGGGGCGTTTTTGGGGGGGGGGGGGGGGGGGGGGGGGGTGCGCGGCCTAAAAGTTTCTCCGATACAGATGCGGATGCCCCCAGCTATCTTCCTTCCAAATTTGGTGACTCTAGCTCAAAGTTTGTAGAAGGTGGAGAAAGGTGGGCTGGGGGCGGATTGGGTGGGTGTGGCGTCCAAATTTTTGCTGCAGATCTTTGTGGAATGTCAATTGCTATCTTCATACCAAATTAGGTGACTCTAGCTCAAAGTTTGTAAAATGTGAGGACAGGGAGGCTGGGGGCGGTATGGTTGGGCGTGGCAACCAAATATTTGATGAAGATCTTTGTGGAATGTCAATTGCTATCTTCATACCAAATTAGGTGACTCTAGCTCAAAGTTTGTAAAGGGTTCGGAAAGGTAGGGCTGGGGGTGGTATGGGTGGGTGTGGCATCCAAATTTTTGGTGCAGATCTATGTCGAATGTCAATTGATATGTTCATAACATCTCTTCTTTGTGGAATGTTAATTACTATCTTCATACCAAATTTGGTGACTCAAGCTCAAAGTTTGTAAACGGTAGGGATAGGGGGGCTGAGGGTAGAATGGGTGGGCATGGCAACTCGAAAAAAGTTGTTGATGGCAGGCATCAAATTTTGATGCAGATCTATGGGATGTCAATTGCTATCTTCATACCAAATTTGGTGACTCTAGCTCAAAGTTTGTAAGAAGTGGGGAATGGAGGGCGGTATGGGTGGGCGTGGCATCAAAATTTTGTATGCAGATCTTTGTGGAATGTCAATTGCTATCTTCATACCAAATTTGGTGGCTCTAGCTCCACAACTCTGGAAGATACACGCATTCCCGTTTTTGACGAAGCGTTGGGGGAATGAGGGTAGCTAGAGCAGTATTGGTGGACGTGGCATCCAAACTTTTGATGCAGTTTTTTGGGAGTCGTCATCACTTATCTTGGCATCAAATTTGGTGGCATAGCTCAAGACCTGTGGGAAATATAAGCTTTTCTGATTTCAAAATGCGGGGGGGAGCTGGGGGTGGAATGGGTGGGCGTGGCTCCAAAATGTTACATGCAGTTTTTTTGGGGGTTGCTAGTAGCTATAGTTTTACCAAATTTGGTAGTTCTAGCTGTAAGGATGTGCGAAATATGCGGATTTATCGTTTTTGAGTTATCGAATTTATCGATTTGCCAGCCCCCACTTATCGTAGAGCCCCAATATTGACATTTTTATTTACTATCCCATAGATAAAGAGAATTGGAAAGTTTCAAGTCTCTAACTTAAAAGGTGTGGAAAAAACTTGCACACATACGGACGGACAGACGGTCAGACGGACAGACGGACAGACGGACAGACACCATGACGGACATTGCACAAAAGCAATATACTCTTTACCTTCGGTAACGAGTATAACAATGTCTCGGTCGGAGATCGAACCCACGACCTTCGGCCTATGAAGCGGCAGTCTTTTCTCTACGCCACTAAAGCTCGTCAATTTTACCAGTCAAATTAGTAATTTAAGCAAAAGGGAAAACTGGTTTTCGTGGTTTTTACATGATATTACATATTTTATCGTGCCAAAAACTTTAAAAACATGTATTGTCATCTGCAACACATCTTTGATGAAAATTTCAGAGCTCTAGCTAGTCGGGAACTTGGTGAAAATTTGATTACAAGAATCCGGTACAAACAAACAAACAAACAAACAGACAGACAAGTCAAGTTAAATAAAAGCATGTACAAAGAAAAAATGTTACGTAACCCCCCCCTTAAAATGCGTTACGTAATACTTGAATGCTCTCTTTACGTTGCGGGATCATTTTGAAATATGAAGATGACCTGATCTTTGATACATTTGAATGAAAATATCGAATACAATCATACGTGTTCAATTTTCAAACATCGCATATGTTCAACATGCGAAAAACCAGGATTTTGACATTTTTGGATGTTAAACCCAAAATATTGAAAAAAAATTGTTTTATTGCAGAATATGAAAGAGCATGAAATATTAAAAGGTTTAGATCAAAATATCGGCACTCCGATTATTTTCTCTGTATTAACCAAAACTAGGTATAAACACCTGTAGACCATATCAAAAGAAAGCCGGCACTGAAAGTCATTAGACCGCGCTAGCATCAAAACTCGCAAAATAAAGGGGGGTGTCCGACTTATGTACAGTGACCGAGATCAGGGCAATTCCCTTACTATCGTACTAAAATAGTCAAAATACGAATCTTAATTCTCGAATAAAATTCTTAAATTTTGAACGCTATTTTCTTTCCATTTACAAACGTTCACATTATTGAATCAAAGGAAACTTCTTTTAACAGAAAAAGTAAGAAAACAATTAAGCTAGTAACCAAAGAGGAAGCCTAATGTAAAATGGTCAAAAGTTAAGATTTCAATCAACTTATGAAAGCTTTCAACTGCGCGCACACATACACAGTAAGAAAGGATGCAGTCGAGAAGTGGGATATAAAGAGAGTACGGAATAATGTCAACGTAAACTGGGGACTTCTGGTTGACGCCACATCTAGTAAGAAAAAACGAGAAAAGGACAACAGGACAAGCCAGCCAATATCCTGCACAACAGGGCAATATAATGCAAACAAACCAGCAACAGGAACTGGCACCTCCTACATGTAAAGCAACTAATGAAACTGTCAACTGCCACAATAAAAACCTCAGGGGATTGGACAGGCACTTGGATTTACTTTATGAGGCAGGTAGAAGATTTAAGTAGTTGCTTTTCACATTTCACAACGTTAGAAGGGGGGTCGGAACCGCAAAAGGCAGGCAGCGTTGCATCATTGAGAAAAAAAGGTTCATTAAAAGACGTCGACTCCAAATCGATTGGCAAGCCAGCAGTTGATTAGCACTCAAAGCTTAAAACTTATCAGACAAGCACAAGCAGTTTTGGCCAATGCTCTCACATGTCCACAAGAACGATGCGAGCTATTGTCAAAATGGAAATTCGATTTTCACAGACAATGGCAAGGAATGCAAAAATGGAAATATATGAGTGCACCTATGAAAATGGATGGGATTCAGCTGATATAAAAAATAAGCCTTTGAATTTAACCAGCGGTATTTTAAGCATTGTCATAATCGAAATGCGGAGGATGAAAGGCGCGTTTACAATGTCAGCTTGAGATTGGAAAATGTTTTGCATCTGTCTGCCACACATATTTATACTCGATACCGAAGGTAAAGAGTAAATTGAGTTTGTGCAATGTCCGTCATGGTGTCTGTCCGTCTGTCTGTCTGTCCGTCTGTTCGTCTGTCCGTCTGTATGAACGTAACTTTTTTCCACACCCTTCAAGCTAAAAACTTGAAACTTTCCAATTCTCTTTATCTATGGGATAGTATATTAAAGTGTCATGATTGGGGTTCTACGACTACTGGGGGCTGGCAAATCGATAAATTCGATAACTCAAAACCGATTAATCCACATATTTCGCACATCCTTACAGTAAGAACTACCAAATTTGGTGAGAAGATAGCTACTAGCAACCACCAAAAAACTGCATCAAACTTTTTGGAGCCACGCCCACCCATTCCGCCCCCAGCCCCCCGCATTTTAAAGTCAAAAAAGCCTATATCTCCCACAGTTTTTGAGCTATTGCCACCAAATTTTGTGTCAAGATAGGTGATGATGACCCCCTAAAAACTGCATCAAAAGATTGGATGCCACGCCCACCGATACTGCCCTAGCCGCCCCCATCCACCCCAACGCTTCGTCAAAAACGGGAATGCGTGTATCTTCCAGAGTTGTGGAGCTAGAGCCACCAAATTTGGTAGGAAGATAGCTGGCAACGACCCCCAACAATCTGCATCAAAGTTCTGGAGCCACGCCCAACCATTCCGCCCCCCTTCCCCCACCTAATACAAACTTTGAGCTAGATTCACCAAATTTGGTATGAAGTTAGCAGTTGACATCCCACATAGAACAGCACCAAAAATTTGAGTGCCACGCCCAACCATACCGCCCCCACCCCCCTTTCCACACTTCTACAAACTTTGAGCTAGAGTCACCAAATTTGGTATGAGGATAGCAATTGACATTCCACAAAGATCTGAATAAACAAGTGGAAACGTTGCAGTCAGACGCAACCGACTGCTGCATACTCGATACCAGTATTAAAACCGGTAAAAAGAGGCCTGACTGCAGAGGGGTACGGATGCGGCAGAGGTGTACGCTGCCTAAAAGATTTTCCGGTGCAGATGGGGATGCCACAAACTATCTTCCTTACAAGTTTGGTGACTCTAGCTCAAAGTTTGTAAGTTTGTTGGGAAAGGGAGGCTGGGGAAGGTATGGGTGGATGTGGCATCCAAATTTCTGATGCTGATCTTTGTGGAATGTTAATTGCTATCTTCATACCAAATTTGGTGACTCTAGCTCAAAGTTTATAAGTTTGTTGGGAAAGGGAGGCTGGGGGTGGTATGGGTGGGTGTGGCATCCAAATTTTTGATGCTGATCTTTGTGGAATGTAAATTGCTATCTTCATACCAAATTTGGTAACTCTAGCTCAAAGTTTGTAAAATGTGGGGAAAGGGGTCTGGGGCCTTATGGGTGGGCGTGGCATCCAAATTTTTTAAGTAGATCTTTGTAAAATGTCAATTGCTATCTTCATCCCAAATTTGGTGACTCTAGCTCGAAGTTTGTAAAATAGGGTAAAGGGGGGGGGCTGGGGGCGGTATGGGTGGGTGTGGCATCCAAATTTGTGATGCAGATCTTTGTGAAATGTCAATTGCTATCTTTATATCAAATTTGGAGACTCTAGCTGAATGTTTGTGGAAGGTGGGGAATGCGGGAAAGGTGGGCTGGGGGCGGTATGAGTGGGTGTGGCATCAAAATTTTTTTGCAGATTTTTAAAAAATGTCAATTGCTATTTTCATACCAAATTTGGTGACTCTAGCTAAAAGTTTGTAAAAGGTCGGGAGAGGGGGGTGAAATGGGTGGGCGTGGCTCCAAAACTTTGATGCAGATTTTTGGGGGTCGTTGCAAGCTATCTTTCTACCAAATTTGGTGGCTCTAGCTCCCCAACTCTGGGGGTCATCATCACCTATCTTGGCACCAAATTTGGTGGCTCTAGCTCAAAAACTGTGGGAGATATAGCCATTTCTGATTTCAAAATTCATGGGGGCGGAATGGGTGGGCGTGGCTCCAAAATTTTTGATGCAGTTTTTTGGGACTTGCTAGTAGCTATCTTCTTACCAAATTTTGTAGTTCTAGCTGTAAGGATGTGCGAAATTGTGGGTTTATCGGTTTTGAGCTATCGAGTTTATCGATTTGCCAGCCCCCCAGTCATCGTAGAACCCCCATCTTGACACTTTAATTTACTATCCTATAGATAAAAAGAATTGGAAAGTTTCAAGTCTCTAGCTTGAAGGGTGTGGAAAAAAGTTGCGTTCTTACGTTCGGACAGACAGACAGACACCATGACGGACATTGCACAAAACCAATATACTCTTTACCTTCGGTATCGAGTATAAAAATTTGGATGCCACTACCACCCATACCGCCCCCAGCCACCCCTTACACCACTTTTACAAACTTTGAGCTAGAGTCACCCAATTGGGTATGAAGATAGCAATTGACATTCCACATACATCTGCATCAACAATTTGGATTCCACGCCCTCCATACCACCCCCAGCCCCCTTTTCCACACATTTTAGAAACTTTGAGCTAGAGTCACCAAATTTGCAACGAAGACAGCCGGTGGCATCCCCATCTGCATCGGAGAATCTTTAAGGCAGCGTACACCCATGCCGCATCCGTACCCCTTTGCAATTAGGCCTCTTTTCACCGGTTTTAATACTGGTATCGCGTATACCGCAGTCGGTTGCGTCCGACTGCAACGTTTCCACTTGTTTTCACATAAGTTCGTCTCACTCACTCTCAATCTGTAACCGTTTTCGCTTGCATCTCAGCTTGGAGTGGAAAAAAGCTATTCGAAAATTTTGTTTCAAAAGCTGTCAATAGATGGCGTATTTTCGAAATTAGTAACATGTGCTTGAAAGCTCGAAAGTTTTTACCTGTATTTTACTCAAAACTGAGGTAAATGATAATATAATTCACTATTTAATATATATTAAGTACATATTAATGAATATATAACAATAAAAACATTGTTAAATAAAAAAACAAATCCATAATTTTTGCGCTATTTCACATGTTGTTAGCCGAGTTCGAATCAGCTGATTGCACTGTTCGAATTGCGCTTATGTTGACAATTCTCCTCTTCTACTACAGCAGCAGCAGCAGCAAGAACTGCCTGCGTCATCATGGAATTATAAGCTAATAAATTGCTTGTTTTTTCTCCATTTTTTAAATAATTCCGTTTCTGATTCCGACTTTGATTCACATTATAAATTTTTGACACAAACTTAAAACAAACATGAGCTGTTCATAGCTCATATACAGCTGTTTTACAATTTCGAAATTCGAACATATTGTTCACGCTGAAATTGTAAACTATCAGCGTACATTTCAGATTTTTAAAAGCTTCAATCCAAGCTAAAGGCAGAACCAAACGATGCTCTCGTGCATGCAGAGCCGCTGCACGCAAAGTTTCAACACATGCTACATCGTGTATCCGTCAAAACGATGCTTAAGCTGCCTTCACACGGTCGGTTTTTCATCGGTTTTTTTTTTTTATGCCAGCGCTCTCGTGTGAACACGCAACATTTTTTAGGTCCGGTCAAAAACCGACGCAAAAATGAGAAAAATAGAACGTGTTCTATTTCTGCTCTTTTTTGCGTCGGTTAAATTTGTGTCACTAACATGTTTACGTAAAAAAGGCGTTTTTGGTATTTTTTAGTAATTGTTGGCAAAAAATAATGTAAGCAAACTTAAAAATATGTCGCCAAAGGTAAGTAATATAAACATGTTTGATATTAAATATTAAACAACGTATTACATTCAACCTTTCATAGAATTCATCCAAGATTCTGATTTTGGGGTACGATTTTGGCGAAAAAAATTTGACCCACCCTATTGTATACTCTAAACCCTTTGCATCGAATTTTCTCTTTCAACCTTTGACCCAAAGATACTCAAATGTGAAACTACTGGTTTCGTTCCAGTCCACATTTCAAACGGCGTTTTATCTTTTAAGGCTCTCGTAACTGACCTGTTTCTAATTTACGCAGCACTTCGTACAGCTTCACCCCATAGATTCTCATCCAGCCCCGAGTGTATCAGCATGCTTCTGGCCATCTCTACTAGCGTCCTGTTTGCACGCTCAGCAACGCCATTTTGCTGCGGGGTATATGGGACTGATAGCTGCCGTTGAATACCCTTCTCAGTTAGGTATTTTTCGAACTCTGCACTTATGTATTCGCGTCCGTTGTCGCTGCGTACTGCCTTTAACTTTCTACCGGATTGCCTCTCCGCGAATACTACAAAGTCTTTAAACGCGTTTATTACTAGATCGCGAATCTTTAAAATATACACAAACTAGTAAGTGGCCCGCTTACTTCGCTGCGCGGATAGTTTATATAAATTTTAGCAATAGAAGATAGATATAAAATAAATAAATTAAAAAATATTTCACAAAAAATTTAAACAAAGTATTTAATATTCTCTTTTCCGTGCCACCATTGAGGTAGAGAATCAGGAGCGTCATTTTTTATTGTGGTTTCCCCAGTAGGCCTTATCCACTTATTGAATTTAATTTGCAATTGTTAACAACTTTAAGAGCTTCTTTATAAACGACATTAGTTGTTTTTCCGTCAGGTGCTAATACAACTAAACTTTTTGGTGAACTGACTCTTGAGCAGGCTACATAAAATTGGCCATGAGAAAAACAATCGTGTCTTAAGTCTAGTCCGGCTAATTTAAGAGTCTGTCCCTGTGATTAATTAATTGTTAAGGCAAAGCAAGCCCGTCAGCCAATTGGAGCAACAAGGGAAAAACGCGTGCCGCAGGGTAACGTATTCATACCGCCAATTTGAATGCGTGACCGTGCGGTGCGTGCCGTCCTTGCGGCTCACAACTGGAAGTGCGACTATACTCTCCACGCGAGGGCGGCTGGAAGCAGGCTCTTGGTACGGTCATGTCTCTGCCAAGGGTGCTGACGAATGGTAGTCGGGCGAGAGAAGAAAGCTCTATAAAATTACACCAGTCCAAGGTGGAACAGCATTGTGCCGAGGGACTCGTGGCCGAGGGGGTGCTCGGTCGTTACTTTGCGAACTCTGGATACCTGCCGACCTCAAGTTTAAATAGGCTTCCCGCGGCACACGGGCTATGTCGCGGGTGACTTTCCATTCCCGTCTACTCGTGGGACCAATGAGCTCAATTTTAAAAAACAAAAACCCAGTGTTCGGATCACTTAAAAAACCGGTGGGAAACGCCAATCCCTCTATTAGTGGTAGGACCTCTACAGGTGCTAGCACCCCCTTTCCGACGCCTGGTACGCCAGCAGGTGCTCGCAACGCCACCAGCGGCACTGGTGCAGGGCGAACAAGCCATTTGTCCTCACACCCCGGACGTCGACCTGGAGCGGCTCCTGGAGCTCGGAGGTTGCAGCATAAGTCTGCAACACCAGCTTCCCGGTCCGTGACGCAGGCAACTGCCTTGGGGCCCGCTACCACAGTGGCAAAAAAACCGCCCATTCAGGACCGGCGGCGCGCGGCGGAGATTCTACAAGAAAACTTAACCGCTCAGCCCTCATCCCCCGACGGTGTCAACCTGGTCGAGTGGGCAAAAAAAATCCTTCCGGATTTTAAGCCAGCGATCCCGGCCACTTCTGTTAAAGCCAAACAGAAGCGTCAACGTTCCGTTGAGGAGACGGCCCCGCTAGCCAAGCGGATCAGCCCCCGCAGCCCCAGCCGCTCACGCGGTCCTTCGCCGAAGCCGCAAAGGAGAAGTTCCTCATTGGTGTCCTCGACAAGGGCCACAAAGAGGGCCACATCCAGCGGAACAGGTGGGGGCCATCGAGAACGAGCTCCAAGACAAGGTCGTCGACCTGATGGAGCTGTCTGGTGGACCGTCACCCCGTTGCTCAGATGCCGGATGGTATCAGGGCAATATTAAAGCAATTGCCTGCGAGGACGAAGAAACCGCAGCATTGTACAAAAAAGCTGTTGCTCTTTTGGGAGAGGTATATCCCGGCGCAAAGCTAGAGGCGGTCGACTGGAAAGACGTGCCCAGCAGACCCCGAGCTAGAGTTTGGGTTTCCGCCAAGCCCGAGGAGCCTGAGAGGATCCTAAAACTCCTGCAGCTCAGTAACCCCGACTTGGTTACTCAGGATTGGAGGATCGCCAAAGTCGAGGAGCCGGAAGGCAACAGCCGACAGGTGATCCTCATCATGAATGACGAGTCAGTCAAGGCCCTTGCCGCGTCCAACGGAGCGGCCCACTACGGCTTCAAGCCGATAGCGATCCGTGTCTACCGTTCGGATGCGGCTAGCAAGCCTTTAGCCCACGATGACGTTACGGTGGTGGATGACGTCTCAGCCCCGAGTGGGCAGCCCCCGGCGAAAGCTGGCGATACCACAGCCAATGGTATCCAAAGCACAGTCACCGAAAGTGACGAGCCGGATAAAGAGGCAGACGCCCAGGCCGACCACCAGTCAGAGGGCTCTGACTTAGCCGACGACATGGCCAATATGATAAGACTTCTCGACGACGACACGGACGAGGAGGCAAATCTCACTGTGGTGGAGAGGAAGTCTGAAGATGTCTCTGAGACTCCTTCAGATCAACCTTCACCACTGTAATGCGGCAGCAGCCGCTCTGCTGCTCCGTATAAGCCAATGCGGAGCAGACATTGTCCTCATCCAGGAACCTTGGGTATGCGGTGGCAAGGTTTCTGGACTGGGGACTAAGGACTACAAGATACTTGTAGCCCGCAATGAAGGTAAAGTCCGCACCTGCATACTTGCTTGAAAACACCTAGACATTTTTCTGCTCCCTAATTTCAGTAATGGCGACACCACTGCTGCGTGTCTTGAGCTGAAGTCGGGTCATATCTGGCTCAGCTCAACTTGCATGGCCCATGACCATCAGGGGCCACTTCCACACCAACTGCTACGTGCGCTAATCGCCGACTGCGAAGCGACAAACACTGAGCTCATCATAGGATGCGACGCCAACGCTCATCACCATCAGTGGGGAAGCACTGACATAAATGAACGGGGTGAGTTACTCTTTAACTATATCCTCTCAACTAATTTGAACATTTGCAATATTGGTACCGACCCGACTTTTATTACAAGAAATAGGGAAGAGGTCTTAGACATGACGCTAGCCACAGCCTCCCTTCACCGAAGACTCATAAGATGGAGAGTGCTTGACGAGCATTCTTTTTCTGATCATAGATATATCGATATAGTTTTCTCTCTCGATATACCCAAGCCTAAATGGTGCAGAAACGTTAAACGCACGAATTGGACCATTTTCAAAGAATCTTTAGCAAGACTTGTCCCAGAGCACCTCCCGTGGGGCTCCCTTCATACGAGTACACTGAATTACACACCAACAAGCTCACGGAGGCATGCAAGTCCGCCCTAAACAAGGCATGCCCCCAGAGCAAGCCAAGAGGGAAAACCAAACCACCGTGGTGGTCCCCACAACTAGACGAGCTTCGCAAAACTTCGCGAAAGCTCTTTAACAAAGCAAGGTTCAGAGGCGACGACCAATCATGGAGTCTCTATAAAGCCAACCTAACCTCATATAAAAAGAAACTTAGACAAGCTAAGCGCTCCACTTGGCGGAATTTCTGCTCAACAATCGAGAACTCTACAGAAGCCGCTAGGCTCAGGAAAGTTCTCTCCAGCACTCGAGCAACCGTGGGCTTCCTCAAAAAACCCGATGACTCGTGGACAACGACCAGTCTAGAGTCTCAACCCACTTTCCCGGTTGCTCAGTCGTAGGAGTTCGACCCCCTATCTACAGAGAATGTCACGAGTATGACTCCACTGACCTTTTCTCCTAAGATATCATCAAATGGGCCATTCAAAGTGTCTCGCCCTTTAAATCCCCTGGGCCCGACGGAATTATCCCAGCCCAACTGCAGTATGCAGGGGATCATAACTTGTCTTTCGTTGGTGACGGTCGTGTTTTTGCGTGCTCTTGATTATTTATTGTTCTCTTGTGTTTGTGAACGGTGTTTTTACTCTGTTTAATCTGGTAAATAGTTTTAGCAGTGATTGCAAATATATGTTGTATATATTTACGTTTGCATAAAAGAGTTTGCCGAGTTTATACTCACTTTAATTTGCAGTTTAACTGAGAGTGCTCTGTCTCAACATAAAGAAAACATAAAGTAAACATACGTACATACTTACATACATATATTTACATTTGCATATTTGCATATTCTGTGTGATTACTAACAACAAACAGCTTGTCAGTTTTTTTGCTCTCGCTTTACAGCTCTCCCGCTCTTATCCGCTATTATCCGTCGCACTTGCGGTTCTATCTGCCTACGCGCTTACGCTCTCTCATTTAAGCGCTCATTTGATATTTACTGTTTTATATTGCTCTTACAGTGATACGTTTTACTTATACTTACCGTCGCCTTACTTTGTTTTGTGCTAGCATATTAGTTGCCAGATAAAACCTTAAAACAATTTGAAAATGTTTGCATGCTGTAGCACCAATTGCAAAGTGGTTGGAACCACCAACCAAGATTTTATTCTGTGTGGATTGTGTGACAACACGATCCACATGAAATGTGCTGGCTTTACTGCCAAAATCAGGGACTGCTTAATCGCAGATACAGGCCTTAAATGGTACTGCGAGCCCTGCAATTTAGCTGTTAAAGATTCGACCAAATTCATGAGGCAGACTCATGCTGGCTTTAAAGCTATGCATGTAGCTTTTAATAATCTGCAAGCGTCGTTCAACGAGCTTGAGCTTAACTTCAAAAATGGCAAGGTGATTACCGAATCTCCGAAGCGTAAAAAGACTTCGGGTCCTAATCCACTCATTGCCCCACCTGTTCTGCCAACCAAACACCTTCTAGTGCCTAACACTAATCCTTCAATTGGTTCCAATGCTAACTCACTAATGTTATTTAACTCCCCTGCTAGAAATCCTATCATCAACCTAGCCACTTTATCTTCCGAACCTTTGCATGAGCCCTCTGGTTCAGCAGCTCGTGTGCCTATTGATCCTAATATAGGTACAACTGGGGCTCACAAGCCTCTGGTTGTTGTACCACTCAATAAATTTGTTTTTGTTTCTAGGCTGGCATCCGATACGTCATCGGATGATGTTGCAGCATATGTAAAGAGTCAAATCGATTCCCCACTTATTGTTGTTGAAAAGTTTAAATTTAAACATGCCAGAAGTATATCTTCTTTCAAGTTGGGTGTACCGCCTGAACTTTTCTCGACAATTTGCTCTGAAAAGTTTTGGCCGCCGCAGCTTGTCGTTAAGGAGTATACAAATAGGCGAATTAACAACAATAATGGTATAAGGATTAATAGCACACCGCCTGTTAGCCAACCTGTTGCCTCCACCTCGGCGGCAAAAAACTAACAGAAGTAATTAGCTTGGCCTATCAAAATGTTAGAGGCCTTAGCACTAAACTGGCTAAATCATATATTAACAGCTTATCTTTTGATTCTCAAATAGTTGCACTCACTGAAACCTGGTTAAAACCTGATATTTCTGATTATTCCATTTTTCCTTCTAAATATAACTTGTACAGATGCGATCGCACTTCCCGCAAGGGGGGTGGTGTTCTCATTGCTGTTGACTCCTGTATTTCCTCTGAACAGATTCTTTCTCAGCATCTTCCGGACATAGAGTTTTTATGTGTTAAAATATTACTAAACGGCCGTTCACTTTATGTTACTTGTTCTTATATTCCTCCTCAATCTGATACTTAACATTTACTCATCCCATCTTAGTGCCCTGCAACTTGTTTCGTCATTGTTGACAGATATGGATAATCTGATAGTGGTTGCTGATTTTAATCTGCCACATGTTGTATGGTCTGTTAATGACACATCTTCGGCGGTGTTACCAGTCACTTCTGATGATTTTATCGATGGCCTACTGGAGTTAGGCCTATCGCAAGTTAACAGGGTGCATAACTGTAGTGGTAGAATGTTGGACTTAATATTTGTTTCTGACTCCGATTGCAGTAATACTAGTAGAATACCCCCTCTAGTGCTTCCGGAAGATACTTACCATCCAACCTTAGAACTATCCATTGAAATTCTTAACCCTATTTCAGTATCTAAAAATACTTTAAAAACCCGTTGCTTTCGTAAAACTAACTTTACTAAATTAAATTATCTTCTTCAACATACTAATTGGTCGCGCCTTTATTCTTGTAGTGATATAGAAACTGCCATAGCCATATTTTATAGGACCTTGAATTCGCTTTTGGATATTTGTGTTCCCCTCACTTGTTCTTCAAGTGATAATAAACCACCTTGGTTTACGAGAGAACTATCGAAATTGAAAAACGCAAAGACAAGACAAGATCATATAAAAAATTTAAAAAATCGAGAACTACTTTAGATTTATCTTCGTATTTAGTAGCGAAATCTAGTTTCATTTCCGTTAACACATCTTGCTATAATAATTATCTTAATCGTTGTAGACTAAACTTTTCACGTGACCCTAAACAGTTTTATAAATTTGTTAACTCTAAACGTAAGACTTCTTGCTTGCCATCCTCAGTATACCTAGATGATACAAAAGCAAGTTCTGATCAGGCAGTAGCCGATCTATTTGCTGAGTATTTTCAATCAGTATACTCTTCGAATATGTATAGTAGTAGTAATTCCTATCCTTTTCAAGTTCAAACGTCAAATTGCATATATGTCCCAGTAATTACTGAGTCTACGCTCCTGAGTGAATTTAACTCTATTAAACCTGGTTACTTGCCTGGTCCTGATGGAGTGCCAGGTTGTATTCTTAGATACTGCGCGGATTCTCTTTGTGCGCCATTAAATAAATTATTTAACTTGTCTGTTGATTCAACTGTGTTCCCTGATATATGGAAGGAATCTTTTATAATTCCACTCCATAAAAATTCTTCAAAATCAAACGTTAAAAATTATAGGGGTATATCCAAGTTGTCTGCCATACCAAAAGTCTTTGAAAAAATTATATGTTCTCAACTGCAACACGAATGTAGTTCGATTATATCGCCTTATCAACACGGTTTTGTTAGGCGTAGGTCTACTACCACTAACCTTCTTGAATTCACTTCGCTTGTTATTAAAGGGTTTCAGGAAAAAATGCAAACTGACGTTGTTTACACCGATTTTAGTAAGGCATTTGATTCTGTAAGTCATTCTCTGTTGCTTCATAAATTAAATATTATTGGATTTCCATCAAAACTATTATTGTGGCTTTCGGAGTACTTGTGTGGCCGAACACAAAAAGTTGTTTTTAAATCGTCTGTATCTAAACCTATTTTTGTTACCTCTGGTGTCCCCAGGGTAGTCATCTTGGTCCTTTGCTATTTAATTTGTTTATTAACGATCTCCCAGCTGTTATTACTAACTCTTTTGTGTATATGTTTGCTGATGATGTAAAGCTATGTTTCACCTATGATGACGCTTCCCTGTGTAATTTACTACAGTCGGATTTGGGTGCTTTGTCAGCCTGGTGCCGTACTAACTTACTAAATTTAAATTGTTCAAAATGTAAAGTCATGTCTTTTTGTAGAAGTACCCCTCATACTGCTCACTACTTGCTTGATGCTTCACCACTTGACCGCGTGTTTGAAATTAAAGATTTAGGCATTATTCTTGATCCTAAATTAAAGTTTGACGCTCATATTTCGTATATGGTCAATAAGGCCATTAATGTCCTTGGCTTCATCAAGCGGTGGTCGAAAGAGTTTAATGATCCGTACACCACTAAAACCCTTTATACATCCTTAGTTCGTCCCATTCTGGAGTATGGATCTTGTGTGTGGTCCCCACAATACTCGATTCACCAGGACAGAATTGAATCTGTGCAGAAGAAATTTCTTCTATTTGCCCTTAGAAGTTTTAACTGGGTTGCTGGAGTTGACTTACCCCCCGTATTCTAGTAGACTCCTTTTAATAAATCTTCCCTCACTGTTAAACCGTAGAACTATGCATGGAGTATTATTTATTACTAACCTACTTAATGGTGACATCGACTCATCAGTTCTTTTGAGTCGAATTAAATTTAATGTCCCAATTAGATCTTCACGTAACTTTTTACCCCTTAGCCTTGATCGTTGCTTCAGCAACTATTAAATTCATGAACCATTTCGTGTTATATGTTCTGACTATAACAAACTTTATTCTCTTGTCTCCTTGGAGGTCTCAACTCCAGTACTAAAAAGATCGATCCTTTTTGCTTTATATAATCGTAACCACTAATTACTAATCTATCGCTGGTCTGATTGGGTTTTTCCACATGAAATGTGCTGGCTCTACTGCCAAAATCAGGGACTGCTTAATCGCAGATACAGGCCTTAAATGGTACTGCGAGCCCTGCAATTTAGCTGTTAAAGATTCGACCAAATTCATGAGGCAGACTCATGCTGGCTTTAAAGCTATGCATGTAGCTTTTAATAATCTGCAAGCGTCGTTCAACGAGCTTGAGCTTAACTTCAAAAATGGCAAGGTGATTACCGAATCTCCGAAGCGTAAAAAGACTTCGGGTCCAAATCCACTCATTGCCCCACCTGTTCTGCCAACCAAACACCTTCTAGTGCCTAACACTAATCCTTCAATTGGTTCCAATGCTAACTCACTAATGTTATTTAACTCCCCTGCTAGAAATCCTATCATCAACCTAGCCACTTTATCTTCCGAACCTTTGCATGAGCCCTCTGGTTCAGCAGCTCGTGTGCCTATTAATCCTAATATAGGTACAACTGGGGCTCACAAGCCTCTGGTTGTTGTACCACTCAATAAATTTGTTTTTGTTTCTAGGCTGGCATCCGATACGTCATCGGATGATGTTGCAGCATATGTAAAGAGTCAAATCGATTCCCCACTTATTGTTGTTGAAAAGTTTAAATTTAAACATGCCAGAAGTATATCTTCTTTCAAGTTGGGTGTACCGCCTGAACTTTTCTCGACAATTTGCTCTGAAAAGTTTTGGCCGCCGCAGCTTGTCGTTAAGGAGTATACAAATAGGCGAATTAACAACAATAATGGTATAAGGATTAATAGCACACCGCCTGTTAGCCAACCTGTTGCCTCCACCTCGGCGGCAAAAAACTAACAGAAGTAATTAGCTTGGCCTATCAAAATGTTAGAGGCCTTAACACTAAACTGGCTAAATCATATATTAACAGCTTATCTTTTGATTCTCAAATAGTTGCACTCACTGACACCTGGTTAAAACCTGATATTTCTGATTATTCCATTTTTCCTTCTAAATATAACTTGTACAGATGCGATCGCACTTCCCGCAAGGGGGGTGGTGTTCTCATTGCTGTTGACTCCTGTATTTCCTCTGAACAGATTCTTTCTCAGCATCTTCCGGACATAGAGTTTTTATGTGTTAAAATATTACTAAACGGCCGTTCACTTTATGTTACTTGTTCTTATATTCCTCCTCAATCTGATACTAACATTTACTCATCCCATCTTAGTGCCCTGCAACTTGTTTCGTCATTGTTGACAGATATGGATAATCTGATAGTGGTTGCTGATTTTAATCTGCCACATGTTGTATGGTCTGTTAATGACACATCTTCGGCGGTGTTACCAGTCACTTCTGATGATTTTATCGATGGCCTACTGGAGTTAGGCCTATCGCAAGTTAACAGGGTGCATAACTGTAGTGGTAGAATGTTGGACTTAATATTTGTTTCTGACTCCGATTGCAGTAATACTAGTAGAATACCCCCTCTAGTGCTTCCGGAAGATACTTACCATCCAACCTTAGAACTATCCATTGAAATTCTTAACCCTATTTCAGTATCTAAAAATACTTTAAAAACCCGTTGCTTTCGTAAAACTAACTTTACTAAATTAAATTATCTTCTTCAACATACTAATTGGTCGCGCCTTTATTCTTGTAGTGATATAGAAACTGCCATAGCCATATTTTATAGGACCTTGAATTCGCTTTTGGATATTTGTGTTCCCCTCACTTGTTCTTCAAGTGATAATAAACCACCTTGGTTTACGAGAGAACTATCGAAATTGAAAAACGCAAAGACAAGATCATATAAAAAATTTAAAAAATCGGGAACTACTTTAGATTTATCTTCGTATTTAGTAGCGAAATCTAGTTTCATTTCCGTTAACACATCTTGCTATAATAATTATCTTAATCGTTGTAGACTAAACTTTTCACGTGACCCTAAACAGTTTTATAAATTTGTTAACTCTAAACGTAAGTCTTCTTGCTTGCCATCCTCAGTATACCTAGATTATACAAAAGCAAGTTCTGATCAGGCAGTAGCCGATCTATTTGCTGAGTATTTTCAATCAGTATACTCTTCGAATATGTATAGTAGTAGTAATTCCTATCCTTTTCAAGTTCAAACGTCAAATTGCATATATGTCCGCGTAATTACTGAGTCTACGCTCCTGAGTGAATTTAACTCTATTAAACCTGGTTACTTGCCTGGTCCTGATGGTGTGCCAGGTTGTATTCTTAGATACTGCGCGGATTCTCTTTGTGCGCCATTAAATAAATTATTTAACTTGTCTGTTGATTCAACTGTGTTCCCTGATATATGGAAGGAATCTTTTATAATTCCACTCCATAAAAATTCTTCAAAATCAAACGTTAAAAATTATAGGGGCATATCCAAGTTGTCTGCCATACCAAAAGTCTTTGAAAAAATTATATGTTCTCAACTGCAACACGAATGTAGTTCGATTATATCGCCTTATCAACACGGTTTTGTTAGGCGTAGATCTACTACCACTAACCTTCTTGAATTCACTTCGCTTGTTATCAAAGGGTTTCAGGAAAAAATGCAAACTGACGTTGTTTACACCGATTTTAGTAAGGCATTTGATTCTGTAAGTCATTCTCTGTTGCTTCATAAATTAAATATTATTGGATTTCCATCAAAACTATTATTGTGGCTTTCGGAGTACTTGTGTGGCCGAACACAAAAAGTTGTTTTTAAATCGTCTGTATCTAAACCTATTTTTGTTACCTCTGGCGTTCCCCAGGGTAGTCATCTTGGTCCTTTGCTATTTAATTTGTTTATTAACGATCTCCCAGCTGTTATTACTAACTCTTTTGTGTATATGTTTGCTGATGATGTAAAGCTATGTTTCACCTATGATGACGCTTCCCTGTGTAATTTACTACAGTCGGATTTGGGTGCTTTGTCAGCCTGGTGCCGTACTAACTTACTAAATTTAAATTGTTCAAAATGTAAAGTCATGTCTTTTTGTAGAAGTACCCCTCATACTGCTCACTACTTGCTTGATGCTTCACCACTTGACCGCGTGTTTGAAATTAAAGATTTAGGCATTATTCTTGATCCTAAATTAAAGTTTGACGCTCATATTTCGTATATGGTCAATAAGGCCATTAATGTCCTTGGCTTCATCAAGCGGTGGTCGAAAGAGTTTAATGATCCGTACACCACTAAAACCCTTTATACATCCTTAGTTCGTCCCATTCTGGAGTATGGATCTTGTGTGTGGTCCCCACAATACTCGATTCACCAGGACAGAATTGAATCTGTGCAGAAGAAATTTCTTCTATTTGCCCTTAGAAGTTTTAAACTGGGTTGCTGGAGTTGACTTACCCCCGTATTCTAGTAGACTCCTTTTAATAAATCTTCCCTCACTGTTAAACCGTAGAACTATGCATGGAGTATTATTTATTACTAACCTACTTAATGGTGAAATCGACTCATCAGTTCTTTTGAGTCGAATTAAATTTAATGTCCCAATTAGATCTTCACGTAACTTTTTACCCCTTAGCCTTGATCGTTGCTTCAGCAACTATTTAATTCATGAACCATTTCGTGTTATATGTTCCGACTATAACAAACTTTATTCTCTTGTCTCCTTGGAGGTCTCAACTCCAGTACTAAAAAGATCGATCCTTTTTGCTTTATATAATCGTAACCACTAATTACTAATCTATCGCTGGTCTGATTAGGTTTTTCTGGGTTTTTCCCAATCCTCGCAACAAATGTTGGACTGCTCAATTTTTTATTGAATTTCCCAGAGCTTTAACGTTAACTTTTAAATATATTTTCAGATTTATATATTATTCTATATTTTACTTAATTTAATTATTTTAACTATTTTTAATTTAAATTAAATTTTGATTCATTTTAATGTCAGCTGCTCTTAGCTGACTATAAATAAATAAATAAATAAATAAATAAATAAACACATTGATGTTATATACTAGATATATGAAACATGTGTTGTCTTTATTTTTAACATAATATTACATACTGTAAAGGAGTAATTTAGCCAGGGTATAAACTCGGTCTGGCCAGGTACACCTCACAAGAATATTTATATATTTTTGGTGAGACTTCAACGTGCGCGGTTTTACAAGTTGGAAGGGGAAATGCCAGCGTCGACACCAACGCGACGGCTGACACACTCAGCGGCCAGGGTATAAAGCGACTCAGCTTGACTCGCGTACGCGCGGCTACAAAAACCAAAGCAAAGGAATAGAACGAAAGAAAACGCACAGCAATTGCACTCCACTGGGTCACGGATTTGCCGGTGACCAATTTATTCAATTTCTATTAACGATTCTCTGCACAAGCAAACCTAAACCTAATTACATATATATATATACTTATATGTATGAACTGTGGCGAACTATCCCCCTTACCTTATCTTTATTCCAAACTCTATAACTTTGCTACTTATGAGCACACTATTTCGTTTTTCTGCTCTTTCCGTTTGACTATTTTCTAAGCGCGTACGCGTCCGCTCACTTTCGTATATCAATCGCAACTCCCTCGCCCACGCTTTGACTTCGGCCCAAGTTGCAGATTTTCTACTCCCCACGCTTGCTCGTGACCGTGGTGGATTTGGTGATCGCAGCTGGCGCGCTGCATCTTGCGACTCTGCGTTCTGGGGCGGTTATATTTAAATTCTTAGACGTTAAGCGTCAATCAAAAATATGTACATCCAATAAATCTAAATTCTCTACGCTCCTTGCGTTTATTAAATATTAATACTGCACACTCCTTGTGTCTAACAAAACTATACCTACGATTTTAACCAAACGATGCGCTTCTTGCGACTTAACAATTATAAATATAATACCAACGTGTAAATTAAACTAACAATGCGCTCCCTTGCGACTATAAACTATAAATATAAAAATGATAAATAAAAATAAATGATAAATATAATTCTTTGTGATGGGGCCGGTGCGGCCTACTTCACACCCCCCCCCCCCTTTCTTGGGTAGCGTGACAGTCACGTGCCCGATTGCGTTCCTCGTCACGCCGTACGTCTCTCCGTCCACTTCCACTTTAAACCGGGATCGGCGGGCCACCGATGTGCAGCTTGCTAACGCCTCCGATATGGCCGCGACCGCGGCGTCGGTGAGTCCGTCCTCATCGGGGAATACTGCCCAATTGGCGGGACGTATCGCCCACGTTTTTGGCGGTCGTACTTGCCCCTGGGTTGGCGGCTCGGTCATCTTCGCCGACTCTAATTCGGCCACCACGGATTCGAGGCCCTCCTCCCACAAGTCGAGAACGTCCTTGGGCGGAACGGCTACGTCCTCCACTCTTCGCTCCTCCTCGCTCTTGCTTGCCGTGCCTCGTCCAACGCTACCAGCTGTGGGTGCTCCTTCACCGGGTCTGCTGCCACGCTGCGCTCCACCGGTGGGTGTCCGATCGGTAACCGGACGTTCGGGTTGTGGCGCGGCTTCCTCGGCATCCGGGCTCGATGCTCGGAGGCCTGGCATTTTGACGAACACAGTGGACGTCTCCACCGTCATGAGAAGGATTCCGCCATCCACGACGCAGGCGGTCTCTTTTCTGTGGTGGTGTAGCGTATGCCTGTACGTCGACGGGGCTTGGTTTCGCAGCTCTCGTTCGAAACCCTCGGTGGTACCCTCGGAATCCTCCTCGTCACCGCTGCTGACCACATACGGGATTCTGCCGCTCATTTTGGGTATTCTGTGGGGCTTATAGACACAATCGGTTAGTCTTACTTTATGAATTCAATTTTGGTTAGTGTTAATAAAAAGAGAATAAAGGGATTAATTAAAACTGTGACAAGTCTGCTCTTTGTCAGACGCTCGGTCGGGCTGGTCATCTTCTCCGTGCTCCTCTCCCTCTTCATAGAATGGCTTCAGTTGCGCAATGCTGGCGAGTTTGCTCTTTCTTTGCCCTTCTTTTACCAATCGCACGATATTCGGTGATACGAACTTTTTCACGAGGAATGGGCCATCGAACTTGGGAGCGAGTTTCGCCGCGAAACCTTCACTGGCTTTAGAGAGTTGGTGTGCTCTTAGTAGCACCAACGTATTGAGTCCTGGTCGCCATTCCCTTCTCCTGAGGTTATAGTTCCTCCCTTGGTCCTTCGACGCTCTCTGTAAATTTGTCTGTACGATACTGAAAACTTCCTTTAATCTTCTTGCCCGGTCTTCTGGTGCTTGCGGCATGCTTCCGGATCCGGGTGTCTTCTCGTCGTACAAGGAAGCTGGTAAGCGGGGCTCTCTCCCCTGCATCAGAAAAGCCGGTGAGAATCCTGTAGAGTCTGCCACACTGGAATTAACTGCCAACGAAATTTCCGGTAACAATTCGTCCCACGAACTTTGGTGACCTGTTATAAACTGCGCGATCATCGTCTTTACTGTACGATTAGTCCTTTCTGTCGGGTTTTCTTGTGGACAGTATGGGGCAGTGTGCTGCAACTCCACGCCCAACGAGTTCAAAAACGACTTAAAATTCCGGCTCGTAAACTGCACATCGTTGTCGCATACAAACTTTCTGGGTATGCCAAAACGACATAATACACGCTCACGGAACGCCTTCTGCAGTTGGGCCGCTGTCGCTCGCTTCAAGGGGACCAGCTCCACCCATTTTGAAAACGCGTCATGGAATACCAGGAGCATCGTGTTCCCGTGTTTCGAGCGCGGTAAGGGCCCCACAAAGTCGGCGCATAGTACAGCCATGGGCTCGGCCACCTGTCGCGTCAACATCTGTCCAGCCGGCTTTACTTGTTCCGTCTTAAACCTCTGGCACGATTCGCAGTACTTAACGTACTTCGCCGCATCTCGGAACATTCCACGCCAGTAGTAGCGTTGAGCCAGACGCATTATCGTCTTCCGTACTCCTTGGTGCCCGGCCGTCGGTGCGTCGTGGCACTCCAACAACACTCGTTTCCTCTGATCCTCATCGATGCACAGCTTCCAGGGGATGTAGTCGTCGTCATCCGCCCGGTGTCCGAGGTGTCTATAGAGTTGGCCGTTCTCCTCCATATAATTGGCGTATTTCACTGGGTATTTAGCCATCTTTTCTTTCATCCTCTCGATCCACTTGCCGGACGACTTTTCCTGTACCGCTTGTTGAAAGTTCTCCACGGGTTGCCGGGATAAGGCGTCCGCTACTACGTTGAGCTTCCCTCGTCTGTACCGTACGTCAAATTGGTACTGCTGCAGCTCCAGTGCCCAGCGCGCTATCCTCCCCGACGGGCTCTCGATTGAATTCAGCCATTTCAAAGCCATATGGTCGGTTACTACCTCGAACCGATATCCTTCCAGGTAACATCTCATCTTCCGGATTGACCACACGATAGCCAGACACTCCTTTTCGGTCGCTGAATAATTTTCTTCAGCCTTATTCAGCTTCCGACTCGTGTACGCTATCACGCGTTCCTGTTGATCAATCGTCTGTGTGAGTACCGCTCCGAGACCAAAATCGCTGGCATCCGTCTGCAGAACGAATTTTTCCGCAAAATCCGGACAGGCCAGGACCGGTGCGGTTGTCAAGCTATGTTTGAGGGTCTCTAGCGCTGCCTGTTGATCCTCTCCCCATGACCATTTCCTAGATTTTTTTAACAAAGCGGTGATCGGTTGCAACACTGTACCTGGTACCTGTCGGTACCAGGAGGCCATACCCAGGCAACGTTGCAACTCCTTACAATTGGTTGGGGCCTTCAAGTTCCGGATCGCTTCTACTTTGGCGGGGTCGGTTTTGATCCCGTCACCGCTCACTTGGTGTCCCAGGTATATCAGCTCCTTCTGGAAAAACAAACACTTCTTACGATTCAGCTTCAAATTGGCCGCTCTTAAACGCCTGAAGACTTCCTTAAAATTTGTCACGTGCTGCTCCTTTGTCGCTCCGATCACTATTATATCGTCCAGATAGGCAAATGCATGCGGCTCCATATCTGGTCCGATAACTGTATCCAGAGCTCGTTGGAATGTCGCACATGCCGAGTGCAGACCGAAAGGCATTACGCGCCACTGGAATAAACCTCTACCGGGTATCGTAAACGCTGTACACTCCCGACTATCCGCAGCCATGGGAATTTGCCAGTAACCGTGCTTAAGGACGAGCGTGGAGATGTACCGCGCGTGTCTTAATAGCTCCGAAATGTGATTAATCCTGGGTACGGGGTATGCATCTGGCAAGTACTGTGCATTGAGTTGCCTATAGTCGATGCACATCCGTCACTCGCCTGTTCTCTTTTTAACTAGCACGATCGGGGCGCTGTGTGGGCTGCGGGAGGGCTCTATCGAACCGGCTCGCAGCAGCTCGTATACCTGCTCGTTTATCACCTGTTGCATCGCAGGGTTTTTAGGGTAGTACCTCTGCTTAATCGGCTTGTCGTCCTTCATGATGATCCGGTGCTCAGCTACGTGGGACACCCCTTGCAGCTCGTCAAAGAGAGCCAATTCCGCTTTCAATATATCCTTTATCTTTGGTTCCAAATCGTCTGGCCACTCGTTTTCCTTGATTTCGAAGTTTTCCACCGGTGTTATTGCGGGGCCGGGTATGACGCACCCTCCTACCTCGCCGAACCGTTGTACTCCATCCGCCGTTGTCGCGTCAACGCTGTCTTCTCGAACCGTTCCCACGGCGATGCTGGGCTGAGGTGCCCCTGGGGCATCCTCCTCCTGCCATGATCCGCCGTCCCCCTCCGGTTTACCCACAGCTGGCTCACGTTCCATTAGGACCTGCTCCTCCTCTATATCTGGTACTTCTACAGCTTCCAAAATTAAACTAGCCTTGCCACACTCGATGGTCGTCCCCACCCGGCACAAAAAGTCTATCCCTAGTATAATGTTGTCTAGCATCGGGGGCATCACGAGCATACTCACCGTGACTTCTGTCCCCGCTAAACCAACCTTTACCCTCAATAGCTTTTTTTACCTCTAAGGTGGACCCATCGGCCAGGCGAATTTTCGCGTAGGCGGCCATCATCTCGCCACCGCTGGTCACCTTACGGGAAAATTCCTCACTAATAAAACTCCTAGTCACCCCTGTATCTACTGTCGCAGTCGCCACTTGGTCCCCGACACTTACAGTAGCGACTATCCGCCCGTCCTCCACTCTTAAAGGGTATTCTAGGTTCGGGACTGGTTCACGTCGGCCCCCATCGGATCCCATCCCAGATTGTGCCGCATATCGTTTCCCGCCCTTGACTGCTGACAACACTGGTTGGTATTGACCCCCTTGGTCCCGCACTGCCGACAAAACTGTACCCGTGGATTGGGGCACTCCTTGGCAAAGTGACCCTCTTGCGAACAGTTGTAGCATGGCCTCTTCCCGTCTAGAGCCTTCGACCGCTCTTGGTTGATCATCCCGTTTGAAATTACTCCCGTATGCCCGAGCGGCGGCGTACTCCCCACGTTATCGCTTGACCCTGGCTGTGGTTGCGTCCGGAAAGGGTTAAAATGTTTAGCGGGGGCTACCTCGCCGGCTAATCCGTCCGAATACCTACTAGTCCCGGTCCTAACACGTATCGCACACTCGCGACTTTGTTGTCTCACATTCTCGTACTCGGCGGCCATCTGAGTTAGCTGCGCCAGAGAGGAGAAGTCCCTTCTACGAATGTACAAACGGTACTCTGACGCCAAATTCTCGTATACTCTATGCAATTCTTGCTCTACCTTGTACACTAGTTGATTAACAAGTCAACGTTGATATCAACTTTATCAATCCTAGTGTGAACAGCTGTCAACTTGATCAACTGTTGCGTTGACTGTAGATTGGCAATGCGAAAATCATCAATTGTTGCTCTGAGTGTAAACATAGTTAGGGTATTCAGTAGCTATGCTATGTGCGTAAAGTGTTATATATAATACAGTGTAGCTAGTGAGTGCACTTTTTACGTTTCTTTTGTCGTATTTGTGCTAAGTCAGCTGTTTGCCAGTTCGATGACAATACAATCGAAAGTTAAATTGAATTGAGCAATTGATAAGCTGAAAAAGTTGTTGTTTTCATAAATAATAATTGAAAAACTTTCTTTATTATTCAGAAAATAAATGTTTTTTTATTTATATCAACACTTAAGCATTCTTATATTTTACTTCTAGCTCTAATTTTTGCATTCTATCCTTTTTTCCCAGCTGCAAATTTTTTAATTGAAATCATTTCGTATTTTTTCTTCCTTTCCACTGTTAAAAACATCAGTTTAGTCTTTTAAATTAATAAATCATAAAATTTACTTACTTTTACAACCAAAACTCGCCTAGTGTGACCTAATTTTACTAATTCAATAACCTCGAAAGCAGCTGTTTTTTTTAAATAGTCTGGCAACCACTCAATAACACATATAGTACAATAGTAGCAAACATACCCAGGGGCATGTTTGCTGTGTTAAAAATGCTCCTGTGTGTTTGTTGTAAAGGTTTCATATAACACTTTAGCATTTTACTGAATAGCATAGCATAGCATAGCATAGCTACTGAATACCCTAAGTGTAAACACTTTGTGTCAACAGTTGAAGTCACAATCGGCGCGTTGACAACACACAATTAAGTTGAGCTCATGTTCATTCTTTTGCTTTGTGTTGACAAACTTTATGTACATATTAGAGGTGGCAGCACTTCGCTTCGCCATCCGTTTTTATTAATGTTGTCTGCTTTTTCAATTGTGCAGTCTATAAAAAACAAAAATTAGTAATAAAAAGCTATTTAAAAATACAATTTTATTAATTTTTATGCATATTTATTGAACTATATTTTAAAGACGAGGTTTCAAATAAATGGAACTTGTTGCGCCAGCAGTTCCGTGCAAGTAAAAATAATTTTCTTTACATTTAATTATTTATATTTTATTAAGGGCAATGTCGTTTATTTTAGAATGCACATAGCAAGGTCCAATCGACCAAAAGTGGTCAAGCTGCTGCTGATCGGAAGCCGCCAAATAAATTTTATAGCGCAAATGATCGGAAAAAACCACTTTCCTCTCGATCCAAATAGAGTTCTTGAACGCACATTGCTCGCTTGCGTTTTTTTTAGATCTTGCTCTTCCTCGTCCTCAAGAGCTAGAACAAAAACCACTGCTGCCGCTATTTTGCTCTTCTTCGCTGTTGCCATTGTTCTGATTTTATTCTAAAGTAAACAAATTGCATGTCAATTAGTTTTAAGTTACATATGCATTAGTACTTTTTTACTTTTCTCAATTAACAAAACAACACAATATCGATTAAAATCAGTTTCGATACATTCACAATATCGACGTCAACGATAAATGCTTAGCAACGAATGTCAACGAATGTGGATATCAACTGGTGTAAATTACTCTCAACTTCAATATCAACGCGTTGGCATCTTGCGCGTTGCTCAACTCGAAAATTATTTGGCAACCCGGTTTTTTTTGTCAACTCAATCAACTAATGTAAACACAACAAATGCGTTGACGTTGGATATCAATTGATGATATAGCTAGAATTGACGCTGCATCAACTAGTGTAAATGCACCATAAGCAACGTATGGCTATACAACGAGTATATACCTAACAGAGCGGAACTCAGAGCTGCCAACTGAATTTTAGTGGTGCATCACCAGACCTAGATTTGGGCACCTATACAAAACGAGAGCGAACATCTGCTTGTGTTTTGATTATTGCTTCTTTGTTTACTTTTCAGGGAAGCCACCATATTTAGAATGGCTTGTTTTGATCATGCAGCGACGCTGTTTTTTTTTTTTGCTTGTACAATGCTTGTGTGCCATCCGATGATGAGCGGACACCCACCGGGGCGCAGTCAGAGGCATATCTGACGCTCTCGGAGGGTGAAGAAGAGCTCTAGGGATGGAGACCACCAGCGTTGCAAAGATTAACCTGCATCATGCGAGGGCAGCTTCGGCTGTCATCGGCAGGTTGGTCACCAGGTTGGACCTGGGGCTGGTGCTCATCCAGGAGCCATGGGTCGTCAGAGGCAGGATCTGCGGCCTTAACCACGTAAGTGCAAGAGTAATTGCGGATGTGAGAGAGGCATCGCCAAGAGATTGTATCTTGGTACGGAAGAATACTAACTTTCTATGTCTTTCTAACTTTCTCACCAAAGATTTAGTAGCAGTGCTGATCACTGGAGAGCGTGGAAGTATCGTGGTGGCGTCGGCGTACTTCCCGGGAGATGAGGCGGAGGCTCCTCCATTAGAGGTTCAGGCTCTAGTGGACTACTGCAGCAGCAAGAAGCTGCCATTGCTGCTGGGGTGCGATGCCAACGCACATAGCAACACGTGGGGCAGCACAGATACAAACAGCAGAGGTGAGTGTTTACTTGATTTTCTACTAGTTAAGGATCTCACTGTTTTCAACGTGGGGGCAGAACCTACGTTTGTAACCAAAAGCAGGGCCGAGGTGCTAGATATCACCTTTGGCAATGACGAAGGCTCCAGGTTGGTTCGCAACTGGAGAGTCTCTACTGAACCATCATTGTCGGACCATAGGATTATCCTATTCGACATTTGTAGTAACCTAAGTTTTAGTAAGGACATCAGAAATCCTCGACAGACTGATTGGCAACAATATCGGTCCTGTCTGGGGTTAAATCTGAGCAGACTTAACTACAGTAAAAGAGCTTCCTCACAGGAAGAGATTGAGCAGCTATCTATAGACGTGGGCAAGACTATCTTGGATGCTTATCATTCAAGCTGTCCTATTAAGAGCATTAAATCCAGCAGGGATAATGCATGGTGGACTAAGAAGCTAGGACTACTTCGAGTTTAGGTCAGGAAACTGTTTAACGCAGCTAAAAAGAGTAATGACAAATGGGATTGTTATACCAGGAAGCTTACTGAGTATAACAAGGAGATACGCAATAGCAAACGGGATCATTTCAGGAAGTTTTGTTCCACTCTAGAGCAGGCCACGCCCGCTGCAAGGGTGTTCAAAGCCATCTCAAAAGGGAAAGTGCTCTCGGAACTTTGCCTTAAGAGACAGGATGGGACTTTCACGGACAATGAGGTAGAGAAGGCTGAACTTCTCTTACAAACTCATTTCCCGCTTTGTAGGACCATTTCAGATAGTGATAGCAGCTACGTACAGACCTCTGGGAGGAGACCCGAGTGGAGATTAGCTGCAGAAATTGTAACTGAGCATAGGATCAGGTGGGCCATCGGATCACTCAGTCCCTATAAGGCCCCGGGGGTGGATGGCATCCTTCCCATCCTCTTACAGAAGGGTATAGACCCTCTCTTAGTATTTCTAATCAGAATCTTCCGTGGGAGCATTGCCCTGGGGTACATACCTAGGGAGTGGAGGACGGCGAGGGTGATTTTCATCCCGAAGGCAGGAAAGAAAGACCCGTTTCTTCCCAAATCCTTCAGGCCAATCAGCCTTACCTCATTCCTGCTAAAAACCTTCGATAGTAGATAGACAATCACATTAGATCTGTGCACCTAGTGGCCAAGCCACTACATGCACATCAGCATGCGTATAGGGCAGGGATGTCAACGGAGTCAGCTCTGCTTGACCTAGTGAACACTCTCCAGAAGTCTGTGAAAGCAAAAGAGGTCGCACTCTGCGTCTTTATGGACATAGAAGGTGCTTTTGACAACACGACGCATGACGTGGTGGTCAGAGCTCTTGAGAGTAGAGGAGTTGAATCAGGACTCACGTCCTGGTTAGGCAAACTCCTGAACTCTCGCATAGCAGAATTAACCGTCAGCAACTCGACAATTAGAGCACAAACCACCAGAGGCTGTCCTCAAGGAGTTGTCCTATCACCTCTCCTTTGGAGTCTGGTGGTAGATGATCTCTTAGCTAAGCTTACGGATAATGGCTTTCGATGTCTAGGCTATGCCGATGACATAACCATAATCTGCAAAGGGAATTTTGAGAGCACATTATGTGATAGAGTCACCCTGGGCCTTCGACTAAGCCTGGACTGGTGTAGGGACGTGGGGCTGAACATCAACCCAGCAAAGACCACGATTGTCGCCTTCACAAATCGGTACAAGCTTAAGTCTATGAGACCCATAGTCATTGGAGGTACAATTATACCAGTGTCCACGGAAGTCAAATATCTGGGGGTTATACTAGATAAAAGACTCCTCTGGAAACAGCAGTAGGAGCACGCTGTTCGGAAGGGCACTTTAGCCCTGATGAGCTGCAGAACTCTTGCGGGGAAAAACTGGGGGCTTTCACCTAAGATTCTGATGTGGATGTATACTGCTATGGTGAGGCCCATGGTGTACTACGGAGCAGTGGTCTGGGCTGGACGCATGGACCGGGAAGGTGCGAGAAAGCAACTGGATAAACTCCAGAGGCTTGCATGCTCGTGCATCTCGGGCGCAATGCGCACCTGCCCCTCCACGGCTCTAGACGTTCTACTAGGGCTTCCACCGCTGCATATATACATAAAACACAACGCAAGCAGAAGCCATATGAGGATAACGGGGGCATTAGCAACCGGTTCGGCTGCAGGAGCCACAGGCTCACTGTTAGAATACCCACAGGATGCGCAGATGGCGCAATTTAGCTTCAGTAAGCTCTTTAACATAGAGCTTAGCAATAAGGCAGAATGGACCAACCTGTCAACTACCTATAATGTGAAAACACATGCTATTAGGTGGTACACAGACGGTTCGCTTACAGAGGAGGGGGCCGGGGCCGGAGTCTGCGGACCTCGACTCAATACCCATGAACCCCTTGGCAAGTTCGCCAGTATCTTCCAAGCGGAAATACACGCGATAGAGAGATGTGCCGCTTTCAACATCGACAGAGGGTACGACCACAGAGACATAGCCATCTTTTCAGACAGTCAGGCAGCTATAAAAGCACTAGGTGCTTATAAAATAGCTTCCAGGCTGGTTTGGCAATGTATAGAAACATTAAACAGGTTGGGGACTAATAATAGAGTCACCATCTATTGGGTCCCTGGGCACGCGGGAATCCCGGGTAATGAGGTAACGGACCAAATGGCCAGGAAGGGTGCAAGCACTCCTTTCTGCGGGCCGGACTCCTTCTGTGGGCTGGGCCCTGGGGTCATCGAGCAGAGCAGCCGCTCTGACCTTTGGTCCGATAGTGCGAACTTCTGGTTGTGTTCGCAGGGGGCGAGACAGAGCAAAAGGCTTTTAGGCAACTACAACAAGACGAGGACTTTCTGAAGCTGAGCAAGGTTTCTCTTCGGATTGTCACAGGCTTCTTGACAGGACACTGCAGATTGCGTAGGCATTTACATAGGATACGCATAGGGAACGAGGCTACATGCAGGCTCTGTCTGGAGGGGGACGAAACTCCAGAACACCTACTAGAGGAGTGCCCTGCCATAGGTCGGCTGAGATTATCTCAGCTCGGGCGGGTCACACTAAACACTGAGGAGATGAGGGCTCTCCGTCCAGGCGACATCATCGCGTTTCTGCGATCGATTGCACTGTACGGGGAGCTGTAGCTCATACACTAGGATGAGGGCACAATAGACCCAGGTGGTCGCAGTGCACTAACCTCCTTTTTCATAATAATAATAAAAATGCTTGTGTGCGCTGAGTTTTTGTTTGTAGGATATACATATACATATTTTTGATGTCTATATTATTTATTTTGTTTACGTAAATATATGAATACAATCAAAATACTTATGGCATACAATTGTTGGGTGCGCTGAGTTTGTGATACATCTACATATGTATGATGTTAATACGTATTATTATATTATTACATATATTATACAATCAAAATACATATGGTGTATATGTTGCTTAAAAAATATCAATATAACATCCATATGTATATGAAATTAAAGTTAAATGGAATGACACTAATCATAATTATTAATATGCATGTTAAGCTTATTTAAATTGATTCAGCAGACAATCAGATGGCAGCTTTAAATGTTTTTATTAGAGCTTGTTAGATCTGCGATCTTACCATTTCAGTAGTCAAATAATAATATTGGGCAGGTCAATGAATGAAAATACAATTGCCACCCATACATTTGAACATGCTTCATATGCATACATACACACATGCAAATGCTGGGCGCCGAAAAAGACAAAATACATATGTGTATCAAAAATCTCGACACAGCACACAATGGGAAATTTTACCACTTTTTGTGACATTCATTTATAACCCGTGAACAAAGCAAGATATTCTGATTAGGTGATGAAATGACCCATTGTCCAGCAGGCCCAGCAAGAATGAAACAAACGCACATGCATACAAATACTAACAAATTTGTACCGTTCTTGCTTTCCGCTGGCCCGCCGCCTGTCCTTTAATTCACAACCCACTGAACGCAAAGCGCAATTGAAATAAAACAACAACGTGCTGGCTTGCCGTAGCTAATACCCCGATTCCATTAGGCTGCATCTTTCATTAACAGCGAGTCGAAGATGTAGGTGATTCCACTATATATCCAATTGCATAGTTGCGTCTTGGTTTAACAGGCTATGTTAAGTGATAGCTGACAGCTGTTTGTGTATTCTACGTTTATATTTAATTGGAAGCAAATATGAGCTCGAACACAAATAAAATTAGTGAAGTCAAAAAAGTAAACATTATTGTTTTAATTTGTGCGCAAAATGAAAACATGGTTTAACGAATATCCCAGTTTGTTTAGACATGCACTTGATGACAAGCTGTTTTACTCAAACCAGCACTGTTTAAACCAAGTATCGCTTACAAATTTCATACTATCGACTATGTTAAAGTTCTGTTCAGTACTCTGTAATGTTAACTTCTAACATTCCCAGTTGGTCGGTTTCGAACCAACTGGGAATGCAGCCAACCAACTGGGAAATTTTGAATAAGATTCCCATTTCACAAATGGGAATCTAATACAAAAAGATGCGGCATCTTCGAGTTCCAATTACATACTTGCATCTTGCTGTAGTGGAATCAGGGTATAAGACGCACAAAGTGCGCAAAGTAAAAATACCCTTTATCCCAATATTCATTTATAGTCATAAACATATCATACATATAATTTTAATATATAGACAACTTATATTAAGTATATAAATACAAAATATGTTTATACAAGTGCTGGTTTAGTATTTTATAGCTTATTTTATTAGTTATGAATGCCCTACCTTATTGCCAAAATATAAATAAACAAGTAAAATAGAGATTGATTTAAAGTATCTCACGTTTAGCATTACAATTGCGCAAAGTTCATTTTAAGTCTATGCTACCCTTCCATGTTGCGCAGCAGCAAGTACATTCAAGCCTTGGTATACAGACTAATGCTGCATTTACACTAGTTGATAAACAAGTCAACGTTGATATCAACTTTATCAATCCTAGTGTGAACAGCTATCAACTTGATCAACTTTTGCGTTGACAGTAGATTGACAATGCGAAAATCATCAATTGTTGCTCTGAGTGTAAACATAGTGTAAACACTTTGTGTCAACAGTTGAAGTCACAATCGGCGCGTTGACAACACACAATTAAGTTGAGCTCATGTTCATTCTTTTGCTTTGTGTTGACAAACTTTATGTACATATTATAGGTGGCAGCACTTCGCTTCGCCACCCGTTTTTATTAATGTTGTCTGCTTTTTCAACTGTGCAGTCTATAAAAAACAATAATTAGTAATAAAAAGCTATTTAAAAATAAAATTTTATTTATTTTTATGCATATTTATTGAACCATATTTTAATATCGAAAGTAGACCTGCTTCAGTTGCTAGAATCAAAACCACTGCTGCCGCTATTTTCATCTTCTTCGCTGTTGCCATTGTTCTGATTTTATTCTAAAGTAAACAAATTGCTTATCAATTAGTTTTAAGTTACATATGCATTAGTACTTACCACTTTTTTACTTTTTTCAATTAACAAAACAACACAATATCGATTACAATCAGTTTCGATACATTCACAATATCGACGGCAACGAAAAATGCTTAGCAACGTGAATGTCAACGAATGTGGATATCAACTGGTGTAAATTACTCTCAACTTCAATATCAACGCGTTGGCATCTTGCGCGTTGCTCAACTCGAAAATTAGTTGGCAACCCGATTTTTTTGTCAACTCAGTCAACTAATGTAAACACAACAAATGCGTTGACGTTGGATATCAATTGTTGATATAGCTAGAATTGACGCTGCATCAACTAGTGTAAATGCACCATAAGGGTAACGCAATCAGCAGTTCCGTTATATGACGCAGTAGAATTCGGAAAACTTGTGACGTCACTAGTATCTTTGTTTACATTTTTTCGACTCGCACTATGAGGTGCGGTGCATGTTTTTCGGAATGAAATTTTTAATTTGATTGCCCGTTTCTCCCGTGAAATTAATATAAAGTTCAATGAATCTAATTTATAGTTTTATGTATTTTTCTTGAAATATTGTACTTATTATTAAGAAACTTATTTAAAGTATTGATAGAAAAATACATTCCACAAAACTCCAGCCATTTCTGGACAGTAGTTAGGTTTTTGGGAAAATGGAAAAACCTTTTGTTATTTTCTTTGTATTTTACGCTGTATGTATTTTTGCAATTAGTAACTGCGCACTTCATTTTCACTTTACAAAAAGCACTGCAAAACGACAAAGCACACACGACAAAAGCAACAAACTAAGTGATACAGCATGCAAATTTAAGCACGAATAGCAAAAAGAGTGACCATCGTACTGAGAGAGCAACAGCTGATCGGAAACCGTTAACTTTTTTTTGCGCACCAATACATGCATGGCTGATTGCGTTACCCTTAGTCTGTATACCGTGCATTCAAGGAAAAGTCTAAATTGCCAAACTCAAGCTCTTTAGCAAAACAACAGAAACGAAGTGCGGCAACATATAATTTTCGTCACTCGCATCGCACACTTTGCGATCAAAACAAAAGCCTAAACAATGATGGCCGACTTTGATTCCTTGCTACTTCCCTACGCACCAGCTGATTTTCAAATAGCTGGCAGAATAAGTTGGCAAGGCAGAGAGAAAAATTATTTGTATACTCAAATGAGTATAGGTCTGAACGTTTTCTGTTAAAGTGGCGGGCTCTGAATTCCTCTCTGTTAGGTATATACTCGTTGTAGCTATAGACGTTGATGCTGAATGCGTTAGCATGCATTTCGTTCGTTCTTGTAGCGGGTCTGCATGCACGAAATCATCGTTTGGTTCTGCCTTAAGCTGACATTGTAAACCCTCCTGAATCGTTGAGTCAGTTATGAAAAGGGTTTTTCCAGCCATTGATATTTGTGAATGTAGTACGTTTATTATGCATAAGCATAAGTGTATATTTGAATATTTCAGTTCTTAAATCAAGTGGGCTTATTATACTCGTTATCGAAGGTAAAGAGTATATTGGTTTTGCAAGTTTTTTCCACACCCTTCAAGCTAGAGACTTGAAACTTTCCAATACACTTTATCAATGGGATAGTAAATTAAAGTGTCAAGATGGGGGTTCTACGATAACTGGGGGGCTGGCAAATCGATAAATGCGATAACTCAAAACCGATGAATCCACATATTCCGCACATCCTTACAGCTAGAACTACCAAATTTGGTAAGAAGATAGCTACTAGCAACCTCCAAAAAAGAACATCAAAAATTTGGATGCCACATCCACCCATACCGCCCCAGCCCCCCCTTTCCACACCTTTTACAAACTTTGAGCTAGAGTCACCCAATTTGGTATGAAGATAGCAGTTGACATTCCACAAAGATCTGCAGCACAAATTTGGATGCCACACCCACCCAATCCGCCCCCAGCCCCCCTTTCCCCACCTTTTACAAACTTTGAGCTAGAGTCACCAAATTTGGAAGGAAGATAGCTGGTGGCATCCCCATCTGCATGGGAGAATATTTTAGGCAGCGTACACCCATGCCGTATCCGTACCCCTTTGCAATCAAGCCTCTTTTAACCGGTTTTTTAATACTGGTAACGAGTATACCGCAGTCGGCTGCGTCCGACTGCAACGTTTCCACTTGTTTTTATTTTTAAGTTTTTCAGTTTAATACTTAATTAAATAATTAACATTGTCAAAATAGTTGCTTTCATTCTCAAAACTTTCTTTAATAAAGAATTTGCGATCTTAGAATGTTTTGAGGTTGATTTTTTCGTTGCTGTTCAAGATGTGACACCGAAATGTTTTGACCTTAGGTTGAAATTCTTGATTTTCTTTTAGTTAATAGAATATGTTATTTTAAGCTTCAATATGTGTGTGTATTAATATTGATTTTTGCGCTTTGTTACATAATGTTGCATAATGTTACATAGGGGACTCATTTAATAAGCACAAAATAACGTGGACCTGTGTTGTCGAGATAATGTACGAAAGTGAGCTTTATTTTAAAAATAAAGGTCCCTTGCAAGAGCTATTTTTTTATTCAAATTTCAATGTCAACATAGTGCACATTTACACGCTGAAGTTTTTTCATGAATTTTCTCTTTGAATCTTTGGTTTGTTGGCAAGGGGAGTAGAGGGGTAAAAATTTCAAGCAAAAATTCACTACTTGTTAAGTCGTGAATTTTGTTTCTAATTTTGCTTTGCCTTATTCCGATACAATGTAAACACAGAGTTGCACTGTGTTTAATGTGAAAAATAAAGTTATTGATACGAAATATCTTACAAGCAAATTTTAGCGCAAATAGTAAATATATTGTTGTGTTTTATAAATTATTAATAGAAATGTTTTGGACGAAAGAATTAATTGAACTGGTGTTATCTGTGTATGTTTACCGACCATAAATTTAAACCAGAGTTGCATTTTCAAATGAAAAATTTCACTGAAAAACTTCAGCGTGTAAATGCGACTTGAATTACGAAGAAGTTTTAAAACAGAATGAAAAATAACTTCATGAAAAAACTTCAGGGTGTAAATGGGGTCTTAAATAAACTTTTCAGAAAACATACATATTTATACTATACTATACTATACTATATACTATTATAGCAAGTGTTAAGCAATCAATTAAGTGCACTGAACAAAAGTTTATATTTCAGTTTCACATAAACTATTATTTTTTGGATGACAAAAAAGAAACGAAGATTTAAACTTAAAATTATATTCATTGGTCATCCAGCTTGAACACTTAATCAGTTCAGTAAGACATACTTTAAACAAGTGGAAACTTTGCAGTCGGACGCAACCGACTGCGGCATACTCGATACCAGTATTAAAACCGGTAAAAAGAGGCCTGATTGCAAAGGGGTACGGATGCGGCAGGGGTGTACGCTGCCTTAAAGATTTTCTGATGTAGATGGGGATTCCACAAGCTATCTTCCTTACAAATTTGGTGACTCTAGCTCAAAGTTTGTAAAAGGTGGGGAAATGGGGGGCTGGGGGCGGTATGGGTAGTTGTGACATCAAAATTTTTGATGCAGATCTTTGTGAAATGTCAATTGCTATCTTCATACCAAATTTGGTGACCCTAGCTCAAAGTTTGTAATAAGTGGGAACAGGGGGGGTTGGGGGCGGTATGGTTGGGCGTGGCATCCAAATTTTTGATGCAGATCTATGTGGAATGTCAATTGCTATCTTCATACCAAATTTGGTGACTCTAGCTAAAAGTTTGTAAAAAGTGAGGTAAGGGAGGCTGAGGGTGGTATGGGTGGGCGTGGCATCCAAATTTGTGATGCAGATCTTTGTGGAATGTCAGTTGATATATTCATACCAAATTTGGTGACTCTAGCTAAAAGTTTGTAAAAGGTGGGGAAAGGGGGGCGAATCGGGTAGGCGTGGCTCCAAATTTTGGCTCCAAATTTGATGCAGATTGTTGGGGGTCGTTGCCAGCTATCTTCCTACCAAATTTGGTGGCTCTAGCTCCACAACTCTGGAAGATACACGCATTCCCGTTTTTGACGAAGCGTTGAGGTGGATGGGGGCGGCTAGGGCAGTATTTGATGCAGTTTTTGAGGGGTCATCATCACCTATCTTGGCACCAAATTTGGTGGCTATAGCTCAAAAACTGTGGGAGATATATGCTTTATTGACTTTAAAATGCGGGGGGGCTGGCGGCGGAATGGGTGGGCGTGGCTCCAAAATTTTTGATGCAGTATTTCGAGGGTTTCTAATAGCTATCTTCTTACCAAATTTGGTAGTTCTAGCTATAAGGATGTACGAAATATGTGGATTTATCGGTTTTGAGTTATCGAATATATCGATTTGCCAGCCCCCCAGTTATCGTAGAACCCCCATCTTGACACTTTAATTTACTATCCCATAGATAAAGAGAATTGGAAAGTTTCAAGTCTCTAGCTTGAAGGGTGTGGAAAAAAGTTGCGAACATACAGACGGACGGACGGACAGACGGACGGACACCATGACGGACATTGCACAAACTCAATCTACTCTTTACCTTCGGTATCGAGTATAATAAAGCATGATAAAAAAGTTGTTTAGTGAGCTGGTGACTTAAGCTAAATACTTTGTACGATGCACGCACTCCCATTTTTGAAGAGGCGGTGGAACGTGGGGCTTAGTTTGGGGACGTGGCATCAAAATATTTGTTAAAGAGCGTTGTTGGATGCCACCAGCTATTTTCCTTCCAAGTTTTGTGACTCTTTCTCAAAAAGATATACGCATAGCAGTTCATAAAAGGGTGGGTGGCTGGGGGCGCATTCCCGCTTTTAACGATGGGGTGGGCTGGCTAGAGCGGTAAATGTGGGGGACACAAGCAGATATGTCCTTACAAAATTTGGTAACTCTGGCTGTAAGGATGTGGGAATTATGTGGATTTCTCGATTTTTAGCTATCGAATTTATTGATTTACCAGCTCCCCAGTTGGCGTAGAACCCTAATCCCTACACTTCATCTGTCCCGGCCATACAAAAATATTTTTAGTCAAAGTTTCAAGTGTCTAGCTTTACGGGTGTCGAAAAAAAGTTGCGTTCATTCAAACGGACGGACGGACGGACACTATGATGGACATTGCCCAAAACCAATATCACTCTTTGCCTTCAGTATCGAGTATGAAAACGCTCAACATTTCGTGCATATGGAAATTTATTGAAAGTGGCAATGGCATGCTCAATGTGAGGGCAGGGAAAGCAAAGAAGAGCTGATAGGTTGGTGTGTTCTTTGGGGGTCGTTGGCGGATATGTTTTGCTGCTTGAGTGAATTTTGTATATGTATTTTTATTTATTTATTTATAATAGTTAGATATAATAAACAAATTAACTCTAACTTAATTTCTAAAAGCACTGGCTGCAAAGGCTTTCGGCTTGGTACTACGTCATTATTTAAATTTACATATTTACATTTTTATTTACATTATTTAAAATTTTTATTTTTTTTATAGGAGGTGGTACATATTTGTATTCTATTATTTTGGAGATGTTTTCTGGGGATGGGTTTGAAAGGTAGGATATTGGGCAGCTGCTTTGGAAGATTTGATTTCTAAAATGGGAGGTTGCGTGGCAGTTGGTAAGGACATGTTTAATGCTGAGGTCTACTGTTGAATGGCAGTTCGGGCAAGGTAAATGTTATCAGGGTTGTTGTAGTGTTGTTGTGTGAATCTTGTGTGTCCTAGTCTTAGTCTGATTATTAATTAATTTGGTCACTCTTTGGTTTATATCTTTTAGATAAAGAGTTGTGTTTGTTAAGGTTGTGTTTGATTGTTTGTACCATCTGTTGCAGTGTTCTAAGTTGTGTCTGAGCTTTTGCGCTAGTCTCTTCGCAAGGAATTTGTTTATGTCTGTAGTGTTGTAGTTAGGGGTGCAGTGAAGGGGCATATTAACTGTAAATTTGGCTGTCTTGTCGGCTAGCTCGTTTTCCTTCAATGCCGCAGTTGCCTGGTATCCAAAAGATTTTTACTTTCGGGGCAGTTTTGGAAAGGAGGGATCTAATGCTTATAGGATATAGATTGCTGTTGTTGATGTTGCGGATGGAGTTAATTGATGCGAGAGAGTCAGAGCAAATGGTGAAGTTGCCAGTTCTTTTCTGAATTAGTTTGATTGCGTCAAGGATGGCTATGGATACGGCTGATAGGATGGATGAGTAGTGGGGTACAAGGCATCTTTTAAGGATTTCATTTTCGGTGGTGATGGCAAAGGTGGCTGTGTTATTTTGCAGGGAACCGTCTGTGTATATGAATGTGTGATTGTTGTACTTGTCTTTGAGTTCAAGGAATTGTTGTCTGTATATGCTTGGTGGTGTGTTGGGTTACCTAAATTTCTGTAGTGTAGGGTTGATAAGGGAAGGGGGGAATGTCCATTGGGGAGTGATTGACTTGTTCGGAAGGGGGAGATACGGAATGTTGTGTTCTTTGCATAAGATAATAATTTTTTCTAGCGTTGACGTTAATTTCCTTCTTTTTTTTGCCTACTTTTTGTTTAATGTTTTTGTGAAGTGGAGAGTTTGAGCTGTGTAGCAGTGTTTTGTAGGTTTTGTTTGTGATAAGGGCTCTTTTTTGTTCTATTGTGGGTATATTTGCTTCAAAAAGCAGGTTGGGGATGGGGGTTGAGCGTAGTGCTCCCAGTGAAATGCGAATTGCGGCGTTGAATAGAGACTTTAGTTTATTTAGTGATGATTTGGGGGCATGGCCGTAGATATAAAGTGCGTAGTCTATTTTCGACATTAAGGTTGATTTTGTTATATTTATAAGTGTGTGTGTGTTGCAATTTAGCTTAGGATTTGATAGGCATTTAATAATGTTAGGTTTGTTATTTAAGGCTGGTTGAATTTGTTTTATGTGTGAGTCCCATCTGTATTTATAGTTTATTGTTAGTCCTAAGATTTTAAGGTTGGGAACTGAGGGAATCGGGGTGTTGTTGCATGAAATGTTGCATGTGCAGTTCTGCTTACGGCAAATGTGGAGGTGTTGGCATTTTTCAAATGATAATGATGCTCCTGAATATGAGCACCATTCGTGAATATTTGAGAAGAGGGTGTCGAGGTTGTATGTTTGGTTTTTCTGTCTGTTGAGGGGAATAATTAAGAAAAAATCGTCGGCATAGGCGCTGAATTGTATTTCTTTTTTTAGGCTTATGATGGTTGAGAGTCTGTTGTAGGCAATTAAAAACAGAATGACTGATATTGGCGATCCTTGGGGGATGCCGTTGTGGAGTGGGTATGGGCAACTTATTATATTTTTGATTTTCAACCTTATTTTTCTTTTTGACATAAAGTTTTTGACGAAATTTGTTATTTTTGGTCCTACTTTCCAGCTGATTAGTTGATCGATTATGGAGTGCACTCCGACTCTGTCGAAGGCCTTTGAAAAGTCAAGGGCGATGACAGAGGTGTGCTTTTTAGTTTTAAGCGACCTGGTTATCAGGTGGTCGGCTAGGAGCAGACCGTCTGCAACCGATTTGCCGTGTTTGAAACCTGATTGGTTTGGATGTAAAAAGTTATTATGGGTTACAAACCACCATAACCGTTTGGCTATTATTTTTTCTAGGGTTTTGGAAAGGCAGCAGTTAAGGGAGATTGGTCTATAGCTGGTGATTATTGTTTTGTTAGATTTGGGTTTAAGTATGGGGATGACTAGGCTGGTTTTGTAGGATTGCGGGATGAAATTGTTGAAAATAGTGTTAAATAGGGCTGTGATTCTAGTTTTTAGTGCGTAGGAGGTGTTTTTGATCATAGGGTATGATATTCTATTGAGACCAGGGGTTGTCCCTTTAAGGGAGTGTAATGCTGCTGAAAGCTCTATTAGTGTGATATCAGATTCTATTGTTTGTGCTGTCGAACTGTGTATGTAGCTGGTTAATTTATCTGCGTATTTGTTGGCGGTGAAGTTTTGGTCGAAGTTTTCGTCCTTGGAGATATCTGACCAGTGTTCGGCAAAAAGATGGGCTATTTGGGTTGTATCTGTCGTGAGCGCGTTGTTATTTATGTCTGCGATACAGTGTATGGATTTAGTTTGGTTAAGTCCGCAGAGCCGTCGGATATTTGCCCAGATTTTGTCTGTGGGGGGTATTGGGTGTGATTGTGGACGTGAAATCTGTTGTAGCTTTGTTTTTTGATATTTTTAGCTCTCTCCGGAAGAGTGCGTTAGCTCGTTTGTATTTAAGGAGATTGTCGGTGTTGTTGGAGCGTTTGAAAATTTGCCAGGATTTAAATTTTTTTGCCCTGAGTTCAGTGAGGGACTTATTCCACAATGGGGTGTTTTTGTTGTAGTGGTGTGGGGTTGTCTGTGGGATACTGAGATGGGCTGCTTGTAGAATTATTTTGCTGATAGTTGCAGCTTCTTTATTGATGTTGGAGCTTATAGGTATGAGTTCGTTGAATTCTTCCGTTAATTTTGTGAAATAAGGCCAGTCTGCTAACTTTGTTTTAAAAAGGGGGCGAGAAAAGTTAGTTGTCGATGATTGAGGGAACAAGGAGACTAGGATTGGAAAGTGGTCACTTCCATGGAGGTCGTCGACTATTTTCCAGTTAGTGAAGGGGGTGAGTTGGGGGGAGCATAATGAGAGGTCTATGTGGGTGAATGTATTGTGTGTTGAAAAGTGGGTTGGTGAGCCGTCGTTAAGTATGGTGAGGTTGGTGTTTTGGAAGAATTTGGCTAAGATTCTGCCTCTCCTGTTAGCTTGAGGTGATCCCCAGCAGTGATGCCAGCTGTTGAAGTCGCCTAGTATAATTTGGTTGGTGTTGGTTTTATGCGTTTCAAAGTTGTCGTTTAATCTTTTAAGTGAAAAGGTTTTGTTGGGAGGGATGTACGTTGAGAGTATTCTAATTTTTGTTTTGGACATAATATCTACTCCAAGAGTTTCTTAGTGGTAAGGTTTGTTTGTCTGTGTATGTTGAATAGACTTGTGCACTAATATGGCTACCCCACCAAATCGGTTGGTGGCGGTGTTGGTGTAGATTTGGTAATTTATTGGGACGGGGATGGGGGTGTTTGTGTTGTAATGGTGGATTTCTTGGAGGCAAATAATTTGTGGTGAGTGTTTTTTTATTATGGTTAAGAGTTCGTTGTAGTTGTTAGTGAACCCCTTGATGTTCCATTGTAGTATTATGAGTGACATTTTGGGTACTGTGGTTTTAGTTTGATTTAAGTTAAGCAAAAAGTAAGTTAAGTTTAGGTTAGGGGCAAAATTAATTTTAATTATTATTTAAATGGAGTCGCTTTCGCTACTGATTGCGTACTTGTTCTTGTTTGAGGGTTTGGCTTTGATTTTTATACCCTTAACCCATAAAATGGGTAAATAAGGGTATAATGGTTTTGTGCAAAAGTATGTAACAGGCAGAAGGAAGCTTCTCCGACCCTATAAAGTATATATATTCTTGATCAGCATCAATAGCCGAGTCGATTTAGCCATGTCCGTCTGTCCGTCCGTCTGTCCGTCTGTCCGTCTGTATGAACGCGTGGATCTCAGAGACTACAAGAGCTAGAGACTTCAGATTTTGGATATAAGTTCTCCTATACCGTGAGCAGAACAAGTTTGCTTCAAATTATCGATAACTATTCTGGTTTCCGATATACACATAATATCGATAACAAAAAAATATCGAATTTGGAAAATGTAAAAATGAGGGTTGAAAGAATGGGTAACGATAAATCTTTTCTGAAAATTTCATCCAAATCGGTTAAGAAACACCGGAGATATCGAGCTTAATCGATTGTTTGTTGCAACTGGGTTCAGAGTATCTTCTAGTCGGGCTCTCCCGACTAGAGCCTTCTTACTTGTTGTACTTGATTTGGTTGTTTTGAAATTGGTAGAGAGGTTGTTAGACTTATCTTTGGAATATAATTTGAGTTTTAAGTCTTCGGTGAGGAGTGAGGTGTATGGCTTGTTTGCTGTGTTGGTGTGGTGGGTATTGTCGGTATCCATGTCTTCTAGTTCGGTCAGGCTGGGTCGCTGTATCGCTGCTGGTGGTGGTGTTTTGGTTGACGGTGTTGTGTGGGATGCTGGATTGGGTGTACCTTGCCCATGGGGTGTCGGTGCAGCCAAGATGGTTTGTTGAGTTGTTCCGGATAGATTTAGTGCAGTTTTGTGGTCTATTTTTTTCTGTGATTTTGATAGCAGTTAGTTCTTGTTGTTTTAGGAATGCCGGGCATTTGCGATTGAGGGGACTGTGTTGGTGGTCGATGTCGGGGTTGTTGTTGCAGTTCAGGCAATTTTAGCGTTTGAGCAGTTTATGCATGTTTCTATGCCTTTGCATACTATAGTTGGGTGACCAAAGCGGAGGAATTTTCTGCAACGTAAGGGTAGTGGTATGTACTGACGCACGCGAACCGTTTCATAGCCGATTCTTAGTTTTTCGGGGAGATTTATTGTACTAAAAGTAATTATAATAAGTCCAGTTTCTGTTAACGTGATGTTGTTTGTTTCCTTCGGTGCTTGTGTTAGTTGGTTGTTTATTTTTAGATTTTCCTTACTTCAATTACATTTTGTGCTTTTAATTCTTGCAATATTTCGTTTTCGGCAATGCCGCGCAGTTCGTTGCAATAAATGACTCCCTTGGTGGAGTTTAGAGTTTTGTGTTCGGAGACAGTGATTGCTATTGTAGTCATCATTATACTCGCTACCGAAGGTCAAGAGTATATTGGGTTTGTTTAATTTAAGTCATGGTGTCCGTCCGTAGGTCCATCCGTCCGTATGTTCGCAACTTTTTTCCACACCCTTCAAGCTAGAGACTTGAAACTTTCCAATTCTTTTTATCTATGGGATAGTAAATTAAAGTGTCAAGATGCCACAACCACTCATACCACCCGCAGCCCCCTTTCCACACTTCCTACAAACTTCGAGCTAGAGTCACCAAATTTGGTATGAAGATAGCAATTGACATTTCAGAAAGATCTGCATCAATAGTTCGGATGCCATGCCCACCCATACCACCCCCAGCCCATCTTTCTCCACCTTTTACAAACTTCGAGCTTGAGTCACAAAATTTGGGATGAAGATAGCAATGGACATCCCACAAAGATCTGCATCAAAAATTTCGATGCCACGCCCACCCATTCTACCCTCAGCCCCCCTATCCCTACCGTTTACAAACTTTGAGCTAGAGTCACCAAATTTGGTATGAACATATCAATTGACATTCCACAAAGATCTGCTGCAAAAATTTGGATGCCACACCCACCCATACCACCCCCAGCCCCCCTTGATCAACATTTTACAAGCTTTGAGCAAGAGTCACCTAATTTGGTATGAAGATCGCAATTGACATTCCACAAAGGTCTGCAACAAAAATTTGGATGCCACACCCACCCAATCCGCCCCCAGCCCCCATTCCCCACCTTTTACAAACTTTGAGCTAGAGTCATTAAATTTGGTATGAAGATATCAATTGACATTCCACAAAGATCTGCAGCAAAAATTTGGATGCCACACCCACCCAATCCGCCCCGAGCCCCCATTCCCCACCTTTTACAAACTTTGAGCTAGAGTCATTAAATTTGGTATGAAGATATCAATTGACATTCCACAAAGATCTGCAGCAAAAATTTGGACGCCACACCCACCCAATCCTTCCCCAGCCCCCTTTCCCCTTCTTTAACAAACTTTGAGCTAGAGTCACCAAATTTGGAAGAAAGATAGCTGGTGGCATCCCCATCTGCATCGGAGAATCTTTAAGGCAGCGTACACCCATGCCGCATCCGTACCCCTTTGCAATTAGGCCTCTTCTTACCGGTTTTAATACTGGTAACGAGTATACCGCAGTCTGTTGCGTCCCACTGCAACGTTTCCACTTGTTTAAAGTTTTAATAGTTTAATTGCTTGTAATTTTTTTTCGTTTTAATTAAGTGTGAGGCGTCTTTTGTTTTTTTGCATGTCTCAACTTCCCCATCGCAAGCGAAGTCTATTGTTTTTTTGATAACAAACGGTGAAACGTTTTCGAAAGTGTTGTTGTCGTTTCTTTTTATTGTTATGTATTTGGGTTCGCCTAGGTTTGTGCTGTTGGGTCTTACCCCGTATGTTCTTATGTCAGGTGGTTCGTTTATGTTGGTTGTTGTTGGGCAGATGCCTGCGGTTACTGTTGATGTTGTTTGATCTCAGTGGTGTTTGGTTTTGTTTGCTGTTTGTCGCGGTTTTTGAATTTGCTGTAACACGTCTTATCTCTGCAGAGGTTGAAGTGGTACTGATGTATTTTTATACTCTGGCACTAAAGGTAAAAAGTTTATTTGTTTTGTGCAATGTCCGTCTGTATGAACGCAACTTCTTTCGAAACCATGAGTTTAGAGACTTAAAGCTTTGCAAATATCTTTATCTATAGGCTGTATGTTCGCAAGTTTTTTCCACAGCCTTCAAGCTAGAGACTTGAAACTTTCCAAATATCTTTATCTATGGCATAGTAAATTAAAGTGTCCAGATGGGGGTTCTACGATAACTGGGGGGCTGGCAAATCGATAAATTCCATAGCTCAAAACCGATAAATCCACATATTTCGCACATTCTTACAGCTAGAACTACAAAATTTGGTGTGCAGATAGCTACTAGCAACCCCAAAAAAACTGCTTCAAAAACTTTGGAGCCACGCCCACCCATTCCAACCCCAGCCCTCCCCCGCATTTTTAAGTGAGAAAAGCCTAAATCTCCCACAGTTTTCGAACTAGAGCCACCAAATTTGGTGCCAAGATAATTGTTGATAGCCCCCCAAAAACTGCAAAAAACTTTGGATGCCACAACCACTCATACCACCCGCAGCCCACTTTCCACACTTCCTAGAAACTTCGAGCTAGAGTCACCAAATTTGGTATGAAGATAGCAATGGACATCCCACAAAGATCTGCATCAAAAATGTCGATGCCACGCCCACCCATTCTACCCTCAGCCCCCCTATCTCTACCGTTTACAAACTTTGAGCTTGAGTCACCAAATTTGGTATGAAGATAGCAATGGACATTCCACAAAGATCTGCATCAAAATTTTGGATGCCATGCCCACCCATACCGCCCCCAGCCACCCTTTCCAAATCTTTTACAAAGGTAGAGTCACCAAATTTGGTATGAAGATAGCAATTGACTTTCCACAAAGATCTGCATCAAAAATATGGATGCTACGCCCACCCAAACCACCCCCAGCCCCCCTTGATCAATCTTTTACAAACTTTGAGCTAGAGTCACCAAATTTGGAAGGAAGACAGCTGGTGGCATTTCCATCTGCATCGGAGAATCCGTAGGGCAGCGCAAACCCCTGCCGCATGCGTACCCCTTTGCAATCAGGCCTTTTTATACTCGTTACCGAAGTGTAAAGAGTATATTGGTTGTGTGCAATGTCCGTCATGTTTTCTGTCCGTCCGTATGTGTGCAAGATTTTTCCACACCCTTCAAGCTCGAGACTTGAAACTCTCCAATTCTCTTTATCTATGGGATAGTAAATTAAAATGTCAAGATAGGGGTTCTACGATAACTAGGGGGCTGGCAAATCGATAAATTCGATAACTCAAACACGATAAAGCCGCATATTTCGCACATCCTTACAGTTAGAACTACTAAATTTGGTAAGAAGATAGCTACTAGCAACCCCCAAAAAACTGCATCAAAAGTCTGAATGCCTCGCCCACTAATACCGCCCTAGCCACCCCATCCGCCCCAACGCTTCGTCAAAAACGGGAATGCGTGTATCTTCCAGTGTTGTGGAGCTAGAGCCACCAAATTTGGTAGGAAGATAGCTGGTATTGACCCCCAAAGAACTGCAACAAATTTTTGGAGCCACGCCCACCCATTCCACCCCCTTTTCCCCACCTTTTACAAACTTTGAGCTAGAGTCACCAATTTTGGTATTATTATTATTGGACGTAGATAGCAAATTTTGAAGGAAGATAGCTGGTGGCATCCCCATCTGCATCGGAGAATTTTTAATGCAGCGTACACCCCTGCCGCATCCGTACCCCTTTGCAATCGGGCCTCTTTTTACCGGTTTTAATACTGGTAACGAGTATACCGCAGTCGGTTGCGTCTGACTGCAACGTTTCCACTTGTTAAGCTTGAGTTTGGGGGCAAGCAAGTTGGCGACGGCCCAAAAATATCCATCAAACAATCTTTGAAAGCAGAGCCCACCCCAGCCGCCCCAAAACTCCTCCTTTGCAACTTCTTACCTCCCGTTTTTATACCCTGAACCCATAAAATGGGTAAAAAGGGTATAATGGTTTTGTGCAAAAGTATGTAACAGGCAGAAAGAAGCATCTCCGACCCCATAAAGTGTATAGATTCTTGATCAGCATCAACAGCCGAGACGATATAGCCATGTCCGTCTGTCCGTCTGTATGAACGCGTGGATCTCAGAGACTACAAGAGCTAGAGACATCAGATTACGTAAAATAAGCTTTCCTATACCATGAGCAGAACAAGTTTGTTTCAAATTATCGATAACTATTCTGGTTTCCGTTATAAACAAGCAATCGATTACAAAAAAATATCTAATTTGGAAAATGTAAAAATGGGGATTGAAATAATGGGTAACGATAGAACTTTTTTGAAAATTTCGTCCAAATCGGTTAAGAAACACCGGAGATATCGAATTTAATCGATTGAAGCTAAGTCAGTATACCAAAGTCTTATATAAATTTAATATATTTATTGCAACTTGGTTCAGGGTATCTTCTAGTCGGGCTTTCCCGATGAGAGCCTTCTTATACTTCTATCAGCGTATAATACAGTCGGTTGCGTTCGACTGCAAAGTTTTTACTTGATTATAAAATAGAAGAGATGCTTTGCGTATATGAGTGCAAAAGGTAGGCTGTTAACGGGATTTATGCCGGGTGGTTGAACCTGTCAACACGGTGCTGATATAAACATGCCGAAAAGTCCTACCCACACACACACACATGGACGCACGCACACACGCAAGCACACACACACACACACACACACAGACACAAACACAATCACACATAACGCACTCACAATATTTGTTTGCACATGTTTGTTGCATGTGTTTGACGTTAACAATTAAATCACTCAAGTGCGCTTATGCTTTTACACACACAAACACAGACTCCATATACATATGTATGTGCTTACGACAGCCATTAAACATATAAAATTTTGAACTGACAGAAAGAGCGATAGAGAACAGCATAATATAAGCAGATGACTGCCGCTGTTTTTCGAATGGTGCAATAAGCGACACGAGAACTTTCTTAATGAAATTTAAATTCGTATGCTTTAGAAAAATTTATATGTAAATCGCTTTAATGAAGTCGTATCTGCATTTTGCATTCTCAAATTAGACTCATTGTGGGCTTCTTTTGCTCTATTTTAATTACACGTTCCTTGTGGACAAGAGTTTCATCGTTTTATGCGACATCTCTGTAAATAGAAAATAAAAATAAAATCAATGCGCTTAACCTAGATATGTTATGAATGGCATTGATGCGGATGATGAAAAGCCTTTAAGCAGTTTTAGTCAAGGGATGGAAGTGATGCACAAATTCAAATAAGCTTACTTAAAACTTGCTTTGAGACAGATTAGAACGAGGTTTTCGGTTGTGTTTTGTAGGCTTAGTAGCTCACTGTCACAGCTTGTGATTAACAAGAAGCATAACGTCATGCAAATTATAAATACATTTTATGAGGCCTCTGTCAATAGTAAGGCAGAAGTGCTAATGGTGGATACCCCATTTATTTATTTACATAAAACTGTCAAAAATCAACGTAAACTTATGCTTAACTGTTAGTATCCTTGGAAAGCTAGTTCAATTTCGAATCGATCTATCTAAGGCAATATATACCTTTCTTTAATTTTTAGAATCCGTTGTCGACTAACACTCATCGCGAGCAGACGTCCGCTTCTTACGCGCAATCGCAGTCTTATCAGTTCTATTTCTTCTTTTTTTTTTCTTATCTCTGTTTTGATAAACCACGACACAGATTATTTTGTTCTCTCGACCACGCGTGAACGTTAATTTGACTTAAAGCCAAGAGGTTTTCTGTCTGGTAACCATGCCCCCCGGGCCTCCCAACCTGGGGGACAATCGGTACAGTTTACTGTCCGAAAGTCCCAAACCTAAGAGAAGTAAACGGCAATTTACTACGTTATACAATGAATTCCCGGACCTTCCCACTTCCACCAGCCCCAAGTATATAACCATCTCTTCCACAAACAGTGTCAAAAAATTATCTGAATATTCATGCTTTGCTGTACACAGAGCTCTTGAATTAATATCCAAAAACTATGTCTCAATATCCGACCTAAAAGATGGTAACCTACTTATGCTCGTTTACTGCGAACAAGATGCGAATAAATTCTTAAAGGCCACGGAACTTCCCAGCATTTGCCAAATTGAGTGTAAGCTTCACGAATCCCTTAACTATGTTACAGGAACAATATATGCTCCCTACTTCAAGAATGTTCCCGAAGAGGAAATAGTAAAAGAGCTCAGTGCTCAAAAAGTAACTTCTATTTACAAATTTACCACCCAAAAGGATGGCACTCCACAGCCTTGTGGTCTCATGCTATTGACCTTCGAATTATATCATTTGCCGTCAAAGATTGATATATGCTGGCACTCAGCTAAAGTTAATGAATATATTCCTAACTCTATGAGGTGCAAAAATTGTCAAATTCTTGGACACACTTTGAAGCACTGTAAAAACAACCCGGTTTGTAATGCATGCGGGCTCGCACCTCATGAGAGCGAATGTACGCGCACAAAATGCATAAACTGCACAGGCAATCATGCAGCCTCAGATAAACAATGCCCCGCATTCAAAGAGCAAAAGGAATTGCTGAGATTATAAACAAATAAGAAGTGCTCCATGCGTGAAGCCAAAAACATCTTGAAAGCTTCCCTCCCCAAGCCACATAACCCTGCCAGCTTTGCAGCCGTAGTTGCAGAAAACACAAATATTAATAACAATACCAAGCATACCAAGACTCTCAATCAAAACAAACCCGAAAACAAGCCAGCCCCTCGCGTCTCTGCCGACGCCTCGACTCCGTCTGTTCTATCAGCATCTACTTCTAATTATTAAACTACCCAACTACCCAAACACGTTACCAAACACACTACTGAAGACAATTTATCTTCTTTCCTTAACAAACTCAACAACAAAAATTCAACACCAAACCAAAATGAAACGCCAACTGGCGCTCAAAATACAGCAAAGTTACCAACAACGAATTCAACATCGAATAAATCAAATAACAACAAAAAAACGATTCCATCTGACCCAGATGATTCAATTAAAAATATAGTTTTAAAACAACCAAAAAAAAATCAAAACAATTACCACTGACTCATCCCTCTCGGACGAGTCAATGGATTGATAATCAACCCCCTTAATCCCAATCCTTCTCTGAGAGCATATAACTCAGTCCAATTCTCTATTATCCAATGGAACATAAATGGATATTATAATAATTATAATGAATTAGAAATATTGATCTCTAGCAAAAACCCTGATGTTATATGTCTCCAAGAAACGCACATACCGGCCTCAAGCTCAAACCCAATTACCCCAAAAAAATATATAGGCTACTTTGCCAACTTTCCCAGAACGTCAAATGCCAAACAAGGCGTAGCTATTCTGGTGATAAGACACATACCACATACTCATTTAACAACACTTTACAATTCAAATATTTTGTACAATAAGCTGGAGCTCAACTTCAATCAACGCTAACAAATCGTCAATATTTATATCCCACCGGACCTCCCATTTTCCACAAATGATCTCACAAATATTATAACGAATTGTAGCCCACCATTATTGATACTTGGCGACTTTACCTCTTGGGATACACTGTGGGGCTCAAGCTCTTCAAACTCCAGAGGAAAAAATTAATTGAAGCCATTAATAGATCAAATTTAGCCCTCTTAAATGATGGGACTGCTACTCATTTTTTTACACACAGAACATTCTCTCATGTCGACCTCACATTTGTGACATGCTCCCTTATACCTCATTGTACTTGGTCGGTGCTCGCCGATCTTTACGGAAGCGACCACTTCCCCATAACAACCCTCATAAAAAACTTCCCAAAACCCCATGGTTTTGATTTTCCCCCAAATACAAAACAGAGCTGGCTAACTGGGAAATGTTTCAGGCAGTTTGCCAAGAACATACACAATACCAGAGTTCTTCAAACATTCAATAAGAAGTGGCTAGATTAACAACGGCCATAAGAACAGCTGCTAATTTAGCAATACCCCAAACCAAACCATTTGTTCACCAAAGAACTTGCTGGTGGAACAGCGAACTTAATGCCATTCAAAATAACAAACAAAAGCTTTGGCAAGAATACAGACGTAAAATGTCTCCGTCCTCCCTGTTAAGTTACAAAAAAGCTAACGCTTATTTTAAGTATCGCGTGAAGCAAGCAAAAAGAGAGAGTTTTAGAACTCTCACATCTAGAATATCTCCAGTATCCACGACAAAAAAAAAATATGGGCAGATATAAATATGCTAGTTGGTGTACTCCGGACCCAAGTCTCGGCTATTATGTCAGAACATGGATTATTAACCGCCACTTCGAATTTGCAAGAACCTGGCCTAAATACTCCATGGACGAAAACTACAACGATAAATTCATTTCACTAAAAAACAGCTTCATTAACAATCCATTCCCTGGCAATCACTTGTCTGGCCCAGCCAGATCTGTAGACGCAGATCTCACTATGGCCAAATAAACCCATGTCCGAATTAAGTAGCTTTCGTCCAATTTCTCTCCTGTCCTGCATAAGCAAAACTGTTGAAAAAATTCTAGCGTCTAGGCTGATGTGGTTCATCGCCAAAAACAGACTTTTTAGCGACAACCAGTCCGGTTTCAAGCCGAAGCATAGCACTATGGACTCCCTGTTGCAAGTGCAACACTTTGTGTTGGATGCCCTTTCCACTAGAATCACGTGACCATTTTGGCCACTGATTTCGAAAAGGCTTTCGATCGCATCGGTGTCCATTCAATCCTTCAAAAGCTTCTGTCTTGGGGAGTGGGTCCAAAAGTCTTCAACTTGGTGAAAGCTTTTATGACCCATCGATCATTCAGAGCCAGATTTAAAAATAAGCTCTCAAACTACCACCATATTTACAATGGTATTCCTCAGGGATCGCCATTATCAGTGGTGTTATTCATTATTGCTTTCGAGCAAATTAACAAAATTGTACTTAAATATAAAATAGTTAAACTATTTATGTATGCAGACGACGCTTTAATTATAAGCAAACTGAAAGACTCAGAAAAATTAAATTCAATTCTTTGTAAGATTTTAGATGAAATAGAGACATGGGGTCAGTCCTCCGGGGCTACTCTGTCCCCCTCCAAATGTAAAACTATACACATATGTAAAAAACACTTCTGTACATATAATGGTCTCTGCTTTAATAACTTAATAATCGAACGTGTTCCGTTTCTAAAGATATTAGGTGATATATTTGAATCAAATTTTTCCTTCATTCATTTAAGACAAAGTTTATACAAGAAACTAAACATTATAAAATATCTAAATTGCAAAAAATCTCTTATCGATGTAAATACACTTATAGAAGTTACAAGAGCCCTGATATTGTCAAAAATCCATTATGGACTCCCCATTTTCGGGTGGACTGCTGCGTCCAACATAAAACTGTTTACTCCGGCATACCATACTGCGGTCCGACGAAGTATAAACGCCTTTCCAACATCTCCAACTAAATGCATTTTGGCTGAGGCAGGTTTGCCTTCGGTTGAATCTTTGATCAAAGAAGCCACTGCCAAGCTAATCCCAAAACTATACTGCACAAACAACCGGCACCTTCAAACTGAATTTCGCAAAATTACGCTACACCACAGAAAATACAGAATTCCGTCCACTCTACGTCGCTGTGCATCGTTATGCAAGGAACTCAACCTCATTCCTCCGCCAACCAGTAACACACCTCAATAACCCCCCCCCCCCTGGCTACTACGGTCTTCATCTCTCATCAATACACTGCGAAAACATCCAAAAAACTCCACTCCTAGCGAAGTCTATCGATGCGCCTTCGCAGAAGATTCATCCAAACTACGCCTTGGGAACTGGAATTGGTTGTTCACCGACGGAACTAAGAACCAAAACGTAACTGCATTCGCCTGCGTTGATACATCAGGTGCGACTATATCAGCCGGCTGGCTTCCTGACTATTGCTCGGGGTTTGCAGCAGAAGCAACGGCCATCCTTCATGCAGTTCGATTTGCCCAACGGCAAAAAGGACGATTCGTCATCTGTACGGAAAGCCTTTCTTCAATAGAAGCTATAAAAAACCTAAGCAACATGAACCCTATAGTGAGCAGCATCAGGGATGTTTGCTTCAAAGCACCAGCCAAAATTAAAATCTTTTGGGTTCCTAGCCACAAAGGAATATTTGGAAACGAATCTGCCAACGAGGCTGCCCAACTCGCATCACAATCGCCCCTATATACCTTCATACCCTGCATCGATAAAGATCATCTGAGAGCAATCAACTCGCACCTGAAACAGCTACAAGCACTAGACTGGAGTGCTTTCCAACACAGATACAAAGCAGCAAATTCTACTCGAGAGAAGATTAACTTTCAAAAAGATTGCAGCCGCACAAGCACCACCGCATTCTCCCGGCTACGCATGGGACACTACCAACTTACCCACGCCTACCTCCTTTCTGGCAACTCTCGACCCACCTGTCAACATTGTGGACAGGACTTAACCACAACCCACATACTTGACTTCTGCCCCGAATTTGATAATATCCGGCGCTCTATTTTTCACAACCAACCCCCATCTTCTGTACTTTCTACTATTAACAAAAAACAAATCGATAGAATCTCATCATTTTTAAGAAATTGCTACATATTTAATGACATATAACATATAATAACGACATATATAACATATAACGATAGGGTCTAAAGTCTTGTTACTAGTTTTCCCCTATTGCACTATTAGTTATAATATTATTTACTATTAAATGTATCATAGCTAATATATAAATAAATAAATATATAAAAATAATTTTTAGAAAGATATAAAACATTTAAAGAAAAAAGTCAAACTCACGATTTTCAAAAAAGTGTACCGATGGAGGACACTACCCTTTAGCTTGAGAAAATCCAGCCAATAAAATTAAATAAAATGCCATATTATTGTTATACTCATTACCGAAGGTAAAGAGTATATGGGTTTTGTGCAATGTCCACCATGTTGTATGTCCCTCCGTATGTGTGCAAGTTTTTTCCACACCCTTCAAGCTAGAGATTTGAAACTTTCCAATACTCTTTATCTATGGGATAGTAAATTAAAGTGTCAAGATTGGGGTTCTACGATAACACGCCCACTCATTCCACCCCCCTTTCCACACTTTTACAAGCTTTGATCTAGAGCCACCAAATTTGGAAGGAAGATAGCAATGGACATTCCACAAATTCGGAAGGAAGACAGCTGGTGGCATCCCCATCTGAATCGGAGAATCTTTAAGGCATCGTACACCCCTGCCGCATCCGTTCCCCTTTGTAATCAGGCCTCTTTTTACCGGTTTTATTACTGGTTACGAGTATACCGCAGTCGGTTGCGTCCGACTGCATCGTTTCTACTTGTTAAAAATCAAAATTATTAAAAACAGGCTTCGAACCACGATTGAAAAAACAGTCTATCAAAGCTTCTTTCCTGGGCATTGAATGTGATTTGCTTTGAGAACTGCGAAAAAAGCTCGGAAAGTTTCTTTCGTTAACGCTTAAATTAAATTTTTGATGATTCTTTTTGCTGATTATATTTATATGTTCTTTACATAATAAAAGAAACAATAAATAATTTATTGGAAAACTCAACTGAAATAAATTGTTAATTATATTAAAATAAAATAATTTGGGGAAAAAGGGCCTCCACTCCTTTGATGCCCCGAGGAATCCAGACCATTAAGTCCGGCTGTGCTCTAGCTCAATAAAAAGTAGAAGATATGGAAATTAATGATTTATAATGGCGGGTGGTAAGGGTCGGCGTGTCATTTCTGCTTCAGATCTTTGCGAGAAGTCACCAGCTATCTTCCTTCCGTGGTGCAAAATCCACGAGTTTTCTGCCCACAATTCTGGTCTCTTTCGGCGAATTGCTTCACGCAATCGTCTCATTACGCCCAAATAATGCTCTTTGTTAACTGTCTGGCCTTCTAGAAAAATTTCATGATACACCATCCGTTGTAATCCATGAAACCATTAGAATTGCCTTCTTTTATGATTGAAAACGTTCATCATCTTCGATGGACTCACGACTATTTTAGAGCCGCTCGATCCACAGGTAAACGACCGTTTTCTTTAGAGAATCGTTGCCGAAACACTTTTCTGGATCACATTCGATTCTTGAAGTTATTACAACATAATATATGTATGAGTGTGGCCAGATTATTTACAAGCTTACAGCACTAATACAATGACAATGACAAATACACCGATTTGAACGTATTTCAATACATTAAAACAAACAAAAAATAAAAATAATAGCAAACAACAAATTGTAGTTAATTACAATGGAGGTAAGTTAAATAAATTAACAGAATATAAAATGCAATAAGGTTAAACTAACACAACAGTCACATGCCGACTACTGAAGACCGACCATACGTGGTGAAGAGCCACATCCTGCTCGAGGTGCCCCTGCTCTAGACGAAATATGGCGGATCTAGAGAGGACAACTCGAAAAAACCCGTAATCACCGGTGTTACCATACCGTGCCCCTGTGATGAATGGCACTACGTTAGTGTGTCTTTTAACGGTGGCTTCCGGATACCTGGCACCTCCGGTCGTATAAGTGCCCGATCCGGGGTATGAGGCTCTGCCCCGGGGGATACTAACTTCCTCACTACTCGTGGGACCAACTTATGGAACTAAATAACGAAAATACGCCCCAAGAAGCAGGGTGCTCAAGCAGCCCCAAATCGAGTAACATCGAACCTATCCGGGAACCCGAAGAAGCTATGGACATCTGTTCATAAAGCTCCGGAACCGACACCATCACCAAGGAGGAGGAAGAAACCATTCTCGTCTCTCCAAAGGCTGAAAAAACTAAGTGGATCGCACTATCTGGCACCGCAAGGAAGAGGTTGCGCAGACACCTTGCGAACGGCATACCCATGGATGAGGCCAAAAAGCTCGCTCAGAAGGCTATGGATCCTCCTAGGGCAGTGCCCAGCATGAGTGGCGCTACCAACAAGCGAGGTAGATCAGCCAACACGACCCCAGAAGAGGTGTCGACTAATAGCGTTTTCGATTGTAAACAATAATGTAACCCTATAATAATGTTACACTTAAAAAATGCTGCCAAAACATTTTTTCAGTGCTGCCCTGGTGTTGCATTTTTAATGGGCACAATCGAACAAAAAAAGTGCAGTATGAAACAGCTGATATTCATAATCCCAAGCAACATCATGGAGGTTAAATCGCCGATTTGTAAACAAATTAATGGTAAGTTATTTTGAACAATATTACATTTTTTTAATAAATAATGTGTTTTTGCATGTAATATAATAGTTTGGACTGAAGGAGAGACCACCATTATGTTGGACAATTACGCCATTTATTTAGCGCAGGTTGGTCCAATGAAGCGCTTTAAAAATAAAAAAGAAATGTGGCAGCAACTAGCGGAAGACGTTGGCGGTAAAACAATGAAGCAATGTGAAGAGCGTTTCAATACCGTGATGAAACGAAAAAAAGCCGCCGTAGAAAATAATGGAACGTCTGGTGCAAAAAGACAGCGCGTTGATTTCCATAAGGAGCTAGACGCTATATGCGCATTGGACGACTCCATCGAGCCGGAGGTACAGCTCAGTAGCCAGAAAGTTATACTCAAAGAAAACAAAGCAGAGCCTGAAAAACAAAAGTTCCGTGCAGTCAGTTTGGCACAAAAACATGCAGAAATTTCAAAAGAAAAGGAAGAAAACAAAGAGCGTAGACACCAAGAAAAAATGAAGGCGGCTGACAGAATCTACAGTTTGCTGGAGAAAATCGTTGAACAAAACACAAAGAATTGATGCTTGTCAATAATATAAGAATTAATATAATGAATAAAATAATTTTGTTGAATTGTTAAAAGATGTTTGTATTTATGAATTAAAAAAAGATTTTTAATGGTTTCTCGCTTTGCTTTACCCAATTGCAGCAGAGCTGCATCGTTGCTATCACTACAGCTGTTTATTACAAGTATCTGATGTGAAGGGTCTTGTAATTCTTCGTCATGGTCTTGTAATTCTTCGTCTTGAAAATCATTATGGTCAATGCATAGATTATGCATTGCGCAGCATGCAATCACAAATTTTGCCATCAAATCCACATTGTGGAAATCCAATCGTAATAACTGTCGAAAACGCCCTTTTAATTTTCCAAATGCGTTTTCAATTTTTACACGCGTTGCGCAAAATTTGGTGTTGTATACTTTTTCTGCCTCTGTTAAATTGCCACAATCCTTATAAGGTGTCAGTAGATGCTCCCTAAGTGGGTAAGCAGAATCGCCAAGCAAGTGGTAGTTCGGAAAACAATTTCTCGGAAGCTCTTTACTAATAAAGGATAGCTTAAGCACACGCGAATCATGGATTTTACTTGGAATGCCGGTGTAAACATCGAGGAATTTCAAATTTGCATCACATATTGCCTGTAATGTGATTGACAAGCCATCATGCCGATTGACATAAGTTGAACGGATTTTATGTTTTGGTTTTATTATTGGAATGTAGGAGCCATCAATGCATCCCAAAAAATTCGGAAATCCAGATATCTGATACAAAAAAATAAACCAATGATATTTTGTAGAACCACGACTTAAGAAACTTTAAGAAATTGTATATACCTTTTCAAACTCTCGTGCAACAGCTGGCTTCTGCTCATCGTTTGGAAAAACAATATTTTCTTTTGCTATAGTTTCCACGATGAAACTAACCACTTTGCCAACCACAGCCTGTAAAGTTGAAATTGAGACGTTAAACAAAATGGAAACCTCCCTTAAAGTTGTTTTATTGGCAGCAAACCTGTAAAAGAATTTGTTGTACTTTCAATTATTTTTATGCACTACTTCAAAAATAATAGTTACCAAATAAAAGAAAGCATTTCAACTCTCGGCGACAACTGGGATCTTCCACCTTGATATCTCCGCAACTTATAAAAGTTGCTCATTGAATATCTTTCAATTAAATAGTCAGCACTATGTTTGTTTAATCGGAAGTTTTTTTTAAACTAGTTATAAAAATATATTTATAATATGCTTTTGATTTACAAATGCAAACTCACATCTAATTCCGAGTACGAATTAATAATATCCAAAAAATTTTCAACTCGGTCATGTTTTTCTCGTTCCTGAACGAATTCATCTTCAGATGATGATGAACTGGATTCAAATATAGTGTCCACATAAAGTTGAACACAAGCCACCAAATTATTGACATCCATTATTAATAAAAATTCGCTTTATTTGTTTTGTTTTAAAATTCACAAAATGTAAACAAATGCAGCACTCTCGATTTTGACAGTGTTGAAAATGTTGCCTTCTGCACTGTCAAAAGGCAACACTGAATAGAATCGAACACGATAACACTTCAGAAGGGCTGCCTGATATTACAATCGAAAATGAAAAAAGTGCAACCCTCAATGAATGTATCAAAAATGCTACATTTTTTGTTACAATCGAAAACGCTATAAGAGGGCCATGATAAAAACCGTGGCACCTAGTGCCCTGACGAAGGATGTTCCTGCAAGCGTCTTGCTTGCCAGGGGGGCTCCAGCAGCCTCCATAGCCGCAGCTGTGGCTGGGCAAGCAACACAGGAGCAGTCACCCCAAGTCTGTGTCATGGCCTCTTATAGGGACGTTGCCAGCTCGGCGAAGATGGCGATACTCACTGCCGACTACCCCAGTAAGCTTCTCACGACGGAGCAGCTTAACAGCATCCAATCCGCCATCCTGTCGAGGGTCATGGCTTTGAGACACGGCTCTGTGAAGCCGCTGTTCTCTGGCTGCACTTTCCGACCAGGGTGGATGGCCATAACGTGCGGGAATGCGTAAACAGTCGAGTGGCTGAGCACAGAAGTGCCCAAACTCCGGCTGTGGAAGGACGCCCATATCAAAGTAGTCCCTGAGGCAGAGGCTCCACGTGCCGCCGTCTTCACTGGCTAATTTCCGCTTCCTAATACGGATCTGAAGACGGATGAGATTTTGAAGCTCGTCGAGGGCCAGAACAGCGGCCTACGCGTGGGAGACTGGCGTGTTTTTCACCGCAATATGAGGCAGAGTATGGCCATCATAACGATAGCGCTGGACCCAGTCTCCGCCAACCGGCTAAAGTCGCTAGGGTACCAGCTCAATTTTGCGTGGGGCACGGCTACACAAAAGCCAAAGGCCAGCACGCAGCCGAAGAAACAAGCGGTGGCTCTTGCTCTCGCAGCGGTGAAGCCCACCTGATCCAAGGCCATCATACCGGACACGGCTGTAACAACGCCACAGGGTGCCGCTGAGGAGACTCATGCAACCCCTGGGCTGCCAGCGGCCAACATCAAAATCCGGACACCCAGCGGAAATGAGGCTAGTGGTACTGCAGCTGCCCAAGAGCCCGCAGCACCGCGGAAAATCCTGCGCCCTCCCCTCCACGGGCGCATCACGCGCGGAACCGGGAGACACCTCAGATGTCTCCAAGCAAACCTCCATCATGCAAAGGCCGCATCTGACGTCCTTTGCCAGAGGTTTGCTACAGTGGACATAGCATTTATCCAGGAGCCATGGATAAATGCCGGACATGTCCTGGGGCTAAGCACCACATCCGGTAAACTGCTATATGCAAACGACCAACCTCGCCCTAGAGCGGCGTTGTTAATTAACAAAAATTTAACATATGTTCCCCTATCACAGTTCATCATTGAGGACCTGGTGGCAGTTTGGATTAAAATACCCACTGCCCTTGGCGAGCAGGAGGTAGTGCTGGCCTCCGCTTATCTGCCCGTTGACTCAGACGTTGTGCCTACGGCGGCTACCTGTGGCCTGATAGAGCACTGCCAGAAGAACCGGCTTCGGTGGATAATCGCTTGCGATGCCAATGCGCATCACACGGTCTGGGGGAGCAGTGACATCAACAAAAGAGGTGAGTACCTTCTTGAGTACATTATTAGTAATAACATAAGCTTACTAAATCGAGGCAGCGAGCCTACATTTATTAATGCAATCAGAGAAGAAGTCCTCAACTTAACTCTCTGTAGTCTAAACATGTTGTCCGCTGTCTCAAACTGGCACGTTGCGAATGAGATCACTATGTCAGATCACCAGCACATTAGATTTGATATAGGATGCGCCTATATACGGCAATGCAGTCTAGTTACTAGAAATCCCAAAAACTCCAACTGTGATCTTTTCTGTTTTGAACTTGAGCAATCCAGAGGCTGCTCCACCCGTCCGATAATATCCATAGACGAGCTAGAGCGTGAGGCTACTGTGCTTCATACGAACATTGAATCGGCATATCACGTTAGCTGCGAACAAACAGTTCGTAAGATCAGAAGGGCTGTTCCCTGGTGGAATAAGAGCCTTGACGATCTTAAAAAGGCTGTGCGAAGGCTCTTCAATAAAGCGAAGAGTGGGAAGGCTACATGGGATTCCTACCAAAAATCTGCTTTAACGCTCTACAATAAAGAGCTGAGAAGGTCAAAACGGGCTACGTGGCGCCAACACTGCGGGCAGATTTCAACTCTCCCGGAAGCTGTCAGGCTACAAAAAGCCCTCTCCAAGGACCACTCAAACGGCATCTGTACGTTGAAAAGCCAGATGGAACACACACAAACAACCCAAAGGAAATGAGCAGCCTACTCCTGGCTACTCATTTTCCTGGGTGCGTGGCTATGGAGCAGCCCATCTCAGAAAGTGAGGCACCAGCCTACCTCTCTGGGATTGGAGAGTGCCCACACCTGCGCGTGGCTATGGTGGCAGACTCCAATGGGGCTGAGGGAAGGGAGCCCTTCTATCGCTCAGAACGTGATGGAAACTTGCCCTATCGACTGTTTCATCAAAATAACGTACAATGGGCTATACAGAATTTCAGTCCATACAAATCCCCTGGACCAGATGGAATTTATCCGTGCTTGTTGCAGCGGGGACTGCACCAACTCGCAATCTCCCTGGTCCGTTTATTCCGAGCTAGTCTCTTGTTTGGACACATACCAAGCAAATGGGCTAAAGTGAAAGTTGTGTTTATTCCTAAGGTAGGGAAGAAAGATTCCCAATTGCCTAAGTCCTATAGACCGATAAGTCTTAGCTCCTTCTTCCTTAAAACTATGGAGAAGATAATTGACCAGCACATCAGGGAGGTGAATCTCAAGCATCTTCCCATACATAAGTACCAATATGCGTACCAAGCTGGTAAGTCAACTGAGACTGCCATTCACTGCCTTACAACAACCACTGAAAAAGCCATTGGCGCTCAACAAATAGCACTATGTGCCTTTTTAGACATCTCAGGTGCTTTTGACAACACGTCATATGAGGCTATCCGTGCCTCTCTTGTACAAAAAAATGTCTCCACACCCATTTTTAAGTGGGTTCTGGAAATGCTTAAATCCAGAATCATAACTGTAGACCTTGGAGGAACCATGACCTCTATCACAGCCACAAGGGGGTGCCCTCAAGGGGGAGTACTCTCTCCTTTCTTTTGGACTCTGGTCATCGACGAGCTACTCTATAAGCTCAACAGCTTAGGGTTCTCCACTCAAGGCTACGCTGATGATCTAGTCATCTATATAGTGGGCTGGCATGAACAAACCATCTCGGACCGCATGCAGCAAGCCCTTAATATAGCCAGCAGATGGTGTCAGGATAAAGGATTGTCCAAAAGCCCGTCTAAAACAGTTTTGGTTCCATTTACAAGGAAAATGTCTCTTTCTCTAACAAGACCATCCCTAAATGAATCCACCATTGACTTTTCGGTTGAAGCCAACTACTTAGGAGTTACACTCGACTCCAAGCTCAACTGGAATGTACACCTTGAAAAGACCATAAATAAAGCCACTCGAGCATACTTCGCTTGCAACAGGCTTTTCGGTAGAACATGGGGCCTAAGTCCCAAAATGATCTACTGGTCTTTCAACACTGTGGTAAAACCGATCCTAACCTATGCATCTCTTGCTTGGTAGACGAAATCTACCCAGAAGACAGCTGCGGCTGCACTTACCAAATTACAACGACTGGTCTGCATAGGCATCACTGGAGCCATCCGGACATGTCCCACTGCAGCACTTGGAGTCATAACTGGCATACCCCCTCTACCCATCACCTTGAAAAAGGAGGCCTGACTGGGGGCACTTCGCCTTCAAAACATCACCAATATAAAAAAAGGTGATCTTACCGGGCATCTTTGGGTTCTCGAACCCCTAGTAAACGAGCCCATTCTGCGCGTAACTGACGAACAGAAAACAAAACTTGTTTTCCACAGAAACTTCTCTGTAGTCTTGCACACCAGACATGATTGGAAAACAAAATCAATATCTCTGCCCAGTGGATCACAAATGTGGTACACTGACGGGTCGAAACTGGAAAACGGCGACACCGGGGCTGGGATTTTCGGACCAAGGTTCATAGCCATGGGAAAGTCTCCAACCACTTTCCAAGCAGAGATATACGCCATCTGTACCCGTGAATGCCTTCGCAGGAAAATGCAAGGTGCACGGATTTACATCTTCTCTGACAGTCAGGCGGCGCTCTTAGCGCTGAGATCCTTCACGATCTCCTCCAGACTTGTAGAGAACTGTTTCCAGCAGCTAAACGCCCTTACCTCCAAAAACATCTTAACGGTGGGCTGGGTGCCAGGGCATGAAGGCCATATAGGAAACGAGGTGGCAGACTCCCTAGCTAAACGCGGGGCGATGACACCACTAATCGGCCCTGAACCATTCTGTGGACTTTCGAAAGGACACAAAAGAGAACTAGTCAGGAAATGGGAGGGAACGGAGATAAGTCGCCACTGGACCGACAGTGCAGGACTGAGACAAGCCAAACAATTTCTCGTCCCCCAGATGACGCGATCAAGACGCATCATGAATTTAAAAACAAGTGGAAACGTTGCAGTCGGACGCAGCCGACTGCGGTATACTCGTTACCAGTATTAAAACCGGTTAAAAGAGGCCTGATTGCAAAGGGGTACGGATGCGGCAGGGGTGTACGCTTCCTTAAAAATTATCCGATGCAGATGGGGAAGCCACCAGCTATCTTCCTTCCAAATTTGGTGACTTTTGCTCAAAGTTTGTAAAAGGTGGAGAAAGGTGGGCTGGGGGCGGATTGGGTGGGTGTGGCGTCCACATTTTTGCTGCAGATCTTTGTGGAATGTCAATTGCTATCTTCATACCAGATTTGGTGGCTCTAGCTCAAAGTTTGTAAAATGTGCGGACAGGGGGGCTAGGGGCTGTATGGTTGTGCGTGGCATCCAAATATTTGATGCAGATCTTTGTGGAATGTCAATTGATATCTTCATACCAAATTAGGTGACTCTAGCTCAAAGTTTGTAAAGGGTTCAGAAAAGGGGTGCTGGGGGTGGTATGGGTGGGTGTAGCATCCAAATTTTTGATGCAGACCTATGTGGGATGTCAATTGCTATCTTCATACCAAATTTGGTGACTCCAGCTCGAAGTTTGTAAAAAGTGGAGAATGGGGGGCGGACTGGGTGGGCGTGGTTCCAAAAATTTGATGCATATTTTTTGGGGTCGTTGCCAGCTATCTTCCAACCAAATTTGGTGGCTCTAGCTCCACAACTCTGGAAGATACACGTATTCCCGTTTTTGACGAAGCGTTGGGGCGGATGGGGGTGGCTAGGGCGGTATTGGTGGGTGTGGTATCCAAACTTTTGATGCAGTTTTTGGGGGGTCATCATCACCTATTTTGGCACCAAATTTGGTGGCTATAGCTCAAAAACTGTGGGAGATATATAGGCTTTTTTGACTTTAAAATGCGTGGAAGCTGGGGCGGAATGGGGGGTTTTGGCTCCAAAAGTTTTTTGGTAGGTAAGGATGTGCGAAATATGCGGATTTATCGGTTTTGAGTTATCGAATTTATCGATTTGCCAGCCCCCCAGTTATCGTTGAAACCCAATCTTGACACTTTAATGTACTATCTCATAGATAAAGAGAATTGGAAAGTTTCAATTCTCTAGCTTGAAGGGTGTGGAAAAAACTTGCACACATACGGACGGACAGACGGACAGACGGTCAGACGGACAGACACCATGACGGACATTGCACAAAACCAATATACTCTTTACCTTCGGTAACGAGTATAAAGAGCAAAATTCGCACTCTAAAAGGCTACCTAACGGGTCACTGCAACCTAAGGTATCACCTTAAGAAATTAAAGCTTTCAGAAATCGACACATGCAGATTCTGTGAGCGTCGACTTCTACAACTAGGAGGTGGACTTATCCCCACCTACAGGATATGGGAACATATAGACCCTACCAAAGTGCTCTCTTTAATTAGAAGCCTCGGTATAGAGGCTCTACCCTAATCCTACAGGCTGGCACAAAAGACCTAACATCTGGTCGCAGTGCAACAAGGCCCCTTAATAATAATAATACCACAACAACAAAAGCAGCAACAACAGGAACAGCAACATGAGCCACAGCAACAAAAACAGCAAGAACAATAGCCACAACAAAAAACATTAGAAGAAAGAAGAGCCAAAAACGATGCGTATCAGCGGGCCTATAGAGCCAAAAGTTACTATAAGCCCATTCTAACCATTTGCAATTAAGACAGTAAAAGTAACCAATTACAAAACAAACAAAAATGAGTATTCTTTATCGCCAATGTTGGAAGTTTAGATATTTTCAATTGTAAAGATAATATCGAAAGCATTAAAATTTGCAACTATAAAAAGAAAATAATTTCAAAGAGTTTACACATCTCCCGTGTAGTCGGACTCACATTGTTCATGGTGGTATACCACCCTAGTTTTTTGATGTGTTAACATCTATATACTCTGGTAAAGAAAAACTAACAAGTGGAAACCTTGCCGTCGGACTCAACCGACTGTGGTATACTCGTTACCAGTTTTAAAACCGGTAAGAAGAGGCCCGATTGAAAAGGGGCACGGATGCGGCAGGGGTGTACGATGCCTTAAAAATTCTCCGATGCAGATGGGGATGCCTGGGCGGTATGGGTTGGCGTGGTATCCAAATTTTTGATGCCGATTTTTGTGGAAAGTCAATTGCTATCTTCATTCCAAATTTGCTGACACTAGCTCCAAGTTTGTTGAATGATGGGAAAAAAGCTAGGAGCGGTATGGGTGGGTGTGGCATCCAAATTTTTGCTTCAGATCTTTGTGGAATGTCAATTGCTATCTCCATACCAAATTTGGTGACTCTAGCTCAAAATTTGTAAAAAAGTTAGGAAAAGAGATTGAATGAGTGGGCGTGGGTCCAAAAATTTGATGCATATTTTTGGGGGTCGTTGCCAGCTATCTTCCTACTAAATTTGGTGGCTCTAGCTCCACAACTCTAGAAGATACACGCATTCTCATTTTTGACGAAGCGTTGGGGCGGATGGGGGCGGCTAGGGCAGTATTGGCGGGCGTGGCATCCAAACTTTTGATGCAGTTTTTGGGGGGTCATCGCCACTAGTCTTGGCACCAAATTTAGTGGCTATAGCTCAAAAAGTGTGGGAGATATAGGCTTTTTTGACTTTAAAATGCAGGAGGGCGGAATGGGTGGGCGTGGCTCCAAAATTTTTGATGCAGTTTTTTGGGGGTTGCTAGTAGCTATCTTCTTACCAAATTTGGTAGTTCTAGCTGTAAGGATGTGCGAAATATGTGGATTTATCGGTTTTGAGTTATCGAATTTATCGATTTGCCAGCCCCCCAGTTATCGTAGAACCCCAATTTTGACACATTAATTTACTTTCTCATAGATAAAGAGAATTGGAAAGTTTCAATTCTCTAGCTTGAAGGGTGTGGAAAAAACTTGCAGACATACGGACGGACAGACACTATGACGGACATTGCACAAAACCAATAAACTCTTTATCTTTGGTAACGAGTATAAAAAGTGAACACATACAAACATTGACGTGTAAGTCACATAGAGTTATCACACAGACAGTAAATAATTGTAAGAGTATGATGTAGTAAAATACGAAGTCGTGCCACTCGTAAGCTAACGAACTTAAGACGATCTATGTACAAGTGTCTATGTACAGGAATACAATACCTTTGTGTATTTTGGAAGTAAGTACATTTGTTTAATTATGGTGTTGAAACGTAAATTTTTAATCAAAACGATTCAGGATTCATTAATTCAACATTAGCAAGAGCAGCCACAAGAGCAATCGCAACAAAAATGGGGACCATCAAATGCAATAACTGCCGAAGAAACCAGAAAGGCAGGATATCGGAAGAGAAAGAGAGAACAAAAACAACATCCTATTCAGAAATGACCTCAACATTCAACTCAGCAACCAGAACTTGAGGAGCATCAAGCACATTAACAACAACTTGCCGAAACTGCTGAACTTCCAATGCAACCATCTACATCAAATGGAAGAGAAAGAGAGAACATTGTAGACTGCACAAGATGATGCTCTGGAATTTTTGCCAGCAACCGACGCAATCGGGTTCATGACAATCAATTGTCAATGTTAAATGAAACCTGGCTTTCTAACGAGGACAATACTTTAAAAAATGATAAAAGAGCTGAATTACGAACTGGTGGGGTTGCAATACTTATACAAAAGAAAAAATTAAATGTACATAAACTTTTAAACATCATTTTATTTATTTATTTATTTGTTTATTGTCAACTAAGATCAGCTGACATAAAATCCAAATTAATTTAAATTTAAATAAAAATTTAAATTTGAAATTAAAATTAAGTAAAATAAAATTATATATAAATCTGAAAGTAAGTTTAGGTACAAAATTTATTAAGTTAACGTTAAAGCTCTGGGAAATTCAACAATAAAATTAGTGGTCCAACATTTGTTGCGTGGATTGGGAAAAACGCAGAAAAACCCAATCAGACCAGCGTTAGATTAGTAATTAGTGGTTACGATTAGATAAAGCAAATAGGATCGATATTTTTAGTACTGGAGTTGAGGCCTCCAAGGAGACAAGAGAATAAAATTTGTTATAGTCAGAACATATAACCCGAAATGGTTCATGAATTAAATAGTTGCTGAAGCAACGATCAAGGCTAAGGGGTAAAAAGTTACGTGAAGATCTAATTGGGACATTAAATTTAATTCGACTCAAAAGAACTGATGAATCGATTTCACCATTAAGTAGGTTAGTAATAAATAATACTCCATGCATGGCTCTACGGTTTAATAGGGAGGGAAGATTTATTAAAAGGAGTCTACTTGAATATGGGGGTAAGTCAACTCCAGGAACCCAGTTAAAACTTCTTAAGGCAAATAGAAGAAATTTCTTCTGCACAGATTCAATACTATCCTGGTGAATCGAGTATTGTGGGGACCACACACAAGATCCATACTCAAGGATGGCACGTACTAGGGATGTATAAAGCGTTTTAGTGGTGTAGGGATCGTTAAACTCTTTCGACCGTCGCTTGATTAAGCCAATGACATTAATGGCCTTATTAACCATAGACGAAATATGAGAGTCAAACTTTAGCTTAGGATCAAGAATAATGCCTAAATCTTTAATTTCAAACACGCGGTCAAGTGGTGAATCATCAAGCAAGTAGTGAGCAGTATGAGGGGTACTTCTACAAAAAGACATGACTTTACATTTTGAACAATTTAAATTGAGTAAGTTAAAACTACACCAGGCCGACAGCGCACACAAAACCGACTGTAGAAGGTTGTACAGAGAAGCATCATTGTAGGTGAAACATAGTTTTACATCATCAGCAAACATATAAACAAAAGAATTAGTAATAACAGCTGAAAGATCGTTAATAAACAAATTAAATAGCAAAGGACCAAGGTGACTACCTTGGGGAACACCAGGGGTAACTAAAATAGGTTTAGATACAAACGACTTAAAAACAACTTTTTGTGTTCGGCCACACAAGTACTCCGAAAGCCACAATAAAAGTTTTGATGGAAATCCGATAATATTCAATTTTTGAAGCAACAGAGAATGACTTACAAATGCCTTACTAAAATCGGTGTAAACAACGTCAGTTTGCATTTTTTCCTGAAACCCTTTGATAACAAGCGAAGTGAATTCAAGAAGGTTAGTGGTAGTAGATCTACGCCTAACAAAACCGTGTTGATAAGGCGATATAATCGAACTACATTCGTGTTGCAGTTGAGAACATATAATTTTTTCAAAGACTTTAGGAATGGCAGAAAACTTGGATATACCCCTATAATTTTTAACGTTAGACTTTGAAGAATTTTTATGGAGTGGAATGATAAAAGATTCCTTCCACATATCAAGAAACACAGTTGAGTCAACAGATACGTTAAATAGTTTATTTAAGGGCTTACAATGAGAATGCGCGCAGTATCTAAGAATACAGCCTGGCACTCCATCAGGACCAGGCAAGTAGCTAGGTTTGATAGAGTTAAATTCACTCAGAAGCGTGGACTCAGTAATTACTGGGACATATATGCAACTTGACGTTTGAATTTGAAAAGGATAGGAATTACTGCAACTATACAAACTCGTTGAGTATACTGATTGAAAATATTCAGCAAATAGATCGGCTACTGCCTGATCAGAACTTGCTTTTGTATCATCAAGGTATACTGAGGATGGCAAACAAGAAGACTTAAGTTTAGAGTTAACAAATTTATAAAACTGTTTAGGGTCACGTGAAAAGTTTAGTCTACAACGATTAAGATAATTATTATAACAAGATGTGTTAACAGAAAGAAAACTAGATTTAGCTTCTAAATACGAAGATAAATCTTAAGTCGTTCCCGTTTTTTTAAATTTTTTATATGATCTTGACTTTGCGTTTTTCAATTTCGATACTTCCCTCCTAATTCAGATGGTTTATTATCACTTGAAGAACAAGTGAGGGGAACACAAATATCCAAAAGCGAATTCAAGGTCCTATAAAATATGGCTATGGCAAGAATAAAGGCGCGACCAATTAGTATGTTGAAGAAGATAATTTAATTTAGTAAAGTTAGTTTTACGAAAGCAACGGGTTTTTAAAGTATTTTTAGATACTGAAATAGGGTTAAGAATTTCAATGGATAGTTCTAAGGTTGGATGGTAAGTATCTTCCGGAAGCACTAGAGGGGGTATTCTACTAGTATTACTGCAATCGGAGTCAGAAACAAATATTAAGTCCAACATTCTACCACTACAGTTATGCACCCTGTTAACTTGCGATAGGCCTAACTCCAGTAGGCCATCGATAAAATCATCAGAAGTGACTGGTAACACCGCCGAAGATGTGTCATTCACAGACCATGCAACATGTGGCAGATTAAAATCACCAACCACTATCAGATTATCCATATCTGTCAAAAATGACGAAACAAGTTGCAGGGCACTCAGATGGGATGAGTAAATGTTAATATCAGATTGAGGAGGAATATAAGAGCAAGTAACATAAAGTGAACGGCCGTTTAGTAATATTTTAACACATAAAAACTCTATGTCCGGAAGATGCTGGGAAAGAGTCTGTTCAGAGGAAATACAGGAGTCAACAGCAATGAGAACACCACCCCCCTTGCGGGAAGTGCGATCGCATCTGTACAAGTTATATTTAGAAGGAAAAATGGAATAATCAGAAATATCGGGTTTTAACCAGGCTGTTAACAAATAAATAAGAAAGTTTAGTCTTAAGGCCTCTAACATTTTGATAGGCCAAACTAAGTAATTTTATTAGCTTTTTGCCGCCGAGGTGGAGGCAACAGGTTGGCTAACAGGCGGTGTGCTATTAATCCTTATACCATTATTGTTGTTAATTCGCCTATTTGTATACTCCTTAACGACAAGCTGCGGCTGGCATGTTTAAATTTAAACTTTTCAACAATAATAAGTGGGGAATCGTTTTACTCTTTACATATGCTGCAACATCATCCGATGACGTATCGGATGCCAGCCTAGAAACAAAAACAAATTTATTGAGTGGTACAACAACCAGAGGCTTGTGATCCCAGTTGTACTTATATTAGGATTAATAGGCACACGAGCTGCTGAACCAGAGGGTTCATGCAAAGGTTCAGAAGATAAAGTGGCTAGGTTGATGATAGGATTTCTAGCAGGGGAGTTAAATAACATTAGTGAGTTAGCATTGGAACCAATTGAAGGATTAGTGTTAGGCACTAGAAGGTGTTTGGTTGGCAGAACAGGTGGGGCAATGAGTGGATTAGGACCCGAAGTCTTTTTACGCTTCGGAGATTCGGTAATCACCTTGCCATTTTTGAAGTTAAGCTCAAGCTCGTTGAACGACGCTTGCAGATTATTAAAAGCTACATGCATAGCTTTAAAGCAGTGATGTCCAAACTCACACAATGAAAGAGTTGCGCTTGTGTGCGAAGCAGCGAAACACGAAGGCAACGTGAAACATTTTTTTGCAATGCAGCATAGCGAATGACTGCGCGTTTGACTTTTGAGCTTCAGCCGAACACATGAGTCGAGAGAGCAAATGCAGCCGAACACGCGCATCGTAAGAGAACAAGCTGCCGAGCGTTCTATTTATAGAACACACATATTCTCTCTCCCTATACATGTGTCGGCTGCTACGCCGGCAGAATTTTTCTTGCCAACCACGCGTGGCTGCCTTTTCAAACTTTGGACAACGCTGCTTTAAAGCCAGCATGAGTCTGCCTCTTGAATTTGGTCGAATCTTTAACAGCTAAATTGCAGGGCTCGCAATACCATTTAAGGCCTGTATCTGCAATTAAGCAGTCCCTGATTTTGGCAGTAAAGCCAGCACATTTCATGTGGATCGTGTTGTCACACAATCCACCCAGAATAAAATCTTGGTTGGTGGTTCCAACCACTTTGCAATTGGTGCTACAGCAAGCAAACATTTTCAAATTATTTTAAGGTTTTGACTGGCAACTGATATGCTAGCACAAAACTAAGTAAGGCGCAGGTAAGTATAAGTAAAACGTATCACTGCAAGAGCAATATAAAACAGTGAATATCAAATGAGCATTTAGGCAGATAGAACCGCAAGTGCGACGGATAATAGCGGATAAGAGCGGGAGAGCACTGATGCAGTAAAGCAAGAGCAAGAAAAAACTGACAAGCTGTTTGTTGTTAGTAAACACACAAAATATGCAAATGCAAATATATGTATGTATGTATGTATGTACGTATGTTTTCTTTCTGTTAAAGCAGAGCAGTGTCAGTTCAACTGCAAATCAAAGTGAATATAAACTCGTCAAACTCTTTATGCAAACGTAAATATATACAACGTATATTTGCAATCACTGCTAAAATTATTTAAAAGATTAAACAGATGGGGTGTTCAACAGCTCCGTTTCATCGTTTCATGTTTCAAAGTTGAAACGATTAACTCGTGAAAGGCATTTTGGGTGTCAATGCGTTTCAAGTTTGTGCAGTCAGCTGTTGTTTGTTTACATTCCTTGTTCTTCAATTTTTGTCACTGTTGCTGTTTACCGCGGTTATACTTTATATATAAAAAATGCTATTTAAAAGTGCTTAAGATATGCTTTGCGATGCTTTAGCAAAGCAAGTTATTAGAGAAATAGAGGATATTGAAGGTGAGAAGAGCTCGTTGTTTGAATTTGTTGCTCAATTACATGCTTTTAACATTTGGCAGCCATTAATCATATGTGTTCATACTTTTTTGCACAAAAATACACCAAATATACTAAAAAGTACTGAACATCGATAGCAAATATGGACTAAATATTGTGCTCTTCCCATCTTTACTTTGTTGAAACTTGAAACACTTTTTGTATACATAGGCTGGGGTGTTTCAACGTTTCAAGAAATTTTCTATGTATGTTGTTGTTGCGAGACGTTTCAACTTTGAAACTTGAAACGATGAAACGAGCTGTTGAACACCCCAAGAGTAACACACCTTTCACAAACACAAGAGAACAATAAATAAAAGAGAGCACGCAAAAACACAACCGTCACCAACGAAAGACAATTAGGGTGTTCAACAGCTCGTTTCATCGTTTCACGTTTCAAAGTTGAACATCCCGCAACAACAACATGCATAGAAAATTTCTTGAAACGTTGAAACACCCCAGCCTATGTATACAAAAAGTGTTTCAAGTTTCAACAATGTAAAGATGGGAAGAGCACAACATTTAGTCCATACTTGCTATCGATGTTCAGTACTTTTTAGTATATTTGGTGTATTTTTGTGCAAAAAAGTATGAACACATATGATTAATGGCCGCCAAATGTTAAAAGCATGTAATTGAGCAACAAATTCAAACAACGAGCTCTTCTCACCTTCAATATCCTCTATTTCTCTAATAAATTGCTTTGCTAAAGCATCGCATAGCATATCTTTAGCACTTTTATATAGCATTTTTTATAAATAAAGTATAGCCGCGGTAAACAGCAACAGTGACAAAAATTTAAGAATAAGGAATGTAAACAAACAACAGCTGACTGCACAAACTTGAAACGCATTGACACCCAAAATGCCGTTCACGAGTTAATCGTTGAAACGATGAAACGATGAAACGGAGCTGATGAGCACCCCAAATATGTTATTTTGTCATTATGCAACAAACATCGCAAAATACCTCTTCGATTGGTGACATTAGTAGTATCACTGAGTAGAAAATAATATAGAGAGGTCACGCCGTGCAGTGAACCTCATCATTCTGCACCCGTGCTATTGGATCCAGAGAGGCTTGCAGAACTCTCTCATTGCCTAACTTTGCAGAAAAAGTATACCGCGCATAACTGCAAGTCATTCTGTTGCTTGCTTTGCTTCCAAATTGTGAGCAGCAGAACAGACTCGAGTTTCTGGATCCCACGTTTTTTATACTCGATACCGAAGGTAAAGAGTATATTGGTTTTGTGCAATGTCCGTCATGGTGTCTGTCCGTCCGTATGTTTGCAAGTTTTTTCCACACCCTTCAAGCTAGAGACTTGAAACTTTCCAATTCTCTTTATCTATGGGATAGTAAATTAAAGTGTCAAGATGGGGGTTCTACGATAACTGGGGGGCTGGCAAATCGACAAATTTGATAACTCAAAACCGATAAATCCACATATTTCGCACATAATTACAGCTAGAACTACCAAATTTGGTGGGCAGATAGCTACTAGCAACCCCCGAAAAACTGCATCAAAAATTTTGGAGCCACGCCCACCCATTACGCCCCCAGCCCCCGCATTTTAAAGTCAAAAAAGCCTATATCTCCCAAAGTTTTTGAGCTATAGCCACTAAATTTGGTGCCAAGATAGGTGATTATGACCCCCCAAAAACTGCATCAAAAGTTTGGATGCCACGCCCACCAATACTGCCCTAGCCGCCCCCAGCTGCCCCAACGCTTCGTCAAAAACGGTAGTGCGTGTATCTCCCAGAGTTGTGGAGCTAAAGCCACCAAATTTGGTGGGAAGATAGCTAGTAACGACCCCAAAAAAACTGCATCAAAGTTTTGGAGCCACGCCCAACCATTTCGCCCCCCTTTCCACACCTTATACAAACTTTGAGCTAGAGTCACCAAATTTGGTATGAAGGTAGCAATTGACACTCCACAAAGATATGCATCACAACTTGGGATGCCACGCCCACCCATACCGCCCCCAGCCCTCCTTTCCCCACTTATTACAAATTTCGAGCTAGAGTCAAAAAATTTTATATGAAGATAGCAATTGACATTTCACAAAGATCTGCAACACAAATTTTGATGCCACAACTACCCATACCGCGCCCAGCCTTTCCCACATTTTACAAACTTTGAGCTAGAGTCACCAAATTTGGAAGGAATATAGCTGGTGGAATCCCCATCCGCATCGGAGAATCTTTAAGGCAGCGTACACCCCTTCCGCATCCGTACCCTTTTGCAATCAGGCTTCTGTTTACCGGTTTTAATACTGGTATCGAGTATGCCGCAGTCGGTTGCGTCCGACTCTAACGTTTCCAATTGTTTTATATTAATAATACAATTTCGAAATCCCAATTACAAAACAGTTAGTTGATGCGCGCCAAACGGTCTAGTGCAATTCTGTTTTGCTTCTTTTGTGCATACACACACACACACACAGAGTAACATGGCGAACTTCTTTAACAAGACAATGTACTGAAGAATGATGAATGTTGGATACCCTAATATAATATAAGTGCTATTGTGGATATGTAGTTCAATATTATATTTTTATTTATTGCATATTTTGATAAGCATAAGTTGGCGCTTAGCAAACAATTGAAAAATTAAGGAAAATAGTTTTTTTAGAGCGTCGAGCGGCAAACTTGTTACTATAGCAAATATGCTTGTTCGTAATAGTATTTTCTTGTGTTGATGTTTGTGGGTGTAAGGTAGAACCCAGCAAACCATAGTCTGAGCGCTCATAACAATGAGCTCAAATATGAACTCATTTATGACTCATTTAGCGCTCATAATAATGAGCTCATATATATGTTAAATTTATGCGTGTTTTCTGAGCGATACACGTGCAGGAAATAAACTATTCTAACTGTAAAAGTTGAAGCGGTGCTTGTGAAAAAAAAGCAAGCACAATTTTGGTTAAGTTGTGCCTATTCAGTTGCAAATGGTTAGTGAACGCGTGCAGATTGGTTTATCTGAGCCCTCCAAATTTGTGAGAACTATTTGGAAGACAATACAGTGGCTCACAGCTTAAATGATGCAGGGTCAAATAAAAAGTTTAAGGTGCTATATATTTTAAACCAGAGGAAAAACAAAAAATGTTTAAACGCCAATTTGTTTTATGTTTTATCACATTTAAAAAAGGAACTTTATTTGTTTCTAAAATATTGCTAAGTTTTATATATACACTAAAAACTAAAAATACATCTAAAATATAGGTCACAGCTTAAAAGATGCAGACACAAACCAGTTATATTTTTGCCGAATAAAAGGTTAAATAAGGATTTTAGTACTTAGTATGTAATCCCTTAACCTTTACAATAGCCCTTAACCTATTATTCATCGAAGAGACCATCTTCCAAGTGGTTTCCGGGCATATTTTGCTCCATTCCTCCAGCAGAGCATTTTTAAGGTCCTATTTGCTGGAAATCCGATGATTCCGGATGTTGTTCTCCAGCATAGTCCACAAATTTTCAATAACATTTAAATCTGGAGACTGGGCCGGAGGAATCATGACGTGGGGGCAGGCCAGGACTGCACTATTCCGAACGTATGTTTGGGGTCGTTGTCGTGGTAGAACCGGAAATCACGTCGGATTCCTAACTTTTTGGCGCTTTGGAGCAAATTTTCTTTAAGAATATTGAGGTACATAGTCTTATCCATCGTCGACTCAAAAATCGCCAAGTTTCCGACGCCGGCTGCCGACATACATGCCCATACCATCACACTTCCTAAGCCATGCTTAACTGTCGCTTTAACATTTTTTGGATCCAGTTCAGTATTGGGCTGTCGCCACACCAAATTTCACTCGTTCGACCCAAAAAGGTTGAATTTGGACTCGTCTGCAAAAGTATGTTCAGATGGAGTAGCGGTCCAGTGCTCTTGGAAAGGAACTGCGGAGAAGAAATGCATATCGTCTTTGGCATTAACGTCCATAACGTCCATAACTAACAGAAGTAATTAGCTTGGCCTATCAAAATGTTACAGGCCTTAACACTAAACTGGTTAAATTATATATTAACAGCTTATCTTTTGATTCTCAAATAGTTGCACCCACTGAAACATGGTTAAAACCTGATATTTCTGATTATTCCATTTTTCCTTCTAAATATAACTTGTACAGATGCGATCGCACTTCCCGCAAGGGGGGTGGTGTTCTCATTGCTGTTGACTCCTGTATTTCCTCTGAACAGATTCTTTCTCAGCATCTTCCGGACATAGAGTTTTTATGTGTTAAAATATTACTAAACGGCCGTTCACTTTATGTTACTTGCTCTTATATTCCTCCTCAATCTGATATTAACATTTACTCATCCCATCTGAGTGCCCTGCAACTTGTTTCGTCATTTTTGACAGATATGGATAATCTGATAGTGGTTGGTGATTTTAATTTGCCACATGTTGCATGGTCTGTGAATGACACATCTTCGGCGGTGTTACCAGTCACTTCTGATGATTTTATCGATGGCCTACTGGAGTTAGGCCTATCGCAAGTTAACAGGGTGCATAACTGTAGTGGTAGAATGTTGGACTTAATATTTGTTTCTGACTCCGATTGCAGTAATACTAGTAGAATACCCCCTCTAGTGCTTCCGGAAGATACTTACCATCCAACCTTAGAACTATCCATTGAAATTCTTAACCCTATTTCAGTATCTAAAAATACTTTAAAAACCCGTTGCTTTCGTAAAACTAACTTTACTAAATTAAATTATCTTCTTCAACATACTAATTGGTCGCGCCTTTATTCTTGTAGTGATATAGAAACTGCCATAGCCATATTTTATAGGACCTTGAATTCGCTTTTGGATATTTGTGTTCCCCTCACTTGTTCTTCAAGTGATAATAAACCACCTTGGTTTACGAGAGAACTATCGAAATTGAAAAACGCAAAGACAAGATCATATAAAAAATTTAAAAAATCGGGAACTACTTTAGATTTATCTTCGTATTTAGTAGCAAAATCTTGTTTCATTTCCGTTAACACATCTTGCTATAATAATTATCTTAATCGTTGTAGACTAAACTTTTCACGTGACCCTAAACAGTTTTATAAATTTGTTAACTCTAAACGTAAGACTTCTTGCTTGCCATCCTCAGTATACCTAGATGATACAAAAGCAAGTTCTGATCAGGCAGTAGCCGATCTATTTGCTGAGTATTTTCAATCAGTATACTCATCGAATATGTATAGTAGTAGTAATTATTATCCTTTTCAAGTTCAAACGTCAAATTGCATATATGTCCCAGTAGTTACTGAGTCTACGCTCCTGAGTGAATTTAACTCTATTAAACCTGGTTACTTGCCTGGTCCTGATGGAGTGCCAGGTTGTATTCTTAGATACTGCGCGGATTCTCTTTGTGCGCCATTAAATAAATTATTTAACTTGTCTGTTGATTCCCTGATATATGGAAGGAATCCTTTATAATTCCACTCCATAAAAATTCTTCAAAATCAAACGTTAAAAATTATAGGGGCATATCCAAGTTGTCTGCCATACCAAAAGTCTTTGAAAAAATTATATGTTCTCAACTGCAACACGAATGTAGTTCGATTATATCGCCTTATCAACACGGTTTTGTTAGGCGTAGGTCTACTACCACTAACCTTCTTGAATTCACTTCGCTTGTTATTAAAGGGTTTCAGGAAAAAATGCAAACTGACGTTGTTTACACCGATTTTAGTAAGGCATTTGATTCTGTAAGTCATTCTCTGTTGCTTCATAAATTAAATATTATTGGATTTCCATCAAAACTATTATTAAGTTGTTTTTAAATCGTCTGTATCTAAACCTATTTTTGTTACCTCTGGCGTTCCCCAGGGTAGTCATCTTGGTCCTTTGCTATTTAATTTGTTTATTAACGATCTCCCAGCTGTTATTACTAACTCTTTTGTGTATATGTTTGCTGATGATGTGAAGCTATGTTTCACCTATGATGACGCTTCCCTGTGTAATTTACTACAGTCGGATTTGGGTGCTTTGTCAGCCTGGTGCCGTACTAACTTACTAAATTTAAATTGTTCAAAATGTAAAGTCATGTCTTTTGTAGAAGTACCCCTCATACTGCTCACTACTTGCTTGATGATTCACCACTTGACCGCGTGTTTGAAATTAAAGATTTAGGCATTATTCTTGATCCTAAATTAAAGTTTGACGCTCATATTTCGTATATGGTCAATAAGGCCATTAATGTCCTTGGCTTCATCAAGCGGTGGTCGAAAGAGTTTAATGATCCGTACACCACTAAAACGCTTTATACATCCTTAGTTCGTCCCATTCTGGAGTATGGATCTTGTGTGTGGTCCCCACAATACTCGATTCACCAGGACAGAATTGAATCTGAGCAGAAGAAATTTCTTCTATTTGCCCTTAGAAGTTTAAACTGGGTTCCTGGAGTAGACTTACCCTTGTATTCTAGTAGACTCCTTTTAATAAATCTTCCCTCACTGTTAAACCGTAGAACTATGCATGGAGTATTATTTATTACTAACCTACTTAATGGTGAAATCGACTCATCAGTTCTTTTGAGTCGAATTAAATTTAATGTCCCAATTAGATCTTCACGTAACTTTTTACCCCTTAGCCTTGATCGTTGCTTCAGCAACTATTAAATTCATGAACCATTTCGTGTTATATGTTCTGACTATAACAAACTTTATTCTCTTGTCTCCTTGGAGGTTTCAACTCCAGTACTAAAAAGATCGATCCTTTTTGCTTTATATAATCGTAACCACTAATTACTAATCTATCGCTGGTCTGATTGGGTTTTTCTGGGTTTTTCCCAATCCTCGCAACAAATGTTGGACTGCTCAATTTTTTATTGAATTTCCCAGACCTTTAACGTTAACTTTTAAATATATTTTCAGATTTATATATTATTCTATATGTTACTTAATTTAATTATTTTAACTATTTTTAATTTAAATTAAATTTTGATTCATTTTAATGTCAGCTGCTCTTAGCTGACTATAAATAAATAAAACAAATAACACGGGGAGCATTTAACCAAAAACTCAATAGTAGTGAACAAACATTTAATACCACTTGTTTGAGGTGGTTTCAGACCGCGAACGATCGCTTAAAATATGAAACAAAAAAAAAATCAAACAGCCGATAGTAATTTTAAGTTTAAAATTTAAAAAAAATACTGAATTTTTGGATTTAAATATTACTTCATAGTTTTAGTTTTAATTTTATTTGCTTTAATATATATTTTTAATTTGAATATATTTTTTCCTTATTAATTTATGAATAAAATACCTCATTTAATTTAATGGTTAAACCATTTGTGCATTTCTTATTATTTTGTCATCAGAAAAGAGCTCTGAATGAGTGCAAAAAACAACTCAGAAAAGACTCTTTTTATACTCGATACCGAAGGTAAAGAGTATATTGAGTTTGTGCAATGTCCGTCATGGTGTCTGTCCGTCTGTCCGTCTGTATGAACGCAACTTTTTTCCACACCCTTCAAGCTAGAGACTTGAAACTTTCCAAATCTCTTTATCTATGGGATAGTAAATTAAAGTGTCAAGATGGGTGTTCTACGATAACTGGGGGGCTGGCAAATCGATAAATTCGATAACTCAAAACCGATAAATCCACATATTTCACTCAATTTGGTAAGAAGATAGCTACTAGCAACCCCCAAAAAACTGCATCAAAAATTTTGGAGCCTCGCCCCCCATTCCGCCCACAGCCCCCCCGAGTTTTAAAGTCAAAAAATATCTATACCAATATCTCCCACAGTTTTTGAGCTATAGCCACCAAATTTGGTGCCAAGATAGGTGATGATGACCCCTCAAAAACTGCATCAAAAGATTGGATGCCACGCCCACCAATACCGCCCTAGCCACCCCCATGTGCCCCAACGCTTCGTCAAAAACGGGAATGCGTGTATCTTCCAGAGTTGTGGAGCTAGAGCCTCCAAATTTGGTGGGAAGATAGCTGGTAACGACCCCCAAAAATTTGCATCAAAGTTTTGGAGCCACGCCCACCCACTCCGCCCCCAGCCCCCCTGCATTTTGAAATCAGAAATGGCTATATCTCCCACAGTTTTTGAGCTAGAGCCACCAAATTTGGTGCCAAGATAGGTGATGATGACCCCCTAAAAACTGCATCAAAAGTTTGGATTCCACGCCCACCAATACTGCCCTAGCCGCCCCCATCCACCCCAACGCTTCGTCAAAAACGGGAATGCGTGTATCTTCCAGAGTTGTGGAGCTAGAGCCACCAAATTTGGTAGGAAGATAGCTGGCAACGACCCCCAAAAATCTGCTTCAAAGTTTTGGAGCCACGCCCTCCATTTCGCCCCCCTTTCCCCCCTTTTTCAATTTTCGAGCTAGAGTCACCAAATTTGGTATGAAGATAACAATTGACATTTTACAAAGATCTGCATCACAAATTTGGATGCCACGCCCACCCTTACCGCCCCCAGCCCCCCTTTCCCAATCTTTTACAAACTTCGAGCTAGAGTCACCAAATTTGGGATGAAGATAGCAATTGACATTTTACAAAGATCTGCATCAAAAATTTGGATGCCACGCCCACCCTTACCGCCCCCAGCCCCCCTTTCCCCATCTTTTACAAACTTCGAGCTAGAGTCACCAAATTTGGTATATAGATAGCAATTGACATTCCACAAAGATTTGCATCAAAAATTTGGATGCCACGCCCACCCATACCACCCCCAGCCCCCCCTTTCCTCACCTTTTACAAATTTTGAGCTAGAGTCACCAATTTTGGTATGAAGATAGCAATTGACATTTCAGAAAGATCTGCAAGAAAAATTTTGATGCCACAACTACCCATACCGCCCCCAGCGCCCCCCCCTTTCCCGACCTTTTACAAACTTTGAGCTAGAGTCACCAAATTTGGTATGAAGATAGCCGGTTGCATCCCCATCTGCATCGGAGAATCTTTAAGGCAGCGTAAGCCCCTGCCGCATCCGTACCCCATTGCATTCAGGCCTCTTTTTACCGGTTTTAATTCTGGTATCGAGTATGCCGCAGTCGGTTGCGTCCGACTGCAACGTTTCCACTTGTTTGAATTGTATTTAGAGCTCTGAATGAGTACAAAAAACAACTCAGAAAAGGCTCTTTTATGAATTGGAGTTAGAGCTCTTATATGAGCGACCAGTTTAGTAGAAAACCCCACTCATATATAAGGGTTTTCTGAAGGTTTATGATTGTTTTATGAGCTCATTATGAGTGTGCACGCTCAGACAAAAGAGTCATATATGAGCTCATTTAGAGCTCTTATGGTTTGCTGGGAAGTTTGAAATGAATAAATTTTACTGAGTTTTGGACAGACTGGTTTTATGAAATGAATATGGCAATACAAATTATTTTTTGCCCTGTACACTGAGAAAAAAAATAAGAACAAATGTTCTTAGTTTTTCAGACTTTTCGTTCATAATTTTTTGGTATTAAAATACGAACGGCGTTCTTAAAACATGTTCTTTTTTATGAACAGGCGTTCGTGATTTAAGAACCGTGTGTTGCTATTGGTCCATTATAAGAACATTGGTTCTAAATTTGGTACAAATGGAACCATTTTCGTTCTATTTGTAGCGAATTAAGAGCACTGTATATAAAATATGAACGCATTTACCACCCAAGGCTGAGCCGAAGTTTGATTGGTTAACATTAAACTTAACTGCGTACGAAATAAGTTTGCATGCGCTATAGCTAAGGCTTCCGGGTGTTAATCGTAAGGTCTCAGGTTCGAATCTCGGTAAATGCATTTGATGTTTCGTTATCGGTAAGAAGAAAACATGAATTTAATTTATATTGAAAAATTTATCTAGCATATTAAGGGTATTTGGTAAAGATATTATTTATTAGCAGAAACCAACTATACAGCGAAATACTTAAAATGTCTCCCCACAGCAGCAATAAGTGTTTATTAACAATATTATCGACAAGAATGTACTTAAACAAGTGGAAACGTTGCAGACGGACGCAGCCGACTGCGGTATACTCGTTACCAGTATTAAAACCGGTTAAAAGAGGCCTGATTGCAAAGGGGTACGGTTGCGGCAGGGGTGTACGCTGCCTAAAAGATTCTCCGATGCAGATGGGGATGCCACCAGCTATCTTCCTTCCAAATTTGGTGACTCAAGCTCGAAGTTTGTAAAAAGTGGGGTAAGGGGGGCGAAATAGAGGCGGTATGGGTGGGCGTGGCATCCAAAACTTTCATGCAGATTTTTGGGGGTCGTTGCCAGCTATCTTCCTACTAAATTTGGTGGCTCTAGCTCCACAACTCTAGAAGATACACGCATTCTCGTTTTTGACGAAGCGTTGGGGCGGATGGGGGCGGATGGGGGCGGCAAGGGCAGTATTGGCGGGCGTGGCATCCAAACTTTTGATGCAGTTTTTGTTGGGTCATCATCACCTATTTTGGTACCAAATTTTGTGGCTAAAGCTCAAAAATTTTTGATGCAGTTTTTTTGAGGTTGCTAGTACCTATCTTCTTAACAAATTTGGTAGTTCTAGCTGTAAGGATGTGCGAAATATGTGGATTTATCGGTTGGAAAGTTTGAAGTCTCTAGCTTGAAGGGTGTGGAAAAAAGTTGCGAACATACAGACGGACAGACGGACGGACACCACGACGGACATTGCACAAACCCAATATGCTCTTGACCATCGGTAACGAGTATAATTATTGTATACAAATCATCCCAATCACGCCACAAGCGCGAAATTGTCAATATAACCATATTTCGGCTTCAGCATGGAAAGAAGCCAAAACAAAAGAAAGCCACTTATGGTATATAAACTCAAAGCAAGAACTTTGAGATTCGAGTTTGATTTTAAGTTTAAAACGAGAAAGACGTCTCGCATTCGTATTCTTGTCAAACAAAACTGTCAATACTTCGATATATTATTAAAGTGCTTTTTAGTGATAATATAAAATAAAACAGTGTTTTTTTTTCACATTTAATACGCAAACTTATTATCTATATATATAAAAGAGTTTGTCCTGACTAGAATGGAAGAGCCACAGCCTAAACGAAAAGAGCTAGAAGGCTGAAATTTTCACAAAATTTTCCATGCAGGTAGGAGGTGAGCACTAAGAAGGGAATTTTTATTTGGACAACTCCTTCAAGTACCTCCCATACGATTTGGAGCACTTTTTACCCATTTTAAAAAACAAATTACAATTACAACAAGTACCCATTCCACTACTGTCGCCTGATTGTCGCACAAGCTGAGGGTTTGATCGCGAGCGAGAATACAAAAACAAAACAAATGCGCAGTGACGCCTTCGCGTCGCACAAGCAAAGTCATAAAACAAGTGGAAACGTTGCAGTCGGACGCCACCGTCTGCGGTATACTCGATACCAGTATTAAAACCGGTAAAAAGAGGCCTTATTGCAAAGGGGTACGGATGCGGCAGGGATATACGCTGCCTTAAAGATTTTCCGATGCAGATGGGGATGCCACAAGCTATCTTCCTTCCAAATTTGGTGACTCTAGCTCAAAGTTTGTAAAAGGTGTGGAAAGGGGGGGGCTGGGGGCGGTATGGGTAGTTGTGGCATCCAAATTTTTGATGCAGATCTTTGTGGAATGTCAATTGCTATCTTCATACCAAATTTGGTGACTCTAGCTCGAGCTTTGTAAAAAATGGGGAAAGGGGGGCTGGGGCGGTATGGTTGGGCGTGGCATCCAAATTTTGATGCAGATCTTTGTGGAATGTCAATTGCTATATTCATACCAAATTTGGTGACTCTAGCTCGAAATTTGTAAAAAGTTGGGAAAGGGGGGGCTGGAGGCGGTATGGGTGGGCGTGGCATCCAAATTTTTGCTGCAGATCTTTGTGGAATGTCAATTACTATATTCATACCAAATTTGGTGACTCTAGCTCGAAAATTGTAAAAAGTGGGGAAAGGGGGGCTGGGGGCGGTATGGGTGGGCGTGGCATCCAAATTTTTGCTGAAGATCTTTGTGGAATGTCAAGCGCTATATTCATACCAAATTTGGTGACTCTAGCCAAAGGTTTGTAAAAGGTGGGGAAAGGAAGGCGAAATGGGTGGGCGTGGCTCCAAAACTTTGATGCAGATTTTTGGGGGTCGTTACCAGCTATCTTCCTTCCAAATTTGGTGGCTCTAGCTCCACAACTCTGGAAGATACACGCATTCCCGTTTTTGACGAAGCGTTGGGGTGGATGGGGGCGGCTAGGGCAGTATCGGTGGGCCTGGCATCCAAACTTTTGGTGCAGTTTTTGGGGTGTCATCATCACCTATCTTGGCACCAAATTTGGTGGCTCTAGCTCAAAAACTGTGGGAGATATAGCTATTTCTGATTTTAAAATGCGGGGGGGCTTGGGGTGGAACGGGTGGGGTTGGCTCCAAAACGTTGATGCAGTTTTTTGCGGGTCGTTACCAGCTATCTTCCTACCAAATTTGGTGGTTCAAGCTCCACAACTCTGGAAGATACACGCATTACCGTTTTTGACGAAGCGTTGGGGTTGATGGGGGCGGCTAGGGCAGAATCGGTGGGCGTGGCATCCAAACTTTTGATGCAGTTTTTGGGGGGTCATCATCACCTATCTTGGCACCAAATTTGGTGACTATAGCTCAAAAACTGTGGAAGATATAGGCTTTTTTGACTTTAAAATGCGGGGGGGCTGGGGCGGAATGGGGGGGCGTGGCTCCAAAATTTTTGATGCAGTTTTTTGGGGATTGCTAGTAGCTATCTTCTTACCAAATTTGGTAGTTCTAGCTGTAAGGATGTGCGAAATATGTGGATTTATCGGTTTTGAGTTATCGAATTTATCGATTTGCCAGCCCCCCAGTTATCGTAGAACCCCCATCTTGACACTTTAATTTACTATCCCATAGATAAAGAGAATTGGAAAGTTTCAAGTCTCTAGCTTGAAGGGTGTGGAAAAAACTTGCATACATACGGACGGACAGACGGACAGACGGACAGACAGACAGACGGACAGACGGACAGACACCATGACGGACATTGCACAAAACCAATATACTCTTTACCTTCGGTATCGAGTATAAAAAGGTTCTTACACTTGCAAAAAAGAAACGGATTTCCGCTTCTTAATGAATAAGTGCATACACAATTAAGTAACAATGCGCTTGAAAATAATTTTCATAATTTTATGTACATGTATCACTTCGCACAGTGCACATTCTTTTTATACTCGATACCGAAGGTAAAGAGTATTTTGGGTTTGTGCAATGTCCGTCAAGGTGTCTGTCCGTCTGTCCGTCTGTCCGTCCGTATGTATGCAAGTTTTTTCCACACCCTTCAAGCTAGAGACTTGAAACTTTCCAATTCTCTTTATCTATGAGATAGTAAATTAAAGTGTCAAGATGGGGGTTCTACGATAACTGGGGGGCTGGCAAATCGATAAATTCGATAACCCAATACCGATAAATCCACATATTTCGCACATCCTTACAGCTAGAAAAACCAAATTTGGTAAGAAGATAGCTACTAGCAACCCCCAAAAAACTGCATCAAAAATTTTGGAGCCACGCCCCCCCATTCCGCCCCCAGCCCACCGCATTTTAAAGTCAAAAAAGACTATATCTCCTACAGTTTTTGAGCTATAGCCACCAAATTTGGTGCCAAGATAGGTGATGATGACTCCCTTAAAACTGCACCAAAAGTTTGGATGCCACGCCCACCAATACTGCCCTAGCCACCCCCATCCACCCCAACGCTTCGTCAAAAACGGGAATGAGTGTATCTTCCAGAGTTGTGGAGCTAGAGCCACCAAATTTGGTAGGAAGATAGCTGGCAACGACCCCCAAAAATCTGCATCAAAGTTTTGGAGCCACGCCCTCCATTTCGCCCCCCTTTCCCAACTTTTTACAATTTTCGAGCTAGAGTCACCAAATTTGGTATGAAGATAGCAATTGACATTCCACAAAGATCTGCATCACAAATTCGGATGCCACGCCCACCCATACCGCCCCCAGCCCCTCTTTCCCCACTTTTTACAAATTTCGAGCTAGAGTCACCAAATTTGTTATGAAGATAGCAATTGATATTTCAAAAAGATCTGAATCAAAAATTTTGATGCCACGCCCACCCATACCGTGCCCAGCCCCCCTTGCCAAACTTTTTACAAACTTCGAGCTAGAGTCACCAAATTTGGTATGAAGATAGCAATTGACATTCCACATAGATCTGCATCAAAAATTTGGGTGCCTCGCCCACCCATACCGCCCCCGGCCAGTATGAAGATAGCAATTGACATTTCACAAAGATCTGCAACAAAAATTTTGATGCCACAACTACCTATACTGCCCCCAGCCCCCCCCCCCCCCCTTTCCCTACATTTTACAAACTTTGAGCTAGAGTCACCAAATTTGGTATGAAGATAGCTGGTGGCATCCCCATCTGCATCGGAGAATCTTTAAGGCAGCGTACACCCCTGCCGCATCCGTACCCCTTTGCAATCAGGCCTCTTTCCGGTTTTAATACTGGTATCGAGTATGCCGCAGTCGGTTGCGTCCGACTGCAACGTTTCCACTTGTTTTTTTCAAATTTGTGTGCCTTTGACAATTGATTTACGACCCAAGTAGCGTTTGTTGTTGTTGTTGGGCCCGCACTGCTACTTTTAGTTGGTGTCATCGATTTAAAAAAAAAAAAAACAACAACAACATAACAAAACTTGGTGCGTCTAGAAATATTTCCCACACCAAAATATGTTAAGGGGGTGGATTCGCCTGCTTTCTGCTTATATAACTTAGACAAAACGTAACACACTAACATTATTGGTATATTATTGATATACAATTTCGAACAAGCAAAGGGCGTTCACATTGTGAACATGTGAACTTCACATAATGATAATCAGATAATTTGAAATCTCGCTCCGATCATGCTCCTTTGTTGTTGCTCATTTACGTTCACTTTCTATTTTGTGTGCGCGCTTTGCATGTCAATCATAAAGTTTAATAACCCTACCTCCTCCGCACACACTAAATTAAAGCTAAAGGCAATATGCAATTCACTTAACTGCAGCCTCTTAGATATGTTTTGCGTTGATTCAGTGCGTGAGAAGAAGGTAGCGATACTACGCTCTTTGTTTGACTTGCAGAGCGCGCGCATAGATAAGAGAGTTAGCCGAAATAGCCAACAACGAAGGCGCATGATCGGAGCGAGATTTAAAAATAATTTGTCATCTAGCGCCGCACATGAAGAGTGATACGCGAGCGAATCTGAAAACAAGTAAGAAGGCTTTAGTCGAGAAATCCCGACTAAAAGATACCCTGATCCCGTGTATTAAAATGACTTGCAGAAGTGAGTTTTTCTTGACTTTAACTTTAATATAAAATATCTCCAGTGTTTCTTAACCGATTTGGATCAAATTTTCATGGAAGTTATAAAGTTATCCATAGTTTCAACTTCTATTTTTAAACTTTCTTAATTCGAGATTTTTTCGTTATCGATTCCATATGTATATCGAAAGCAAGAATAGTTATCGATAGTTTGAAATAAAGTTGATCTGCCTATGGTTTAGGAGAAGTTATGTTCCAAATTTGAAGTCTCTAGCTCTTTTAGTCTTTGAGATTGACGCGTTCATACATACGGACGGACGGACGGACAGACGGACAGAAGGACAGAAGGTCATGGCTATATCGACATGGCTGTTGATGCTGATCAAGAATATATATATTTTATATGGGAATGGAGATGCTTCTTTCTGCCTGCTCAAAACAATTATACCCTTTTTTTACCCATTTCATGGTTCAGGGTATAAAAAAGTTTAATATTTTACGCATCGATTGCTTTCAAAACAAAGTTTTCTTATATTTTGTAGCCACAGTAAGATAACAGAGAGAAGAACAAAAAAGAAGAAATATGACTGTTCATGGTACTCACTGCAAGCAGCATCATAGACGAAGAATACCTATAGACTGGACAACTCTCTCTTGAGTGAAACTCGTCTGAAAAATATATGCGGGCAACAGTCGAGTGGTTTTGAGACCCATCTGCAAGTGCTGAAAGAGACACTTTATACCTTACGAGTGAATGGGTTACGCCTTAAATTGTCTAAGTGTCGTTTTGCGCACAAGGAGTTGGAATATTTGGGGTATTTAGCGAACTCTTCCGGTATCACCCCGAAACCAGGTCACCTTCAAGCCATAAAAAGTCTGCCGGAACCCCGGGATAGGAAAGAATTGGAACGCTGTTTGGGTCTCTTTTCTTACTTCCGCCGTTTTGTACCCAACTTTGCCAAAATTGCATATCCGATGTCGCGCCTGCTAAAAAAAGATGCCCCTTACGTTTTTTCTGATGAGTGTCTTAAATCATTCCGAACACTGCAGTCCAAACTGATCGAGTCACCGGTGCTGTCTATTTATAACCCGAAGTCTGAAACTGAATTACATTGTGATGCCAGTTCCGCCGGTTTTGGAGCGATGCTCCTTCAGAAACAAACTGATGATAAATTTCATCCTGTGTGTTATTTTTCAAAGACCGCTTCCGTCCCAGAATCCAAATTGCATAGTTATGAATTGGAAACCTTGGATATCGTATCATATCTGAAGTTCATTCTGTTTAAGATAATTACAGATTGCAATTCATTAGCGTTAACCCTTAAAAATTGGTGAATCTTCCGCGAAAATTGCCCGCTGGGCATTACTTTTAGAAAATTATAATTACACCATTGTACATCGGTCCGGTATTTGTATGCCTCATGTTGATGCACTTAGTAGACTAGAAACTTCTGCATACGTGGACGACGTGAACCTAGATTTCCTACTACAACTGACGCAAAGCCGTGATCCAGAAATTGTCAAACTTCGGAGTGTCCTGGAGAACCAAGAAGTTGTTGGGTTTGAGTTGCAAGATGGTGTCGTATATCGCCGATCACCGGCTGACGTACTTCAGCTTTATGTACCTGCCGAAATGATTAACAGTGTCATACGAACCGTGCATGAGAAGTTAGGCCATCTGGCCGCTGAAAAAAGTTGTACACAGATTAAAAAACATAATTGGTTTCCTTATATGAAATCTTACGTTAACAACTTTATTAAAAACAGCCTCAAATGTATTTACTATTCCCCTTCCGCTAATAATAGTAATGCTACCCTGCATAGTATTCCGAAAACCCCTCTGCCATTTGATACTCTTCATATTGACCACTTGGGACCCGTTCCGTCCACACTGTCTAGGAAAAAATATCTTCTTGTGGTCATTGATGCCTTTACGAAATTTGTCAAATTGTACCCTGCCGCTACAACTAGTTCCAGAGAAGTATGTCACACCTTAGAGACGCAGTATTTCCCCAACTATAGTCGACCTCGCCGAATTGTTAGCGATCGAGGTACGTGCTTCACTTCCGCCGAATTCGCTGATTTTCTGCAGTCCCACCATATAATCCATGTCCAGAATGCCACTGCCTCCCCTCGTTCTAATGGGCAAGTGGAACGTGTCAACCGTGTCTTAAGTCCCATGCTTGCTTAATTGGCCGAACCATTGGATCATGCCGATTGGGTGAAGCAACTTCCGAAAATTGAGTTCGCCTTGAATAATTCCATCCACTCCACAACTAAATTTGCACCCTCCGTCTTCCTTTTTGGTGTCGAACAGCGCAGTGCTGTTATAGATGAGTTAACTGAGCGTTTGGGTAAAATTGCCCTTCAGAACATTGTCAAGTCTCAAGAGTATAATACAGAGTACTTTAATAAATATCATCGCCCTGCCGTATATTTTGAGGAAGGTGATTTTGTCGTCATCAATAATGTTGATACGACGGCTGGCATAAACAAAAAACTCATTAAGCGATACCGCGGTCCCTATGTCATCCACAAGAAACTCCCGAATGATCGGTATGTCATCCGAGATGTTGAAGGCTCCCAGCTCACACAGCTTCCGTATGATGGTGTGCTGGAGTCATCTAAACTAAAATTGTGGCTTACGTCTGATTAATATTGTGCTTTTGATGTCTGACTGCAGGCAACACCCACCGTTTGGTATGGCTTCAAGCCCGCTATGATATATAGTAGGTGGAATCGAAGTCAATTCCCTGTCAGGACGGCCGAGTTGTAAAGTATTTGTTGTGTAAAGTATTCATATGCAATTTCTATCGATTGTTTATGTAATGTTATGTTCGTGTATACCGATATATTGTGAGTTAGTATTAAAGTATCGATGTTAGTATTAAGATTTATCAGAAAGTGTGGTTCGGCCACACTGATCTTGCCTCTGTCTCTTTTCCGGTTACCCTGACGCTGAACACATGTCTATGTAACAGCTGCCGAAAAGAATCGATTAAAAGAGAAACCATCGCGCCTATTTTAATAAATAAGTATAGCCATTACATTTCCTACCTTATATTTGGTAGGCAAGGCTTCCATGGCACCATACGCCAAAATATTGTTGAACATGTTGTAACCAACTGGCAAACTTTTGCTTGCTTCAGCATAAACTTAAATGGAGAGTGTTATAGCTCTTCTGAACAATATGAGTGCGCTATGTCATACTCATATATGTACTTATGGTACTGCATGTGAGCTTCAAGCAGCAGCAGAAATTTTTGCTGTAAATTTCCAAGTTTTTCAAAATGGAAATTTATTACAAGCATTCGGAAATAATATGCATCCTGTAAAAAGATTGCGTTTTACCGGTCCATTAATGAATGCACATTTTGATGTTTATATTCCTTTAGAGGAAGTATTAACACAAGATTCTGATACGTCAAGTGAATGTATAACTGAAAATGTTAAAAATCCAGTTAAAAGACGTAGTCGGTTCACCGGCAAAACAGAAAAAAAGGTAAAAAAACGTTCATTAGAAAAAAATAGTGATATCAATAGGGGTAAGCGCATAGAAGCATCAAAAAGATATCGTGTTAATAATCCTGATGTTATTAGAGTTGTAGAGAGAAGAGATCAGACTAATAATCCTGAAGCTCATAGAGTTGCAGTGAGAAGACATCACGTGTTGAACATGCACGTCAAGAAAGGCGTTTGCGTGCATGGAGTGTTAAAGCCATGTCTGGCTTAAACTATGATTTTGAAATAGCTAACAAGTCAGATAAAATTACTCAACTTGGTAGTATGAATTTGATATGCAAACATTGTAATGCTTTAAAATGGAAAAATGAGTCTTTGGGTATCTGTTGCAAGGCAGGAAAAGTTAAACTTTCACAAAATGAAAGTTTGCCTGATCCACTTAAAAGCTTAATAATTGGTGGACATCCAAAGCATGATCATTTCATTGATCGTATAAGAAAGTATAACAGCTGCTTTCAAATGACTTCTTTTGGAAGTACAAATATAAATGAAAGTTGGTCAACCTTTAAAAACCAAGGACAAGTGTATCACTTAATTGGTAGTGTCCTTTGTCCTAGTGACCTTTGCCAAATGAAGAAATGCAGTCTCTTCAAATTTATTTTGTTGGTGATGATGAAAAGGAAGCTCAACTACGTTGCAAAAATATTTCAAATGTTGATTTAAGCGTAGTAAAGGATCTTCAATGTATGTTTCATCAGCATAATCGTTATGTTAAAGATCTAAAAATGGCTCTCAATAAAATACCAACAAGTACTAAAGACTATAAATTGATTATACATGCTGATCGAACACCCGCTGGTGCTCACAAAGGGCTTTACAATGCACCTCAATCAAGCGAAGTAGCTTTAGTTATTGTTGGTCAGCAATTTGAAAAGCGCGATATTATTTTTGAAAGCCATAATAATAAATTACATCCTATAAGTGAGGTGCATCGATCATACGATGCCTTACAGTACCCTTTGCTATTTCCTAATGGCGAAGATGGCTATTCAGTGGATATACCACAATGGAATCCATTATTAACCAAGTGGAAACGTTGCAGTCGGACGCAATCGACTGCGGCATACTCGATACCAGAATTAAAACCGGTAAAAAGAGGCCTGAATGCAAAGGGGTACGGATGCGGCAGGGGTTTACGCTGCCTTAAAGATTCTCCGATGCAGATGGGGATGCCACCGGCTATCTTCATACCAAATTTGGTGACTCTAGCTCAAAGTTTGTAAAAGAAAGGGAAAGGGGGGGGCTGGGGCGGTATGGGTAGTTGTGACATCCAAATTTTTGTTGCAGATCTTTCTGAAATGTCAATTGCTATCTTCATACCAAATTTGGTGACTCTAGCTCAAAATTTGTAAAAGGTGGGGAAAGGGGGGGCTGGAGGCGGTTTGGGTGGGCGTGGCATCAAAATTTTTGTTGCAGATCTTTGTGGAATGTTAATTGCTATCTTCATACCAAATTTGGTGACTCTAGCTCGAAATTTGTAATAAGTGGGGAAAGGGGGGCTGGGGGCGGTTTGAGTGGGCGTGGAATCCAAATTTTTGATGCAGATCTTTCTGAAATGTCAATTGCTATCTTCATACCAAATTTGGTGACTCTAGCTCGATAATTGTAAAAATTGGGGAAAGGGGGGCGAAATGGAGGGCGTGGCTCCAAAACTTTGATGCCGATTTTTGGGGGTCGTTGCCAGCTATCTTCCTACCAAATTTGGTGGCTCTAGCTCCACAACTCTGGAAGATACACGCATTCCCGTTTTTGACGAAGCGTTGGGGTGGATGGGGGCGGCTAGGGCAGTATTGGTGGGCGTGGCATCCAAACTTTTGATGCAGTTTTTAGGGGGTCATCATCACATGTCTTGGCACCAAATTTGGTGGCTCTAGCTCAAAAACTGTGGGAGATATAGCCATTTCTGATTTCAAAATGCGGGGGGCTGGGGACGTAATGGGTGGGCGTGGCTCCAAAACTTTGATGCAGATTTTTGGGGGTCGTTACCAGCTATCTTCCCACCAAATTTGGAGGCTTTAGCTCCACAACTCTGGAAGATACACGTATTCCCGTTTTTGACGAAGCGTTGGGGCACATGGGGAAGGCTAGGGCGGTATTGGTGGGCGTGGCATCCAATCTTTTGATGCAGTTTTTGAGGGGTCATCGTCACCTATCTTGGCACCAAATTTGGTGGCTATAGCTAAAAAACTGTGGGAGATATAGGCTTTTTTGACTATAAAATTCGCTGGGGCTGGGGGCGGAATGGGGGGGCGTGGCTCCAAAATTTATGATGCAGTTTTTTGGGAGTTGTTAGTAGCTATCTTCTTACCAAATTTGGTACTTCTAGCTGTAAGGATGTGCGAAATATGTGGATTTATCGGTATCGAGTTATCGAATTTATCGATTTGCAAGCCCCCCAGTTATCATAGAACCCCCATCTTGACACTTTAATTTACTATCCCATAGATAAAGAGAATTGGAAAGTTTCAAGTCTCTAGCTTGAAGGGTGTGGAAAAAAGTTGCGTTCATACAGACGGACAGACGGACAGACACCATGACGGACATTGCACAAACTCAATATACTCTTTACCTTCGGTATCGAGTATAAAAAGGAGGAACCAAAAAAAAAAAGATATCTTCGTTAAGCTTTTACAGCTATAAAATAATGATTCGTCAATCTGAGATAAATCATTTAATTTATTGTCGTTCCCTTTTTAGTCAGTTTTTGGTTGATATGTATGCTAAAATTGAAACAGAAAGGTTAAATTATATTCGCTACAATCAAGCAAACTCAGAGCAGATAGCTATATACATCTACAAGATGCAATAGGCCAACAAGATGTTGTCGCAGCTCAACTTGGTCAGATGGTAATTTTACCATCTTCTTTTACAAGCTCTGCACGATATATGCATGAAAAGACTCAAGATGCTATGACATATGTTCGCCATTACGAGCGACCAGATCTTTGCATAACATTCACATGCAATCCACAATGGAATGACATCAAAAGTGTTTTATTACCGGGTCAAAAACCGCATGATCGTCACGATATTATAGCTCGAGTTTTTCATTTAAAAGTTAAAGCTTTAATGTCACTATTGATAAAAGGTTCTTTGTTTGGAAGCGTGCAATGTTTCATGTACTCTGTGGAATGGCAAAAGCGGGGTTTACCACATATACATATTCTACTTTAGTTAGAAAATAAAATAAGACCAGATAAAATCGATAAAATTATCTGTGACGAAATACCAAACGCAGATGAGGACCCCTTGTTATTTAACATTGTTAAGTCAAATATGATTCATGGTCCTTGCGGTGCATTTAACAATAAATCGCCATGCATGAAAAATGGAAAATGTACCAAAAGGTTTCCTCGAAAATTACTTACTTACTGTGACTGGAAAAGATAGTTACCCTCTATATCGTAGAAGAGCGATAGAAGATGGTGGTAATGCAATTAATATAAATGGTAATTGCATAGATAATCGTTGGGTTGTGCCTTACAACTGTGTACTATTGAGAACATTTGAAGCTCACATAAATGTTGAGTAATGTAGTTCTGTAAAGTCTATTAAATACATTTGTAAATATGTTAACAAGGGCAGTGATCAAGCATCATTTACTCTTGAAGACCAACGTAATGAAATTAATATGTACGAAAGTGGCCGTTATATAAGTAGCTCAGAAGCGGTATGGAGAATCCTTGCATTTCCCATACATGAACGTTTTCCGGCTATTACACACTTAGCTGTTCATTTAGAAAATGGTCAACGGATATATTTTAACCCCAATAATCCGCAACAATTACTTGACAGATTAAGCACTACACCCAAAACCACTTTGCTAGCCTTCTTTGAGCTATGCACACGTGATGAGTTTGCAAGAACGCTTCTATATTGTGAAGTTCCATCGTATTTTACATGGAACAATAAAGAATTTCAAAGAAGAAAACGAGGGCATGATGTACCAAATTTTCCTGGATTTAAAAGAGATTCAGCTTTGGGAAGAGTTTACACTATTCATCCTAATAATACAGAATGTTTTTATTTAAGACTTTTATTACATTTTGTAAGGGGCCCAACTTCATTTTTAAATTTAAAAACCGTTAATGGTATAGCATACGCATCATTTCAATTGGCGTGTAAAGCTCTAGGATTACTTGAAGATGATAAGCACTGGGATTCAACTATAGCCCAAGCTGTCATATGTCAAAATCCTACAAAACTGAGAGAACTTTTTGCAATAATGTTAGTATTTTGTCAAATTTCAGATGCTCTTAAACTTTGGAATACTTATAAAGACAGTTTCTCAGAAGATATTTTAAGAGCCTTTCATTTTTCACAAGACAGAAATATTGATGAAAGTATTGTGAATAATGTATTAAATAAATGTCTTATTTACATTGAAGATATTGTACTGTCTATTGGTGGTCAAAACTTGACTTACTATGGACTTCCACTACCAATTAGATCCGAGGAAATTGTTCCAAATATTGAATATCATAGAGAAAAAAATTATGAAAATTGCGATAATTTTGTTGTTAATAATGAGCTACTCCTTACTGCTGAGCAAAAACAAGTATACGAAAAGATACTACATAGCGTTGAAGCAGAAAAGGGAGAAATCTATTTTTTAGATGCACCTGGTGGAACAGGTAAAACGTATCTTTTAAATTTATTATTGGCAAAGGTACGGCAAAGCAAAAAAATTGCATTGGCCGTTGCTTCTTCCGGTATCGCAGCCACTTTACTTAATGGTGGTCGCACAGCGCATTCTACACTTAAGATTCCATTTAATTTGATTCATTAAGAAACACCACATTGCTCAATTTCAAAGCAATCTAATATTGCTGCTGTGCTCAAAGATTGCAAGCTTATTGTTTGGGATGAGTGTACTATGGCCCATAAAGGTGCTTTTGAAGCTGTATATCGATCTTTGAAAGACATTCGAGATAGTGAATGCTTAATGGGTGGCATAACTGTTCTCTTAGCTGGTGATTTTCGACAAACTCTTCCAGTGATCCCTAGAGGAACAAGAGCAGATGAAATAAATGCGTGCTTAAAGTCTTCAATTTTGTGGCCCAAAATACAGAAAATTGCATTAACGAAGAATATGCGAGTGCACTTAAAAGGTGATAGCATAGCTGGTGAATTTGCAGAAATGCTTCTTCAAATAGGAAATGGATTATTTCCAACCCATGATGGCAAAATAACTTTACCATCAACTTTGTGTCATGTTGTGAAAAGTATTGAAGAGCTAACTCTCAAAATATTTCCGGATATTACAAATATCTCTCAAAAATCACTCGAATGGTTTTCAGAACGTGCTATTTTGACTGCGAGAAATGACAATGCATTGGAAATAAACCAGTTTTTATTAAAATCATTTCAAAGTGAAGAAATGACATATAACTCTATTGATTCTGTGACTGAAATCGAAGATGCAGTTCATTACCCCGTCGAGTTTCTTAATTCATTAAATCCGGCTGGCCTGCCTCAACATAAATTAACTTTAAAGATTGGTTCACCTGTAATGTTGATTCGCAACTTGAAACCGCCAAAACTGTGCAATGGTACAAGATTGCAAGTTAAAGTCCTTCATAAGAATGTTGTCGAAGCAATTATCTTTACTGGCAATGGTATAGGGGAAACGGTTTTTATACCGAGAATTCCATTAATACCTTCTGATTCTGAATTGCCAATTCAGTTTAAAAGATTGCAATTTCCTTTAAAAGTTTGCTTTGCCTTAACAATTAATAAATCACAGGGACAAACTCTTAAATTAGCCGTACTAGACTTAAGACACGATTGTTTTTCTCATGGCCAATTTTATGTAGCCTGCTCAAGAGTCAGTTCACCAAAAAGTTTAGTTGTATTAGCACCTGACGGAAAAACAACCAATGTCGTTTATAAAGAAGCTCTTAACAGTTGTTAATAATTGCAAATTAAATTCAATAAGTGGATAAGGCCTACTGGGGAAACCACAATAAAAAAACAAGTGGAAACGTTGCAGTCGGACGCAACCGACTGTGGCATACTCGATACCAGAATTAAAACCGGTAAAAAGAGGCCTGAATGCAAAGGGGTACGGATGCGGCAGGGGTTTACGCTGCCTTAAAGATTCTCCGATGCAGATGGGGATGCCACCGGCTATCTTCATACCAAATTTGGTGACTCTAGCTCAAAGTTTGTAAAAGGTTAGGAAAGGGGGGGGGGGCTGGGGCGGTATGGGTAGTTGTGGCATCAAAATTTTTGTTGCAGATCTTTCTGAAATGTCAATTGCTATCTTCATACCAAATTTGGTGACTCTAGCTCAAAGTTTGTAAAAGGTGGGGAAAGGGGGGCTGGGGGCGGTATGGGTGGGCGTGGCATCCAAATTTTTGATGCAGATCTTTGTGGAATGTCAATTGTTATCTTCATACCAAATTTGGTGACTCTAGCTCGAAGTTTGTAAAAGGTGGGGAAAGGGGGGCTGGGCCGGTAAGGGTGGGCGTGACATCCAAATTTGTAATGCAGATCTTTGTGGAATGTCAATTGCTATCTTCATACCAAATTTGGTGACTCTAGCTCGAAATTTGTAAAAGGTGGGGAAAGGGGGGCTGGGGGCGGTAAGGGTGGGCGTGGCATCCAAATTTTTGATGCAGATCTTTGTAAAATGTCAATTGCTAGCTTCATACCAAACTTTGTGACTCTAGCTCGAAATTTGTAAAAAGTGGGGAAAGGGGGCTGGGGGCGGTATGGGTGGGCGGGGAATCCAAATTTTTAATGCAGATCTTTCTGAAATGTCAATTGCTATCTTCATACCAAATTTGGTGACTCTAGCTCGAAAATTGTAAAAAGTGGGGAAAGGGGGGTGAAATGGAGGGCGTGGCTCCAAAACTTTGATGCAAATTTTTGGGGGTCGTTGCCAGCTATCTTCCTACCAATTTTGGTGGCTCTAGCTCCACAACTCTGGAAGATACACGCATTCCCGATTTTGACGAACCGTTGGGGTGGATGGGGGCGGCTAGGGCAGTATTGGTGGGCGTGACATCCAAACTTTTGATGCAGTTTTTGGGGGGTCGTCATCACCTATCTTGGCACCAAATTTGGTGGCTAAAGCTCAAAAACTGTGGGAGATATAGGCTTTTTTGACTTTAAAATTCGGGGGGCTGGGGGCGGAATGGGGGGCGTGGCTCCAAAATTTTTGATGCAGTTTTTTGGGGGTTGCTAATAGCTATCTTCTTACCAAATTTGGTACTTCTAGCTGTAAGGATGTGCGAAATATGTGGAATTATCGGTTTTGAGTTATCGAATTTATCGATTTGCCAGCCCCCAAGTTATCGTAGAACCCCCATCTTGACACTTTAATTTACTATCCCATAGATAAAGAGATTTGGAAAGTTTCAAGTCTCTAGCTTGAAGGGTGTGGAAAAAAGTTGCGTTCATACAGACGGACAGACGGACAGACACCATGACGGACATTGCACAAACTCAATATACTCTTTACCTTCGGTATCGAGTATAATAACGCGCCTGATTCTCTACCTCAATGGTGGCGTGGAAAAGAGAATATTAAATACTTTGTTTTAATTTGTTGTTAAATATTTTCTAATTTATTTATTTTATATCTTTCTTCTATTGCTAAAATTTATATAAACTACCGCGCAGCGAAGTAAGCGGGCCACTTACTAGTTATATATATACTTACATATGTTTTCTTTATGTAAGGCACAGCAGCGTCAGTTCAACTGCAAATTAAAGTGAGTATAAACTCGGCAAAACTCTTTTTTGCAAACGTAAATATATACAATTATATTTGCAATCACTGCTATAATTATTTACCAGATTAAACAGAGTAAAACATTGTTCACGAACACAAGAGAACAATAAATAATTAAGAGCACGCAAAAACACGACCGTCACCAACGAAAGACAACTTGTAGTCATAATTTTCGTATTTACAGTTACTTTTCATAAAATTTGATGCGCGCTGCTTTGGGTAATGCAATTTTCTGAGAATTTGTATAATATATAAAATTTTTTCATAATTGGGAGAGTTAAAGACGGTTTTAAAATGCCAGGCAAATGATGGACCCAGTAAAGTGTGGTGAAATCCGTTAAAAGCACTTGAACCCAAAAGTATTATACCGACTGTTAAGTTTGGAAAACTTTCAGTGATGGTAGCGCATCTCAAGCAAAGGAGTTGGAGCTCCTGCCCAAAGTCTAGATCTTAGCCCAATTGAAAATCTGTGGGCTTATAAAATAAAATAAAAACAAGTGGAAACATTGCAGTCGGACGCAACCGACTGTGGTATACTCGTTACCAGTATTAAAACCGGTAAAAACAGGCCTGATTGCAAAGGGGTACGGATGCGGCAATGCAGATGGGGATGCCACCAGCTATCTTCCTTCCAAATTCGGTGACTCTAGCTCAAAGTTTGTAAATTGTGTGGAGAGGGGGCTGGGCCGGAATGGGTGGGTGTGGCTTCCAAATTTTAGCTGCAGATCTTTGTGGAATGTCAATTGCTTTCTTCATACGAAATTGGGTGACTCTAGCTGAAAGTTTGAAGAAAGTGGTGAAAGGAGGGCTGGGGGCGGAATGGGTGGGCGTGGAATCCAAATTTTTGACGCAGATCTATGTGAAATGTCAATTGCTATCTTCATACAAAATTTGGTGACTCTAGCTCAAAGTTTGTATAAGGTGGGGAAAGGGGGGCGGAATGGTGGGGCGTGGCTCCAAAGCTTTGATGCAGATTGTTGGGGGTCGTTGCCAGCTATCTTCCTACCAAATTTGGTGGCTCTAGCTCCACAACTCCGGAAGATACACGCATTCCCGTTTTTGACGAAGCGTTGGAGCAGATAGGGGTGGCTAGGGCGGTATTGGTGGGCGTGGCATCCAATCTTTTGATGCAGATTTTTGGGGGTCATCATCACTTATCTTGGCACCAAATTTGGTGTTTCTATCTCAAAAACTGTGGGAGATATAGGCTTTTCTGATTTCAAAATGCGGCGGGGCTGGGGGCGGAATGGGTGGGCGTGTATCCAAAATATTTGATGCAGTTTTTTGGGGGTTGCTAGTAGCTATCTTCTCACCAAATTTGGTAGTCCTTACTGTAAGGATGTGCGAAATATATGGATTTATCGGTTTAATTTATCGATTTGCAAGCTTCCCAGTTATCATAGAACCCCCATCTTGACACTTTAATTTACTATCCCATAGATAAAGAGAATTGGAAAGTTTCAAGTCTCTAGCTTGAAGGGTGTGGAAAAATCTGGTGACTCTTGCTCAAAGTTTGTAAAGGGTGGGGAAAGGGGGGCTGGGAGCGGTATGGGTGGGCGTGGCATCCAAATTTTTGCTGCAGATCTTTGTGGAATGTTAATTGCTATCTTCATACCAAATTTGGCGACTCTAGCTCAAAGTTTGTAAAAAGTGGGGTATGGGGGCAGGGAGGCGGTATGGGTGGGCGTGGCATCTGAATGTATTAAAATGGGGTCAGATGTTATAAGTGATTTTAATTTTTCGAATGCTATGATGTATGATTCATCTTTAATATCTACTGTTGCTCCTCTTTTTAATTTAAGTGTCATGGGTTTGAAAATATTTGCAAAGTTGGGAATGATTTTTCTATAAAATCCACATAATCCTAAAAATTTTTTTATTTCTTTTGGAGTCTTTGGTATGGTGTAATTCAATACTGCATTTATTTTGTTTGGATTTGGTTTTATACCTTCTGTTGTTAAAACATGTCCTAAAAATTCAGTTTCCTTTTTTTTTTTGAAATTCACACTTGTCAAATTGCAATTTTAAGTTGACTTCCCTTAGTTGTGTGAATACCGTATTTAGTGACAAAATGTGCTCTTCTAATGAAGTGGAGTAGATTATAATGTCATCTTAATACACTAAACAATTTTTGTAGATTAGATCTTCCAATAAATTGTTCATACAACGTTGAAAAGTTGCTGGTGCATTTTTTAGACCAAACGGCATACGTGTGTATTCGTAATGCCCATTTTTAGTGGAAAATGCTGTTTTTGGTATTGACCATTTGTATTTGATGATAGCCTTTTGCTAGATCAAGAGTTGTGAAATATTGGCATCTGCCAAGTTTATCTAAAATTTCGTCCGTAATTGGAATTGGGAATTTGTCGTCAGTTGTGATTTCATTAAGAAATCTGTAGTCAATTACTACTCTATATTTTTGTTTACCTGAAGCATCCAATTTTTTTGGAATCACCATTACTGGTGAATTGTAAGGTGATTGAGATTTTCTTATTATCCCTTGCTCTAACATTTCCTTGACTTGTTTGTCTATATCCTCATGTTGTATTTGTGAATACTTATATGGTCTTTTATAAATTGAATCTTCATGTTTTCTTACTATCGAGTGTTTAACAGTACTGGTGAAAGTCAAATTGTCGCCTTCGTGGTACTGAATATCTCGAAATTTATGTAATAACTTTGAAATACACATTTTTTCTTCATCGTTTAAGTGATCTAGTCGAAATTCATGTGATTCTTTTAATCCTCCGTTTATTGCGAAATCGAATTCTAAGTCTTCAACTGAAGGTGGATCAAGGCACTCTGGTGCTGGTTCTTCCTCTACGTTTATATTTGGATCATATTTAAATATGAATCTGTATTCTCCTAATGTTACTGCTCCCTCTCCCTCTTCATAATAAATTTTTGCTTTGCAAGCTTCTAAATAATTTCTTCCAAGTTATCAATCATATCGATTTGAAAACTTATGTAAATAAAATTTCTGTTTGAATGGACAAATTTTACATGAACCTATTGTAATACATTCTGTTAGTTTTATATTACCATTGATGGTGTGAACATTTAATTCTTCGTTTTTAATTGGAAAGTTTAAATAATTTTTATTTATTATATTAATAGTAGACCCTGTGTCTATTACACACTTTAATGGGTTGTCATTCATAATCACAATTATGAATGGATTATTTTTATTTATTCGTCCGAGGCAACTGCTTGAAATTTTTCGGTAGTGTCCATTTTTGACACTCCGCTGTTACTTTCTCTTTGTCTTTTCTGGGGTTGGTTTTGATAATTAAATGATAAATGCATTTGAAGCTCCATTGTTTGGATAATTCGTTGGATTTTGTTGTCTACCCTGATGTAGTTTTTGTTGACATTCGTTAAATGTTCTTCTGTTATCTTGTGGACTGCCTGCACGTGAGTGATTGTAATTATTGTTTGGATAGTTGTGATTAACTTGGTTAGTGGGATAAGTAGGTGTACTTTGGTTAAAATTTGCTTGATATTTTTGACCTGAATTAGTTTTATTTGCATATGATATTGATTTGATATTTATTATTTTTTTTTTGTATCAATCACACTATTTTCGTATAATCCCTCCCGTTGTGCTGCTACTTTAAGTAAGTGGCTGGTTGTTATACCATATCTGGCTAATATCATAAAAATTCTATCCGGAATTTTTCTTTTAATTACATCTTTTATAGTGTTATTCATTGCGTTTACATACACTTGCATATTTGCTTGTTTGTTCTCTAAAGTTAACTTATTAATTATAACATATGATTTTCGTTCTAACTCTTATATGAACTAACGTAGATTTCCGTTGTAGTGTGTGTTGTATAGCTGTCTCAGTAGTTCCTCTCTCGGTGATTGTGTTTTATATTTATTTATTTGCTTATTGTCAACTAAGATCAGCTGACATAAAATCCAAATTAATTTAAATTTAAATAAAATTAAAAATTAATTAAAATAAAATTATATATAAATCTGAAAGTAAATTAAGGTACAAAATTTATAAAGGTAAAGTTAAAGCTCTGGGAAATTCAACAATAAAATTAGTGGTCCAACATTTGTTGCGTATATTGGGAAAAACCCAGAAAAACCCAATCAGACCAGCGTTAGATTAGTAGTTAGAGGTTAGTGGATACGATTAGATAAACAAACAAGTGGAAACGTTGCAGTCGGACGCAACCGACTGAAGCATACTCGATACCAGTATTAAAACCGGTAAAAAAAATGACTGATTCCCTTAAAGATTCTCCGCTGCAGATGGGGATGCCACCAGCTATCTTCATACCAAATTTTGTGACTCTAGCTCAAAGTTTGTAAAAGGTGGGGAAAGGGGGGGGGGGCTGGGGCGGTATGGGTAGATGTGGCATCAAAATTTTTGTTGCAGATCTTTGTGAAATGTCAATTGCTATCTTCATACCGAATTTGGTGACTCTAGCTCGAAGTTTGTAAATGTGGGGAAAAGGGGGCTGGGGGCGGTATGAGTGGGCGTGGAATCCAAATTTTTGATGCAGATGTATGTGGAATGTCAATTGCTACCTTCATACCAAATTTGGTGACTCTAGCTCAAAGTTTGTATAAGGTGGGGAAAGGGGGGCGGAATGGTGGGGCGTGGCTCCAAAGCTTTGATGCAGATTGTTGGGGGTCGTTGCCAGCTATCTTCCTACCAAATTTGGTGGCTCTAGCTCCACAACTCCGGAAGATACACGCATTCCCGTTTTTGACGAAGCGTTGGAGCAGATAGGGGTGGCTAGGGCGGTATTGGTGGGCGTGGCATCCAATCTTTTGATGCAGATTTTTGGGGGTCATCATCACTTATCTTGGCACCAAATTTGGTGTTTCTATCTCAAAAACTGTGGGAGATATAGACTTTTCTGATTTCAAAATGCGGCGGGGCTGGGGGCGGAATGGGTGGAAGTGTATCCAAAATATTTGATGCAGTTTTTTGGGGGTTGCTAGTAGCTATCTTCTCACCAAATTTGGTAGTCCTTACTGTAAGGATGTGCGAAATATATGGATTAATCGGTTTTGAGTTATCGAATTTATCGGTTTGCAAGCCCCCCAGTTATCGTAGAACCCCCATCTTGACACTTTAATTTACTATCCCATAGATAAAGAGAATTGGAAAGTTTCAAGTCTCTAGCTTGAAGGGTGTGGAAAAATCTGGTGACTCTTGCTCAAAGTTTGTAAAAGGTGGGGAAAGGGGGGCTGGGAGCGGTATGGGTGGGCGTGGCATCCAAATTTTTGCTGCAGATCTTTGTGGAATGTTAATTGCTATCTTCATACCAAATTTGGTGACTCTAGCTCAAAGTTTGTAAAAGGTTGGGAAAGGGGGGTGGAAGGGGTGGGCTCCAAAACTTTGATGCAGATTTTTGGGGGACGTTACCACCTATCTTCCTACCAAATTTGGTGGGTCTAGCTCCACAACTCTGGAAGATATACGCATTCCCGTTTTAAACGAAGCGTTGGGGCAGCTAGGGGCGGCTAGGGAGGTATTGGTGGGCGTGGCATCCAAACTTTTGATGGAGTTTTTGGGGGGTCATCATCACCTATCACACATACGGACGGACAGACGGACAGACACCATGACGGACATTGCACAAAACCAATATACACTTTACCTTCGGTATCGAGTATAAAAAGGATCGATCGTTTTAGTCAGAGCTCGCAAATAACACTTGACCGTTTCGTGCAGTCTCCAAAAAACTGTTTTTTGCGGACCACTTGCGCAAAAAGTCAGACAAGAGCGTTCACCAGTGTCTCTTGAACGAACGGTCTGTGCTCAACCAAAAACCAATTTCGTGTTTCTCTTTTGCTCTGCTCATTCACTGACCGTTTTGCAACGAGCGAAGAAAATAAAAGTCTTTTGCATCTGTATGAGTGTATATGCGAATGATCAGTGTCTTTTGCATCTGTATGAGTGTATATCAGTGTACGTGTAAATCACACTAGCTTTTGTGGACTCGGTGTGAATACAAAAGACCGTTTACGATGAGTCTTTTGTTTTTTCGCTCTTCTGCTGACCTCAATGAACGAGCGTTCAGTTGGATCGCTCTTTCTTAGTTGTTGTTGAGTGAGCATAACAAGAACCACGAAACTGAGAACAGTTAACCGAAAACCAAAACAAAGAGAAACGAAAAGTTCTGTTCAGAGCGAGAGCACACGCGCATCGTTTTTATACTCGATACCGAAGGTAAAGAGTATATTGAGTTTGTGCAATGTCCGTCATGGTGTCTGTCCGTCTGTCCGTCTGTATGAACGCAACTTTTTTCCACACCCTTCAAGCTAGAGACTTGAAACTTTCCAAATCTCTTTATGTATGGGATAGTAAATTAAAGTGTCAAGATGGGTGTTCTACGATAACTGGGGGGCTGGCAAATCGATAAATTCGATAACTCAAAACCGATAAATCCACATATTTCACTCATCCTTACAGCTAGAAGTACCAAATTTGGTAAGAAGATAGCTAATAGCAACCCCCAAAAAACTGCATCAAAAATTTTGGAGCCACGCCCCCCCATTCCGCCCACAGCCCCCCCGAAATTTAAAGTCAAAAAAGCCAATATCTCCCACAGTTTTTGAGCTATAGCCACCAAATTTGGTGCCAAGATAGGTGATGATGACCCCTCAAAAACTGCATCAAAAGATTGGATGCCACGCCCACCAATACCGCCCTAGCCTTCCCCATGTGCCCCAACGCTTCGTCAAAAACGGGAATGCGTGTATCTTCCAGAGTTGTGGAGCTAGAGCCTCCAAATTTGGTGGGAAGATAGCTGGTAACGACCCCCAAAAAACTGCATCAAAGTTTTGGATATTGCCCTAGCCGCCCCCATCCATCCCAACGCTTCGTCAAAAACGGGAATGCGTGTATCTTCCAGAATTGTGGAGCTAGAGCCATCAAATTTGGTAGGAAGATAGCTGGCAACGACCCCCAAAAATCTGCATCAAAGTTTTGGAGCCACGCCCTCCATTTCGCCCCCCTTTCCCCACTCTTTTCAATTTTCGAGCTAGAGTCACCAAATTTGGTATGAAGATAGCAATTGACATTCCACAAAGATCTGCATCACAAATTTGGATGCCACGCCCACCCTTACCGCCCCCAGCCCCCCTTTCCCAATCTTTTACAAACTTCGAGCTAGAGTCACCAAATTTGGTATGAAGATAGCAATTGACATTTTACAAAGATCTGCATCAAAAATATGGATGCCACGCCCACCCTTACCGCCCCCAGCCCCCCTTTCCCCATCTCTTACAAACTTCGAGCCAGAGTCACCAAATTTGGTATATAGATAGCAATTGACATTCCACAAAGATTTGCATCAAAAATTTGGATGCCACGCCCACCCATACCGCCCCCATGTTATTTGCGAGCTCTGGTTTTAGTACTGGAATTGAGGTCTCCAAGGAGACAAGAGTATACAATTTTTTATAGTCAGAACATATAACACGAAATGGTTCATGAATAAAATAGTTGCTCAAGCAACGATCAAGGCTAAGGGGTAAAAAGTTACGTGAAGATCTAATTGGGACATTAAATTTAATTCGACTCAAAAGAACTGAGGAATCGATTTCACCATTAAGTAGGTTAGTAATAAATAATACTCCATGCATGGTTCTACGGTTTAATAGGGAGTGAAGGTTTATTAAAAGGAGTCTACTTGAATATGGGGGTAAGTCAACTCCAGGAACCCAGTTAAAACTTCTAAGGGCAAATAGAAGAAATTTCTTCTGCACAGATTCAATACTATCCTGGTGAATCGAGTATTGTGGGGACCACACACAAGATCCATACTCCAGGATGGCACGTACTAGGGATGTATAAAGCGTTTTAGTGGTGTAGGGATCGTTAAACTCTTTCGACCACCGCTTGATGAAGCCAAAAACATTAATGGCCTTATTGACCATAGACGAAATATGAGAGTCAAACTTTAATTTAGGATCAAGAATAATGCCTAAATCCTTAATTTCAAACACGCGGTCAAGTGGGGAATCATCAAGCAAGTAGTGAGGAGTATGAGGGGTACTTCTACAAAAAGACATTTAAATTTAGAACAATTTAAATTGAGTATGTTGAAACGACACCAGGCCGACAATGCACCCAAATCCGACTGTAGTAAGTTGCACAGAGAAGCATCATTGTAGGTGAAACATAGCTTCACATCATCAGCAAACATATATACATAGGAGTAAGAAATAACTGCTGGAATATCGTTAGTAAAAGATTAAATAGCAAAGGTCCTAAATGACTCCCCTGGGGAACACCAGAGGTCACAAAAATTGGCTTGGAAACAGATGATTTAAAAACTACTTTTTGTGTTCGACCACACAAGTACTCCGAAAGCCAAAATAAGAGTGAAACTGGAAATCCCATAAAATTTAATTACTGAAGCAACAGAGAACGACTTACAGAATCAAATGCCTTACTAAAGTCGGTGTAAACAACGTCAGTTGGCATTTTTTTCTGAAACTCTTTTATAACAAGCGAAGTGAATTCAAGAAGGTTAGTGGTAGTAGATCTACGCCTAACAAAGCCGTGTTGCTAAGGCGATATGATTGAACTACATAGGTGTTTCAGTTGAGAACATATAATTTTTTCGAAGACGAATGACAGAAAACTTGGATATACCTCTATAACTTTTATCGTTAGACTTAGAAGAATTTTTATGGAGTGGAATAATAATGGATTCCTTCCATATATCAAGAAACACAGTTGAGTCAACAGACAACTTAAATAATTTATGAAAAGGTTTACAAAGTGAATCCGCACAGTATCTAAGTATACAACCTGGCACTCCATCAGGACCAGGCAGGTGACCGGGTTTGATAGCGTTAAGGTCACTGGGGAGCGTACACTCAGTTATAACTGGGAAATTTATGCAATATGACGTTTGAACTTGAAAAGGATAGGAGTTACTGCAATTATATTAACTCGATGAGTATACTGATTGAAAATACTCAGCAAATAGATCGGCCACTGCCTGATCAGAACTTGCTTTTGTATCATCAAGGTATACTGAGGATGGCAAACAAGAAGACTTAAGTTTAGAGTTAACAAATTTATAAAACTGTTTAGGGTCACGTGAAAAGTTTAGTCTACAACGATTAAGATAATTATTATAACAAGATGTGTTAACAGAAAGAAAACTAGATTTAGCTTCTAAATACGAAGATAAATCTTAAGTCGTTCCCGTTTTTTTAAATTTTTTATATGATCTTGTCTTTGCGTTTTTCAATTTCGATACTTCCCTCCTAATTCAGATGGTTTATTATCACTTGAAGAACAAGTGAGGGGAACATAAATATCCAAAAGCGAATTCAAGGTCCTATAAAATATGGCTATGGCAAGAATAAAGGCGCGACCAATTAGTATGTTGAAGAAGATAATTTAATTTAGTAAAGTTAGTTTTACGAAAGCAACGGGTTTTTAAAGTATTTTTAGATACTGAAATAGGGTTAAGAATTTCAATGGATAGTTCTAAGGTTGGATGATAGGTATCATCCGGAAGCACTAGAGGGGGAATTCTACTAGCATTACTGCCATCTGAGTCCGAAACAAAAATTAAGTCCAACATTCTACCACTACAGCTATGCACCCTGTTAACTTGCGATAGGCCTAACTCCAGTAGGCCATCGATAAAATCATCAGAAGTGACTGGTAACACCGCCGAAGATGTGTCATTCACAGACCATACAACATGTGGCAGATTAAAATCACCAACCACTATCAGATTATCCATATCTGTCAACAATGATGAAACAAGTTGCAGGGCACTAAGATGGGATGAGTAAATGTTAGTATCAGAATGAGAAGGAATATAATAACAAGTAACATAAAGTGAACGGCCGTTTAGTAATATTTAAACACATAAAAACTCTATGTCCGGAATATAATGAGAATGAATCTGTTCAGAGGAAAAACAAGAGTCAACAACAATGAGAACACCACCCCCCTTGCGGGAGGCACGATCGCATCTGTACAAGTTAAATTTTGAAGGAAAAACGGAATAATCAGAAATATCGGGTTTTAACCAGGCTGTTAACAAATAATTAAGAAAGTTTAGTCTTAAGGCCTCTAACATTTTGATAGGCCAAACTAAGTAATTTTATTAGCTTTTTGCCACCGAGGTGGAGGCAACTGGGTGGCTAACAGGCGGTGCACTACTAAACCTTATACCCTTATTATTATTAATTCGCCTATTTTCATACTCCTTTACAACAAGCAGCTGCGGCCAAAACTTTTCCGAACAAATTGTCGAAAAAAGTTCAGGCGGCGCGCTCAACTTGAAAGAAAATATACTTGTTTAAATTTAAACTTCTCAACAATAATAAGAGGAGAATCAATTTTACTTTTAACATAAGCTGAAACATCATCCGATGAAGTATCGGATGCCAGCCTAGACACAAATATAAATTTATTAAATGGCACAACAACAAGAGGCTTGGGAGCCCCGGCTGTACCACCAGTAGGATTACTAGGCACACAAGCTGTCGAACCAGAGGGCTCACGTAGAGGATCATTTAGTGGTATAGAATTAACGGTGGTAAGGCTATTAGTGGGATGTCTTGCCAGCGAGTTAAATACCATTAATGGGCTAGCAATAGGAGTTATGTGATTAATGCTAGACACCAGAAGTGGCTTACTGGGCAAGACAGGTGGAACACAAGGCGGGTAGGGACCCGAAGTTTTCTTACGCTTCGGAGATTCAGTGATCGGCTTGCCATTTTTAAAATTGTTCTCAAGCTCTTTAAATGCCGTATGCAGATTGTTGAAGGCAACATGCATAGACTTGAAATCTTCATGAGTCTGCCTAATGCATTGGGCAGTTTCCTTCTCCACTACATTGCAGCTCTCACAGAACCATTTAAGGCCTGTGTCTGCAACTAAACAGTCCCTTATTTTGGTCGTAAAGCCAGCACATTTCATATGGATCATGTTGTCACACAATCTACATAAAATGAAATCTTGGTTGGTATTTCCAACCGTTTTGCAAATTTTGCTGCAGCAAACAAGCATATTGAATGAATTAAATATCTAGTTTAAGATGACAATTGATACGTTATACCAAAACAAAGAAGGGTGCAGGTATGTACGTATGTATGTGTCGATGCAATGAGCACTATACAACGGTAAAAATCAAAAGAGCGCTTGAGTGAAAGAGCGTGAGCACGAAGGCAGAATACAACCGCAAGTACGACGGATAAGACCGGACGAAAGCGGGAGAGGACTGATGCTGAAAAGCGAAAGTAATAAAATTGACAAGCTGTTTGTTGTTAGAAGACACAGAATATGCAAAAGCAAATATATGTATGTCTATATGCATGTACGTATGTTTTCTTTATTTAAGGCACAGCAGCGTCAATTCAACTGCAAATTAAATTGAGTATAAGCTTGGCAAAACTCTTTTTTGCCAACGTAAATATATACAACGTATATTTGCAATCACTGCTAGAATAAATTACCAAATTAAACAGAGTAAAACACCGTTCACAAACACAAGAGAACAATAAATATTTAAGAGCACGCAAAAACACGACCGTCACCAACGAAAGACAACTTGTTTTTAATTCCTCCGTTAATGCCCTCTTTAGTTCCGTCCAGTTATTGGCGAATGATATATGTGAAATCCGTTGTGCCTCCCCGACGACTTGTACTTCTATGGCTCCATAAATAATGCTTTGTTAACGTAGATTTGTAGTTGGATAAAGGTGTAATATATATTGGATCCTCCTGATGAATGCGCTTAATTCGTCATGATTTCCATGAAACTGTGGCACTTGCCTTCTTTGCGACAAGGCCTGATTAACCTCTGCGTCACTTAGTACGGCTGTCATTATACTCGATACCGAAGGTAAAGAGTATATTGAGTTTGTGCAATGTCCGTCATGGTGTCCGTCCGTCTGTCCGTCTGTATGTTCGCAACTTTTTTCCACACCCTTCAAGCTAGAGACTTGAAACTTTCCAATTCTCTTTATCTATGGGATAGTAAATTAAAGTGTCAAGATGGGGGTTCTACGATAACTGGGGGGCTGGCAAATCGATAAATTCGATAACTCAAAACCGATAAATCCACATATTTCGCACATCCTTACAGCTAGAACTACCAAATTTGGTAAGAAGATAGCTACTAGCAACCCCCAAAAAACTGCATCAAAAATTTTGGAGCCACGCCCACCCATTCCGCCCCCAGCTCCCCCGGATTTTGAAATCAGAAATGGCTATATCTCCCACAGTTTTTAAGCTTAGCCACCAAATTTGGTGCCAAGATAGGTGATGATGACCCCCCAAAAACTGCATCAAAAGTTTGGATGCCACGCCCACCAATACTGCCCTAGCCGCCCCCATCCACCTCAACGCTTCGTCAAAAACGGGAATGCGTGTATCTTCGAGAGTAGTGGAGCTAGAACCACCAAATTTGGTAGGAAGATAGCTGGCAACGACCCCCAAAAATCGGCATCAAAGTTTTGGAGCCACGCTTTCCATTTCGCCCCCCTTTCCCCACCTTTTACAAACTTTGAGCTAGAGTCACCAAATTTGGTATGAAGATAGCAATTGACATTCCACAAAGATCTGCATCAAAAATTTGGATGCCACTACCACCCATACCGCTCCCAGCCCCCCCTTTCCCTACTTTTACAAACTTTGAGCTAGAGTCACCAAATTTGGTATGAAAATAGCAATTGACATTCCACAAAGATCTGCATCAAAAATTTGGATGCCATGCCCACCCATACCACCCCCAGCTCCCCTTCCCCACTTTTTACAAACTTTGAGCTAGGGTCATTAAATTTGGTATGAAGATAGCAATTGACATTCCACAAACATCTGCATCAAAAATTTGGATGCCACGTCCACCCATACCACCCCCAGCCCCCCTTTCCCCACTTTTTACAAACTTTCAGCTAGAGTCAACAAATTTGGTATGAAGATAGCAATTGACATTTCACAAAGATCTGCATCAAAAATTTTGATGCCACAACTACCCATACTGCCCCCAGCCCCCCTTTCCCCACCTTTTACAAACTTTGAGCTAGTCACCAAATTTGCAACGAAGACAGCTTGTGGCATCCCCATCTGCATAGGAAAATCTTTAAGGCAGCGTACACCCCTGCCGCATCCGTACCCCTCTGCAATCAGGCCTCTTTTTACCGGTTTAATACTGGTATCGAGTATGCCGCAGTCGGTTGCGTCCGACTGCAACGTTTCCACTTGTTTTTAATTTTTGTTTGATTGTTTTTAATTATTTGAACACTATTAAATGTGTTAAGTTCACAATGTTCTTTCGCGGATCAGTGTGTTTTTCAAGTATTGGTTTTTAATTATTTTAACACTATTAAATGTGTTTTAAGTCACGTCTGTTCTTAAGCGGATAAGTGTGTTGCTTAGTATTTCACTTTTTATACTCGTTACCGAAGGTTTAGAGCAGTGGTGTCCAAACTCACACAATGAAAGCGTTGCGCTTGTGTGCGAAGCAGCGAAACACGAAGGCAACGTGACGTTTTACTGCTTTACACTGAAAAAATAAAATGCGTGCGATCCAAGCATAAAAAAAATTATAACATCAAAGATAAAGCGACATGCATCGTAATGGCACAATAAACATTGAGCTTTTTACCATCCATATTCTCAATGAAAAATAATTAATTTTCCCAATTGACATCAAACATTTTTTTGCAATGCAGCATAGCGAATGACTGCGCGTTTGACTTTTGAGCTTCAGCCGAACACATGAGTCGAGAGAGCAAATGCAGCCGAACACTCTCTCTCTCTCTCTCTATACATGTGTCGGCTGCTACGCCGGCAGAATTTTTCGTGCCAACCACGCGTGGCTGCCTTTTCAAATTTTAAAGTATATTGGTTTTGTGCAATGTCCGTCATGGTGTCTGTCCGTCTGCCTGTCTGTCTGTCTGTCCGTCCGTATGTTTGCAAGTTTTTTCCACACCCTTGAAGCTAGAGACTTGAAACTTTCCAATTCTCTTTATCTATGGGATAGTAAATTAAAGTGTCAAGATGGGGGTTCTACGATAAATGGGGGGCTGGCAAATCGATAAATTCGATAACTCAAAAACGATAAATCCGCATATTTCACACGTCCTTACAGCTAGAACTACCAAATTTGGTAAGAAGATAGCTACTAGCAACCCCCAAATAACTGCATCAACAATTTTGGAGCCACGCCCCCCATTCCGCCCCCAGCCCCGACGCATTTCAAAATCAGGAAAGCCTATATCTCCCACAGTTTTTGAGATAGAAACACCAAATTTGGTGCCAAGATAAGTGATGATGATCCCCCAAAAACTGCATCAAAAGTTTGGACGCCACGCCCACTAATACCACCCTAGCCGCCCCCATCCGCCCCAACGCTTCGTCAAAAACGGGAATGCGTGTATCTTCCAAAATTGTGGAGCTAGAGCCACCACATTTATTATTTTATTTTTTTATTTTTTATTTTATTGAAAGTTGTTGACAATTCTAGAGTCAACTTATAAAAAATAAGATACAATAACATAGTAGAAGTAAAAAGCCTAGGCTGAGAACAAAAATGTCTAATAACATCACCGACCGATGGGGGTGTTTTATTTGCCAGTCTGGCCAGCTATGCCCCTTTCCACAGCCAAAACTATCAGTGATATTATAGACTCTATACTTAAAACAGAGATGTTAGAAGAAAATAGAAAAGAAAAATTTAAAGGTGAAAACTAAAAATAAAAGTAAAAAAAAATAAAAATAAAATAAAAATAAATAAAATAGAATAAAAAATATTTATATATATATATGAACCAATGGAGTAAAAGAAATTTAGCCAGTCCAGCAAGCTCAGCCACGTTTCATAGCTGAGAGCGGTCATTAACTTCGCGAAGATAAACTGAAAGCAATGGTTTGATTAAGGAGAGAGAGGTCTCATTAGAGAACACGTGGTATAGATTATTAAATTGGACGCATAAAACACGAAATGGACTGTGCATAGCGTAATCTGTTGTGCACGTTTTCAAAAATAACGGGCGAAAGTTTCTAGTAGGTCTGGAAGGAATAGAGAAATGGAGATGACCTAACAGAAAAGAAGAATCTACATATATCACCAGTAATCAACTTGAGCAGGAAAGCAACACCAAGGACTATCCTACGATTGTTCAACGAGGGGAGGTTAAGGAGAAGAAGTTTACTGGAATATGAAGGCAAGCGAAGGTTATTATCCCAATTTAAGCCTCGTAAGGCAAAAAGCAAAAACTGCTTCTGAACAGATTCGATACGATCCTGGTTATTTCTATACTGGGGGCTCCATATACAAGAGCAGTACTCTAGGATAGGGCGAACAAGGGAAGTGTACAGAGTTTTCGTAACGTAAGGATCGTTAAACTCTTTAGACTAACGTTTAATGAAACCAAGAACACCTTTGGCTTCATTAACAATAGTAGAAATATGAAGGCCGAATGAGAGTTTGGAGTCAAAAAGAACACCAAGGTCCTTGACTGTAACAATACGTTGCAACGGGGTACTGTCAATTGAGTAGCTGGTAAAGAAAGGGTTATTTCGGCTGAAAGTCATAAACATACATTTAGAACAATTGAGAAGCAACTGATTAGTCTTTCACCAAAGTTGCATTGAATTTAAATCATCTTGTAAGCAAGTATGATTTAGAGAACTACAGTAGGAGAAAATAAGTTTCACATCGTCTGCGTACATGAGAATGCGAGAATGTGATAAAACAGAGGGAAGATCATTTATAAAAAGAGTGAAGAGTAAAGGACCAAGATGACTACCCTGAGGTACTCCAGAAGTAACATGAACTTGTTTCGAGGTAGCCAATCTTAGGAGTACTCTTTGTGTCCTACCCTTTAAATAAGAAGAAATCCAAGATATAAGTGAGGGAGGGAAACCAATTCGGACAAGCTTGAGAAGTAATAGGTCATGGTGTACAGTGTCGAATGCTTTACTGAAGTCTGTGTAAATGACGTCAGTTTGCATTTTCGATAGGAAAGCATCATTTACTAAAGTTGTGAATTCTAATAAATTGGTCATGGTTGACCGATTTCTAACGAAGCCGTGTTGAGCAGGGGATAAGACTGATTTGCAGAAATGTTGCAGAGATGAAGTGATAATTTTTTCAAATAATTTAGGGATAGCGGACAATTTTGAAATGCCCCTATAATTTTCAATATTGGACTTCCCACCTTTTTTGTGAAGAGGGATTATAAAAGATTCTTTCCAAAGAGATGGAAAGACAGACGATTTAAGGGATAGGTTTAAAAGCTTAAGCAATGGGCGAAGAAGAGAAGCACTGCACTCTTTAAGAAGACAACTAGGTATATTGTCAGGTCCAGGAGAGTAAGAAGACTTTAACGAATTTAAAGCTGATAGCAGAGTTGACTGAGAGATGGTAGGAACAGGAATATAATTTGTAGAAGCAATACTATAAGGGTAAGGTATGTTAATAGGGGATGCAGAAGAGTAAGTTGATTGGAAAAAATTAGCAAAAATATTAGCGGATTCGCTATCGTTCCTAGATTTATCCATCCCAAACATGAAAGATGACGGTAAAGTGGAAGATTTACGCTAAGAATTGACAAAATTATAAAATTGTTTGGGATTTAGCGTAAATTGCCGTTTGCAACAAATAAGGTAATTCTCATAGCACTGTGAATTCAGGAGAAGAAAGTTTGACTTGGCTATAATGTATTTAGACAAGTCAGCACTCAATCCAGACCTGCTAAATTTTTTATAATATTTAGATTTATTATTTTGTAAAGCTGATAGTCTTGGAGTGAACCAAGGGGGCTTAGAAGAAACGGACAACGGAGCAGAGTAAGGGATACATTCGTCCAATAGAGAATTTAAGGTGCTATAAAAAGATTTTAAGGCGATATTTATATCAACCGAATCATATATAAAAGACCAATCAGTTGCCAGAATACGTTGATTTAATAATGAGTAATTTCCTTTGCGAAAGCAACGGCGAGGCAGGTTAAACACTGGAGGAGAAGACATAACAGGATTGCTAACAGACAATGTAACTTCTAAAGTAGGATGATATGAATCCTCAGGGACAGACAGAGGGGATGACCTAGAGACATTGGCAATACTGTAGTTGTTGATAAATACAAGGTCGAGTGTTCTAATCAAATGATTAGAAATTGAATTGATCTGAAACAATGGAAGATCAAGCATGGCTTCTAAGAAGTCATGATGGGCAGACGGTACAAGATAATTAATGGTCTCGGATGAGGACCAGGGGATGGTTGGTAAATTAAAGTCACCCAGTACGATTATAATATCATTATCACGTATATGAGCAGAAACTTCTTTAATACAAGTTAGGTGTTGAAGATAAACTTGAATGTCAGAAGAAGGAGGGATATAAGAGCAAGTGATATAAACAACATGTGAAGGGAAAGTTATTTTAACAGAAATAATCTCAGCATCATTAACTGTAGAAAAACAGAAAGGTTCCGACTGGAGAGTAGCTTTAACAGCAATTAATACCCCACCACCTCGGCGAGTCGGTCGATCAGCTCTATAGACGATAAAATTATTTGAAAAAAATTCACAATTAGATATACTTGGATTTAACCAAGTTTCAGTAAAAGAAATTATATCAGAATGGAACGAAAAGCTATTCAAAAACAAGTTTTAAAGTTTTGAGACCAGACCCCTAACATTCTGATAAATAATAGATATTTCATCAGAATTTAGTTTTTTGAAACGACAGAGTAATTATTTGAAAAAGTTGCAGCAGGAAGGTTGACAGGTAACGGCAGAGTTATTTTTTTTTGCAAAAACTCATGCACAACCGTATGAGGGGGACAAAATTTGGGATCACATATGATTGAAAACGATTCTAGAGAGACATTAATTTTAAAAGATGATATTTCGCGAGGGGAAGAAAAGTTAAATTTCGTAATAGAGACGCTAGCTTTAGTTTTGCTAGCAATATAGGCAGCAACAGAATCGCAAGTAGTTTCAGCGGAAAGTCGCGACACAAAAACTTGCTTGCGAGGAGCCACTACTGTTAAAATAGGAGGTGGTTGTGGTATGGGGACAGATAGATCATTATTTACCGCGTTAATCTCGGCAGGATCCAAGACGGGAACCATATTACTAATACCAGGGGATACTGCAGGAGATATATTCGGACAATCGCTTGGAGTTGGAGATAATGATAGAACTGACGACAATTCTACGTTACTAGGCACGGGTGAAAGCGACGAGGGTGAAGGGGCAAACATTAACGGAACATTCAAAAATTCAGACTCCAACCGGCGAGTAGACAATGACTCAAATTTAAAATTATTGAGAAATTCCAAACTTGAATCAATGTCAGTCACTAGCATGCTTGCCGTTTTTTTTAGTTTTGAAAACTGATTTCTCACAGAATTATACATTCTACAGAAATCAATTTGCTTATCAATGCACAAAGGGCATGACCAGCGCACACCGCCACAGCCGGTCTTGGCTACAGCAGTGATCTTGTCACACTCACGCCCAGTAAGACCTGCACATTTAGCATGCATAAAACTCTCACACAACCAGCAATGAACAAATTGAGGCCGTGCAGAATCGTCAGACTGCTTAAATGAACAAGACTTTTTGCAGCACGACATATTTACAACTGGGGTCAAACTTACGAAAATAGGTTGCGAGAGCACAGAACGGACAAAACGGCGTAACACAAATACTTCTTGTTTGGAGCGATAAGCAACAACAAAAATGTATTAAAGCACGACAAGCAAGGCAGATAACGCTTAAGCGAACAAACACACAAACAAGTGTATGCGCAGCGAATAAACACACTAACAAGAGTATGCGCAGCGAACAAACACACAAAAAAATGAGTGCACGAATAAGCGGCAGATTTGCAGAATAACAAAAACAGACACTAACAACCACACAGAACTGACGCCGCAATTGTTAAAATATAATTATTACCAAATTAAACGACGCACAACAAGAAGCACTTTGCACAGCTTAGGTAAGCCTATGTTTTACGAACAGTAGACTGCAAAAAATAAATAAAAAGCCTGATAAACGGCACAAAATTAATAAGTTGTTCGGAGCTTAAGTAAAACACGTCAATCACACTCAAACTGAGATCTCTCTCTTTTGTAGGAAGATAGCTAGTATCGACACCAAAAGAACTGCATCAATGTTTTGGAGCCACGCCCTCCCATTACGCCCCCAGCCCCACCGCATTTTAAAGTCAATAAAGCCTATATCTCCCACAGTTTTTGAGCTACAGCCACCAAATTTTGTGCCAAGATATGTGATGATGACCCCTCAAAAACTGCATCAAAAGTTTGGATGCCACGCCCACTAATACCGCCCTAGCCACCCCCAGCTGCCCCAACGCTTCGTCAAAAACGGGAGTGCGTGTATCTCCCAGAGTTGTGGAGCTAGAGCTTCCAAATTTGGTGGGAAGATAGCTGGCAACGACCCCCAAAAATCTGCATCAAAGTTTTGGAGCCACGCCCACCCATTCCGCCCTCCTTTCCATACTTTTTACAAACTTTGACCTAGAGTTACCAAATTTGGTTTGAAGGTAGCAATTGACTTTTCACATAGATCTGCGTCAAAAATTTGGATGCCACGCCTACCAATTCCACCCGCAGCCCCCCTTTCACAACCTTTTACAAACTTTGAGCTAGAGTCACCAAATTTGGAAGGAAGATAGCTGGTGGCATCCCCATCTGCATCGGAGAATCTTTAAGGTACACCCCTGCCGCATCCGTACCCCTTTGCAATCAGGCTTCCTTTTACCGGTTTTAGTACTGGTAACGAGTATACCGCAGTCGGTTGCGTCCGACTGCAACGTTTCCACTTGTTTATACTTGTTACCGGAGGTCAAGAGTATATTGTGTTTGTGCAATGTCCGTCATGGAGTCCGTCCGTCTGTCCGTCTGAATGTTCTTAACTGTTTTCCGCACCCTTCAAACTAGAGACTTGAATTTTTCCAATTCTCTTTATTTAGGGGATTGTAAATTAAAGTGTCAAGATGGGGGTCTACGACAACTATGGCAAATAGATAAATTCACATATTTCGCACATCCTTACAGCTAGAACTACCAAAATTGGTAAGCAGATAGCTACTAGAAACCCTCAAAAACTGCATCAAAAATTTGGAGCCACGCCCACCCAGTCCGCCCCAGCCCCCCGCATTTTAAAGTCAAAAAATCATATATCTCCCACAGTTTTTGAGCTATAGCCACCAAATTTGGTGCCAAGATAGGTGACGATAACCCCCCAAAAACTGCATCAAAAGTTTGGATGCCACGCCCACCAATACTTCCCTAGCCGCCCCTATCCGCCTCAACGCTTCGTCCAAATCGGGAATGCGTGTATCTTCTAGAGTTGTGGAGCTTGAGCCACCAAATTTGGTAGGAAGATAACTGGCAACGACCCCCAAAAATCTGCATCAATCTTTTGGAGCCACGCCCACCCATTCCGCCCCCCTTTCCCCACCATTTACAAACTTTGAGCTAGAGTCACCAAATTTGGTATGAAGATAGCAATTGACATCCCACATAGATCTGAAGTGAAAATTTGGATGCCACGCCCACCCATACCGCCTCCCTGCCCCCATACCCCACTTTTTACAAACTTTGAGCTAGAGTCACCAAATTTGATATGAAGATAGCAATTGACATCCCACATAGATCTGCAGCGAAAATTTGGATGCCACGCCCATCCATACCGCCTCCCAGCCCCCCTTTCCCCACTTTTTACAAACTTCGAGCTAGAGTCACCAAATTTGGTGTGAAGATAGCAATTGACATTTCCCAAAGACCTGCATCAAAAATTTGGATGCTACACCCACCCATTCCGGCCTAGCCCCCCTTTTACCACCTATAACAAACTTCGAGCTAGAGTCACCAAATTCGGCATGAAGATAGGAATTGACATTCTACAAAGATCTGCATCAAAAATTTGGGTGCCACGCCTACCCATACCGCCCCCAGCCTCCCTAACCCCTATTTTTACAAACTTTGAGCTAGAGTCACCAAATTTGGTATGAAGATAGCAATTGAAATCCCACATATAACTGAAGCGAAAATTTGGATGCCACGCCCACCCATACCGCCCAGAGCCCCCCTATCCCCACCTTTTACAAACTTCGAGCTAGAGTCACCAAAATTGGAAAGAAGTTAGTTGGTGGCATCCCCATCTGAATCGGAGAATCTTTAAGGCAGCGTACATACCTGCCGCATCCGTACACCTTAGCAATCAGGCCTCTTTTTACCGGTTTTAATGCTGGTAACGAGTATACCGCAGTCGGTTGCGTCCGTTGCATAAGTAGCTTGGTGTGGATACAGATATTGTTTACAATAAGTTTGGGATATGCATAAGTGGTTTGGTGTGGATATGAATATCTTACTTCATGTACATATATTTGCATTTGCATATTCTGTGTCTACTAACAACAAACAGCTTGTCTATTTTATAACTCTCGCTTTTCAGCATCAGTCCTCTCCCGCTTTCGACCGGTCTTATCCGCCGTTCTTGTGGTTGTATTCTGCCTTCGTGCTCACGCTTTTTCACTCAATCGCTCTTTTGATTTTTACCGTTATATCGTGCTCATTGCATCGACACATACATACGTACATATCTGCACCCTTCTTTGTTTTTGGTATAACATATCAATTGTCATCTTAAACTTAACTTATTCAATATATTTAATATGCTTGTTTGCTGCAGCAAAAATTGTGTTCCATCTGCCTTGCCCAGCAAGCCACTTCTGGTAATCCCATAACTCCTATTGCTAGCCCATTAATGGTATTTATCTTGCCGGCAAGAAATCCCACTAATAGCCTTATCGCCGTTAATTCTATACCACTAAATGATCCTCTACGTGAGCCCTCTGGTTCGACAGCTTGTGTGCCTAGTAATCCTACTGGCGGTACAGCCGGGGCTCCCAAGCCTCTTGTTGTTGTGCCATTTAATAAATTTATATTTGTGTCTAGGCTGGCATCCGATACTTCATCGGATGATGTTTCAGCTTATGTTAAAAGTAAAATTGATTCTCCTCTTATTATTGTTGAGAAGTTTTAATTTAAACACGCCCCAAGTATATTTTCTTTCAAGTTGAGCGCGCCGCCTGAACTTTTTTCGACAATTTGTTCGGAAAAGTTTTGGCCGCAGCTGCTTGTTGTAAAGGAGTATGAAAATAGGCGAATTAATAATAATAAGGGTATAAGGATTAGTAGTGCACCGCCTGTTAGCCACCCAGTTGCCTCCACCTCGGTGGCAAAAAGCTAATAAAATTACTTAGTTTGGCCTATCAAAATGTTAGAGGCCTTAAGACTAAACTTTCTTAATTATATGTTAACAGCTTTTAAAATGATTTACATATAGTTGCACTCAAGGGAACCTGGCTAAAACCCGATATTTCTGATTATTCCGTTTTTCCTTTCAAATATAATTTGCATAGATGCGATCGCACTTCAATCAAGGGGGTGGTGTTCTCGTTGCTGTTGACTCCTGTATTTCCTCTGAACAGATTCATTCTCAAGATCTTTCGGACACAGAGTTTTTATGTGTTTAAATATTACTAAACGGCCGTTCACTTTATGTTACTTGCTTTTATATACTTCCTAATTCTGATATTAACATTTACTCATCCCATCTGAGTGCCCTGCATCTTTTTTCGTCATTGTTCACAGATATGGATAATCTGATAGTGGTTGGTGATTTTAATCTGCCACATGCTTTATGGTCTGTGAATGACACATCTTCGGCGGTATTACCAGTCACTTCTGATGACTTTATCGATGGCCTACTGGAGTAAGGCCTTTCGTAACTTAACAGGGTGCATAGCTGTAGTGGTAGAATGTTGGACTTAATTTTTGTTTCGGACTCAGATGGCAGTAATGCTAGTAGAATTCCCCCTCTAGTGCTTCCGGATGATACCTATCATCCAACCTTACAACTATCCATTGAAATTCTTAACCCTATTTCAGTATCTAAAAATACTTTAAAAACCCGTTGCTTTCGTAAAACTAACTTTACTAAATTAAATTATCTTCTTCAACATACTAATTGGTCGCGCCTTTATTCTTGCCATAGCCATATTTTATAGGACCTTGAATTCGCTTTTGGATATTTGTGTTCCCCTCACTTGTTCTTCAAGTGATAATAAACCATCTGAATTAGGAGGGAAGTATCGAAATTGAAAAACGCAAAGACAAGATCATATAAAAAATTTAAAAAAACGGGAACGACTTAAGATTTATCTTCGTATTTAGAAGCTAAATCTAGTTTTCTTTCTGTTAACACATCTTGTTATAATAATTATCTTAATCGTTGTAGACTAAACTTTTCACGTGACCCTAAACAGTTTTATAAATTTGTTAACTCTAAACTTAAGTCTTCTTGTTTGCCATCCTCAGTATACCTTGATGATACAAAAGCAAGTTCTGATCAGGCAGTGGCCGATCTATTTGCTGAGTATTTTCAATCAGTATACTCATCGAGTTAATATAATTGCAGTAACTCCTATCCTTTTCAAGTTCAAACGTCATATTGCATAAATTTCCCAGTTATAACTGAGTGTACGCTCCCCAGTGACCTTAACGCTATCAAACCCGGTCACCTGCCTGGTCCTGATGGAGTGCCAGGTTGTATACTTAGATACTGTGCGGATTCACTTTGTAAACCTTTTCATAAATTATTTAAGTTGTCTGTTGACTCAACTGTGTTTCTTGATATATGGAAGGAATCCATTATTATTCCACTCCATAAAAATTCTTCTAAGTCTAACGATAAAAGTTATAGAGGTATATCCAAGTTTTCTGTCATTCGTCTTCGAAAAAATTATATGTTCTCAACTGAAACACCTATGTAGTTCAATCATATCGCCTTAGCAACACGGCTTTGTTAGGCGTAGATCTACTACCACTAACCTTCTTGAATTCACTTCGCTTGTTATAAAAGAGTTTCAGAAAAAAATGCCAACTGACGTTGTTTACACCGACTTTAGTAAGGCATTTGATTCTGTAAGTCGTTCTCTGTTGCTTCAGTAATTAAATTTTATGGGATTTCCAGTTTCACTCTTATTTTGGCTTTCGGAGTACTTGTGTGGTCGAACACAAAAAGTAGTTTTTAAATCATCTGTTTCCAAGCCAATTTTTGTGACCTCTGGTGTTCCCCAGGGGAGTCATTTAGGACCTTTGCTATTTAATCTTTTACTAACGATATTCCAGCAGTTATTTCTTACTCCTATGTATATATGTTTGCTGATGATGTGAAGCTATGTTTCACATATAATGATGATTCTCTTTGTAACTTGCTACAGTCGGATTTGGGTGCATTGTCGGCCTGGTGTCGTTTTAACTTACTCAATTTAAATTGTTCTAAATGTAAAGTCATGTCTTCTTGTAGAAGTACCCCTCATACTGCTCACTACTTGCTTGATGATTCACCACTTGACCGCGTGTTTGAAATTAAAGATTTAGGCATTATTCTTGATCCTAAATTAAAGTTTGACTCTCATATTTCGTCTATGGTCAATAAGGCCATTAATGTCTTTGGCTTCATCAAGCGGTGGTCGAAAGAGTTTAACGATCCCTACACCACTAAAACGCTTTATACATCCCTAGTACGTCCCATCCTGGAGTATTGATCTTGTGTGTGGTCCCCACAATACTCGATTCACCAGGATAGAATTGAATCTGTGCAGAAGAAATTTCTTCTATTTGCCCTTAGAAGTTTTAACTGGGTTCCTGGAGTTGACTTACCCCCATATTCAAGTAGACTCCTTTTAATAAATCTTCCCTCCCTATTAAACCGTAGAACCATGCATGGAGTATTATTTATTACTAACCTACCTAATGGTGAAATCGATTCATCAGTTCTTTTGAGTCGAATTAAATTTAATGTCCCAATTAGATCTTCACGTAACTTTTTACCCCTTAGCCTTGATCGTTGCTTGAGCAACTATTTTATTCATGAACCATTTCGTGTTATATGTTCTGACTATAAAAAATTGTATACTCTTGTCTCCTTGGAGACCTCAATTCCAGTACTAAAAGTTTTAGTCTAAAACGATCGATCCTTTTTATACTCGATACCGAAGGTAAAGAGTATATTGGTTTTGTGCAATGTCCGTCATGGTGTCTGTCCGTCTGTCCGTCCGTATGTGTGATAGGTGATGATGACCCCCCAAAAACTCCATCAAAAGTTTGGATGCCACGCCCACCAATACCTCCCTAGCCGCCCCTAGCTGCCCCAACGCTTCGTTTAAAACGGGAATGCGTATATCTTCCAGAGTTGTGGAGCTAGACCCACCAAATTTGGTAGGAAGATAGGTGGTAACGTCCCCCAAAAATCTGCATCAAAGTTTTGGAGCCAAGCCCACCCCTTCCACCCACCTTTCCCAACCTTTTACAAACTTTGAGCTAGAGTTACCAAATTTGGTGTGAAGATAGCAATTAACATTCCACAAAGATCTGCAGAAAAAATTTGGATGCCACGCCCACCCATACCGCTCCCAGCCCCCCTTTCCCCACCTTTTACAAACTTTGAGCAAGAGTCACCAGATTTTTCCACACCCTTCAAGCTAGAGACTTGAAACTTTCCAATTCTCTTTATCTATGGGATAGTAAATTAAAGTGTCAAGATGGGGGTTCTACGATAACTGGGGGGCTGGCAAATCGATAAATTCGATAACTCAAAACCGATAAATCCACATATTTCGCACATCCTTACAGCTAGAACTACCAAATTTGGTAAGAAGATAGCTACTCGCAACCCCCAAAAAATTGCATCAAACATTTTGGAGCCACGCCCCCCATTCCGCCCCCAGCCCACCCCCCGCAATTTAAAGTCAAAAACGCCTATATCTCCCACAGTTTTTTAGCTATAGCCACCAAATTTTGTGCCAAGATAAGTGATGATGACCCCCCAAAAACTGCATCAAAAGTTTGGATGCCACGCCCACCGATACTGCCCTAGCCGCCCCCATCCACCCCAACACTTCGTCAACAACGGGAATGCGTGTATCTTCCAGAGTTGTGGAGCTAGAGCCTCCAAATTTGGTGGGAAGATAGCTGGTAACGACCCCCAACAAAAACTGCATCAAAGTTTTGGAGCCACGCCCACCCATTCCTCCCCCAGCCCCCCCGCATTTTGAAATCAGAAATGGATATCTCTCCCACAGTTTTTGAGCTAGAGCCAGCGAGTTTGGTGGCAAGATAGGCGATGATGACCCCCTAAAAACTGCATCAAAAGTTTGGATGCCACGCCTACCGATACTGCCCTAGCCGCCCCCATCCACCCCAACGCTTCGTCAAAAACGGGAATGCGTGTATCTTCCAGAGTTGTGGAGCTAGAGCCTCCAAATTTGGTGGGAAGATAGCTGGCAACGACCCCCAAAAATCTGCATCAAAGTTTTTGAGCCACGCCTTCCATTTCGCCCCCCTTTTCCCATTTTTTACAATTTTGGAGCTAGAGTCGCCAAATTTGGTATGAAGATAGCAATTGACATTCCACAAAGATCTGCATCACAAATTGGGATGCCACGCCCACCCATACCGCCCCCAGCCCCCCATTCCCCACTTTTACAAATTTCGAGCTAGAGTCACCAAATTTGGTATGAAGATAGCAATTGACATTCCACAAAGATCTGCAGCAAAAATTTGGATGCCACGCCCACCCATACCGCCCCCAGCCCCCCTTTCCCCACTTATTACAAATTTCGAGCTAGAGTCACCAAATTTGGTATGAAGATAGCAATTGACATTCCACAAAAATCTGCAGCAAAAATTTGGATGCCACGCCAACCCATACCGCCCCCAGCCCCCCTTTCCCCACTTATTACAAACTTCGAGCTAGAGTCACCAAATTTGGTATGAAGATAGCAATTGACATTCCACAAAGATCTGCAACAAAAATTTTGATGCCACTACTACCCATACCGCCCGCAGCCCCCCCTCTACCAACCTTTTACAAACTTTGAGCTAGATTCACCAAATTTGGAAGGAAGATAGCTGGTGGCATCCCCGTCTGCATCGGAGAATCTTTAAGGCAGCGTACACCCCTGCCCCATCCGTACCCCTTTGCAATCAGGCCTCTTTATACCGGTTTTAATACTGGTATCGAGTATGCTGCAGTCGGTTTCGTCCGACTGCAAAGTTCCCCTTTGTTTATCTAAACTTACTTTCAGATTTATATTTAATTTTATTTTACTTAATTTAAAATTAAATTTTTAATTTTATTTTAATTTTAATTAATTTGGATTTTATGTCAGCTGATCTTAGTTGACAATAAACAAATAAATAAACAAAAAATTATTTTGCACCTTTTTTAGATTTTGTTATTATTGTAAGTTAATGTTAATATTTAATTTATGTTTAATATCGTTTTAAAAATTATTGGTTAAATTTATTACGAAAATAAAAAACAGGCGGAAACGTTGTAGTCGAACGCCACCTCAATTTTTATACCCGATAAAGGTAAAGAGTATATTGGGTTTGTGCAATGTCCGTCATGGTGTCTGTTCGTCCATCCGTCCGTCCGTATAAAAGCAACTTTTTTCCACACCCTTCAAGCTAGAGACTTGAAACTTTCCAAATATCTTCATCTATGGTCGAACAGATAAGGTGTCACGATTGGGGTTCTACGACAACTGGGGGAATAGCAATTCGATTAATTCGATAGAACCAGCAAATTCGGTAAGAAGATAGCTACTAGCAACCCCCACAAAAATGTATCAAAAATTTTGGAGCCACGCCCACCCATTCCGCCCCCCGCATTTTGAAGTCAAAAAAGCCCATATCTCCCACAGTTTTTTAGGTAGACCCACCAAATTTGGTGCCAAGATAGGTGATGTTGAGCCCCTGCATAAAAAGTTTGGAGGCCACAACCACTAATACCGCCCAAGCAGCCCCAGCCACCCCAGCGCTTTGTCAAAAACGGGAATGCGTGTATCTTCCAGAGTTGTGGAGCTTGAGCCACCAAATTTGGTAGGAAGATAGCTGGCAACAGCCCCCAAAATATTGTTTCAAAGTTTTGGAGCCAGGCCCACCCATTCTGGCCCCAGCCCCTTCGCATGTTGAAATCAGAAACGCCCATATCTCCCACAGCTTTTGAGCTAGACCCACCAAATTTTGTGCCAAAAAACTGCATCAAAAGATGCCACGCACACCAATACCACTTTAGCCGCCCCCAGCTGCCCCAACGCTTCGTTAAAAACAAGAATGCGTGTATCTTTCAGAGTTGTTGAGTTAGACTCACAAACTTTGGTATGAAGATAACTGGTAATGACCCGAAAAGATCTGCATAAAAAATTTGGATGCCATGCCCACCCTAACTACCCCATCCCCCACCGTTTACAAACTAAGAGCTAGAGTCACCAAATTTGAAAGGAAAATAGCTGATGGCATCCCCATCTGCTTTAGAGAATCTTTAAGGCAATGTACACCCCTGCCGCATCCGTACTCCTTTACAATCAGGCCTCTTTTTACCGGTTTTAGTACTGGCTACGAGTGTACCGCAGTCGGTTGCGTGTGACTGCATCGTTTCCACTTGTTTGTAATGCTGTTTTTGGACAAAAATAAACATATGTGGTCATCGATTTCTGGGTGGTGCTACATTTTTGTTACAGTTTGTTAGCAATACTTTATCTTACATGGATTGTTTTGATATGAGTGATGGTAAACATAAAAAACAAGTGGAAACGTTGCAGTCGGACGCAACCGACTGCGGTATTCTCGATACCTGTATTAAAACTGGTCTCAAGAGGCCTGATCGCAGACGGGTACGGATGCGGGAGGGGTAAACGCTGTCTCAAAGATTGTCTGATGCAGATAGGGATGCCACCAGTATTCCTTCCAAATTTAGTGACTCTAGCTCAAAGCTTGTGGGGGAAGGTGGGCTGGCCTCGGTATGGGTGGGCGCGGCATGCATATTTTTCCTGCAGATCTTTGTGGAATGCCACCAGCTATTTTGTTTCTTAATTTGGTGACTCTAGCGCAAAGTTTGTTAATTGTGGGGGGCTGGGTTAGCCAGATTGAATTGTATTGGGTTTGTGCAATGTCCGTCATGGTGTTTGTCCGTCTGTATGAACGCAACTTTTTTATACACCCTTCAAGCTAGAGACTTGAAACTTTCCAAATATTAATCTATGGCCGGGACAGATAAAGTGTCAAGATTGGGGTTCTATACTAAACAGACTTTGAGCTAGAGACACCAAATATGGTATGAAAATAGCAATTGACATTCCACAAAGATCTGCTAAAAAATGTGGACGCCACGCGCACCCATACCACACCCAGCCCCCTTCCCCTACCTTTTGAGACAGCGTTAGCCCCTCTCGCGACTTTACCCCTTTGCAATCATGCCTGTTTTTACCGGTTATAATACAGGTATCGAGTATACCGCAATCAGTTGCGTCCGACTGCAACATTTCCACTTGTAAAAATTGCTTTAACACTACTTGGAATGTTTTTATACGAACCAAGGAAAGAGTAAGGTTTGCAATGTCCGCAGGTGTCGTCCGCGCCGCGTCCGCGCCGCCGAGTTGCAAGTTCCACACCCTCAAGCAGAGACGAAACTTCCAATTCCTTATCTATGGGATAGTAAATAAAGGCAAGAGGGGGCACGAAACGGGGGCGGCAAATCGAAAATCGATAACTCAAAACCGAAAATCCACATATTCGCACATCCTACAGCTATAAGACCAAATTGAAGAAGATAGCTATAGCAACCCCCAAAAAACGCATCAAAAATTTGGAGCCACGCCCCCACCGCCCCAGCCCCACGCATTTAAAGTCAAAATAGCCCATATCCCCACAGTTTTGAGCAAGCCACCAAATTGGGCCAAGATAGGAGAGACCCCCAAAACCGCACCAAAAGTTGGATGCCACGCCCACCGATACCCCTAGCCGCCCCCATCCACCCCAACGCTCGCAAAAACGGGAATGCGTGATCTCCAGAGTGAGCAGGCCCCAAATTTGGTGGGAAGATAGCGTTAACGACCCCAAAACTGCATCAAAGTTTTGGAGCCACGCCCACCCATTACGCCCCCAGCCCCCCGCATTTGAACTCAGAAATGGCTATATCTCCCACAGTTTTTGAGCTATAGCCACCAAATTCGGTGCCAAGATAGGTGATGAAGACCCCCTAAAAACCGCAACAAAAGTTTGGATACCACGCCCACCGATATTGCCCTAGCCACCCCCATCCACCCCAACGCTTCGTCAAAAACGGGAATAGTGTATCTTCCAGAGTTGTGGAGCTAAAGCCACCAAATTTGGTAAGAAGATAGCTGGCAACGACCCCCAAAAATCTCATCAAAGTTTTGGACCCCCCTCCACCCCTTCGCCCCCCTCCCTTCCCCACTCCCCTTTTACAATTTTCGAGCTAGAGTCACCAAACTTGGTATGAAGATAGCAATTGACATTCCACAAAGATCTGCATCAAAAATTTGGATGCCACGCCCACCCATACCACCCCCAACCCCCTTTCCCCAATTTTTACAAATTTCGACTAGAGTCACCAAATTTGGTATGAAGATAGCAATTGATATTTCTCAAAGATCTGCATCAAAATTTGGATGCCACGCCCACCCATACCGCCCCCAGCCCCCTTTTCCCCACTTTTTACAAACTTCGAGCTAGAGTCACCAAATTTGGTATGTAGATAGCAATTGACATTCCACACAGATCTGCATCAAAATTTGGATGCCTCGCCCACCCCCCCCCCCCTTTTCCAAATTACTAACACCATGGTAGGATACATACATCAAAAAACAAATTTTGACCATTTCTCCTCCCCCCCCCCCCCCCCCCTCCCCCCCCCTTTTTCAAACTTTTTCTGGGGTCACCAAATTTGAAACCATCTTTATAAGAAATGAACCAAACAAGTGGAAACGTTGCAGTCGGACGCAATCCGACCTACTTGATACCAGTATTAAAACCGGTAAAAAGAGGCCTGATTGCAAAGGGGTACGGATGCGGAATGGGTGTACGCTGCCTTAAAGATTCTCCGATGCAGATGGGGATGCCACCAGCTATATTCCTTCCAAATTTGGTGGCTCTAGATCAAAGTTTGTAAAAGGTGGGGAAAGGAGAGGGGGGGGGATGGGGGCGGTATGGGTAGTTGTGGCATTAAAATTTTTGTTGCAGATCTTTGTGAAATGTCAATTGCTATCTTCCTACCAAATTTGGTGACTCTAGCTCGAAATTTGTAATAAATGTGGAAAGAGGGGCTGGGGGCGGTATGGGTAGGCGAGGCATCCAAATTTTTGATGCAGATCTATGTGGAATGTCAATTGCTATCTTCATACCAAATTTGTTTACTCTAGCTCGAAGTTTGTAAAAAGTGGGAACAGGGGGGCTGGGGGCGGTATGGGTGGGCGTGGCATCCAAATTTGTGATGCAGATCTTTGTGAAATGTCAATTGCTATCTTCATACCAAATTTGGTGACTCTAGCTCGAAGTTTGTTATAAGTGGGGAAAGGGGGCTGGGGGCGGTATGGGTGGGCGTGGCATCCAAATTTGTGATGCAGATCTTTGTGGAATGTCAATTGCTATCTTCATACCAAATTTGGCGACTCTAGCTCGAAAATTGTAAAAAGTGGGGAAAGGGGGCGAAATGGAAGGCGTGGCTCCAAAACTTCTTCCTACCAAATTTGGTGGCTCTAGCTCCACAACTCTGGAAGATACACGCATTCCCGTTTTTGACGAAGTGTTGGGGTGGATGGGGGCGGCTAGGGCAGTATCGGTGGGCGTGGCATCAAAACTTTTGATGCAGTTTTTAGGGGGTCATCATCACCTATCTTGGCACCAAATTTGAAGGCTATAGCTCAAAAACTGTGGGAGATATATGCTTTTTTGACTTTAAAATGCGTCGGGGCTGGGGGCGGAATGGAGGGCGTGGCTCCAAAATTTTTGATGCAGTTTTTTGGGGGTTGCTAGTAGCTTTCTTCTTACCAAATTTGCCATACGGACGGACAGACGGACATTGCACAAAACCAATATACTCTTTACCTTCGGTATCGAGTATAAAAATAAGTCATATCAGCAAAAAAAATTTATTTACAACAGTCTAACACCAGCAAAATGCCTTAAAACTTCTTTGCAGATCGTCGCGAGACGGCACCAGCTAAAGTCTAGCTGTACACGATTTGCACCTCTAGGTGTAACTGTGTGTGACTTGTTATTGGTTGTTTTCGGACGCACAAATGGTCCAAGATATTGCAAAGCTTTAAGTTTCTAACTCTAATATGGATACTTATGTATTTGTGTACTCTCAGTACCAGAGTATACAAATCCAATATATATTTCAACAATTATCTTTCGTGTTTGGCGTAAGAAAAAAGTATAGAGTTCCTATTCATACACATACAAAATCGTATGCTATGCACAGTTTCGCTGTGCAAACGCTGTACTTAACTATTTACTAGTGTATATTAGTGTGCAGAGCGGGTATAGTTACCCTACACAACACTCATCATTCGTCTAGAGCATTTCTGTTTTGCTTCTGTTGTGAATGCATCCAATCTCACACTTTTTATTATAGCTAAATTTAATAATTGCCAACCCATTATTCTCTATTATAACTAAATATATTAATAATTGCCAACCCAGAAGCCTTGCTCCTACAGCAGAACCGCGTGACTCGACCGTCTCAGTCGGCTGCTTCTCTGCATCTTAGCACCAGTGTTGCCAAATCCGCTTTTTTTTCCGTCAAATCTGGCTTATTGGAAGAGCAATTGAGCGTTGATGATAGTGATGGCACGATTAATCATATGATACACAGTAATCGATTATTTTCCTTCCATTGGCGATTTAATTGTATCGAAAAATGGGTTGCGATTAATTTAAACATTAATCGATTACTCGATAAAATAATCGCGTCGGTGCCAAAGATATTTGCGTGCAAAAACACAACACAAACTTTTTAACAATGGCACCAACGCAAAGTAAAGTGTTGAAGTTTTATTCCAAAATAAATTTAAAAGAAGTGCAGTGCCGATTATGCCAAAAGCAACTAAAGTTTTGCCGAAATACGACAAACATGCTACAGCATTTAAAACTTAAACATACCAAAGAGTTCGCTTCAATCAAGGTTAGTATTGCAGTTTTCATTTATAACAAACATACATATTTTAATTATATTTCTTTAGAATTCAACCGTATTGAGTGAGGATGATGGTGAAGAAGAGAACGTGGAAGAAGCCTCAACTGTAAAGCATCCAAAACCAGTACAAAAGCAGCCCAACATACAAGCAGCATTTTCAAACGCGCAAAGCTTTGCATTGGGTGGCTCCAAGTATAACAAAATAACAAAATCAATTGTGGAAATGATTGTCATGGATAATTTGCCATTTTCTCATGTTGAAGGTAATAATATATTACAAAGCATAACTAATATTGTAAAGTCACTAATAATCAATATAAATTTAGGAAAGGGATTTATTAAAATGATGAAAGAACTTCACCCCCTTTACAAAGTTCCCGTAAGGAACACAATCAAGGCTGAAATGGATAAAATGTATAACGAGGAGGTTAGTCACTTCAAAAAAATGGTTTTCAACCTGTCAGGAATATCTTTGACTACAGATATATGGACTGACATAAATTTGACCAGCATGATCGGAATAACCCTACATGGCTTGTGTGAAAATAAGCAAATTTGTGCCACAATTGGGGTGTTTAAATTAACTTAAGCCCACACTGCAGAGCACATCTCTGAAGTACTCATGACGGCGTTGATTAATTTTTCCATTTCCAAACATCAAGTTATGGCTGTGGTGACAGACAATGGTGCAAATATTGTTAAAGCCATTCATCAAAGCTTTGGTAAATCGTACCATATCCCATGCTTCGCGCACACTTTAAACTTGGTGTGCACCAGTGCCTTGGAGATTCAAGAAGCAGCGGGATTGATTATCAAATGCCGGAATATAGTTGCTTTTTTAAAACGCAGTGGAAAGGCAAAGGAGAATTTGCAGCAGCTGCAGAAATTGGCAGGCGTCCCAGAGGGAAAAGCTTTAAAAGTTATTTTGGATGTCAAAACTCGATGGAATTCCACATTTTATATGCTGGAGCGCTTTGTGAAGTTGGTTTCATATATCGGCCAAGTGGTCTTAAATTTTTCAGATGCCCCGCAAATGATATCAACAAAGGATAAAGACGAGATAACTGAGGTTATTGCTTTGCTTAAGCCGTTTGAGGCTATGACTACACAAATAAGTGGTGAGAAATATGCTACATTGAGCCTGGTCATACCAATTGTACATTGTGGCCGCCAGCAAATAATAAAGGTGGTTTGCATGACACCGGCAGGAATAAAGCTTAGAGCAGCTTTATTGGGCCAGTTTGACCGTCGATATTGGCTGCATCAACTTTGCTTGACCCTCGCTTCAAAAAAATTCATTTTCAAGATGCGCTTGCCTTGGCATCAGTTATGAAGAAGATTCGAGCTGAAATGGCGGAAGTTTCCCTAGCAAACGATAGCCAAGGAAGCGTTAGTGACGGGTCATCTACTGCCGAAGTAGAGTTTGATTTATGGTCCCACCACAAGTCGCTGGCACACAAACGTCGTGGGAAGCACAATGATTTTTCTCAAATCGAAGACGAGCTCAGTTTTTTTTTTAAATACTCCTGTACTAGAGCTCAAACGCAACGTAGTAAGTGCCTGGGAGAAGATGCGTACAGTGTACCCAAAGCTTTACACAATCGCTATCCGATACTGCTTTTTAATAGGCACTTCAGTGCCGGCAGAGCGCCTCTTCTCTAAAGCGGGTGCTACTGCCACTGAAAAAAGGAACAGGCTAACGACCGCACATCTTTCAAAATTATTGTTTCTTAATTCCGTACTAAATAAATAAATATGAACATATATAATTTTTGAGCATTTAATTGTTCGCAGTTTCTTTTTTTTGGTTTTTCAATGAAATTTAATTACACAATCTCTTAAAAAAAACTATAAAAATCAAAAACAAAAAAAAAATCGATTAATTGCAATTAATAATTCGTTGCTAAAATTAATCATATGATTCAATAATCGATTAAATTTTTTTTTTGCCATTTCCTTGATGATGAAGTTGACAGTTACTACGTTTATGCTTGCTGTATCATGATTTTTTAAAGTCACGCTTTTTAAAGTACGCCTGTTTATGCTATTTTATAAATATCATGATTTGGCTGAAGGGGGGTGCCACTTATGAAAATTATAAAATCATTTGGCAGCTTCATATGAAAAAGGTGGCAACACATCAGCACAAACAGCTGATGGATCGAAATCCAAAACGTTTAACGTTTTAAAACGTAAAAATGGAAAAAAAAAGGCAAAGTTTTTTTTAATTAAACGGCTTGCTCGAACATCGCAGATTAGGACGGAGAATGGAGCGCATGAAGGCTTTAAGACGTGGATGGAATTTAGCGCAGGCCAAACGCAAGAAAATTTTAATGGACTATTCTGCAAGTCAGCTTGCTGCTTTGACGTTATCAAGACCGCGGTTGCGGACAGTTCATAGCCGGCCTAAAAGCGATTCATACTGGCTGCTGATGCAAGCTCCAGAGAATGAACAGCTATTTTTGGAAATTTTCGAATGTGCAAAATCTCATTTTAAGAACTCTGTGCACTTTTGGCTCCACATATGCCGAAACAAGTCCATTTAATTACAATTCCCTTTGCATTCGAAAAGCAGGTGGCCATCGGCATTTATAAATAAACTAGCTTCCTGTGCAGAGTACAGAGTTGTTGGAGATGTATTTGGCGTGCACAAGAGCACTGTTCACAAATATTTCCACATGACGGTTCACGCAATTGTTAAACTGACGAAGAATTTTATATATTTTCCTAAGCTGGAAGAGTGTATAAGGATATCGGATGGGTTTGAAAAAACATCACACATTCCCAATATCATTGGGATAAATCCGGAGTCTGTCCCATACGTGGCCCTAGCCTGTGCAATTTTACACAATTTTGTTGAATTGCGAAAAGAAAAATTCAGTCCGGGCCCTAATCTGGCTTTATTAAGCGAATTGGAACAGCCCTCTGACTGGATCAATAATCAGGCTGATGTCGGTGGAATATAACTCCAATTATTTAAGGCAACACCTAATAGAATACTTGCTTAACAACTATCCACTTAGACAAAGTTATGCTAGATAAAGAATACAATACAAATTATTCATACAATTGTTGTTATATTAACTATTATTTTATTATTTATTTAAAAGATTTGACATAAACTTTTGAGTTTCCTCTCGATCTTCTTTTAATATTTTTTGCATATTTTCCGCAAACTTTTCATCGGACTTGTCTATATGAACTCTGCGTTTTGGCGGTCCAGCCTGTCCAAACCATCATTAAAGTTGTTCGACATGTCCTCCAACACTCGCAAAACATTTTTTTTATCTTAAATTAAATAATTATTATTAAATTGCAATGAGAACGTTAAAGCGTTTATTACATGGAGTTTGGCGACGCCCGACAATGGAAGTTTCGGGAATGGCATTTTCTTGTTTCTCTCCTGTCGTGAGGTCGGACACCTCAACTTCAATATTCTCCGACTCAATACTATATTCTATCGACCCCGACAGCCACAGCCACTGGTCGCGCTCCATACAGCTCGTTGAGCTCATTAAAAATCGCACAGGTGCTTCTTCCAGCGCCACTTGCTCCATTATTTTTTTTGGCTTCCATGTAATTTTTTTTCAATGCCCGCAACTTTGTCTTTACTTGTTCACATGAATTTTGAATGCTTTTAATTTTCATGCGCTCAGCAATGCTTTTGTATATTATGTTGTTTCTCTTTGTTTTTCCGTCTAGCTGCGAAAGCACATTATCTTCTTTAACAATGCTAAGAAGCTCATTAGTCTCCGCAGAAGTCAAGTGGCATCTATTGCTTTCCATTTTTAACGTATTTTTATACTCGATACCGAAGGTAAAGAGTATATTGGGTTTGTGCAATGTCCGTCATGGTGTCCGTCCGTCTGTCCGTCCGTATGTTCGCAACTTTTTTCCACACCCTTCAAGCTAGAGACTTGAAACTTTCCAACTCTCTTTATCTATGGGATAGTAAATTAAAGTGTCAAGATGGGGGTTGTACGATAACTGGGGGGCTGGCAAATCGATAAATTCGATAACTCAAAACCGATAAATCCACATATTTAACACATACTTACAGCTAGAACTACCAAATTCGGTTAGCAGAAAGCTACTAGCAACCCCCAAAAAACTGCATCATAAATTTTAAAGCCACGCCCCCCATTCCGCCCCCAGCCCCACCGCAATTTGAAATCAGAAATGGCTATATCTCCCACAGTTTTTGAGCTAGAGCCACCAAATTTAGTGCAAAGATAGGTGATGATGACCCCCCAAAAACTGCATCAAAAGTTTGGATGCCACGCCCACCGATACTGCCCTAGCCCCCCTTTTCCCACTTTCTACAATTTTCGAGCTAGATCCACCAAATTTGGTATGAAGATAGCAATTGACATTCCACAAAGATCTGCATCACAAATTTGGATGCCACGCCCACCCATACAACCCCCATCCCACAGCCCCCCTATCCAGTCTTTTTACAAATTTCGAGCTAGAGTCACCAAATCTGGTATGAAGATAGCAATTGACATTCCACACAGATCTGCATCAAAAATTTGGATGCCACGCCCACCCATAAGGCCTTAGCCCCCCTTTCCCCACATTTTACAAACTTTGAGCTAGAGTCACCAAATTTGGTATGAAGATAGCAATTAACATTCCACAAAGATCTGCAGCAAAATTTGGATGCCACGCCTACCTATACCGCCCCAGCCCCCCTTTCCCCACCTTTTACAATTTCGAGCTAGAATCACCAAATTTGGTATGAAGATAGCAATTGACATTCCGCAAAGATCTGCATCACAAATCTGGATGCCACGCCCACCCATACCGCCCCCAGCCCCCCTTTCCCAACAAACTTACAAACTTTGAGCTAGAGTCATCAAATTTGTAAGGAAGATAGCTTGTGGCATCCCCATCTGCATCGGAAAATCTTTTAGGCAGTGTACACCTCTGCCGCATCCGTACCCCTCTGCAGTCAAGCCTCTTTTAACCGGTTTTAATACTGGTATCGAGTATGCCGCAGTCGGTTGCGTCATTTTATTTTATCGTCAGTGCAGGACAGCTGATTTTACACAGTAGCACTGCCAGACTGTTATCAACAAAAAATCATGATTTTTCCAAAAAATCATAGTCAAAATACGTGTGTAGAAAAAATCATGATTTTGTGTTTATGCTTGTATTTTTTTAAAAAATCATGATCTGATATCATGCTTTTTTGCAAGCATAAACGTAGTAAGTACAGTCGTGTCTGGATATAGTGAACACCCTAAATAGTGAACACCTCGAAATAGTGAACACCCAAAAATTTACATGGAGTACTCTAAATAGTGAACAAACCGAAAAACTCGAAATAGTAAACAAAATTTTTTAATAAACTTTAAGCAGAAAAAGAAGGAAATAATGCTCACACTTACACTACTAAACATTCTTTGCTTTGCTACACTGCGACACCACTGGAAATTCGCGGAAATCACTGAATTAAAAAGTAACGGAGCTAAAAAAATTTCTAAAGCGTGTGACAGTGGGACAAGGATATAAAATTCACTTTGTTTTTAATAGTACATAGTTCATGAATCACAGTGTGTTTTTTAAGATTCGGATGATGAAGGCCAAGGGGACTTGCATATCGGAAATACTATTAATAGCTTCCGAAGCTACAGAGGCCAATACTACTGACTTTTCTACGATTCTAAAAATGCGCAGTCTACGTGAAAAAGCTGTCCAAAAGTTCATTTTTGGACGCAAAAAGCAATTATTAATCCGCGATTTTTTTCAATAAATATACATATTTACTTTAATTTGTTTACAAATTTATTTTATTGATTTTAAATCTAGCATTTCCATACACAAATGTGTATTTTGAGCAAAAAATGTGAGTCTCGAAATAGTGAACAACCTCGGAATAGTGAACAGGCCTTGCAAAAATTAGTTCACTATATCCAGACACGACTGTAACTCAATTTGGTTGATATCAACGTTCATAGACGTCAACGTAGCTAAAATATTTTTCTAGGGATGTTGATATTATATAAAAATATCGATATATCGATATTTGAAGAAATACGATACGATATAATAGGGCGATATTTTCGTGGGGCGATATTATCATATTCGATATTTAAGGTCGATATATCACGTCGCCATTTTAAGTATATCATAACGGGAAAAATTTGTGAAATATACATATGAGCAAAATGACTGATATTAAACGCTATTTTATAATAGTTGACGGACGCAGTTCCACCTGCATGATTTGCAACAAACTTGTAAAAACATGCATCATTTTGATGCTGCACTAAAATGCAAACTGGTGACTGCAAGCGAGTTGCAAGCCGCCAAGAAGAGAAAACACGTAAGTAAAGCGCACGCTCGAAAACGTGACTATTAAAACCAGGGAAGATCATGTTAACAAAATAATTAAAATAAACAACAGACGCTAGGCCATTGCAACCGACCATTGATCAGGCCTTGAGCACAGCTGCGCCAATGACTGGTATTAATTCCAAGTTTACTCTTTCGTATTAAATTTTAACGTTTTTTTCTAGAAAATGGATCCAAATGGAAAGAGATCACAGCAGATCTTATATATATAATCTGCAAAGACAACATGCCAGTGCGATGCGTGGAAAAAGATGGGTTAAAAAAATACTCGGCAAGGCTTAATCCGAAATATAAGCTGCCAAGCAGATCAATGGTAAATTTGACTGACTTAACACTTTTATCAAACTAATCACTCGCTTATTGTTTTAGGTAACTTCTTTAATCGAAGAAAGATATATTAAAACCGTCGAGACCGTAACCAAACAGTTTGAAAAAGTCGCTAACTTCGCCTTTACGTGCGATTTGGTTACAATCACCAACTCATCACGAGGGTTCATGACGATTACAGCGCACTATATTGAGAACAACGAGTAGGACTCGCTTTGTCTAGCTGCCGTTAGAATCGCCAATGTATGTATTTTGAGAGCAGATCTTTAAAACTCAATATTCACAACATTTTTTTACATTTAGACACACACCGCTATTAATATAAAAAAGGTGTTCGAAGAAAGTGTGGAAAATTTTAAAATACCCAAAACAAAGTGGGTAAGCTTAACGACTGATCATCACACTGCCATGATCTCAGCCACGTCGTTAATTTTTGGCCCAAACCACCATATTGGTTGCATGGCACATGCACTCAATTTGGTCGTGGATAAATCCCTGCAAAGCTTTAATCACTTTACAGATGTTTTGGGGGAAATAAAAGCCATTGTAAAATATTTTAAGCAAAGCACAACGGCAATGGACGAGCTCCGTGAGATGCAGCGTGCTGACGGTATACCAGAGGGATCTGTAAATACCTTGGTACAAAACATCGAGAAACGCTGGAACTCCTGTCTGGACATGATGGTTGCGTTCATAAAATTGCACAGCATCGGTGCGGCAGTGCTCTTAAAGAGGAGCCAAGGGAAAAACACTCGGCTAGGATGTCCAGAAATGGTTTCCCCTAGCAAGCTCAGCCTCACACGGGATCTTATAAATGTGTTGCAGCCATTCAAAGAGGCTACAGAAAATATAAGCGGCGAAAAATTTGTCACAGCGAGTCTGGTAATACCACTCACATCATTGCTGGACAAATGCCTACAACGAGCAGTTGTTGTAACGGACCTCGGTGAGGAAGTAAAAAAAATTTTTTTGAAGGAAACAGCAAACCGTTTCAAAGATATCGAAAAAAATAACACTTTGGCCAAGGCGACGTTGCTGGACCCACGCTTCAAGAAAATGTATTTTCAGTCTGCACTGACAGTTGCGAAGAAAATTACTCAATTGAAAGTGGAAGTAGAAACAGACGTAACTACACGAACTCCATCAAATCCACTGCTTCAAGCAGAAGTCACTTCAGTTGTAAGTACACAATTAATAATATCTATATATAAATTTTAGCTTTCAATTTTTTTTAGGAACAATCATGTGCTGAGTCGCGGTCTCTCTGGGCAGACCATATAGTTGATGAAGGGCCGCAGGAAAATTCGTTTGACTGCGAAATAAGAACATATTTAAACATGCCAAATATAAATAAGGACTCAGATCCACTTAAGTACTGGCAAGCCCAAAACAATAATATGCCAAATCTTTCAAAGTTGGCACTAAAATATTTGATTGCTCCTGGCAGCTCAGTGCCATCAGAGCGACTGGCATCTGCCATAAAACTCGTGTGCAATGATAACCGAAGCAGGATGACAGACGAACACGTTCAACAACGCGTATTTTTAAAGTCACTGCACGAAAAGTTATGGAAATAAAATATAAGAAAAGCAAACAGTTATGTCGTGTGTATTCATTTTATCAACGGTTTAAAAAAAATATGTTAAATTATTTGCATATTACTCATTTTGTTTGGGAACGATATTTCGATATAGCGATATATCGATATTTTCTAAAACGATATTGATAATATCAATATCGTCCTTTACAATATCGCGATATTATCAATATCGATATTTTTACAAATATCAACATCCCTATATTTTTCGTTGATGGCGATATTGTGTAAGTATCGGAAGTGATTTTCATTTATTTGGCGGTTTGCGCGCGGAAGCGGCCTGGCCGCATATAGTCGATTTTACCATGCTTTGTGCATTCTAAAATAAATTCAATTACATTAAATAAAATAAAAATAATAAAATGTAAATATAATGAACCGAAATTGCTGGCGCAACAAGTTCCATTTATTAGCCACTTCATCTTTTGGCAAGTCTAGTGCCTTTGCAATTTCCTCCCAGCACATCTCCCTTTGTTGCGATTTTTATATCACCGTTGGTGAAGTCCCACAACACAAATAAATAAATAAAATATATACTGAAAGATCAGGATCCCGACATTTTTCGTCGTAAAAAGTTTGGATTCCACGCCCACCAATACTGCCCTAGCCGCCCCAAAGCTTCGTCAAAAACGGGAATGCGTGTATCTTCCAGAGTTGTGGAGCTAGAGCCACCAAATTTGGTAGGAAGATAGCTGGCAGCGACTTCCGAAAGTCTGCATCAAATTTTTGGAGCCACGCCCAACCATACCGCCCCCAGCCCCCCTTTCCCACCTTTTACAAACTTTGAGCTAGAGTCACCAAATTTGGTATGAAGTAGAGATGGGCGTCGGGATCGGGATTTTCGGGAATCCCGCGGGTCCCGAAAAAATTATCGGGATCGGACGGGATGGGAGCGATTTTAAAAAAATCCGGGAAAGTCGGGATAAGTGGTCGATCCCGAAAATCCGTCGGGACCTAAACAAAATGTTGTCCATAAATGTTCTGTATTTATCGAAATTACCCACCGATTGAATTTTTTAGTGACACGATATATCGCAAGTGCAATATATGGGAGCATTTAGATGTATTTTCACTATTACGAAATTCGGTCACTCATTTCCAATAGTTGGTGCAGCAATTAATTGCCAAGAAAAGTGAAGAAATTTTGGAAGAGAGAAGAACTCGATTGATTGGTAGAAATTTTGAGAGAATATTTTTTTTAAACAAAAATTTAAATCTAAAGATTATATTTTAAAAAAAAATATATACACACTTATTTAATACAAATACAAATACAAATTGGACGTAGATGTACTAACGAACAGTACAGTCAAGTGGCCCAACGATACCAAGCACCGGCTTGTTAACGCGCGGACCCACGCACAAAGCGACCCACCTCCCGCCCATCCGACCAAGGGGCGCTCCGCTTATCGTGCGGTTACGATGATCGCGAACATGTAGACAAATGACACAAAACTAACTTTTTAATAGAGCAAGTAGGAGTGGCACTGTGTATTAAGTGGGAAAGATCGTTATAAATAGAACACAGAATACGAAAAGGGTTATGAAGAGCATAATTAGAATTACAAGTTTGAAGAGATATAGGTACAAAATTTCTAGTATTTCTAATAGGAACAGCAAAGTTAATTTGGTTAATTAATTCAGAAGAATCAATTTCACCATTAATTAATTTGTGAAAAAAGGAAAATGATAGCATTATTCTACGACCACTCAGAGAAGGAAGATCTATTAGTAAAAGTCTACTACGATAAGACGGCAAATTATTGTTAGTGTCCCAGTTAAGACCTCTAAGTGCGAAGAGCAGAAATTGTTTTTGTACCGATTCTATTTTATTCTGATGAATTTCGTATTTCGGAAACCATATACAAGATCCATATTCCAGAATCGGTCGAACAAGAGAAGTATACAGAGTTTTTTTAAGTAGGGATCGTTAAACTCCTTCGACCAGCGCTTAATGAACCCCAAGACACCAGATGCTCGATTGGAAATTGAAGAAATATGCTTGTCAAACTTAAGCTTTGGGTCCATAACGATGCCCAAATCGTCAACCCATTCAATTCTATCTAGTGGTTTGTTGTCAAGAAAATATATATTAAAAAAGGGCAAATATCTAAAAAATGACATTACTTTACATTTACTGCAATTAAGATTTAAAAAATTTACTTTACACCACATTTGAAAGTTGTCTAAATCTCTTTGAAGCTGTTGAGCAGCAAGGGGAGTTGCAGCCGACGTGCATAACTTTACATCATCAGCGTACATCAAAACCCGAGAGAACTTTATAACTGATGGAAGATCGTTTATAAACAAAATAAATAACAAAGGACCAAGATGACTACCCTGTGGAACGCCTGAAGTGACCTGAACCGTCTTGGAAACGGACCCTTTAAATAAAACCCTCTGAGTTCTAAGAGTTAGGTAGTCTTTAATCCAAAGAACTAGAATATTTGAAAAGCCCAAGAGTTCTAGTTTATGTATAAGAAGACGATGATCTACAGAGTCGAAAGCCTTACTAAAATCAGTATAAATAACATCAGTCTGCAATTTGTCCTGAAAACCCTTGATAACAAATGAAGTAAATTCTAACAAGTTAGTGGTAGTAGATCTTTGTTTCATAAATCCGTGCTGGCACGGTGAAATAATAGATTTGCAAAGGTGTTGAAGATGGGAGGTTATTAATTTTTCAAAAATCTTAGGAATAGCAGACAACTTGGAGATACCCCTATAATTTTGAACATTAGATTTGTTTCCTTTTTTATGGAGAGGAATAATAAATGACTCTTTCCAAATTTTTGGAAAGGAGCCTAACTCCAGGGACAAGTTAAACATTTTAAGCAACGGCTTTAAAAGACCATGAGCACAGTGTCTAAGCACGCAGCTTGGCACTCCGTCAGATCCTGGGGAAAATATAGGTTTCAAACCATGTAGATTATTTAAAAGTGAGTTTTCAGTGATTTTCAGTCCAAAGATGCGATTCGAGCCATTAACCCGATAAGGGTAAGGCAAATCGACTTGAGATTGAAATGAGCTATAAGTCGTTTGAAAAAATTGGGCAAATATATTTGCAATCTCCTGATCAGAATTGGCCTTCGTTTCCTCAAAGAATACTTCCGTTGGGAGTGTCGATGACCTACGTTTCGCATTAACAAAATCAAAAAACCGCTTTGGATCCTGCTGAAACTGTAATCTACACCGAGTCAGGTAATTCTTATAACATTGGTTATTTAAGATATCAAAACTGGCACGAGCAATCAAGTATCCAGAATAGGCTACCGATGAGCCGTTTTTTCTAAATCTCTTGTAGAGTTTAGATTTACGATTTTTGAGAATTGTCAACTCTCGGGTAAACCACACAGGTTTGTTAGACCTGTTTAGCTTACCAACCGGGACACACAAATCAAATAAAGAATGTAAGGTATTATAAAAAATACTGATTGCCACGTCCAAGTCGTCAGACTCGTAGAGGGGAGACCAGTCAGTTTGGGATAAAAGCAGAGCGAGTCCCTCAAAATCAGTATTCCGAAATTGACGAACTCGACTCAAAGGCATTGATAGGCGTTGATATTGCAACGCGTCCGGGAAGGTAAGTTAATCAATAGCTCCAACGTAGGATGGTATAAGTCTTCGGGATAAGATATAGGCCGGGAACGGGAAACGGATGAAGATGATGAATCCAAAACAAAAACAAGTGGAAACGTTGCAGTCGGACGCAACCGACTGCGGCATACTCGATACCAGAATTAAAACCGGTAAAAAGAGGCCTGAATGCAAAGGGGTACGGATGCGGCAGGGGCTTACGCTGCCTTAAAGATTCTCCGATGCAGATGGGGATGCCACCGGCTATCTTCATACCAAATTTGGTGACTCTAGCTCAAAGTTTGTAAAATGTAGGGAAAGGGGGGGGCTGGGGGCAGTATGGGTAGTTGAGGCATCAAAATTTTTGTTGCAGATCTTTCTGAAATGTCAATTGCTATCTTCATACCAAAATTGGTGACTCTAGCTCAAAATTTGTAAAAGGTGGGGAAAGGGGGGCTGGGGGCGGTATGGGTGGGCGTGGCATACAAATTTTTGATGCAGATCTTTGTGGAATGTCAATTGTTATCTTCATACCAAATTTGGTGACTCTAGATCGAAGTTTGTAAAAGGTGGGGAAAGGGGGGCTGTGGGCGGTATGGGTGGGCGTGGCATACAAATTTTTGATGCAGATCTTTGTGGAATGTCAATTGTTATCTTCATACCAAATTTGGTGACTCTAGCTCGAAGTTTGTAAAAGGTGGGGAAAGGGAGGCTGGGGGCGGTATGTGTGGGCGTGGCATCCAAATTTTTGCTGCAGATCTTTGTGTTATGTCAATTGCTATCTATATACCAAATTTGGTGACTCTAGCTCGAAGTTTGTAAAAGATGGGGAAAGGGGGGCTGGGGGCGGTAAGGGTGGGCGTGGCATCCAAATTTTTGATGCAGATCTTTGTAAAATGTCAATTGCTATCTTCATACCAAAGTTGGTGACTCTAGCTCGAAGTTTGTAAAAGATGGGGACAGGGGGGCTGGGGGCGGTATGTGTGGGCGTGGCATCCAAATTTTTGCTGCAGATCTTTGTGTTATGTCAATTGCTATCTATATACCAAATTTGGTGACTCTAGCTCGAAGTTTGTAAAAGATGGGGACAGGGGGGCTGGGGGCGGTAAGGGTGGGTGTGGCATCCAAATTTGTGATGCAGTTTTTAGGGGGTCATCATCACCTATCTTGGCACCAAATTTGGTGGCTCTAGCTCAAAAAATGTGGGAGATATAGCCATTTCTGATTTCAAAATGCAGGGGGCTGGGGGCGGAATGGGTGGGCGTGGCTCCAAAACTTTGATGCAGATTTTTGGGGGTCGTTGCCAGCTATCTTCCTACCAAATTTGGTGGCTCTAGCTCCACAACTCTGGAAGATACACGCATTCCCGTTTTTGACGAAGCGTTGGGGTGGATGGGGGCGGCTAGGGCAGTATTGGTGGGCGTGGTATCCAAACTTTTGATGCAGTTTTTAGGGGGTCATCATCACCTATCTTGGCACCAAATTTGGTGGCTCTAGCTCAAAAAATGTGGGAGATATAGCCATTTCTGATTTCAAAATGCAGGGGGGCTGGGGGCGGAATGGGTGGGCGTGGCTCCAAAACTTTGATGCAGATTTTTGGGGGTCGTTAACAGCTATCTTCCCACCAAATTTGGAGGCTCTAGCTCCACAACTCTGGAAGATACACGCATTCTTGTTTTTGACGAAGCGTTGGGGCACATGGGGGTGGCTAGGGCGGTATTGGTGGGCGTGGCATCCAATCTTTTGATGCAGTTTTTGAGGGGTCATCATCACCTATCTTGGCACCAAATTTGGTGGCTATAGCTCAAAAACTGTGGGAGATATTGGCTTTTTTGACTTTAAAATTCGGGGGGGCTGTGGGCGGAATGGGGGGGCGTGGCTCCAAAATTTTTGATGCAGTTTTTGGGGGTTGCTAGTAGCTATCATCTTACCAAATTTGGTACTTCTAGCTGTAAGGATGAGTGAAATATGTGGATTTATCGGTTTTGAGTTATCGAATTTATCGATTTGCCAGCCCCCCAGTTATCGTAGAACACCCATCTTGACACTTTAATTTACTATCCCATAGATAAAGAGAATTGGAAAGTTTCAAGTCTCTAGCTTGAAGGGTGTGGAAAAAAGTTGCGTTCATACAGACGGACAGACGGACAGACGGACAGACACCATGACGGACATTGCACAAACTCAATATACTCTTTACCTTCGGTATCGAGTATAATCAGATCAAGCATTTTATTAAGAGAATTTGGGATAGCATTAATTTGACTCAATGACATCCCAAGTAGGTCGATTAAAAATTCATTCGGGGCCGCGGGAGTCAGGGCACCAGAGTCAGGAGAAGAAATCCAAGTAGCTTCAGCAATGTTGAAATCACCAAGAACTACAAGAAAATCGCGATCAGAAAGCAAGGCAGAGACAGAATGGATAGCAGATAGATGTGTCTCATAGATAGAGAGATCAGAGGAAGGAGGTATATACGAACAAGTGATAAAAATGTTAATACCGTAAATATTAAGCTTTACAGCAATAAACTCTATATCAAAAGAACTATCTAATTCGACAGTTTCAGAAGGAAAGTCTACATTCACAGCAATAAGCACTCCACCACCACGCCGAAGAGTACGGTCTTTTCTGTAAATAGAATATGTACTACATAGAATTTCGGAATTGAGAATGTCTTGCCTTAACCACGTTTCAGTAAAGGCAATGACATGGAAAGCGAAAGAAAGACTATTAAGGTATAAACTAGTGAGTTTACTACAAAGACCTCTTACATTCTGATAGCCAAGTAAGAAGGAGGATGTTAGTTTTTTGAACTATCAGTAATTGGCAGAGTTACCTTAGATCCAACCACCGGAAGGGTAGATACAATCGGGGGCCGATTTTTTTCTTCCTTGCAGTATACTCTTTCACAATTATGTGTTCTGGCCAAAATTCTTTGCAGCATATAGTGCAAAAATCTTGATTCGAAACACTGATTTTAAAAGACGAAATGTTCCGATCATAAGCAAATTTGAATTTCTCCACCGTGAAATTGGCATTCGATTTGGCCTTGATATAGACCTTGACATCATCTGATGTTAAATCAGGGGGAAGCCTTGAAACAAATATTTGTTTTTTAGGTGGAACGTCAATAAATTTTTTAATTATATCCTCCACTGAGGCTGGTTTAGAAGACTCAGTCTCGGATAATTGAATATTTGGCTCTTTAAGTTTGATAGAGTTTTTTTGTTGATTAACATCAACACTACTAACCACCAAAGGAACCGAAGGATCGGGATCAGATAACACAATATCCATGGGAGTTATTGGTATATCATCTAAGCTCTCGATAATTTTAGTAGGAGGGACATGAAGATTTTTATTTACTTTATTTACTTTACACTGTGGTATCGGAGCGTTTGGAGTATTTTCCGACATCACAGAGCCCGATAACTGCCCAACGTTGGCCTTTTTACGCTTTGGAGAATCCATTACGAGATTTTTCTCGTTAAGGTTTCTTTGAACCGATGAGAATTTTTCACACAGTTTATTCAACTGGCAGAAAACGCCCTCTAAGCCAAGTTGAGTTTCTATAAAGCTTGCAATGTCTTTTTTTTTCTCCAAACATGACCAACACGGCCACTCTAAATTAGTAACCTTCATGAGGTCGGAGATACGGCCATTAATGCCAGCACATTGCTCATGAGCAACATTTGGGCACATCCAGCAGCAGACAAAACCCATTTTAGAGTTTGCGCGGACTTGACAATTCGCATAGCAGCAGACAGACATTTTTATTTAATTTATTAAAAGAAAAGAAAAATACAAATAAAAAATAAAAAAAATATCGCTGCAGAAAATTGTTATGATTAAAATACAGGTCTACCCTAATGTGCAAATAGTAAAGCTACAAACAAAACTTACTTCACAGCTTCACAAACAACAAGTGGAAACGTTGCAGTCGGACGCAACCGACTGCGGCATACTCGATACCAGAATTAAAACCGGTAAAAAGAGGCCTGAATGCAAAGGGGTACGGATGCGGCAGGGGCTTACGCTGCCTTAAAGATTCTCCGATGCAGATGGGGATGCCACCGGCTATCTTCATACCAAATTTGGTGACTCTAGCTCAAAGTTTGTAAAATGTAGGGAAAGGGGGGGGCGGGGGGCAGTATGGGTAGTTGAGGCATCAAAATTGTTGTTGCAGATCTTTCTGAAATGTCAATTGCTATCTTCATACCAAAATTGGTGACTCTAGCTCAAAATTTGTAAAAGGTGGGGAAAGGGGGGGCTGGGGGCGGTATGGGTGGGCGTGGCATACAAATTTTTGATGCAGATCTTTGTGGAATGTCAATTGTTATCTTCATACCAAATTTGGTGACTCTAGATCGAAGTTTGTAAAAGGTGGGGAAAGGGGGGCTGGGGGCGGTATGGGTGGGCGTGGCATACAAATTTTTGATGCAGATCTTTGTGGAATGTCAATTGTTATCTTCATACCAAATTTGGTGACTCTAGCTCGAAGTTTGTAAAAGGTGGGGAAAGGGAGGCTGGGGGCGGTATGTGTGGGCGTGGCATCCAAATTTTTGCTGCAGATCTTTGTGTTATGTCAATTGCTATCTTCATACCAAATTTGGTGACTCTAGCTCGAAATTTGTAAAAAGTGGGGAAAGGGGGGCTGGGGGCGGTATGGGTGGGCGTGGCATCCAAATTTTTGATGCAAATCTTTGTGGAATGTCAATTGCTATCTATATACCAAATTTGGTGACTCTAGCTCGAAGTTTGTAAAAGATGGGGAAAGGGGGGGCTGGGGGCGGTATGGGTGGGCGTGGCATCCAAATTTTTGATGCAAATCTTTGTGGAATGTCAATTGCTATCTATATACCAAATTTGGTGACTCTAGCTCGAAGTTTGTAAAAGATGGGGACAGGGGGGCTGGGGGCGGTAAGGGTGGGTGTGGCATCCAAATTTGTGATGCAGTTTTTAGGGGGTCATCATCACCTATCTTGGCAACAAATTTGGTGGCTCTAGCTCAAAAAATGTGGGAGATATAGCCATTTCTGATTTCAAAATGCAGGGGGGCTGGGGGCGGAATGGGTGGGCGTGGCTCCAAAACTTTGATGCAGATTTTTGGGGGTCGTTGCCAGCTATCTTCCTACCAAATTTGGAGGCTCTAGCTCCACAACTCTGGAAGATACACGCATTCTTGTTTTTGACGAAGCGTTGGGGCACATGGGGGTGGCTAGGGCGGTATTGGTGGGCGTGGCATCCAATCTTTTGATGCAGTTTTTGAGGGGTCATCATCACCTATCTTGGCACCAAATTTGGTGGCTCTAGCTCAAAAAATGTGGGAGATATAGCCATTTCTGATTTCAAAATGCAGGGGGGCTGGGGGCGGAATGGGTGGGCGTGGCTCCAAAACTTTGATGCAGATTTTTGGGGGTCGTTAACAGCTATCTTCCCACCAAATTTGGAGGCTCTAGCTCCACAACTCTGGAAGATACACGCATTCTTGTTTTTGACGAAGCGTTGGGGCACATGGGGGTGGCTAGGGCGGTATTGGTGGGCGTGGCATCCAATCTTTTGATGCAGTTTTTGAGGGGTCATCATCACCTATCTTGGCACCAAATTTGGTGGCTATAGCTCAAAAACTGTGGGAGATATTGGCTTTTTTGACTTTAAAATTCGGGGGGCTGTGGGCGGAATGGGGGGGCGTGGCTCCAAAATTTTTGATGCAGTTTTTTGGGGTTGCTAGTAGCTATCATCTTACCAAATTTGGTACTTCTAGCTGTAAGGATGAGTGAAATATGTGGATTTATCGGTTTTGAGTTATCGAATTTATCGATTTGCCAGCCCCACCAGTTATCGTAGAACACCCATCTTGACACTTTAATTTACTATCCCATAGATAAAGAGAATTGGAAAGTTTCAAGTCTCTAGCTTGAAGGGTGTGGAAAAAAGTTGCGTTCATACAGACGGACAGACGGACAGACACCATGACGGACATTGCACAAACTCAATATACTCTTTACCTTCGGTATCGAGTATAAAAACGGCGCGAGCGCGACCACCGAAAGCAACAAGCAACGGAGAAAAGTTTGACCGCGACCAACACCAACACAAAAGAGCGCGTTAGAGTAAACGATCAAGAAACGGTTTAATGCACCGGGAGCGAAGCGCTTGAAAAAAAAAGAGAGAGAGAGTGAGCGTAAAAACACAAAAACAAAACAAACGCAGGCGGCAGCAAGTTGAGCAAATTTTTCAGTATGCTGGACTGCAGTTTGTTGTTGTGTTTGGAATCACTTTAAAACAAATGCAAATTAAATTGTTAATTTACTGTCCACTTTGGGTTTAGGCAAACCGACAAAACACAAAGTCACAAAACTATTAGTTTACACAAAGACGCGAAATTAATAGCAGAAATAAAACGCACAATAGTACAAAAAGCGAAGCGCATAAAAAAAAACACGTCCGTTGCGATGCAAAGCGAATGAGCGAATGAAAAAAAAAATTTCGGGAAAATGTCGGGACCCGTGGGATAGACACAAAATTTTTCGGGACATTCGGGATGTGAAAAAGCGAATTTGATTTCGGGACGGGATGGGATGGGAAGCAATTTCTTTCCCGATCCCATCTCTAGTATGAAGATAGCAATTGACATTCCACAAAGATCTGCAGCAAAAATTTGGATGCCACACCCACCCAAACCACCCCTAGCCACCCTTTTCGCCACCGTATACAAACTTTGAGCTAGAGTCACCAAATTTAGAAGGAAGACAGCTGGTGGCATCCCCATCTGCATCGGAGAATCTTTAAGGCAGCGTAAACCCCTGCCGCATCCGTACCCCTTTGCAATCAGGCTTATTTTTACCGGTTTTAATACTGGTAACGAGTATACCGCAGTCGGTTGCGTCCGACTGCAAGGCTTCCACTTGTTTTAAGTTGCTATTGTTTTTGCTTGAACCAGAATATGTTGTAAAATAAATATTTGATTAAAATGTTAATTTATTTGTTTTTAGGGTTAGTTTCTGCCAAAATACTTGCATACGTACATATGTAAATTTCAATGCAATCAACATTTTAAATTCATTGATCTCTCGCTCTCTTTTTTTTTAAGACGCTGTGACAGAGCGAGTTGGGCCACCTTATTAAAAAGCGAGCAAAGCGCGTATTTAGTGTATGTATAATAAAAAGGGCAATGCAGAAAAATTGGCTCCTTAAGCCAATTTTGTACTTTGCCCTTTGCTTTCATGATTGGCAAACGTCAACGTAAGTGTTTACAATCAAGTGAACGTGCTAAATATAATAATTTACTAACATGTGCTGCATGAAAATTTAGAAGTGAATGCTTTTTATAAGTTTGATTCACCAATGACCCTAGATATAGTGAATTTATAAGGCGGATTTTACCTTCACGTCGGTCTGACTAATCAGTTAAAAAAATTTTTGCCATCAATTAATATTGATATAAATATTGGTGGTCTTCCGCTATTTTAAAGCTCGAGAGCTCAATTGTGGCCGATATTAATCAGGCTTAATAATGTTAATAATAATAACAATAGTATTTTCCCGGTTGGCGTTTTTTTTTGGAAGGCCAAAACCAAACGATTGCGATGCATTATTGGGAAGCTTTTTTGCAGAGCTCGAAAACTTATTAACAAATGGCATAGCCCTTGAAAATAAAATAATAAACGTCCGAGTCTGTGCCATTTTATGCGATGCTCCAGCAAGTTATTTTATTAGTGGGACCCCAGGCCATTCCTCTCGGCATGGGGTGTTATAAATGTACGCAAGTGGGGAAAAAAAATAGTGTACTCGTCCAGTTGAGGTCAAAAAATTTAAATAAATATAGTTATATTTATATATTTATATTCATGTTTATATTTACATATATATTTATATTTATATTTATTTTTATGTTTATATTTATATTTATATTTACTAATTTTAATTTGTTGAAAATACATAAGAAAACAAGTGGAAACGTTGCAGTCGGACGCAACCGACTGCGGCATACTCGATACCAGTATTAAAACCGGTATAAAGAGGCCTGATTGCAAAATCACTAGGGCAGTATTGGTGGGCGTGGCATCCAAACTTTTGAAGCAGTTTTTGGGGGGTCATAATCACCTATCTTGGCAACAAATTTGGTGGCTCTAGCTCAAAAACTGTGGGAGATATAGCCATTTCTGATTTCAAAATGCGGGGGGCTGGGGGCGTAATGGGTGGGCGTGGCTCCAAAACTTTGATGCAGTTTTTTGGGGGTCCTTACTAGCTATCTTCCCACTAAATTTGTAGGCTCTAGCTCCACAACTCTGGAAGATACACGCATTCCCGTTTTTGACGAAGCGTTGGGGTGGATGGGGGCGGCTAGGGCAGTATCGGTGGGCATGGCATCCAAACTTTTGATGCAGTTTTTAGGGGGTCATCATCACCTATCTTGGTACCAAATTTGGTGGCTATAGCTCCAAAACTGTGGGAGATATAGGCTTTTTTTATGCAGTTTTTTGGGGGTTGCTAGTAGCTATCTTCTTACCAAATTTTTTATTTCTAGCTGTAAGGATGTGCGAAATATGTGGATTTATCGGTTTTGAGTTATCGAATTTATCGATTTGCCAGCCCCTCAGTTATCGTAGAACACCCATCTTGACACTTTAATTTACTATCCCATAGATAAAGAGAATTGGAAAGTTTCAAGTCTCTTGCTTGAAGGGTGTGGAAAAAAGTTGCGTTCATACGGACGGACAGACGGACAGACACCATGACGGACATTGCACAAAACCAATATACTCTTTACCTTCTGTATCGAGTATAAAAAGGAAATATAGTATTAACAAATACATACACAATAAATTCAAACAATTTCTAATAAAAATAATATTATTTTTCAGATGCCATCCAGGCAGTTTACCAAACTACACCGGCGGAGAAGCAGCTCCGTAGGGCAATGCAGCTTCAAAACAAGTGGAAACGTTGCAGTCGGATGCAACCGACTGCGGCATACTCGAAACCAGAATTAAAACCGGTAAAAAGAGGCCTGATTGCAAAGGGGTACGGATGCGGCAGGGGTGTACGCTGCCTTAAAGATTCTCCGATGCAGATGGGGATGCCACCAGCTATATTCCTTCCAAATTTGGTGGCTCTAGATCAAAGTTTGTAAAAGGTAGGGAAAGGGGGGGACTGGGGCGGTATGGGTAGTTGTGGCATTAAAATTTTTGTTGCAGATCTTTGTGAAATGTCAATTGCTATCTTCCTACCAAATTTGGTGACTCTAGCTCGAAATTTGTAATAAATGTGGAAAGAGGGGCTGGGGGGCGGTATGGGTAGGCGAGGCATCCAAATTTTTGATGCAGATCTATGTGGAATGTCAATTGCTATCTTCATACCAAATTTGTTTACTCTAGCTCGAAGTTTGTAAAAAGTGGGAACAGGGGGGCTGGGGGCGGTATGGGTGGGCGTGGCATCCAAATTTTTGCTGCAGATCTTTGTGTTATGTCAATTGCTATCTATATACCAAATTTGGTGACTCTAGCTCGAAGTTTGTAAAAGATGGGGAAAGGGGGGCTGGGGGCGGTAAGGGTGGGCGTGGCATCCAAATTTTTGATGCAGATCTTTGTAAAATGTCAATTGCTATCTTCATACCAAAGTTGGTGACTCTAGCTCGAAGTTTGTAAAAGATGGGGACAGGGGGGCTGGGGGCGGTATGTGTGGGCGTGGCATCCAAATTTTTGCTGCAGATCTTTGTGTTATGTCAATTGCTATCTATATACCAAATTTGGTGACTCTAGCTCGAAGTTTGTAAAAGATGGGGAAAGGGGGCCCTGGGGGCGGCTAAGGGTGGGTGTGGCATCCAAATTTGTGATGCAGTTTTTAGGGGGTCATCATCACCTATCTTGGCACCAAATTTGGTGGCTCTAGCTCAAAAAATGTGGGAGATATAGCCATTTCTGATTTCAAAATGCAGGGGGGCTGGGGGCGGAATGGGTGGGCGTGGCTCCAAAACTTTGATGCAGATTTTTGGGGGTCGTTGCCAGCTATCTTCCTACCAAATTTGGAGGCTCTAGCTCCACAACTCTGGAAGATACACGCATTCCCGTTTTTGACGAAGCGTTGGGGTGGATGGGGGCGGCTAGGGCAGTATCGGTGGGCATGGCATCCAATCTTTTGATGCCGTTTTTGAGGGGTCATCATCACCTATCCTGGCACCAAATTTGGTGGCTATAGCTCAAAAACTGTGGGAGATATAGGCTTTTTTGACTTAAAATTACGGAGGGGGGCTGGGGGCGGAATGGGGGGCGTGGCTCCAAAACTTTTGATGCAATTTTTTGGGGGTTGCTAGTAACTATCTTCTTACCAAACTTGGTAGTTCTAGCTGTAAGGATGTGCGAAATATGTGGATTTATCGGTTTTGAGTTATCGAATTTATCGATTTGCCAGCCCCCCAGTTATCGTAGAACCCCCATCTTGACACTTTAATTTACTATCCCATAGATAAAGAGATTTGGAAAGTTTCAAGTCTCTAGCTTGAAGGGTGTGGAAAAAAGTTGCGTTCATACAGACGGACAGACGGACAGACGGACAGACACCATGACGGACATTGCACAAACTCAATATACTCTTTACTTTCGGTATAAATATTCAACACATAGGTTAGCTCGAGCATAGAATATATTCCAATTTTAGGCCTGATCAGCCATATGTACATAAAACAAGTGGAAACGTTGCAGTCGGACGCAACCGACTGCGGCATACTCGATACCAGAATTAACACCCGTAAAAAGAGGCCTGAATGCAAAGGGGTACGGATGCGGCAGGGGTGTACGCTGCCTTAAAGATTCTCCGATGCAGATGGGGATGCCACCAGCTATATTCCTTCCAAATGTGGTGACTCTAGCTCAAAGTTTGTAAAAGGTGGGGAAAGGGGGGGACTGGGGCGGTATGGGTAGTTGTGGCATCAAAATTTTTGTTGCAGATCTTTCTGAAATGTCAATTGCTATCTTCATACCAAATTTGGTGACTCTAGCTCAAAATTTGTAAAAGGTGGGGAAAGGGGTCTGGGGGCGGTTTGGGTTGGCGTGGCATCCAAATTTTTGATGCAGATCTTTGTGGAATGTCAATTGTTATCTTCATACCAAATTTGGTGACTCTAGCTCGAAGTTTGTAAAAGGTGTGGAAAGGGGGGCTGGGGGCGGTAAGGGTGGGCGTGACATCCAAATTTGTGATGCAGATCTTTGTGGAATGTCAAATGCTATCTTCATACCAAATTTGGTGACTCTAGCTCGAAATTTGTTAAATGTGGGGAAAGGGGGGCTGGGGGCGGTAAGGGTGGGCGTGGCATCCAAATTTTCGATGCAGATCTTTGTAAAATGTCAATTGCTATCATCATACCAAATTTTGTGACTAGCTCGAAATTTGTTAAAAGTGGGGAAAGGGGGGCTGGGGGCGGTATGGGTGGGCGTGGAATCAAAATTTTTGATGCAGATCTTTCTGAAATGTCAATTGCTATCTTCATACCAAATTTGGTGACTCTAGCTCGAAAATTGTAAAAAGTGGGGAAAGGGGGGCGAAATGGAGGGCGTGGCTCCAAAACTTTGATGCAAATTTTTGGGGGTCGTTGCCAGCTATCTTCCTACCAAATTTGGTGGCTCTAGCTCCACAACTCTGGAAGATACACGCATTCCCGTTTTTGACGAAGCGTTGGGGTGGATGGGGGCGGCTAGGGCAGTATTGGTGGGCGTGGCATCCAAACTTTTGATGCAGTTTTTGGGGGGTCATCATCACCTATTTTGGCACCAAATTTGGTGGCTATAGCTCAAAAACTGTGGGAGATATTGGCTTTTTTGACTTTAAAATTCGGGGGGCTGTGGGCGGAATGTGGGGGCGTGGCTCCAAAATTTTTGATGCAGTTTTTTGGGGGTTGCTAGTAGCTATCATCTTACCAAATTTGGTACTTCTAGCTGTAAGGATGAGTGAAATATGTGGATTTATCGGTTTTGAGTTATCGAATTTATCGATTTGCCAGCCCCCCAGTTATCGTAGAACACCCATCTTGACACTTTAATTTACTATCCCATAGATAAAGAGAATTGGAAAGTTTCAAGTCTCTTGCTTGAAGGGTGTGGAAAAAAGTTGCGTTCATACGGACGGACAGACGGACAGACACCATGACGGACATTGCACAAAACCAATATACTCTTTACCTTCTGTATCGAGTATAAAAAGGAAATATAGTATTAACAAATACATACACAATAAATTCAAACAATTTCTAATAAAAATAATATTATTTTTCAGATGCCATCCAGGCAGTTTACCAAACTACACCGGCGGAGAAGCAGCTCCGTAGGGCAATGCAGCTTCAAAACAAGTGGAAACGTTGCAGTCGGATGCAACCGACTGCGGCATACTCGAAACCAGAATTAAAACCGGTAAAAAGAGGCCTGATTGCAAAGGGGTACGGATGCGGCAGGGGTGTACGCTGCCTTAAAGATTCTCCGATGCAGATGGGGATGCCACCAGCTATATTCCTTCCAAATTTGGTGACTCTAGCTCAAAGTTTGTTAAAGGTAGGGAAAAGGGGGCTGGGGGCGGTTTGGGTGGGCGTGGCATACAAAATTTTTGATGCAGATCTTTGTGGAATGTCAATTGTTATCTTCAAACCAAATTTGGTGACTCTAGCTCGAAGTTTGTAAAAGGTGGGGAAAGGGGGGCTGGGGGCGGTAAGGGTGGGCGTGACATTCAAATTTGTGATGCAGATCTTTGTGGAATGTCAAATGCTATCTTCATACCAAATTTGGTGACTCTAGCTCGAAAATTGTAAAAGGTGGGGAAAGGGGGGCTGGGGGCGGTAAGGGTGGGCGTGGCATCCAAATTTTTGATGAAGATCTTTCTGAAATGTCAATTGCTATCTTCATACCAAAATTGGTGACTCTAGCTCAAAATATGTAAAAGGTGGGGAAAGGGGGGCTGGGGGCGGTTTGGGTGGGCGTGGCATCCAAATTTTTGATGCAGATCTTTGTGGAATGTCAACTGTTATCTTCAAACCAAATTTGGTGACTCTAGCTCGAAGTTTGTAAAAGGTGGGGAAAGGGGGGCTGGGGGCGGTAAGGGTGGGCGTGACATCCAAATTTGTGATGCAGATCTTTGTGGAATGTCAAATGCTATCTTCATACCAAATTTGGTGACTCTACCTCGAAATTTGTAAAAAGTGGGGAAAGGGGGCCGAAATGGAGGGCGTGGCTCCAAAACTTTGATGCAAATTTTTGGGGGTCGTTGCCAGCTATCTTCCTACCAAATTTGGTGGCTCTAGCTCCACAACTCTGGAAGATACACGCATTCCCGTTTTTGACGAAGCGTTGGGGTGGATGGGGGCGGCTAAGGCAGTATTGGTGGGCGTGGCATCCAAACTTTTGAAGCAGTTTTTAGGGGGTCATCATCACCTATCTTGGCACCAAATTTGGTGGCTCTAGCTCAAAAACTGTGGGAGATATAGCCATTTCTGATTTCAAAATGCGGGGGGGCTGGGGGCGGAATGGGTGGGCGTGACTCCAAAACTTTGATGCAGTTTTTTGGGGGTCGTTACCAGCTATCTTCCCACCAAATTTGGAGGCTCGAGCTCCACAACTCTGGAGGATACACGCATTCCCGTTTTTGACGAAGCGTTGGGGTGGATGGGGGCGGCTAGGGCAGTATTGGTGGGCGTGGCATCCAAATTTTTGATGCAGTTTTGGGGGGTCATCATCACCTATCTTGGCACCAAATTTGGTGGCTCTAGCTCAAAAACTGTGGGAGATATAGGCTTTTTTGACTTTAAATTGCGGGGGGGCTGGGGGCGGAATGTGGGGGCGTGGCTCCAAAATTTTTGATGCAGTTTTTTGGGGGTTGCTAGTAGCTATCTTCTTACCAAATTTGGTACTTCTAGCTGTAAGGATGTGCGAAATATGTGGATTTATCGGTTTTGAGTTATCGAATTTATCGATTTGCCAGCCCCCCAGTTATCGTAGAACCCCCATCTTGACACTTTAATTTACTATCCCATAGATAAAGAGATTTGGAAAGTTTCAAGTCTCTAGCTTGAAGGGTGTGGAAAAAAGTTGCGTTCATACAGACGGCAGACGGACAGACACCATGACGGACATTGCACAAACTCAATATACTCTTTACCTTCGGTATCGAGTATAAAAATAGGATTAATTAGGCTACTTTTAGGCAAAAAAATTTAACAATATTTATTTATTTAAAAAAAAAAATTTATTTTACAATTTTCAATCAAAACAAGTGGAAACGTTGCAGTCGGACGCAACCGACTGCGGCATACTCGATACCAGTATTAAACCGGTAAAAAGAGGCCTGATTAGAGGGGTACGGATGCGGCAGGGGTGTACGCTGCCTTAAAGATTTTCCTATGCAGATGGGGATGCCACAAGCTGTCTTCGTTGCAAATTTGGTGACTAGCTCAAAGTTTGTAAAAGGAGTGGAAAGGGGGGCTGGGGGCAGTATGAGTAGTTGTGGCATCAAAATTTTTGATGCAGATCTTTGTGAAATGTCATATGCTATCTTCATACCAAATTTGTTGACTCTAGCTCAAAGTTTGTAAAAAGTGGGGAAAGGGGGGCTGGGGGTAGTATGGGTGGACGTGGCATCCAAATTTTTGATGCAGATGTTTGTGGAATGTCAATTGCTATCTTCATACCAAATTTGGTGACCCTAGCTCAAAGTTTGTAAAAAGTGGGGAAGGGGAGCTGGGGGCGGTATGGGTGGGCGTGGCATCCAAACTTTTGATGCAGATCTTTGTGGAATGTCAATTGCTATCTTCATACCAAATTTGGTGACCCTAGCTCAAAGTTTGTAAAATGTGGGGAAAGGGGGGCTGGGGGCGGTATGGGTGGGCGTGGCATCCCAATTTGTGATGCAGATCTTTGTGGAATGTCAGTTGCTATATTCATACCAAATTTGGTGACTCTAGCTAAAAGTTTGTAAAAAGTGGGGAAAGGGGGGCGAAATAGGTGGGCGTGGCTCCAAAACTTTGATGCAGATTTTTGGGGGTCGTTGCCAGCTATCTTCTTACCAAATTTGGTGGCTCTTGCTCCACAATTCTGGAAGATACACGCATTCCCGTTTTTGACGAAGCGTTGGGGTGGATGGGGGCGGCTAGGGCAGTATTGGTGGGCGTGGCATCCAAACTTTTGATGCAGTTTTTGGGGGTCATCATCACCAATCTTGGCACCAAATTTGGTGGCTGTAGCTCGAAAACTGAGGGAGATACAGCCATTTGTGATTTCAAAATGCTGGGGGCCTGGGGGCGGAATGGGTGGGCGTGGCTCCAAAACTTTGATGCAGTTTTTGGGGGGTCGTTACCAGCTATCTTCCTACCGAATTTGGAGGTTCTAGCTCCACAACTCTGGAAGATACACGCATTCCCGTTTTTGACGAAGCGTTGGGGTGGATGGGGGCGGCTAGGGCAGTGTCGGTGGGCGTGGTATCCAAACTTTTGATGCAGTTTTTGGGGGGTCATCATCACCTATCTTGGCACCAAATTTGGTGGGTCTAGCTCAAAAACTGAGGGAGATATAGGCTTTTTTGACTTTAAAATGCGGGGGGTTGGGGGCGGAAAGGGGGGGCGTGGCTCCAAAATTTTTGATGCAGTTTTTTGGGGGTTGCTAATAGCTATCTTCTTACCAAATTTGGTAGTTCTAGCTGTAAGGATGTGTGAAATATGTGGATTTATCGGTTTTGAGTTATCGAATTTATCGATTTGCCAGCCCCCCAGTTATCGTAGAACCCCCACCTTGACACTTTAATTTACTATCCCATAGATAAAGAGAATTGGAAAGTTTCAAGTCTCTAGCTTGAAGGGTGTGGAAAAAAGTTGCGAACATACAGACGGACAGACGGACGGACACCATGACGGACATTGCACAAACTCAATATACTCTTTACCTTCGGTATCGAGTATAAAAAAAAATTATATACCACAAATTTATTTTTAAATCATTTACTTGAAATTACAGAAAAATCAATTTGCGAATGGGTAAAAGAAATCGATCCGCGAATGGGTAAAAGGAATCGATTCGCGAATGGGTAGAAGGAATCGATTCGCGAATGGGTAAAAGGAATCGAATAGCGAATGAGTAAAAGGAATGCAGAGCGAAAGCAATTCATACCGTCCAATGACATGCCAATGTTAAATTCACCGATATTTTACACGAGTAGTCATCTAGGCGAGAAGCAGTGGTGGTAAAAATGGATCAATGAATGAACAGTTGATTCATCGATTCTTCGGACTGCAGTGCACTGAGCACGCTTCACACAAATAAGTTCGGTTAAGTGTTTGGCAAAAGCGTATTACCTATTGGACATTGATAAACTGTATTAAGAATGGCAAAGGACACGACCAACTTTACATGCGCTGAGCGAGCGCATTTTACAAGCCGCTGCCCTTTACTTAGAATATGTTTCATTGCACAAAGCTAAATTAAAATGTATTTATAAGTTGTTCGAGGTAGAGCCGGTGAGCTGCTGAGGGACGTAATGTGGTCTGTTGTGTAGTCACAAAAGCATGTGAGCATCCCTTTTAATGACTATTTTTGCTCATATTTATGAATATGGCTGCTTAGCCATATTGTGCACTTGCTTCATTTACTACAACAACAAAACAAAGGGATACAGAAATGTTTTCATTTGTCAACCGCTAGACCTCAACAGCAGCAGGAGTCTTTTGGCCAAAGCCGGCACAGACTTCAGAGTTTGCTCACTGTGCCATAAAAAACATGCGACACGAAGTTGGAATAATTATGAAAAGTTCCGTCAAAGCTGTTAAGGAGTAAGCAAAACCCTGTAATTATACCCGTTACCGAAGGTAAAAAGTAAATTGGGTTTGTGCAATGTCCGTCATGGTGTCCGCCCATCTGTATGAACGCAACTTTTTTCTACCTTCTTCAAGCTAGAAACTTTCCCAATATCTTTATCTATGGCCGGGACAGATAAAGTGTCATAATTGGGGCTCTACGCTAACTGGGGGGCTGGCAAATCGAAAAATTCGATAGCTCAAAATCGATAAAATCCACATATTTCGCAAATCCTTACAGCTAGAACTACCAAATTTGGTGGGAAGATAGCTTCTAGCAACTTCAAAAACTTCAACTGCATCAAAAATTTTGAGCTACGCCCACCAATTCTACCCCCAGCCCCCCCCCCACCCACCGCATTTCAAAATCAGAAACGCTTATATCTCTCACAGTTTTTTATCCAGCGCCACCAAATTTAGTGCCAAGACAGATGTGACGATCCCACAAAGATCTGCATCAAAAATGTGGAGCCACCCCCACCCATACGATCCGCAGCCCCTTTTCCACCACGTTTTACAAACTTTGAGCTTCAGTCACCAAATTTGAAAGAAAGATAGCTGGTGGCATTCCCATTTGTATCGGAGAATCTTTAAGGCAGCGTACACCCCTTTGCAATCAGGCCACATGCTACCGGTTTAAACACTGGTAACAAGTAAGCGCAGTCGGTTGGGTCCGACTACAATGCTTCCACTTGTTATATTCGTTACCGAAGGTTAAGAGTATATTGGGTTTGTGCAATGTCCGTCATGGTGTCTGTCCGTCTGTCCGTATGTGTGCAACTTTTTTCCACACCCTTCAAGCTAGAGACTTGAATCTTTCCATATATCTTCATCTATGGCCGGGATTAAAAAAGTATCAAATTTGGGATTTTACGACAACTGGGGGGCTGGCAAATTGATAAATTTGATAGCTCAAAACCAATAAATCCACATATTTCGCACATCCTTATAGCTAAAACCACAAAATTCGGTAAGATGATAGCTACAAGCAACCCCCAAAAGCTGCATCAAACATTTTGGAGCCACTCCCACCCATTCCGCCTCCAACCCACCGCATTTTGAAGTCAAAAAAGCCCATATATCCCACAGTTTTTGAGCTAGACCCACCAAATTTGATGACAAGATAGGTGATGGTGACCCTCAAAAAACTGCATTAAAAGTTTGGAGGCCACGCCCACCAATACCGCCCTAGCCGCCCCCAGCTGCCACAACGCTTCGTTAAAAACAGGAATGACTCACAAAATTTGGTATGAAGATAACTGGTAATGACCCCAAAAGATCTGCATCAAAGTTTTGATGCCACGCCCACCCATACCATCCTCGGATTCCTTTCCGCCAACTTTTACACACTTTGAGATAGAGTCACCAAATTTGGTGTGAAGATAGCAATTGACATTTCCCAAAGATCTGCATCGAAAATTTGGAAATCACGCCCACCCATACCGTCCCCAGCTTCCTTTTCCCACTTCATTAACATACTTTGAGCTAGAGTTAACAAATTTGGTATGAAGATAGCAATTGACATTCCACAAAGATCTGCAGCAAATATTTGGATGCCACGCCCACCCATACCGCCCCCAGCCCCCCCTTAACCCACTTTTTACAAACTTTGAGATAGAGTCACCAAATTTGGTGGGAAGATAGCAATTGACATTTCCCAAAGATCTGCATCGAAAATTTGGAAATCACGCCCACCCATACCGTCCCCAGCCTCCTTTTCCCACTTCCTTAACAAACTTTGAGCTAGAGTTAACAAATTTGGTATGAAGATAGCAATTGACATTCCACAAAGATCTGCAGCAAAAATTTGGATACCACGCCCACCCAAACCGTCTCCAGCCACCCTTTCCCCACCTTTTACAAACTTTGAGCTAGGGTCACCAAATTGGGAAGGAAAATAGCTGGTGGCATCCCCATCTGCATCGGAGAATCTTTAAGACAGCGTACACCTCTGCCGCATCCGTACCCCTTTGCAATCAGGCCTCTTTATATCGGTTTTAAAACTGGTAATGAGTATACCGCAGTCGGTTGCGTCCGACTGCAACGTTTCCACTTGTTTTTGAATAAGACTGTAGTACGAAGAAAATTAATTAGCGGCCTAGCGAAATCTATCAAACTCCAATAAATTAATAATAATAATTAGACTAACGTGTCCCGAACTTTAATTACCATAAGAAACCAATCGAAATTACAATTTCAATCAAGACTCAAAATGAACTTTGAAAATACTTAATGTGTTTAAATCAAAGTGGGTGCACTTTAAATTACTAGCCATATTTTTTTTAACGTTGAACCATATTTATTCCAACTATTCTCGCATGTTTTAATCTAATAATTAAAATAAAATTTTGAACTCAGTGCAACCATATTTTAACTAAGCATTCTTCATATTAAGAGCAGGCAGCTTCCATTCGACCTCATGCATTTTCATTTCACATCATTGCGCAAGAGAATTGTCGCAGGCCATCATATTTCGTGTTCGGCAAATTTGATCTAATTAATTTACATTATAATATCTATAATAAATTAAATTTTATTTCAAAAATTCCTAATAGACGCATGCGAGTGAATATAAAAATATCAGGAATGACACAAAGTTTGGGGATAAGGGCTCTGTTGTACCTTCTTCTTGGCCTATAGTTCTTCCATCAGACCCAGGTTCCAGGTTGCATTAACCATGAATATGCCTATTTATACAATTTTTTTCTCTCAGAAAATATAGCTTTAGCAAATGGTGTAGAGGGGTAACAGCTGCAAGCAATGCTTCATGACTTTTGTAGCAATGATTTATTTTTCTCATTTTGCTTTGCCTTATTCGGATTGCATGTAAACACAGAGTTGCACAGTGTTTGATGTGAATAATAAAGTTATCGATACGAAATATCGCACAAGCAAATATTAGCGCCAATAGTAAATACATTGTTTTGGTTAAGAAATTATTAATAGTAATGTACACTGAATCCATTTTATTTACTTCTTGCTTCTTAAATCATTTATATGTTAACAAACAATACAATCGATGGCAAAGATGTATGTTTATCGACCATAAATTTAAATCAAAGTTGCATTTACAAAGAAAATGTTGCTTGAAAAAACTTCATCGTGTAAATGCGAAAAAAAAAACTTCATGAAAAAACTTCATCGTGTAAAAGGGGTCTTAAGGCTCCGTTACCCGAACTTAACTTGACTTGACTTGACTTGACGTAACTTAACAACCTGCAGAAAACAGAATTTCAAGTTCAAGTTCAGGGTAGTTCACGTTTAGTTCAATTTACGTTCATGTTCTAGTTAAAACAGCTAATTGATGAGTAGCTAAAATGGATGAGCATAGGCTAATTTAATTAGTACAAGAACAAGGTTTTTTATTTAATAAAGCTAGCAAAGATTTTAAAGATCCGGCAAAAACGAAGGCAGCTTGGATATCAATTGCCGCTGAATTGGAATCTCTTCGTAAGTATAATATTATTTACATAGTTGTCTTTGTTGTTTTTATACTCGATACCGAAGGTAAAGAGTATATTGGTTTTGTGCAATGTCCGTCATGGTGTCTGTCCGTCTGTCCGTCCGTATGGCTGCAAGTTTTTTCCACACCCTTCAAGCTAGAGACTTGAAACTTTCCAATTCTCTTTTTCTATGGGATAGTAAATTAATATGTCAAGATGGGGGTTCTACGATAACTGGGGGGCTGGCAAATCGAAAAGTTCGATAACTCAAAACCGATAAATCCACATATTTCGCACATCCTTACAGCTAGAACTACCAAATTTGGTGAGCAAATTTGGTATGAAGATAGCAATTCACATTCCACAAAGATCTGCATCAAAAATTTGGATGCCAAGCCCACCCATACCGCCCCCAGCCCCCTTTCCCCACTTATTACAAATTTCGATCTAGAGCCACCAAATTTGGTATGAAGATAGCAATTGACATTTCACAAAGATCTGCATCGAAAATTTGGATGTCACGCTCACCCATACCGCCCCCAGCCCCCCTGCCACACCTTTTACAAACTTCGAGCTAGAGTCACCAAATTTGGTATGAAGATAGCAATTGACATTCCACATAGATCTACATCAAAAATTTGAATTCCTCGCCCACCCATACCGCCCCCCCCCCCCCTTTCCCCACCTTTTACAAACTTCGAGCTAGAGTCACCAAATTTGGTATGAAGATAGCAATTGACATTCCACAAAGATCTGCATCAAAAATTTTGATGCCACAACTACCCATACCGCCGAAACGGCGGAAACGTGTGAGCGGCGCTGGACATCGTTGAGAGAAAGGTTCAACAAAATCGTTCGGCAAATGGATTGTCCGTCAGGGAGCGGAGCCAGAATTGCAGACGACAGGATTCATTTTGAATACAGATTTTCGCGCTCAAAGCTGATGATATCAAAACAATGACAAACAGCTAATCGATAAGTTCATGCGCACGGTTGCATTCACGATCACGTTCAGTTTCAACTTAAGTTCACGTTTGGCTAATTTCGGGTATTTGCTAGAATATCACACTCAAGTTATGTTCATGTTCAAGTCAAGTTAAGTTCAAGTCAAGTTAAGTTCGGGTAACGGAGCTTTTAGTACTGTGAGCTTGCATATAATCTGGATACATTCATATAGATTATGTCTTATCATATATCGATAGTATAATTTATGTAAATGCGTTGTACTCAAATATGATCAGTTCTCAATTCTTTTAATTTATTGTTCTAAGAATCAAAGAATCGGCGCTGCAAGTTAGTTTCGCGTAGGGTTGTGAAAACATGTAAAAAATATCGGATCGATGATTATCATTTTTTAAAAATATCATCAGGCTTTTGCAATATTTATCACCAAAATATATCGATATATCTGATATTTTTATATTTTTATATTCAGTATAAAAATCTTAAACCCCCCAAAATAACATTAACTTTAAATGCATTATAATTTTTTTTGAACTTTTTATTAATTAAAAATAAAACAATAAAGTTTTTTCCATTAAAGAACAAAGATCTTAAGGTTGAATAGTTTAAGTAAGGATACAAGAAAAAACTTAAAAGACTTCATTTCATTTTTTAAACAATGAAAAGTTAAATTTTCTAGGTAACATGATTTTATCTCCAAAATTCTTTTATTAAGGATTTCAATAAACTTTTTGTTTTTTTATGAATATCCGTCATGCGGCTTCGCGTATCGCAGACAACGGATTTTATGGCGGAGGCCAGCCGCTCTGAAGGAACCGAGCTACCTGGTGTTATAAGGTAACTCATGGCCAATTTTGATAACTTCGGTAAAGTTTTTTCCTGGGATTTCCAAAACTCTAAGGGATCTGTCTCCCAGCCAGCGAGTGGTAAATTTAACAAGTGGAAACGTTGCAGTCGGACGCAACCGACTGCGGCATACTCGATACCAGAATTAAAACCGGTAAAAAGAGGCCTGAATGCAAAGGGGTACGGATGCGGCAGGGGCTTACGCTGCCTTAAAGATTCTCCGATGCAGATGGGGATGCCACCGGCTATCTTCATACCAAATTTGGTGACTCTAGCTCAAAGTTTGTAAAAGGTGGGGAAAGGGGGGGGGGCTGGGGGCAGTATGGGTAGTTGAGGCATCAAAATTTTTGTTGCAGATCTTTCTGAAATGTCAATTGCTATCTTCATACCAAAATTGGTGACTCTAGCTCAAAATTTGTAAAAGGTGGGGAAAGGGGGGGGCTGGGGGCGGTATGGGTGGGCGTGGCATACAAATTTTTGATGCAGATCTTTGTGGAATGTCAATTGTTATCTTCATACCAAATTTGGTGACTCTAGATCGAAGTTTGTAAAAGGTGGGGAAAGGGGGGCTGGGGGCGGTATGGGTGGGCGTGGCATACAAATTTTTGATGCAGATCTTTGTGGAATGTCAATTGTTATCTTCATACCAAATTTGGTGACTCTAGCTCGAAGTTTGTAAAAGAAGGGGAAAGGGAGGCTGGGGGCGGTATGTGTGGGCGTGGCATCCAAATTTTTGCTGCAGATCTTTGTGTTATGTCAATTGCTATCTTCATACCAAATTTGGTGACTCTAGCTCGAAGTTTGTAAAAGGTGGGGAAAGGGGGGCTGGGGGCGGTAAGGGTGGGCGTGGCATCCAAATTTTTGATGAAAATCTTTGTGGAATGTCATCATTGCTATCTATATTGGCACCAAATTTGGTGACTCTAGCTCGAAGTTTGTAAAAGATGGGAAAGGGGCTGGGGGCGTAGGTGGGGTGGCATCCAAATTTTGATGCAGATCTTGTAAAATGTCAATTCTATCTTCATACCAAAGTTGGTGACTCTAGCTCGAAGTTTGTAAAAGATGGGGACAGGGGGCAATCTTTCATCATCACTCTCCAAAAAAATGTGGGAGATATAGCCATTTCTGATTTCAAAATGCAGGGGGCTGGGGGCGGAATGGGTGGGCGTGGCTCCAAAACTTTGATGCAGATTTTGGGGGTCGTTAACAGCTATCTTCCCACCAAATTTGGAGGCTCTAGCTCCACAACTCTGGAAGATACACGCATTCTTGTTTTTGACGAAGCGTTGGGCCACATGGGGGTGGCTAGGGCGGTATTGGTGGGCGTGGCATCCAATCTTTTGATGCAGTTTTTGAGGGGTCATCATCACCTATCTTGGCACCAAATTTGGTGGCTATAGCTCAAAAACTGTGGGAGATATTGGCTTTTTTGACTTTAAAATTCGGGGGGGCTGTGGGCGGAATGGGGGGGCGTGGCTCCAAAATTTTTGATGCAGTTTTTTGGGGGTTGCTAGTAGCTATCATCTTACCAAATTTGGTACTTCTAGCTGTAAGGATGAGTGAAATATGTGGATTTATCGGTTTTGAGTTATCGAATTTATCGATTTGCCAGCCCCCCAGTTATCGTAGAACACCCATCTTGACACTTTAACTTACTATCCCATAGATAAAGAGATTTGGAAAGTTTCAAGTCTCTAGCTTGAAGGGTGTGGAAAAAAGTTGCGTTCATATAGACGGACAGACGGACAGACGGACAGACACCATGACGGACATTGCACAAACTCAATATACTCTTTACCTTCGGTAACGAGTATAAAAATTGTTTATTTCTTTATTTTCCTTGGCGTCTGTAATTGGCGTTATGGCAATTGATCTATTGTGGGCCTCTAGGAAGCTTTCGTTTGTTTCTACTTCCCTCTTCTCATCGAGTTGGCTTCCGTTTGGACCATTGACCATTGAGTTCTACAGAAAGAAAGAGAAAATATAACATAGCAAAAATCTTTATATCAATGTCAAAAATAAATAATTGACTATCACAGCCCAAAGAGCCAAAGTCGAGCTTCTCTCAATCTCTTCAAATAATAGATTTAGTTTAATTTAATGTTGTGTTAAATCAAAGATAGTTATTATTATAGTCAAGTATATTATGTTTAGATTAATTAATATTACGAGCCCTGACCACTATTAATTCGTACGACACGTTTTATGAGGTATACGCAATGTTTTATGGAATGTATGGTCAAAGTATGGAATCAATGGAAAGGTCATTAAATTTCCGTTTGAATGATAAAGTACTGTTCTTAACCCATTAAGTACCCATTGAAAATTTTCAATTCTTGTAAAAGTCTACTTTTTAAACTTTTTCCCCTGGCTTAAACAAAAAATTTTTTGATGCAAAAAGTTACTTCAAACAATTCTAATAGTGTCTGAAAAAAAAAATTTTCAAAAATCTCTTCCCATATATTTTTTATGATTGTTTTAAAGTTGCTAAAAACTACTATTTTGTATGAAAAGTGGGCACTTTTGGTAAAGAGTATATTGGTTTTGTGCAATGTCCGTCATGGTGTCTGTCCGTCTGTCCGTCCGTATGGTTGCAAGTTTTTTCCACACCCTTCAAGCTAGAGACTTGAAACTTTCCAATTCTCTTTACCTATGGGATAGTAAATTAATATGTCAAGATGGGGGTTCTACGATAACTGGGGGCTGGCAAATCGATAAATTCGATAACTCAAAACCGATAAATCCACATATTTAACACATACTTACAGCTAGAACTACCAAATTCGGTTAGCAGAAAGCTACTAGCAACCCCCAAAAAACTGCATCAAAAATTTTAAAGCCACGCCCCCCATTCCGCCCCCAGCCCCACCGCAATTTGAAATCAGAATAGGCTATATCTCCCACAGTTTTTAAGCTATAGCCACCAAATTTGGTGCCAAGATAGGTGATGATGACCCTACAAAAACTGCATCAAAAGTTTGGATGCCACGCTTACCGATACTGCCCTAGCCGCCCCCATCCACCCCAACGCTTCGTCAAAAACGGAATGCGTGTATCTTCGAGAGTAGTGGAGCTAGAACCACCAAATTTGGTAGGAAGATAGCTGGCAACGACCCCCAAAGAACTGCATCAAAGTTTTGGAGCCACGCCACCTCATTACGCCCCCAGCCCCCACGCATTTTAAAGTCAAAAAAGCCTATATCTCCCACAGTTTTTGAGCCTAAGCCACCAAATTTATTGCCAAGATAGGAGAGGATGACCCTCCAAAAACTGCATCAAAAGTTTGGATGCCACGCCCACCAATACTGCCCAACGCTTCGTGAAAAACGGGAATGCGTGTATCTTCCAGAGTTGTGTAGCTCAGGCCACCAAATTTGGTAGTAAGATAGCTGGCAACGACCCCCAAAATTCGGCATCAAAGTTTTGGAGCCACGCCCACCCATTTCACCCCCCTTTCTCCACCTTTTACAAACTTTGAGCTAGAGTCACCAAATTTGGTATGAAGATAGCAATTGACATTCCACAAAGATCTGCATCAAAAATTTGGATGCCACACCCACCTAATCCGCCCCAAACCCCCCTTTCCCCACCTTTTACATACTTTGAGCTAGAGTCACCAAATTATGAAGGAAGGTAGCTGGTGGCATCCCAATCTGCATCGGAGAATCTTTAAGGAGAATCTTTAAGGCAGCGTACACCCCTGCCGCATCCGTACCCCTTTGCAATCAGGCCTCTTTTTACCGGTTTTAATACTGGTAACGAGTATACCGCAGTCGGTTACGTCTGACTGCAAAGTTTCCACTTGTTTTAGTTTGGGTTCCCTTCCACAAATAATTGACAGCTGCTACGTCAATCAAAATTTTGCGCCAAATGGTTCTTAAAAATTTTGCTGGATCCGAAATATGGAAGTTTAACATTTCTGCTTCCTGCAAATAAAATAAAGTTGCAACAATTCAATATTATTCGTATGGTTTTGAAAATGAAAGTGGAAAGGGTGGGCGTGGCTCCAAAACTTTGATGCAGATTTTTTGGGGTCGTTGCCAACTATCTTCCTTTCAAATTTGGTGGCTCTGGCTCCACAACCTTGGAAGATACACGCATTCACCTTTTTCACGAAGCGTTGGGCAGTATTGGTGGGCGTGGCATCCAAACTTTTGATGCATTTTTTGGAGGGTCATCCTCTCCTATCTTGGCACCAAATTTGGTGGCTTAAGCTCAAAAACTGTGGGAGATATAGGCTTTTTTGACTTTAAAATGCGGGGGGGCTGGGGGCGGAATGGAAGGGCGTGGCTCCAAAATTTTTGTTGCAGTTTTTTGGGGTTTCTTACCAAATTTGCTAGTTCTAGCTGTAAGGATGTGCGAAATATGTGGATTTATCGGTTTTGAGTTATCGAATTTATCGATTTGCCAGCCACCCAGTTATCGTAGAAGTTGTCTAAATCTCTTTGAAGCTGTTGAGCAGCAAGAGGAGTTGCAGCCGACGTGCATAATTTTACATCATCAGCGTACATCAAAACCCGAGAGAACTTTATATCTGATGGAAGATCGTTTATAAACAAAATAAATAACAAAGGACCAAGATGACTACCCTGTGGAACGCCTGAAGTGACCTGAACCGTCTTGGAAACGGACCCTTTAAATAAAACCCTCTGAGTTCTACGAGTTAGGTAGTCTTTAATCCAAAGAACTAGAATATTTGAAAAGCCCAAGAGTTCTAGTTTATGTATAAGAAGACGATGATCTACAGAGTCGAAAGCCTTACTAAAATCAGTATAAATAACATCAGTCTGCAATTTGTCCTGAAAACCCTTGATAACAAATGAAGTTAATTCTAACAAGTTAGTGGTAGTAGATCTTTGTTTCATAAATCCGTGCTGGCACGGTGAAATAATAGATTTGCAAAGGTGTTGAAGATGGGAGGTTATTAATTTTTCAAAAATCTTAGGAATAGCAGACAACTGGAGATACCCCTATAATTTTGAACATTAGATTTGTTTCCTTTTTTATGGAGAGGAATAATAAATGACTCTTTCCAAATTTTTGGAAAGGAGCCTAACTCCAGGGACAAGTTAAACATTTTAAGCAACGGCTTTAAAAGACCATGAGCACAGTGTCTAAGCACGCAGCACTCCGTCAGGTCCTGGGGAAAATATAGGTTTCAAACCATGTAGATTATTTAAAAGTGAGTTTTCAGTGATTTTCAGTCCAAAGATGCGATTCGAGCCATTAACCCGATAAGGGTAAGGCAAATCGACTTGAGATTGACATGAGCTATAAGTCGTTTGAAAAAATTGGGCAAATATATTTGCAATCTCCTGATCAGAATTGGCCTTCGTTTCCTCAAAGAATACTTCCGTTGGGAGTGTCGATGACCTACGTTTCGCATTAACAAAATCAAAAAACCGCTTTGGATCCTGCTGAAACTGTAATCTACACCGAGTCAGGTAATTCTTATAACATTGGTTATTTAAGATATCAAAACTGGCACGAGCAATCAAGTATGCAGAATAGGCTACCGATGAGCCGTTTTTTCTAAATCTCTTGTAGAGTTTAGATTTACGATTTTTGAGAATTGTCAACTCTCGGGTAAACCACACAGGTTTGTTAGACCTGTTTAGCTTACCAACCGGGACACACAAATCAAATAAAGAATGTAAGGTATTATAAAAAATACTGATTGCCACGTCCAAGTCGTCAGACTCGTAGAGGGGAGACCAGTCAGTTTGGGATAAAAGCAGAGCGAGTCCCTCAAAATCAGTATTCCGAAATTGACGAACTCGACTCAAAGGCATCTTGATATTGCAACGCGTCCGGGAAGGTAAGTTAATCAATAGCTCCAACGTAGGATGGTATAAGTCTTCGGGATAAGATATAGGCCGGGAACGGGAAACGGATGAAGATGATGAATCCAAAACAAAAATCAGATCAAGCATTTTATTAAGAGAATTTGGGATAGCATTAATTTGACTCAATGACATCCCAAGTAGGTCGATTAAAAATTCATTCGGGGCCGCGGGAGTCAGGGCACCAGAGTCAGGAGAAGAAATCCAAGTAGCTTCAGCAATGTTGAAATCACCAAGAACTACAAGAAAATCGCGATCAGAAAGCAAGGCAGAGACAGAATGGATAGCAGATAGATGTGTCTCATAGATAGAGAGATCAGAGGAAGGAGGTATATACGAACAAGTGATAAAAATGTTAATACCGTAAATATTTAGCTTAACAGCAATAAACTCTATATCAAAAGAACTATCTAATACGACTGTTTCAGAAGGAAAGTCTACATTCACAGCAATAAGCACTCCACCACCACGCCGAAGAGTACGGTCCTTTCTGTAAATAGAATATGTACTACATAGAATTTCGGAATTGAGAATGTCTTGCCTTAACCACGTTTCAGTAAAGGCAATGACATGGAAAGCGAAAGAAAGACTATTAAGGTATAAACTAGTGAGTTTACTACAAAGACCTCTTACATTCTGATAGCCAAGTAAGAAGGAGGATGTTAGTTTTTTGAACTATCAGTAATTGGCAGAGTTACCTTAGATCCAACCACCGGAAGGGTAGATACAATCGGGGGCCGATTTTTTTTCTTCCTTGCAGTATACTCTTTCACAATTATGTGTTCTGGCCAAAATTCTTTGCAGCATATAGTGCAAAAATCTTGATTCGAAACACTGATTTTAAAAGACGAAATGTTCCGATCATAAGCAAATTTGAATTTCTCCACCGTGAAATTGGCATTCGATTTGGCCTTTATATAGACCTTGAAATCATCTGATGTTAAATCAGGGGGAAGCCTTGAAACAAATATTTGTTTTTTAGGTGGAACATCAATAAATTTTTAAATTATATCCTCCACTGAGGCTGGTTTAGAAGACTCAGTCTCGGATAATTGAATATTTGGCTCTTTAAGTTTGATAAAGTTTTTTTGTTGATTAACATCAACACTACTAACCACCAAAGGAACCGAAGGATCGGGATCAGATAACACAATATCCATGGGAGTTATTGGTATATCATCTAAGTTCTCGATAATTTTAGTAGGAGGGACATGAAGATTTTTATTTACTTTATTTACTTTACACTGTGGTATCGGAGCGTTTGGAGTATTTTCCGACATCACAGAGCCCGATAACTGCCCAACGTTGGCCTTTTTACGCTTTGGAGAATCCATTACGAGATTTTTTTCGTTAAGGTTTCTTTTAACCGATGAGAATTTTTCACACAGTTTATTCCACTGGCAGAAAACGCCCTCTAAGCCAAGTTGAGTTTCTATAAAGCTTGCAATGTCTTTTTTTTTTCTCCAAACTTGACCAACATGGCCACTCTAAATTAGTAACCTTCATGAGGTCTGAGACACGGCCATTAATGCCAGCACATTGCTCATGAGCAACATTTGTGCACATCCAGCAGCAGACAAAACCCATTTTAGAGTTTGCGCGGACTTGACAATTAGCATAGCAGCAGACAGACATTTTTATTTAATTTATTAAAAGAAAAGAAAAATACAAATGAAAAGAAAAAAAAAATATCGCTGCAGAAAATTGTTATGATTAAAATACAGGTCCACCCTAATGTGCAAATAGTAAAGCTACAAACAAAACTTACTTCACAGCTTCACAAACAAAAACGGCGCGAGCGCGACCACCGAAAGCAACAAGCAACGGAGAAAAGTTTGACCGCGACCAACACCAACACAAAAGAGCGCGTTAGAGTAAACGATCAAGAAACGGTTTAATGCACCGGGAGCGAAGCGCTTGAAAAAAAAGAGAGAGAGAGAGTGAGCGTAAAAACACAAAAACAAAACAATCGCAGGCGGCAGCAAGTTGAGCAAATTTTTCAGTATGCTGGACTGCAGTTTGTTGTTGTGTTTGGAATCACTTTAAAACAAATGCAAATTAAATTGTTAATTTACTGTCCACTTTGGGTTTAGGCAAACCGACAAAACACAAAGTCACAAAACTATTAGTTTACACAAAGACGCGAAATTAATAGCAGAAATAAAACGCACAATAGTACAAAAAGCGAAGCGCATAAAAAACAAACACGTCCGTTGCGATGCAAAGCGAAGTGTGGTGTTTTATGATATATGATTGCATATGATTGCATAGTTTTATTAATAAATTGAATAATTTTCATTGAATTATCACTATTTTGTATTGATACATAGAAGAAGTTAATTGGAATCTACAATATAATTTAATTTTGCTGTGTTTGTATTTTCTGTACTTCTCTGTATTTTTGGAATTATTCTGAATTTTGGGGTTTACTGGTAGTTTTGGTTTTTTGTTATTTATGAGATTTCTGGTATTTTTTTGCGCTATTGCATTTTTGGTTTTTGCGTGTTTTTGATATTTTTGTTAAATTTGCTGGTTTTTTTGGTATTTTTTTTAATTTATTGGTATATTAATTTTTCTGAAATTTTAGATGTTTGTCGGGTTCTTGGAATTTTTGATTTATTATTTATTTTTTTGGTAATTTTGATATTTTTGGTGTTTATGATATTTTTGTGATTTCTTGTATTTTTTGGTGTTTTCTGGTATAACAGTGGACCCTCGGTTAACGTACACACCGCATTACGCACGTTTCGTATAATGAAAAAAAAAGTTCGCTTAAAGCTTAGTACGCAGGAACTAGAATTATTTCTGAATGAAATTTGCACATTATTTCTAGTGTGTGTTTAGCATACCCTGTGTGCCCATTAAAAATACCGGAAAAATCCCAAAAACGCAAAAAAAAATGGCAAAACGAAAAGGTGAAAGAGTAATACGGGCACACTTGTGTTTACATTTAATTGCCTGCATTTTAATTGCATTTTTTTTTAAATTTGCATCCATATGCTTTGCGTGTGTAAGGTCCCAAATGCAACTGTTTTCCCTCACTGCGTTGATTAATTTTATCTTATCGTCGTTTAAAAATTGTTTTACACGACTTTTATCTTTTTTGACACTCAAAATTCCCTCCATTTCACAATTGACGTCTAGAAATAATGTGCTGCTCATTTTTATACCCTTAACCCATAAAATGGGTAAATAAGGGTATAATGGTTTTGTGCAAAAGTATGTAACAGGCAGAAGGAAGCATCTCCGACCCCATATAGTATATATATTCTTGATCAGCATCAACAGCCGAGTCGATATAGCCATGTCCGTCTGTCCGTCTGTATGAACGCGTGGATCTCAGAGACTACAAGAGCTAGAGACTTCAGATTTTGAATACAAGTTCTCCTATACCATGAGCAGAACAAGTTTGCTTCAAATTATTGATAACTATTCTGGTTTCCGATATACACATGGAATCGATAACCAAAAATATCTAATTTGGAAAATGTAAAAATGAGGGTTGAAAGAATGGGTAACGATAGAGCTTTTCTGAAAATTTCGTCCAAATCGGTTAAGAAACACCGGAGATATCGAATTTAATCGATTGAAGTTAAGTCAGTATACCAAAGTCTTATATCTATATATATAAAAGAGTTTGTCCTTACTAGAATGGACGAGCCACAGCCTAAACGAAAAGAGCTAGAAGGCTGAAATTTTCACACAATTTTCCATGCAGGTAGGAGGTGAGCACTAAGAAGGGAATTTTTATTTGGACAACTCCTTCAAGTACCTCCCATACGATTTGGAGCACTTTTTACCCATTTTAAAAAACAAATTACAATTACAACAAGTACCCATTCCACTACTGTCGCCTAATTGTCGCACAAGCTGAGGGTTTGATCGCGAGCGAGAATACAAAAACAAAACAAATGCGCAGTGACGCCTTCGCGTCGCACAAGCAAAGTCATAAAAAAAGGTTCTTACACTTGCAAAAAAGAAACGAATTTCCGCTTCTTAATGAATAAGTGCATACACAATTAAGTAACAATGCGCTTGAAAATAATTTTCATAATTTTATGTACATGCATCACTTCGCACAGTGCACATTCTTGTTTTGTCAAATTTGTGTGCCTTTGAGAATTGATTTACGTCCCAAGTAGCGTTTGTTGTTGTTGTAAGTGTTGTTGTTGGGCCCGCACTGCTACTTTTTGTTGGTGTCATTGATTTAAAAAAAAAAAAAAAACAAAAACATAACAAAGCTTAGTGCGTCTAGAAAAATTTCCCACACCAGAATATGTTATGGGGGTGGATTCGCCTGCTTGCTGCTTATATAACTTAGACAAAACTTTGTTGTTGCTCATTTACGTTCACTCTCTATCTTATGTGCGCGCTTTGCATGTCAATCATAAAGTTTAATAACCCTACCTCCTCCGCACACACTAAATTAAAGCTTAAGGCAATATGCAATTCACTTAACTGCAGCCTCTTTGATATGTTTTGCGTTGATTCAGTGCGTGCGAAGAAGGTAGCGATACTACGCTCTTTGTCTAACTTGCAGAGCGCGCGCATACATAAGAGAGTTAGCCGAAATAGCCAACAACGAAGGCGCATGATCGGAGCGAGATTTAAAAATAATTTGTCATCTAGCGCCGATCATGAAGAGCGATGCGTGAGCGTGTTCAAGTTTTAAGCTCCCTTTTTGGGTTTGGGACCAGCAGCGCTCAATTCATGATGCAGGTGTTGAATTGCCGACTGTCAGCACAACACGAAAATGAGCGAATCTGAAAACAAGTAAGAAGGCTTTAGTCGAGAAATCCCTACTAAAAGAAACCCTGAACACGTGTATTAAAATGACTTGCAGAAGTGAGTTTTTCTTGACTTCATTTTAATATATCAATAGGGGTAAGCGCATAGAAGCATCAAAAAGATTTCAGGTTAATAATACTGAAGCTCATAGAGTTGCAGTGAGAAGACATCAGGCTAATAATCCTAATGCACGTCAAGAAAGGCGTTTGCGTGCATGGAGTGTTAAAGCCATGTCTGGCCTAAGCTAAGATTTTGAAATAACTTACAAGTCAGATAAAGTTACTCAACTTGGTAGTATGAATTTTATATGCAAACATTGTAATGCTTTAAAATGGAAAAATGAGCCCCTGGGTATCTGTTACAAGGCAAAAAAAGTTAAGCTTTCCCAAAATAAAAGTTTGCCTGATCCACTTAAAAGCTTAATAATTTGTGGACATCCCAACCATGATCATTTCTTTGATCGTGTAAGAAAGTATGCTTTCAAATGAATTCTTTTGGAAGTACAAAAATTATAAATGAAAGTTGGTCAACCTTTAAAGTCCAAGGACAAGTGTATCACTTAATTGGTAGTGTCCGACCTTTGCCAAATGAAGAAATGCAGTTTCTTCAAATTTATTTTGTTGGTGATGATGAAAAGGAAGCTCAACTACTTTGCAAAAATATTTCAAATGTTGATTTAAGCGTAGTAAAGGATCTAAAATGTATGTTTCATCATCATAATCGTTATGTTAAAGATCTAAAAATGGCTCTCAATAAAATACAATACCAAAGACTATAAATTGGTTATACATGCTGATCGAACACCCGCTGGTGCACATAAAGGGCTTTACAATGCACCTCTATCAAGCGAAGTAGCTATAGTTATTGTTGGTCAGCAATTTGAAAAGCGCGATATTATTAATGAAAGCCATAATTATAAATTACATCGTATAAGTGAGGTGCATCGATCAAACGATGCCTTACAGAACCCTTTGCTATTGCCTTATGGCGAAGATGGCTATTCAGTGGATATACAAGAATGGAATTCATTATTAAAAAAGGAGGAACCAAAAAAAAAGATATCTGCGTTAAGCTTTTACAGTTATAAAATAATGATTCGTCAATCTGAGTTAAATCATTTAATTTATTGTCGTTCCCTTTATAGTCAATTTTTAGTTGATATGTATGCTAAAATTGAAACAGAAAGGTTAAATTATATTCGCTACAATCAAGCGAAACTCAGAGCAGATAGCTATATACATCTACAAGATGCAATAGCCCAACAAGATGTTGACGCAGCTCAACTTGGTCAGATGGTAAGTTTACCGTCTTCTTTTACAAGCTCTGCACGATATATGCATGAAAAGACTCAAGATGCTATGACATATGTTCGCCATTACGAGCGACCAGATCTTTGCATAACATTCACATGCAATCCACAATGGAATGACATCAAAAGTGTTTTATTACCGGGTCAAAAACCGCATGATCGTCACGATATTATAGCTCGAGTTTTTCATTTAAAAGTTAAAGCTTTAATGTCACTATTGACAAAAGGTTCTTTGTTTGGAAGCGTGCAATGTTTCATGTACTCTGTGGAATGGCAAAAGCGGGGTTTACCACATAAACATATTCTACTTTGGTTAGAAAATAAAATAAGACCAGATAAAATCGATAAAATTATCTGTGCCGAAATACCAAACGCAGATGAGGATCCTTTCTTATTTACCACTGTTAAGTCAAATATGATTCATGGTCCTTGCGGTGCATTTAATAATAAATCGCCATGCATGAAAAATGGAAAATATACCAAAAGGTTTCCTCGAAAATTACTTAAAGAAACTGTGACGGGAAAAGATAGTTACCCGCTATATCGTAGAAGATCGATAGAAGATAGTGGTTATGCAATTAATATAAATGCTAATTGCATAGATAATCGTTGCGTTGTGCCTTATAACTGTGTACTATTGAGAACATTTGAAGCTCACATAAATGTTGAGTATTGTAGTTCTGTAAAGTCTATGAAATACATTTGTAAATATGTTAACAAGGGCAGTGATCAAACATCATTTACTCTTGAAGACCAACGTAATGAAATTAATATGTACGAAAGTGGACGTTAAATTAGTAGCTCAGAAGCGGTATGGAGAATCCTTGCATTTCCCATACATGAACGTTTTCCGGCTATTACACTTCATTTAGAAAATGGTCAACGGATATATTTTAACCCCAATAATCCGCAACAATTACTTGACAGATTAAGCACTACACCCAAAACCACTTTGCTAGCCTTCTTTGAGCTATGCACACGTGATGAGTTTGCAAGAACGCTTCTATATTGTGAAGTTCCATCGTATTTTACATGGAACAATAAAGAATTTCAAAGAAGAAAACGAGGGCATGATGTGCCAAATTTTCCTGGAGTTAAAAGAGATTCAACTTTGGGAAGAGTTTACACTATTCATCCCAATAATACAGAATGTTTTTATTTAAGACTTTTATTACATTTTGTAAGGGGCCCAACTTCATTTTTAAATTTAAAAACCGTTAATGGTATAGCATACGCATCATTTCAATTGGCGTGTAAAGCTCTAGGATTACTAGAAGATGATAAGCACTCGAATTCAACTATAGCCCAAGCTGTCATATGTCAAAATCCTACAAAACTGAGAGAACTTTTTGCAATAATGTTAGTATTTTGTCAAATTTCAGATGCTCTTAAACTTTGGAATACTTATAAAGAGAGTTTCTCAGAAGATATTTTAAGAGCCTTTCATTTTTCACAAGACAGAAATATTGATGAAAGTGTTGTGAATAATGTATTAAATAAATGTCTTATTTACATTGAAGATATTGTACTGTCTATTGGTGGTCAAAACTTGACTTATTATGGACTTCCACTACCAATTAGATCCGAGGAAATTGTTCCAAATATTGAATATCATAGAGAAACAAATTATGAAAATTGCGATAATTTTGATGTTAATAATGAGCTACTCTTTACTGCTGAGCAAAAACAAGTATACGAAAAGATACTACATAGCGTTGAAGCAGAAAAGGGAGAAATCTATTTTTTAGATGCACCTGGTGGAACAGGTAAAACGTATCTTTTAAATTTATTATTGGCAAAGGTACGGCAAAGCAAAAAAATTGCATTGGCCGTTGCTTCTTCCGGTATCGCAGCCACTTTACTAAATGGTGGTCGCACAGCGCATTCTACTTTTAAGATTCCATTTAATTTGATTCATTTAGAAACACCACATTGCTCAATTTCAAAGCAATCTAATATTGCAGCTGTGCTCAAAGATTGCAAGCTTATTGTTTGGGATGAGTGTACTATGGGCCATAAAGGTGCTTTGGAAGCTGTATATCGATATTTGAAAGACATTCGAGATAGTGAATACTTAATGGGTGGCATAACTGTTCTCTTAGCTGGTGATTTTCGACAAACTCTTCCAGTGATCCCCAGAGGAACAAGAGCAGATGAAATAAATGCGTGCTTAAAGTCTTCAATTTTGTGACCCAAAATACAGAAAATTGCATTAACGAAGAATATGCGAGTGCACTTCAAAGGTGATAGCATAGCTGGTGAATTTGCAGAAATGCTTCTTCAAATAGGAAATGGATTATTTCCAACCTATGATGGCAAAATAACTTCACCATCAACTTTGTGTCATGTTGTGAAAAGTATTGAAGAGCTAACTCTAAAAATATTTCCGGATATTACAAATATCTCTCAAAAATCACTCGAATGGTTTTCAGAACGTGCTATTTTGACTGCGAGAAATGACAATGCATTGGAAATAAACCAGTTTTTATTAAAATCATTTCAAAGTGAAGAAATGACATATAACTCTATTGATTCTGTGACTGAAATCGAAGATGCAGTTCATTACCCCGTCGAGTTTCTTAATTCATTAAATCCGGCTGGCCTGCCTCAACATAAATTAACTTTAAAGATTGGTTCACCTGTAATGTTGATTCGCAACTTGAAACCGCCAAAACTGTGCAATGGTACAAGATTGCAAGTTAAAGTCCTTCATAAGAATGTTGTCGAAGCAATTATCTTTACTGGCAATGGTATAGGGGAAACGGTTTTTATACCGAGAATTCCATTAATACCTTCTGATTCTGAATTGCCAATTCAATTTAAAAGATTGCAATTTCCTTTAAAAGTTTGCTTTGCCTTAACAATTAATAAATCACAGGGACAAACTCTTAAATTAGCCGGACTAGACTTAAGACACGATTGTTTTTCTCATGGCCAATTTTATGTAGCATGCTCAAGAGTCAGTTCACCAAAAAGTTTAGTTGTATTAGCACCTGACGGAAAAACAACCAATGTCGTTTATAAAGAAGCTCTTAAAGTTGTTAATAATTGCAAATTAAATTCAATAAGTGGATAAGGCCTACTGGGGAAACCACAATATTCTCTACCTCAATGGTGGCGTGGAAAAGAGTATATTAAATACTTTGCTTAAATATTTTGTGAAATATTTTCTAATATATTTATTTTGTATATATCTTCTATTGCTAAAATTTATGTAAACTATCCGCGCAGCGAAGTAAGCGGGCCACATACTAGTAAATTTAATATATTTATTGCAACTGGGTTCAGGGTATCTTCTAGTCGGGCTCTCCCGACTAGAGCCTTCTTACTTGTTTTTAGCAGAAATTTAGCTGTTCAATGTAATCCACACGATCCACTTCAATGTAATCGATGTGGCAACTCTCAACATTTTTATACTCGATACCGAAGGTAAAGAGTATATTGGTTTTGTGCAATGTCCGTCATGGTGTCTGTCCGTCTGTCTGTCTGTCCGTCTGTCCGTCTGTCCGTCCGTATGTATGCAAGTTTTTTCCACACCCTTCAAGCTAGAGACTTGAAACTTTCCAATTCTCTTTATCTATGGGATAGTAAATTAAAGTGTCAAGATGGGGGTTCTACGATAACTGGGGGGCTGGCAAATCGATAAATTCGATAACTCAAAACCGATAAATCCACATATTTCGCACATCCTTACAGCTAGAACTACCAAATTTGGTAAGAAGATAGCTACTAGCAACCCCCAAAAAACTGCATCAAAAATTTTGGAGCCACGCCCCCCCATTCCGCCCCCAGCCCCCCCGCATTTTAAAGTCAAAAAAGCCTATATCTTCCACAGTTTTTGAGCTATAGTCACCAAATTTGGTGCCAAGATAGGTGATGATGACCCCCCAAAAACTGCATCAAAAGTTTGGATGCCACGCCCACCGATTCTGCCCTAGCCGCCCCCATCAACCCCAACGCTTCGTCAAAAACGGTAATGCGTGTATCTTCCAGAGTTGTGGAGCTTGAACCACCAAATTTGGTAGGAAGATAGCTGGTAACGACCCGCAAAAAACTGCATCAACGTTTTGGAGCCAACCCCACCCATTCCACCCCAAGCCCCCCCCGCATTTTAAAATCAGAAATAGCTATATCTCCCACAGTTTTAGAGCTAGAGCCACCAAATTTGGTGACAAGATAGGTGATGATGACACCCCAAAAACTGCACCAAAAGTTTGGATGCCAGGCCCACCGATACTGCCCTAGCCGCCCCCATCCACCCCAACGCTTCGTTAAAAACGGGAATGCGTGTATCTTCCAGAGTTGTGGAGCTAGAGCCACCAAATTTGGAAGGAAGATAGCTGGTAACGACCCCCAAAAATCTGCATCAAAGTTTTGGAGCCACGCCCACCCATTTCGCCCCCCTTTCCCCACCTTTTACAAACCTTTGGCTAGAGTCACCAAATTTGGTATGAATATAGCGCTTGACATTCCACAAAGATCTTCAGCAAAAATTTGGATGCCACGCCCACCCATACCGCCTCCAGCCCCCCTTTCCCAACTTTTTACAAATTTCGAGCTAGAGTCACCAAATTTGGTATGAATATAGCAATTGACATTCCACAAAGATCTGCATCAAAATTTGGATGCCACGCCCAACCATACCGCCCCAGCCCCCCTTTCCCCATTTTTTACAAACTTCGAGCTAGAGTCACCAAATTTGGTATGAATATAGCAATTGACATTCCACAAAGATCTGCAGCAAAAATTTGGATGCCACGCCCACCCATACCGCCTCCAGCCCCCCCTTTCCCAACTTTTTACAAATTTCGAGCTAGAGTCACCAAATTTGGTATGAATATAGCAATTGACATTCCACAAAGATCTGCATCAAAATTTGGATGCCACGCCCAACCATACCGCCCCAGCCCCCCTTTCCCCATTTTTTACAAAGCTCGAGCTAGAGTCACCAAATTTGGTATGAAGATAGCAATTGACATTCCACAAAGATCTGCATCAAAAATTTGGATGCCACAACTACCCATACCGCCCCCAGCCCCCCCCCTTTCCACACCTTTTAAAAACTTTGAGCTAGAGTCACCAAATTTGGAAGGAAGATAGCTTGTGGCATCCCCATCTGCATCGGAAAATCTTTAAGGCAGCGTATATCCCTGCCGCATCCGTACCCCTTTGCAATAAGGCCTCTTTTTACCGGTTTTAATACTGGTATCGAGTATACCGCAGACGGTTGCGTCCGACTGCAACGTTTCCACTTGTTTGAGTATACATTTCTAGCTGCTGCATATACTCATTAGAAATATCTCTAGAAATTATGTCCAGAAATTATTTCTAGCGTTTTTATACTCGATACCGAAGGTAAAGAGTATATTGGTTTTGTGCAATGTCCGTCATGGTGTCTGTCCGTCTGTCCGTCCGTATGTATGCAAGTTTTTTCCACACCCTTCAAGCTAGAGACTTGAAACTTTCCAATTCTCTTTATCTATGGGATAGTAAATTAAAGTGTCAAGATGGGGGTTCTACGATAACTGGGGGGCTGGCAAATCGATAAATTCGATAACCCAATACCGATAAATCCACATATTTCGCACATCCTTACAGCTAGAAGTACCAAATTTGGTAAGAAGATAGCTATTAGCAACCCCCAAAAAACTGCATCAAAAATTTTGGAGCCAAGCCCCCCATTCCGCCCCCAGCCCCCCCGCATGTTAAAGTCAAAAAAGACTATATCTCCCACAGTTTTTGAGCTATAGCCACCAAATTTGGTGCCAAGATAGGTGATGATGACCCCCTAAAAACTGCACCAAAAGTTTGGATGCCACGCCCACCAATACTGCCCTAGCCGCCCCCATCCACCCCAACGCTTCGTCAAAAACGGGAATGCGTGTATCTTCCAGAGTTGTGGAGCTAGAGCCTCCAAATTTGGTGGGAAGATAGCTGTTAACGACCCCAAAAAACTGCATCAAAGTTTTGGAGCCACGCCAACCCATTACGCCCCCAGCCCCCCGCATTTTGAAATCAGAAATGGTTATATCTCCCACAGTTTTTGAGCTATAGCCACCAAATTTGGTGCCAAGATAGGTGATGATGACTCCCTAAAAACTGCACCAAAAGTTTGGATGCCACGCCCACCAATACTGCCCTAGCCACCCCCATCCACCCCAACGCTTCGTCAAAAACGGGAATGCGTGTATCTTCCAGAGTTGTGGAGCTAGAGCCACCAAATTTGGTAGGAAGATAGCTGGTAACGACCCCCAAAAATCTGCATCAAAGTTTTTGAGCCACGCCCTCCATTTCGCCCCCCTTTCCTCACTTTTTACAATTTTCGAGCTAGAGTCACCAAATTTGGTATGAAGATAGCAATTGACATTTCACAAAGATCTGCAACAAAAATTTGGATGCCACAACTACCCATACCGCCCCCAGCCCCCCTCCCTCCCCTTTCCCTACATTTTACAAACTTTGAGCTAGAGTCACCAAATTTGGAAGGAATATATCTGGTGGCATCCCCATCTGCATCGGAGAATCTTTAAGGCAGCGTACACCCCTGCCGCATCCGTACCCCTTTGCAATAAGGCCTCTTTTTACCGGTTTTAATACTGGTATCGAGTATACCGCAGACGGTTGCGTCCGACTGCAACGTTTCCACTTGTTTGAGTATACATTTCTAGCTGCTGCATATACTCATTAGAAATATCTCTAGAAATTATGTCCAGAAATTATTTCTAGCGTTTTTATACTCGATACCGAAGGTAAAGAGTATATTGGTTTTGTGCAATGTCCGTCATGGTGTCTGTCCGTCTGTCCGTCCGTATGTATGCAAGTTTTTTCCACACCCTTCAAGCTAGAGACTTGAAACTTTCCAATTCTCTTTATCTATGGGATAGTAAATTAAAGTGTCAAGATGGGGGTTCTACGATAACTGGGGGGCTGGCAAATCGATAAATTCGATAACCCAATACCGATAAAACCACATATTTCGCACATCCTTACAGCTAGAACTACCAAATTTGGTAAGAAGATAGCTATTAGCAACCCCCAAAAAACTGCATCAAAAATTTTGGAGCCAAGCCCCCCATTCCGCCCCCAGCCCCCCCCCGCATGTTAAAGTCAAAAAAGACTATATCTCCCACAGTTTTTGAGCTATAGCCACCAAATTTGGTGCCAAGATAGGTGATGATGACCCCCTAAAAACTGCACCAAAAGTTTGGATGCCACGCCCACCAATACTGCCCTAGCCGCCCCCATCCACCCCAACGCTTCGTCAAAAACGGGAATGCGTGTATCTTCCAGAGTTGTGGAGCTAGAGCCTCCAAATTTGGTGGGAAGATAGCTGTTAACGACCCCCAAAAAACTGCATCAAAGTTTTGGAGCCACGCCAACCCATTACGCCCCCAGCCTCCCCGCATTTTGAAATCAGAAATGGTTATATCTCCCACAGTTTTTGAGCTATAGCCACCAAATTTGCTGCCAAGATAGGTGATGATGACTCCCTAAAAACTGCACCAAAAGTTTGGATGCCACGCCCACCAATACTGCCCTAGCCACCCCCATCCACCCCAACGCTTCGTCAAAAACGGGAATGCGTGTATCTTCCAGAGTTGTGGAGCTAGAGCCACCAAATTTGGTAGGAAGATAGCTGGTAACGACCCCCAAAAATCTGCATCAAAGTTTTAGAGCCACGCCCTCCATTTCGCCCCCCTTTCCTCACTTTTTACAATTTTCGAGCTAGAGTCACCAAATTTGGTATGAAGATAGCAATTGACATTCCACAAAGATCTGCATCACAAATTTTGATGCCACGCCCACCCATACCGCCCCCAGCCCCCCTTTCCCCACTTTTTACAATTTTCGAGCTAGAGTCACCAAATTTGGTATGAAGATAGCAATTGACATTCCACAAAGATCTGCAGCAAAAATTTGGATGCCACGCCCACCCATACTGCCCCCAGCCCCCCTTTCCCCACTTATTACAATGTTCGAGCTAGAGTCACCAAATTTGGTATGTAGATAGCAATTGACATTCCACATAGATCTGCATCAAAAATTTGGATGCCTCGCCCACCCATACCACCCCCAGCCCCCCTTTCCCCACTTATTACAAATTTCGAGCTAGAGTCACCAAATTTGGTATGAAGATAGCAATTGACATTTCACAAAGATCTGCAACAAAAATTTGGATGCCACAACTACCCATACCGCCCCCAGCCCCCTCCCTCCCCTTTCCCTACATTTTACAAACTTTGAGCTAGAGTCACCAAATTTGGAAGGAATATATCTGGTGGCATCCCCATCTGCATCGGAGAATCTTTAAGGCAGCGTACACCCCTGCCGCATCCGTACCCCTTGCAATCAGGCCTCTTTTTACCGGTTTTAATACTGGTATCGAGTTTGCCGCAGTCGGTTGCGTCCGACTGCAACGTTTCTACATATTTTATATGGAGTTTGACACAGCTAGAAATATTTCTAGTTCCTGCGTACTAAGCTTAACGAACGAATTTTCGTAAACGACCAACGAAAAAATCTGTTTTTTTGAGACATAATGAAAAAAAGGGAACGAGAAAGCAAACTCAACTCTGTTCTTGATCAATGAGTAGAAAGCTCAGGCAAAGGCATTTTTTTTTTCGTTTTCTTTTTGCTCGTGTCTTCTAAAGACCATTCTGCGTATGCATGCGTGATTTTTGCTTTTTTATGCGCGTCGGTCTATATCGTACTATAAAACTAATTTTACAGCAATTACGCACATAGTACATGTATACAGAAATACACTTTATTATGTGTTGACAGTTATGATTGCCTGTAAAATTTCAGTTGGTGTAAATATAAGTTCAAATTCAAACATATTAGAGTGTATTTTTTTCGTCCTGGAACGCATTATTATACTCGATACCGAAGGTAAAGAGTATATTGGGTTTGTGCAATGTCCGTCATGGTGTCTGTCTGTCCGTATGGTTGCAAGTTTTTTCCACAATCTTCAAGCTAGAGACTTGAAACTTTCCAATTCTCTTTATCTATGGGATAGTAAATTAAAGTGTCAAGATTGGGGTTCTACGACAACTGGGGGGCTGGCAAATCGATAAATTCGATAACTCAAAACCGATAAATCCACATATTTCGCACATCCTTACAGCAAGAACTGCCAATTTTGGTAAGAAGATAGCTACTAGCAACCCCCAAAAAACTGCATCACTAATTTGGATGCAGCGCCCCCCATTCCGCCCCCAGCCCTCTAGCATTTTAAAGTAAAAAAAAACCTATATCTCCCACAGTTTTTGAGCTATAGCCACCAAATTTGGTGCCAAGATAGGTGATGATGACTCCCTAAAAACTGCACCAAAAGTTTGGATGCCACGCCCACCAATACTGCCCTAGCCACCCCCATCCACCCCAACGCTTCGTCAAAAACGGGAATGCGTGTATCTTCCAGAGTTGTGGAGCTAGAGCCACCAAATTTGGTAGGAAGATAGCTGGTAACGACCCCCAAAAATCTGCATCAAAGTTTTGGAGCCACGCCCTCCATTTCGCCCCCCTTTCCTCACTTTTTACAATTTTCGAGCTAGAGTCACCAAATTTGGTATGAAGATAGCAATTGACATTCCACAAAGATCTGCATCACAAATTTGGATGCCACGCCCACCCATACCGCCCCCAGCCCCCCTTTCCCCACTTTTTACAAACTTCGAGCTAGAGTCACCAAATTTGGTATGAAGATAGCAATTGACATTCTACAAAGATCTGCAGCAAAAATTTGGATGCCACGCCCACCCATACCGCCCCCAGCCCCCCTTTCCCCACTTTTTACAAACTTCGAGCTAGAGTCACCAAATTTGGTATGTAGATAGCAATTGACATTCCACATAGATCTGCATCAAAAATTTGGATGCCTCGCCCACCCATACCACCCCCAGCCCCCCTTTCCCCACTTATTACAAATTTCGAGCTAGAGTCACCAAATTTGGTATGAAAATAGCAATTGACATTTCACAAAGATCTGCAACAAAAATTTGGATGCCACAACTACCCATACCGCCCCCAGCCCCCCTCCCTCCCCTTTCCCTACATTTTACAAACTTTGAGCTAGAGTCACCAAATTTGGAAGGAATATATCTGGTGGCATCCCCATCTGCATCGGAGAATCTTTAACGCAGCGTGTACCCCTGCCGCATCCGTACCCTTTGCAATAAGGCCTCTTTTTACCGGTTTTAATACTGGTATCGAGTATACCGCAGACGGTTGCGTCCGACTGCAACGTTTCCACTTGTTTGAGTATACATTTCTAGCTGCTGCATATACTCATTAGAAATATCTCTAGAAATTATGTCCAGAAATTATTTCTAGCGTTTTTATACTCGATACCGAAGGTAAAGAGTATATTGGTTTTGTGCAATGTCCGTCATGGTGTCTGTCCGTCTGTCCGTCCGTATGTATGCAAGTTTTTTCCACACCCTTCAAGCTAGAGACTTGAAACTTTCCAATTCTCTTTATCTATGGGATAGTAAATTAAAGTGTCAAGATGGGGGTTCTACGATAACTGGGGGGCTGGCAAATCGATAAATTCGATAACCCAATACCGATAAATCCACATATTTCACACATACTTACAGCTAGAACTACCAAATTTGGTAAGAAGATAGCTACTAGCAACCCCAAAAAACTGCATCAACAATTTTGGAGCCACGCCCACCCATTCCGCCCCCAGCCCCCCCGCATTTTAAAGTCAAAAAAGACTATATCTCCCACAGTTTTTGAGCTATAGCCACCAAATTTGGTGCCAAGATAGGTGATGATGACCCCCTAAAAACTGCACCAAAAGTTTGGATGCCACGCCCACCAATACTGCCCTAGCCGCCCCCATCCACCCCAACGCTTCGTCAAAAACGGGAATGCGTGTATCTTCCAGAGTTGTGGAGCTAGAGCCTCCAAATTTGGTGGGAAGATAGCTGTTAACGACCCCCAAAAAACTGCATCAAAGTTTTGGAGCCACGCCAACCCATTACGCCCCCAGCCCCCCCGCATTTTGAAATCAGAAATGGTTATATCTCCCACAGTTTTTGAGCTATAGCCACCAAATTTGGTGCCAAGATAGGTGATGATGACTCCCTAAAAACTGCACCAAAAGTTTGGATGCCACGCCCACCAATACTGCCCTAGCCACCCCCATCCACCCCAACGCTTCGTCAAAAACGGGAATGCGTGTATCTTCCAGAGTTGTGGAGCTAGAGCCACCAAATTTGGTAGGAAGATAGCTGGTAACGACCCCCAAAAATCTGCATCAAAGTTTTAGAGCCACGCCCTCCATTTCGCCCCCCTTTCCTCACTTTTTACAATTTTCGAGCTAGAGTCACCAAATTTGGTATGAAGATAGCAATTGACATTCCACAAAGATCTGAATCACAAATTTTGATGCCACGCCCACCCATACCGCCCCCAGCCCCCCTTTCCCCACTTTTTACAAACTTCGAGCTAGAGTCACCAAATTTGGTATGAAGATAGCAATTGACATTCCACAAAGATCTGCAGCAAAAATTTGGATGCCACGCCCACCCATACCGCCCCCAGCCCCCCTTTCCCCACTTATTACAATGTTCGAGCTAGAGTCACCAAATTTGGTATGTAGATAGCAATTGACATTCCACATAGATCTGCATCAAAAATTTGGATGCCTCGCCCACCCATACCACCCCCAGCCCCCCTTTCCCCACTTAATACAAATTTCGAGCTAGAGTCACCAAATTTGGTATGAAGATAGCAATTGACATTTCACAAAGATCTGCAACAAAAATTTGGATGCCACAACTACCCATACCGCCCCCAGCCCCCCTCCCTCCCCTTTCCCTACATTTTACAAACTTTGAGCTAGAGTCACCAAATTTGGAAGGAATATATCTGGTGGCATCCCCATCTGCATCGGAGAATCTTTAAGGCAGCGTACACCCCTGCCGCATCCGTACCCCTTTGCAATCAGGCCTCTTTTTACCGGTTTTAATACTGGTATCGAGTTTGCCGCAGTCGGTTGCGTCCGACTGCAACGTTTCTACATGTTTTATATGGAGTTTGACACAGCTAGAAATATTTCTAGTTCCTGCGTACTAAGCTTAACGAACGAATTTTCGTAAACGAACAACGAAAAAATCTGTTTTTTTGAGACATAATGAAAAAAAGGGAACGAGAAAGCAAACTCAACTCTGTTCTTGATCAATGAGTAGAAAGCTCAGGCAAAGGCATTTTTTTTTTCGTTTTCTTTTTGCTCGTGTCTTCTAAAGACCATTCTGCGTATGCATGCGTGATTTTTGCTTTTTTATGCGCGTCGGTCTATTTCGTACTATAAAACTAATTTTACAGCAATTACGCACATAGTACATGTATACAGAAATACACTTTATTATGTGTTGACAGTTATGATTGCCTGTAAAATTTCAGTTGGTGTAAATATAAGTTCAAATTCAAACATATTAGAGTGTATTTTTTTCGTCCTGGAACGCATTATTATACTCGATACCGAAGGTAAAGAGTATATTGGGTTTGTGCAATGTCCGTCATGGTGTCTGTCTGTCCGTATGGTTGCAAGTTTTTTCCACAATCTTCAAGCTAGAGACTTGAAACTTTCCAATTCTCTTTATCTATGGGATAGTAAATTAAAGTGTCAAGATTGGGGTTCTACGACAACTGGGGGGCTGGCAAATCGATAAATTCGATAACTCAAAACCGATAAATCCACATATTTCGCACATCCTTACAGCAAGAACTGCCAATTTTGGTAAGAAGATAGCTACTAGCAACCCCCAAAAAACTGCATCACTAATTTGGATGCAGCGCCCCCATTCCGCCCCCAGCCCTCTAGCATTTTAAAGTAAAAAAAAACCTATATCTCCCACAGTTTTTGAGCTATAGCCACCAAATTTGGTGCCAAGATAGGTGATGATGACCCCCTAAAAACTGCATCAAAAGTTTGGATGCCACGCCCACCGATACTGCCCTAGCCGCCCCCATCCACCCCAGCGCTTCGTCAAAGACGGGAATGCGTGTATCTTCCAGAGTTGTGGAGCTAGAACCAGCAAGTTTGGTAGGAAGATAGCTCGCAACGACCCCCAAAAATCTGCATCAAAGTTTTGGAGCCACGCCCTCCATTTTGCACCCCTTTACCCACTTCTTACAATTTTTAAGCTAGAGTCACCAAATTTGGTATGAAGATAGCAATTGATTTTCCACATAGATCTGCATCAAAAATTTGGATGCCTCGCCCACCTATACCGCCCCCAGACCACTGTTTTCATATTTTTTGTATATTATGACAAAAATGGAGTCAAACGCAACCGACTGCAGTATACCCGATACCTATATTAAAACTTGTAAAAAGAGGCAATGCAAATGGGTTCGGATGCGGCAAGGATGTACGCTGTCTCAAAGCATCAACATTTATGATGCAGATATTTGGTGGCTCTAGCTCAAAAACTGTGGTAGATACACACATTCCCGTTTTTAACGAAGCGTTGGGCGGCTAGGGCGATACGGGTGGACGTGGCATCAAAAGTTTTGATGCAGTGTTTTGCGGGTCGTCATCAACTATCTTGGCACCAGATTTGGTGGCTCTAGCTCAAAAACTGTGGGTTATCGTAGAGCCCCAATGTTGACACTTTATATTTCCAGGCCATAGAAAAAGATATAGGCAAAGTTTCAAGTCTCTAGCTTGAAGGGTGAAGAAAATGGTTGCGTTCTTACGGACGGACGGACGGACAGAAACCATGACCTTCGGTATAGAGTATAAATACAATAAAAACATATTCAAGAAATTGTAGTGCGGTGTTGATCTTGCTTCATACAAAATTAAAAAATCAAAAAATGAGCGTCTGTTTAGCAGCGCCGCGGCCATCTTTATAACATGACGGCATTAACATTTACTTGTATTAAGCGTAACGAATTTTGTGTTACACGTTTTCGTGCATGCAGCCTGTGTTCATCGATTTATATGACGATGTCACGTCAAATGTGGTAAAATACATTAAATTCTTACAAATGTTTAGTATCTGTTTTTTTACATTTATTTTTTCCTATTAATTTTTCTGTTATTATAATTTTTAAGAACTTTAATTAAACTTAAAAATGCATGTGTTAATGCAAGTTATTTGTGTAAATATTTGCGCAAAATAAGTTTAAGTTGTTTGTTGTGTAAAAATTTGAGATATGACCCTGTTTGGCCAGTCGATGGGGTGCACCCTTCCAAGACGTCTTCTAGTGCATTGCCTAAGGAGTCTTCTTGCTAGTGCGTTTGGATGATTTCCCAAACGTTGATGGTAGACTGCTGGTTGTCGGGTGATTATTTCGCCCACTTTATCTACATTTCGATCTTTCTCAAACTGAGTGGTACGGACGTACCATGGGGCTTCAGTGGGCATTCTTAAAGTTTTTGCCTGCAGGACTCTCACCTTGTTAAGGTGTGATTTTGCTGCGATACTGAATACTTGTATCCCATACTGCCAGACTGGTGCAATGACGGTTTTGTAAAGAAGTACTTTATTTTTGAGAGAGAGTTTGTTCTTGCAGGTTAGTAGCCAGTACAGTTTTTTGATTCTTATTTTGAGTGAGCTGGTAACATATGTTGTGTGTGCATTAAAAGTGAGCCGTCTGCCTAAAATCACACCAATATATTTGTATTTTGAGAGGTGGGTTACAAGCTCCCCTTCTAAGTGAACGCCTGGACGAATTTGTGGTCGAAGAGCATGCGTCACTTATGCACATTTGCTGGGATTTATGCCAATGTTCCAGTTCTTGGCCCAATGAGCATACCTGGTTAAATATTCTCGCAACTCATTTCTGGAAGCTAGAATACATCTAACCGTGTCATTTGCAAAGTTAGCTACAATAAAATCCTGGCCATCCGATCCAATAGGCATGTCATATGTGAACAGTGAGTAGAGAGTCGGGCCCAGTACACTGCCATGGGGGACACCTGCTGGAATCATCTTGACGCTTGATTCAACTCCATTTAAAACTACCAACAATGTTCTGTCACTAAGATAGCATATCTTTAAGCTTAGAAAGCAGCCCATCGTGCCAAACTCAAGCAAAAGCTTGTTTTATGCCTAGATACGCTGCCACCACGTACTCCTTAGAGGATAGAATTTACCACTCTGCGCAGTTGTTCTGGTGTTCCATGAGATAAACGGAATCCGAACTGAAAGGGAGGTATACTATCCTTTACTTCATCAATTTTTAACAAACGAGACAGTAGACAGCGTTCAAATAATTTTGAAATGGAGGAAAGCTAATGCATATGGGTTTTTCCCATTTTTGTAAATAATACAAATTCTGACCTTCTTCCTGCTTCTGCTATGGGACGTATCCTATTCTCAGCACCGAATTGAAGAGGAGAACTAGGAATATCACAGCCTTTAAGGGGAGTGCCTTAAGGGTATGGTTATCTTTACCATCTTCGCCAGGAGCTGTTTTAGTTTTTAACTCATTTTTATGGCTGGATACTTCCTCTGGTTCAATGGGAGCAACCGGGAGGCACAACTGACCAGGGATGTCAAGGCTGGAACCGTCTTTTCAAGTCGTCAGCAAATGCTTCAGCCCGTTCACTTGGTGAACGAGCCCAAGATCCATCAACTCTTTTAATTGGGAATTCAGCTGACACCTGCCTTTGATATCTACTCGTAGGTTTCCATAGAGAATGCTTAGCAGAATCATTTGGCGAAATTTTTTCAAGAAAGTTGTCAGTTTCCTGTTGTTTATGAAGCTGTATTTGATATTCTGCATTATACTCTATCCACATTGCGATCACGAGTTGGGCAAATCTTCTTTTTAACCTCCAGGGGGTAGATTATTTGCCTACCTAATACCGTGAGACGGCAGAGATGCAGAAGAGCCATGAGCAGCTGAGTGCACCTTGTTAAGGAAGATTGTGTGTGCGTCTTCAATGTCTCCTGGTAGCACAATTTCTAGATTCAAATCTAAGGACTTCTCCAACTCGCTTCGAAACACAGCCAAATCAAAACTTGGCAACAGCAGTCGCCCAATGGTTGTCTTCAGCTTAGGCATCAAATCAAGGCTGACCACCAGAGGAAGGTGATCTGAAGTAAAGGCCCAACCAAACGATGCTTGTAAGCATCGAAGTTGGCAAAGTTTCAACATATGCTACGACGTGTATCTGCCCAAACGATGCTTACGCACGGTTTCGTTGAGTTTTAATTTTTATACTCGATACCGAAGGTAAAGAGTATATTGAGTTTGTGCAATGTCCGTCATGGTGTCCGTCCGTCTGTCCGTCTGTATGTTCGCAACTTTTTTCCACACCCTTCAAGCTAGAGACTTGAAACTTTCCAATTCTCTTTATCTATGGGATAGTAAATTAAAGTGTCAAGATGGGGGTTCTACGATAACTGGGGGGCTGGCAAATCGATAAATTCGATAACTCAAAACCGATAAATCCACATATTTCACACATCCTTACAGCTAGAACTACCAAATTTGGTAAGAAGATAGCTATTAGCAACCCCCAAAAAACTGCATCAAAAATTTTGGAGCCACGCCCCCCCTTTCCGCCCCCAACCCCCCCGCATTTTAAAGTCAAAAAAGCCTATATCTCCCTCAGTTTTTGAGCTAGACCCACCAAATTTGGTGCCAAGATAGGTGATGATGACCCCCAAAAACTGCATCAAAAGTTTGGATACCACGCCCACCGACACTGCCCTAGCCGCCCCCATCCACCCCAACGCTTCGTCAAAAACGGGAATGCGTGTATCTTCCAGAGTTGTGGAGCTAGAACCTCCAAATTCGGTAGGAAGATAGCTGGTAACGACCCCCCAAAAACTGCATCAAAGTTTTGGAGCCACGCCCACCCATTCCGCCCCCAGGCCCCCAGCATTTTTAAATCACAAATGGCTGTATCTCCCTCAGTTTTAGAGCTACAGCCACCAAATTTGGTGCCAAGATTGGTGATGATGACCCCCCAAAACTGCATCAAAAGTTTGGATGCCACGCCCACCAATACTGCCCTAGCCGCCCCCATCCACCCCAACGCTTCGTCAAAAACGGGAATGCGTGTATCTTCCAGAATTGTGGAGCTAGAGCCACAAAATTTGGTAAGAAGATAGCTGGCAACGACCCCCAAAAATCTGCATCAAAGTTTTGGAGCCACGCCCACCCATTTCGCCCCCCTTTCCCCACATTTGACAAACTTTGAGCTAGGGTCACCAAATTTGGTATGAAGATAGCAATTGACATTCCACAAAGATCTGCATCAAAAGTTTGGATGCCACGCCCACCCATACCGCCCCCAGCTCCCCTTCCCCACTTTTTACAAACTTTGAGCTAGGGTCACCAAATTTGGTATGAAGATAGCAATTGACATTCCACAAACATCTGCATCAAAAATTTGGATGCCACGTCCACCCATACTACCCCCAGCCCCCCTTTCCCCACTTTTTACAAACTTTGAGCTAGAGTCAACAAATTTGGTATGAAGATAGCATATGACATTTCACAAAGATCTGCATCAAAAATTTGGATGCCTCGCCCACCCATACCGCCCCCAGCCTCCCTTTCCCTACATTTTACAAACTTTGAGCTAGAGTCACCAAATTCGGAAGGAATATAGCTGGTGGCATCCCCATCTGCATCGGAGAATCTTTAAGGCAGCGTACACCCCTGCCGCATCCGTACCCCTCTGCAATCAGGCCTCTTTTTACCGGTTTAATACTGGTATCGAGTATGCCGCAGTCGGTTGCGTCCGACTGCAACGTTTCCACTTGTTTAACGAATGCTTAAGCGCCTAAGCATAAGTTCAATCATTGAAAACATGCTTCGATGCTTTGTGCTATAGAGCTGTCGCTGTTTTTTTATTATTTGAACAATATTTAAAATAACTGTTAGATCTTCATTTTATTGCTTGTAAACATATTGTATATACATTGTGTAATCTTTATTTTCAACATAATATTACATTAAATGTTAGCATTTATTTTTAATGGAATAAAAAAAGAACATGTGGCAACAATGGTTGGCAAAAATAAAGAAGAAGAAGAGACAAAGCACTTAAGCAACGTATGGGTATAGGCTTTCATGCTCAATGCTTTTCGTTCAGTCTTGCTCCGAGACGCGAAGCAAGCAAGCATCGTTTGGTTGGGCCTTAAGTTGATACTCAGTCCGGATGCATCCTCAGAGCGGAAATCATAACTAATAAAGAAATCAAAGGCACTAGGTGTATATCCACCAGCTTACGGGAAGTGAGTTGCCTGTCCAGTTGACTTATCTTAAAGCCTTAAGACTAAAGGCCCAACCAAACGATGCTTGCTTGCGTAAAGCATCGAAGTTGGCAAAGTTTCAACATATGCTACGACGCACAGTGGGGCCTTTTCTCGGATAGCTTATCAAAAATCATTTTTTTCATGAACGGGTTTGGCAAAAGTGAAATATGTAATCGATAGAGAATACTTCAAAGATTTTGGATCCAAAAGATTTTTTAAATCGGTTAATAATTATGGGTGGTAGAGCTCCTCAAAGTTGAGTAATTTTACGTGAGTACGAAAAAATTACAATTTTTACAGAAATTTACCACTTTCGAACTGAATATTGGGCGACGTACACAACCGATCTTCGATCTTTTTTTTTCTTTATCTGAAAAGTATGTTCAATCTCAGTGTTTTTCTGTATACAGTTTAAATATAGCTGAAATACTTATTAGATTAGAATCGTTTAAAAAATACACTAAATTTTGGCATTTTTTGAACTTTCGTGGACTATAACAAAAAAGTATCTCTCAGAATCACGGTGGGACCACATGCATTTGAAAGCTATAATATATACCTTTCATATGTATATAGTCACAATCTGCGAAAATCTGCATTTTGGAAACGCGAGTCAAAAAACTAGGGATACCTCGAGTTAAAAACACGCGGCAGGTATAAGGAAGAAGAAGAGCGCATACAAATTTGGCTGTAGCGTGTGTGCTGTTTATTGACATTTCTAAAAGTTGTATTATAAGTACTACCTATCTATATATATCCCTTCTAATCCTTTTTTCCTTCCTATCCTTTCTAATTACCTAAATGGAAAAGGTCTGAGGAGGCAGGTAAATATAATTGTAGTTGATGGAAAGTTGCGTTTTTTTAATTTCTGTATTTCCCCGTTTACCTATTTTTAATGTAAATCAATACCTTAGGTATATATTGTTTTTTACCTAGCTAATTGGAAAAGGGTTATACCAATTTTGCTTGCTTACCTAGCTAACTCAAAAATATGGTATAAAGTGCAAAATATGTCACTTGATGGCAACAGCTATTTCATAACTTCATAAGAGGAAACACTTGTTGTTTATTGCTGCGAACAATAAGAAATTTTCAGATTGAATAGTATTTTTCAATATAATTCACGAAATTTTGATAAATAAGCGCAATAATGGATTTAACAAATTCAAAGATTTTTGAACTTTTTCGTGCTTCTGAAAATATTAACGATTTTCAAGTGGCATTGCTTAAAGAGATTGGCGTACTCGAAAACGCTAGTTGTGCGCTTCAGACACAAATTAAATTCATTCACGCTAACTTGAAGCGAAAATGGAACTTGGTCCATAGAACCATGTCGGCTTTCATAAAAAAGCATGAAAATTGGTTGGAGGAATGTACAACATTCGGATATTCAGAACAGGAAGAAGTTTACCCATCGACTAGCCGAGGAAGAGGAAGGCCGCAAAAAAGTATGGAGGAGTGTTCATGTGTTACAAGGAAACGTAAGCTTTAGGATGCTACGGATAGCTTAACAGCTGAACATCTGTCGGAAGCACTTTCATCCAAGTATATGAAGGAACAAGAGAGGACAAGAGCGACAATTACGAAAGCTGTGCAGGTCGCCAGTCCTTTACGGCTGAATAGGATTAAAGAAAGTATTCCAACGCCACCAAACTCAGCCGCCATTAAGTACACTGATGAAGAAGCGTTTTCCCTATTTATGGACTTGGGACTGACTAAGGAGAAGTATGATATTTTACGCAGCTCCTTAAAAAAACATAACGTCAAAGTTCTTCCCGGATATAAAAAAATTGTATTTGCCAAAAAGGAAGCAGTGCCACCTAATACAATAATAACAGAGACATCTGTAGTTGAAAATCAGCCATCGATAGCAAATATTAAAAATTAACCTCAAAAAATCACCCAAAAATAATAATTTAAATTTTATGTATTTAAGTTAGAAAATCGAATAAAAACAACAAAAAATGCAAAATAGTCATTGAAGTTATAAAAAATTTTCAGTTATGATTAAAAACAAACGTTTTTAATTGGAATTTTACAGGTAAAATGTGCTGGAAATATTTCTTGACATTGACCTTGAATATTTAAGCACCACAGATACTTAGCACTCTCGAACATTCATTTTAAAGCTTGAAAAGTCATCTATTAATTGCTTTTTAAATTTTTGAAATCGCTTCATGAGTTTAGAAGATATGATTTTTGATAAGCTAAATGAGCAAAGGCCCCACTGTGCGACGTGTATCTGCCCAAACGATGCTTACGCACGGTTTCGTTGAGTTTTAATTTTTTAACGAATGCTTAAGCGCCTAAGCATAAATTCAATCATTGAAAACATGCTTCGATGCTTTGTGCTCTAGAGCTGTCGCTGTTTTTTTATTATATGGAAAATACTTAAAATAATTGTTAGATCTTCATTTTATTGCTTGTAAACATATTGATATAGTATACTAGATCTATATACATTGTGTAATCTTTATTTTTAACATAATATTACATAAAATGTTAGCATTTATTTTTAATGGAATAAAAAAAGAACATGTGGCAACAATGGTTGGCAAAAATAAAGAAGAAGAAGAGACAAAGCACTTAAGCAACGTATGGGTATAGGCTTTCATGCTCAATGCTTTTCGTTCAGTCTTGTTCCGAGACGCGAAGCAAGCAAGCATCGTTTGGTTGGGCCTTTAGTCTAAAATCTATATATGTACATATTTTCATTAGATTCGGCTGTATCACAAACCAAATAATGTTATCTACATATGGGCAATTATCTGATGTCGAATGCGACATTTGTACGCATTCAAAATGAAAAAAAACATGTGCCAATAATTTATTTTATTTTTACAAAATATGAAACTTATAGCTCTTGGTTAGCACTATAATTGGTGCTAATATTGATTTTGTGAATTTTTATTATACTCGATACCGAAGGTAAAGAGTATATTGGTTTTGTGCAATGTCCGTCATGGTGTCCGTCCGTCTGTCCGTCTGTCCGTCTGTCCGTCTGTCCGTCTGTCCGTCTGTCCGTCCGTATGTTCGCAACTTTTTTCCACACCCTTCAAGCTAGAGACTTGAAACTTTCCAATTATCTTTATCTATGGGATAGTAAATTAAAGTGTCAAGATGGGGGTTCTACGATAACTGGGGGGCTGGCAAATCGATAAATTCGATAACTCAAAACCGATAAATCCACATATTTCGCACATCCTTACAGCTAGAACTACCAACTTTGGTAAGAAGATAGCTACTAGCAACCCCCAAAAAACTGCATCAAAAATTTTGGAGCCACGCCCCCCCATTCCGCCCCCAGCCCCCCCGCATTTTAAAGTCAAAAAAGCCTATATCTCCCACAGTTTTTGAGCTATAGCCTCCAAATTTGGTGCCAAGATAGGTGATGATGACCCCCCAAAAACTGCATCAAAAGTTTGGATGCCACGCCCACCGATACTGCTCTAGCCGCCCCCATCCACCCCAACGCTTCGTCAAAAACGGGAATGCGTGTCTCTTCCAGAGTTGTGGAGCTAGAGCCACCAAATTTGGTAGGAAAATAGCTGGTAACGACCCCCAAAAATCTGCATCAAAATTTTGGAGCCACGCCCACCCATTCCGCCCCCAGCCCCCCCGCATTTTGAAATCAGAAATGGCTATATCTCCCAAAGTTTTTGAGCTAGAGCCACCAAATTTGGTGCCAAGATAGGTGATGATGACCCCCTAAAAACTGCATCAAAAGTTTGGATGCCACGCCCACCAATACTGCCCTAGCCGCCCCCATCCACCCCAACGCTTCGTCAAAAACGGGAATGCGTGTATCTTCCAGAGTTGTGGAGCTAGAGCCACCAAATTTGGTAGGAAGATAGCTGGCAACGACCCCCAAAAATCTGCATCAAAGTTTTGGAGCCACGCCCACCCATTTCGCCCCCCTTTCCCCACTTTTTCAATTTTCGAGCTAGAGTCACCAAATTTGGTATGAAGATAGCAATTGACATTCCACAAAGATCTGCATCAAAAATTTGGATGACACTACCACCCATACCGCCCCCAGCCCCCCTTTCCCCACTTTTACAAACTTTGAGCTAGAGTCACCAAATTTGGTATGAAAATAGCAATTGACATTCCACAAAGATCTGCATCAAAAATTTGGATGCCACGCCCACCCATACCACCCCCCAGCCCCCTTTCCCCACAATATACACGTTTACAAACTTTGAGCTAGAGTCACCAAATTTGGTATGAATATATAAATTGACATTCCACAAAGATCTGCATCACAAATTTGGATGCCACGCCCACCCATACTGCCCCCAGCCCCCTTTCCCCACTTTTTTACAAACTTTGAGCTAGATTCACCAAATTTGGTATGAAGATAGCAATTGACATTTCACAAAGATCTGCATCAAAAATTTGGATGCCACAACTACCCATACCGCCCCCAGCCCCCTTTCCCCACCTTTTACAAACTTTGAGCTAGAGTCACCAAATTTGTAAGGAAGATAGCTTGTGGCATCCCCATCTGCATCGGAAAATCTTTTAGGCAGCGTACACCCCTGCCGCATCCGTACCCCCTTTAACCGGTTTTAATACTGGTATCGAGTATGCCGCAGTCGGTTGCGTCCGACTGCAACGTTTCCACTTGTTTTTTTTTAAGATAATCACAAAAATGTAAGGCATTCGCACGTGACACAGACAGAAGTCACTTTTTCGAAGACCAGTTCAAGCACTGATTTTAGCAAAACGCGATGAAAGATTTTAATGAAATTAAATTTAATGTGTTATGTATTGATTGCTCTTAATAATGTATTTGGTTTGACCTAAAAATATTTAGTATTTTATTTTTAAATTGAATTTTAATTACTGTCGCACGTGACATGTTGCACGCGACAGTTTCTTCCATCAAATTTTTTATGTTGTAGTTGTACTTTTTAAGTAAACCGGAAGAGCATAAAATATGTTTAAATTAGTTTTTAATGTATTTAATATATGTTTTATTTTTAACATTATTTTCAAAATTAACAAAATATCTCTGTTGTTGTCGTATGTGATCATTTTTCCGTTTTTCTTCAATTATTTTGTCATTACCTTCAGCCAGCCTTCTCCACGTCTGTCTAGCATTTCGCATTCTTTCTTTGTTTTTATACTCGATACCGAAGGTAAAGAGTATATTGGTTTTGTGCAATGTCCGTCATGGTGTCTGTCCGTCTGTCCGTCTGTCCGTCCGTATGGTTGCAAGTTTTTCCACACCCTTCAAGCTAGAGACTTGAAACTTTCCAATTCTCTTTATCTATGGGATAGTAAATTAAAGTGTCAAGATGGGGGTTCTACGATAACTGGGGGGCTGGCAAATCGATAAATTCGATAACCCAAAACCGATAAATCCACATATTTCGCACATCCTTACAGCTAGAAGTACCAAATTTGGTAAGAAGATAGCTATTAGCAACCCCCAAAAAACTGCATCAAAAATTTTGGAGCCACGCCCCCCATTCCGCCCCCAGCCCCCCGCATTTTAAAGTCAAAAAAGACTATATCTCCCACAGTTTTTGAGCTATAGCCACCAAATTTGGTGCCAAGATAGGTGATGATGACCCCCTAAAAACTGCACCAAAAGTTTGGATGCCACGCCCACCAATACTGCCCTAGCCGCCCCCATCCACCCCAACGCTTCGTCAAAAACGGGAATGCGTGTATCTTCCAGAGTTGTGGAGCTAGAGCCTCCAAATTTGGAGGGAAGATAGCTGCTAACGACCCCCAAAAAACTGCATCAAAGTTTTGGAGCCACGCCCCCATTTCGCCCCCCTTTCCCCACTTTTTACAATTATCGAGCTAGAGTCACCAAATTTGGTATGAAGATAGCAATTGACATTCCACAAAGATCTGCATCACAAATTTGGATGCCACGCCCACCCATACCGCCCCCAGCCCCCCTTTCCCCACTTTTTACAAACTTCGAGCTAGATTCACCAAATTTGGTATGTAGATAGCAATTGACATTCCACATAGATCTGCATCAAAAATTTGGATGCCTCGCCCACCCATACCGCCCCCAGCCCCCTTTCCCTACATTTTACAAACTTTGAGCTAGAGTCACCAAATTCGGAAGGAATATAGCTGGTGGCATCCCCATCTGCATCGGAGAATCTTTAAGGCAGCGTACACCCCTGCCGCATCCGTACCCCTTGCAATCAGGCCTCTTTTTACCGGTTTTAATACTGGTATCGAGTATGCCGCAGTCGGTTGCGTCCGACTGCAACGTTTCCACTTGTTTAATTTATAATTTTGTAGTTTTGTTTCATCATATTTTATTTTTTCTCTCCACCGTTTGCAGTTGGACTTGTATTTTTCGTTGTCTTCATTCATCTACATTAAAAAATTATTTAAATAAAAAATAAAAAAAATTTTTTGCTTACCATGTCGCACACGACAAACTTTGAAACAGTTTCAAAATCAAGGCTGTGCTTATATGCAACCAAATTTTTTTTATTCACTTTGTTGTAAAAAAATATGTTTGGACACAATATTAGATGCTCTTTGGACCAAAACCTTGGATGCACTGATAACAAATGTTCTTTTTCAATGTCACACGTGACAGAGATATAAACTGATGAGCTGATAAGAAATTTGCCGTTATAAGCTATCGCATCGTTTCTTTTACATTTGTATTATATTCTTCAAATATAAAACGAGATTTAAAAGAGCGAATATCAACGCATAATGACTCTCCTTAAGAAAATGAATCAAAACAAAACGTGCAGTAGAAAAGTTCAAAACAGAACTTTCTCACGTCTTCGACTTTGCATTGAAATATTTCGATATGTGTTATGAGTAAATGTAAAATATGCCTATTTTAGTTAAATATAATAAATTCCCTATAAAACAATGTAAAACAAACATACTATTTTAGACTTTGAATTTTCTAGCTGCGGTTGACCTTTCTGGAGAATCACCCATATATATTTAAAAGAGTTTGTCCTGACTAGAATGGAAGAGCCACAGCCTAAACGAAAAGAGCTAGAAGGCTGAAATTTTCACAAAATTTTCCATGCAGGTAGGAGGTGAGCACTAAGAAGGGAATTTTTATTTGGACAACTCCTTCAAGTACCTCCCATACGATTTGGAGCACTTTTTACCCATTTTAAAAAACAAATTACAATTACAACAAGTACCCATTCCAATACTGTCGCCTGATTGTCGCACAAGCTGAGGGTTTGATCGCGAGCGAGAATACAAAAACAAAACAAATGCGCAGTGACGCCTTCGCGTCGCACAAGCAAAGTCATAAACAAGTGGAAACGTTGCAGTCGGACGCAACCGACTGCGGCATACTCGATACCAGTATTAAACCGGTAAAAAGAGGCCTGATTGCAGAGGGGTACGGATGCGGCAGGGGTGTACGCTGCCTTAAAGATTTTCCTATGCAGATGGGGATGCCACAAGCTGTCTTCGTTGCAAATTTGGTGACTAGCTCAAAGTTTGTAAAAGGAGGGGAAAGGGGGGCTGGGGGCAGTATGAGTAGTTGTGGCATCAAACTTTTTGATGCAGATCTTTGTGAAATGTCATATGCTATCTTCATACCAAATTTGTTGACTCTAGCTCAAAGTTTGTAAAAAGTGGGGAAAGGGGGGCTGGGGGTAGTATGGGTGGACGTGGCATCCAAATTTTTGATGCAGATGTTTGTGGAATGTCAATTGCTATCTTCATACCAAATTTGGTGACCCTAGCTCAAAGTTTGTAAAAAGTGGGGAAGGGGAGCTGGGGGTGGTATGGGTGGGCATGGCATCCCAATTTGTGATGCAGATCTTTGTGGAATGTCAGTTGCTATATTCATACCAAATTTGGTGACTCTAGCTAAAAGTTTGTAAAAAGTGGGGAAAGGGGGGCTGGGGGTAGTATGGGTGGACGTGGCATCCAAATTTTTGATGCAGATGTTTGTGGAATGTCAATTGCTATCTTCATACCAAATTTGGTGACCCTAGCTCAAAGTTTGTAAAAAGTGGGGAAGGGGAGCTGGGGGCGGTATGGGTGGGCGTGGCATCCAAACTTTTGATGCAGATCTTTGTGGAATGTCAATTGCTATCTTCATACCAAATTTGGTGACCCTAGCTCAAAGTTTGTAAAATGTGGGGAAAGGGGGCTGGGGGCGGTATGGGTGGGCGTGGCATCTCAATTTGTGATGCAGATCTTTGTGGAATGTCAGTTGCTATATTCATACCAAATTTGGTGACTCTAGCTAAAAGTTTGTAAAAAGTGGGGAAAGGGGGGGTGAAATGGGTGGGCGTGGCTCCAAAACTTTGATGCAGATTTTTGGGGGTCGTTGCCAGCTATCTTCTTACCAAATTTGGTGGCTCTAGCTCCACAATTCTGGAAGATACACGCATTCCCGTTTTTGACGAAGCGTTGGGGTGGATGGGGGCGGCTAGGGCAGTATTGGTGGGCGTGGCATCCAAACTTTTGATGCAGTTTTTGGGGGGTCATCATCACCAATCTTGGCACCAAATTTGGTGGCTCTAGCTCTAAAACTGAGGGAGATACAGCCATTTGTGATTTCAAAATGCTGGGGGCCTGGGGGCGGAATGGGTGGGCGTGGCTCCAAAACTTTGATGCAGTTTTTGGGGGGTCGTTACCAGCTATCTTCCTACCGAATTTGGAGGTTCTAGCTCCACAACTCTGGAAGATACACGCATTCCCGTTTTTGACGAAGCGTTGGGGTGGATGGGGGCGGCTAGGGCAGTGTCGGTGGGCGTGGTATCCAAACTTTTGATGCAGTTTTTGGGGGTCATCATCACCTATCTTGGCACCAAATTTGGTGGGTCTAGCTCAAAAACTGAGGGAGATATAGGCTTTTTTGACTTTAAAATGCGGGGGGGTGGGGGCGGAAAGGGGGGGCGTGGCTCCAAAATTTTTGATGCAGTTTTTTGGGGGTTGCTAATAGCTATCTTCTTACCAAATTTGGTAGTTCTAGCTGTAAGGATGTGTGAAATATGTGGATTTATCGGTTTTGAGTTATCGAATTTATCGATTTGCCAGTCCCCCAGTTATCGTAGAACCCCCATCTTGACACTTTAATTTACTATCCCATAGATAAAGAGAATTGGAAAGTTTCAAGTCTCTAGCTTGAAGGGTGTGGAAAAAAGTTGCGAACATACAGACGGACAGACGGACAGACGGACGGACACCATGACGGACATTGCACAAACTCAATATACTCTTTACCTTCGGTATCGAGTATAAAAAAGGTTCTTACACTTGCAAAAAAGAAACGAATTACCGCTTCTTAATGAATAAGTGCATAAACAATTAAGTAACAATGCGCTTGAAAATAATTTTCATAATTTTATGTACATGCATCACTTCGCACAGTGCACATTCTTGTTTTGTCAAATTTGTGTGCCTTTGAGAATTGATTTACGTCCCAAGTAGCGTTTGTTGTTGTTGTAAGGTTGTTGGTGGGCCCGCACTGCTACTTTTTGTTGGTGTCATTGATTTAAAAAAAACCAAACAACAAACATAACAAAACTTAGTGCGTCTAGAAAAATTTCCCACACCAGAATATGTTATGGGGGTGGATTCGCCTGCTTGCTGCTTATATAACTTAGACAAAACTTTGTTGTTGCTCATTTACGTTCACTCTCTATCTTATGTGCGCGCTTTGCATGTCAATCATAAAGTTTAATAACCCTACCTCCTCCGCACACACTAAATTAAAGCTTAAGGCAATATGCAATTCACTTAACTGCAGCCTCTTAGATATGTTTTGCGTTGATTCAGTGCGTGCGAAGAAGGTAGCGATACTACGCTCTTTGTCTAACTTGCAGAGCGCGCGCATACATAAGAGAGTTAGCCGAAATAGCCAACAACGAAGGCGCATGATCGGAGCGAGATTTAAAAATAATTTGTCATCTAGCGCCGATCATGAAGAGCGATGCGTGAGCGTGTTCAAGTTTTAAGCTCCCTTTTTGGGTTTGGGACCAGCAGCGCTCAATTCATGATGCAGGTGTTGAATTGCCGACTGTCAGCACAACACGAAAATGAGCGAATCTGAAAACAAGTTAGAAGGCTTTAGTCGAGAAATCCCGACTAAAAGATACCCTGAACCCGTGTATTAAAATGACTTGCAGAAGTGAGTTTTTCTTGACTTTAACTTTAATATAAAATATCTCCAGTGTTTCTTAACCGATTTGGATCAAATTTTCATGGAAGTTATAAAGTTATCCATAGTTTCAACTTCTATTTTTAAACTTTCTTAATTCGAGATTTTTTCGTTATCGATTCCATATGTATATCGAAAGCAAGAATAGTTATCGATAGTTTGAAATAAAGTTGATCTGCTTATGGCTTAGGAGAAGCTATGTTCCAAATTTGAAGTCTCTAGCTCTTTTAGTCTTTGAGATTGACACGTTCATACATACGGACGGACGGACGGACAGAAGGACAGAAGGTCATGGCTATATCGACATGGCTGTTGATGCTGATCAAGAATATATGTATATATTTTATATGGGGTTGGAGATGCTTCTTTCTGCCTGCTCAAAACAATTATACCCTTTTTTTTACCCATTTCATGGTTCAGGGTATAAAAAATTTAATATTTTACGCATCGATTGCTTTCAAAACAAAGTTTTCTTATATTTTGTAGCCACAGTAAGATAACAGAGAGAATAACAAAGAAGAAGAAATATGACTGTTCATGGTACTCACTGCAAGCAGCATGCACAGCTGAGGGAATATATGCATGTCTGCATCACAAAGAGCGGCTTAAAGCTTGATCAGCGCGCGCGTCGCTCTTATGACTGCCGCTAGATATAAAATAATTTGAATGCAATCATGCGTCTTTGTTGTTATTTACGCTGACTCTTTTGTTTATGCGCGCGCTCTGCATGTCAAACATAAATCTTAAAATCCCTATCTCCTCCGCGCTCACTTAGCTAAGCTTGCCATAACTAAGAGGCTGTAGTTAAGGGAATGGCATTGCCTAATTTACACCACCCATACATAGCTCTTAAGTGCAAGCGTTGTATGTTAGAGCTCGGTGTCTGTTGCTTAGAGGAATAACTGTAATGCTCTTTCCAACACTATGTTTTTGCATACAATGGTAAGAGAATTGGTTATGCATATTAGTTCATATTTAATGTGAACAAAGAAAATTAATTTTCGTTTCAGTGAATTTTTTAATATTGTTTATATTAAGGATAATAATAAAATCGAAAGTTACTTTTTGAATCAGTGAGTTTTTCAATATTCTGATTTTCGTATTATATACATATATATACATTCCTTTAAAATTACGTTATATATAAGTTCATTTAAAATACGTATTTTATGATAAGTTATAATAAAATTTAATTGCTATTATTTAAATTTAAATTACGATCAACGTATTTTAATTTCTTTTGTTGTTTTTTAAACACAAGAAAATTAAGTCGATTTTCGACTTAATAATTGAAGCAACATTTTATATAGTTGTCTTCTGTTTTGCATATTATATAATAGTTATATAGACGCTGCTTTAGTGCATTTAAAAATCAAATAAAACTAAGCAGTCTGAATATTCTATTAAATTAATATAAGTTGGTATATTCAATTTTATTGAATTCTATACTTTGTATAGACGCTGTAACGTTGTACAGTGAAGTCAATTTTTGACTTATTTTGAAGTATTTATTTATTTATAATTGTTGTTAATTTGTTTTGTTGTTTTTTTTCAACAAACTTAATAAGTTGATTAATTAATAATTGAACAACATTTTATATAGTTGTTTTTTTATTTAGCATTTAAAATCAACTAAAACTAAGCAGAACAAAATTAATATAAGTTCGTATTCAATTTTATTGAACTTATATAAGTTGAAGCAGTACAATTTTTGACTTATTTTGAAGTATTTATTTATTTATAATTGTTGTTAATTTGTTTTGTTGTTTTTTTCAACAAACTTATATAAGTCGATTTTAGCTTTAAAATTAAAAAAAAATTATATATAGTTGTCTTCTGTTTTGCATATTATATAATAGTTATATAGACGCTGCTTTAGTGCATTTAAAAATCAAATAAAACTAAGCAGTCTGAATATTCTATTAAATTAATATAAGTTGGTATATTCAATTTTATTGAATTCTATACTTACGTATAGACACTGTAACGTTGTAACAATCGTTTTACAGTGAAGTCAATTGACTCACAGCCAAATTAAAATATGTCTATTAAAGCTTTAGATATTAGTGGTGTTTTGGTGCCGCATTCAGTTGTTGTCTTTTTAGATCTATTTCCTACCTTTTATTTGGTAGGCAAGGCTTCCATACGCCAAAATATGGTTGAACATATTGTAACCAACTGGCAAAATTTTGCTTGCTTCAGCATAAACTTAAATGGAGAGTGTTATAGCTCTTCTGAACAATATAAGTGCGCTATGTCATACTCATATACTTATGGTACTGCATGTGAGCTTCAAGCAGCAGCAGAAATTTTTGCTGTAAATTTCCAAGTTTTTCAAAATGGAAATTTATTACAAGCATTCGGAAATAATATGCATCCTGTAAAAAGATTGCGTTTTACCGGTCCATTAATGAATGGACATTTTGATGTTTATATTCCTTTAGAGGAAGTATTAACTCAAGATTCTGATACGTCAAGTGAATGTATAACTGAAAATGTTAAAAATCCTGTTAAAAGACGTAGTCGGTTCACCGGCAAAACAGAAAAAAAAGGTAAAAAACGTTCATTAGAAAAAAATAGTGATATCAATAGGGGTAAGCGCATAGGAGCATCAAAAAGATATCGTGTTAATAATTCTGATGTTATTAGAGGTGTAGAGAGAAGAGATCAGACTAATAATCCTGAAGCTCATAGAGTTGCAGTGAGAAGACATCAGGCTAATAATCCTGATGCACGTCAAGAAAGGCGTTTGCGTGCATGGAGTGTTAAAGCCATGTCTGGCTTAAACTATGATTTTGAAATAGCTTACAAGTCAGATAAAATTACTCAACTTGGTAGTATGAATTTGATATGCAAACATTGTAATACTTTAAAATGGAAAAATGAGCCTTTGGGAATCTGTTGCAAGGCAGGAAAAGTTAAACTTTCACAAAATGAAAGTTTGCCTGATCCACTTAAAAGCTTAATAATTGGTGGACATCCCAAGCATGATCATTTCATTGATCGTATAAGAAAGTATAACAGCTGCTTTCAAATGACTTCTTTTGGAAGTACAAAAATTACACCTAATTGGTAGTGTCCGACCTTTGCCAAATGAAGAAATGCAGTTTCTTCAAATTTATTTTGTTGGTGATGATGAAAAGGAAGCTCAACTACGTTGCAAAAATATTTCAAATGTTGATTTAAGCGTAGTAAAGCATCTTCAATTTATGTTTCATCATCATAATCGTTATGTTAAAGATCTAAAAATGGCTCTCAATAAAATACCAACAAGTACTAAAGACTATAAATTGATTATACATGCTGATCGAACACCCGCTGGTGCTCACAAAGGGCTTTACAATGCACCTCAATCAAGCGAAGTAGCTTTAGTTATTGTTGGTCAGCAATTTGAAAAGCGCGATATTATTATTGAAAGCCATAATAATAAATTACATCGTATAAGTGAGGTGCATCGATCATACGATGCCTTACAGTACCCTTTGCTATTTCCTTATGGCGAAGATGGCTATTCAGTGGAACCAAAAAAAAAGATATCTGCGTTAAGCTTTTACAGCTATAAAATAATGATTCGTCAATCTGAGATAAATCATTTAATTTATTGTCGTTCCCTTTTTAGTCAGTTTTTGGTTGATATGTATGCTAAAATTGAAACAGAAAGGTTAAATTATATTCGCTACAATCAAGCGAAACTCAGAGCAGATAGCTATATACATCTACAAGATGCAATAGCCCAACAAGATGTTGTCGCAGCTCAACTTGGTCAGATGGTAATTTTACCATCTTCTTTTACAAGCTCTGCACGATATATGCATGAAAAGACTCAAGATGCTATGACATATGTTCGCCATTATGGGCGACCAGATCTTTTCATAACATTCACATGCAATCCACAATGGAATGACATCAAAAGTGTTTTATTACCGGGTCAAAAACCGCATGATCGTCACGATATTATAGCTCGAGTTTTTCATTTAAAAGTTAAAGCTTTAATGTCACTATTGATAAAAGGTTCTTTGTTTGGAAGCGTGCAATGTTTCATGTACTCTGTGGAATGGCAAAAGCGGGGCTTATCACATATACATAACCTACTTTAGTTAGAAAATAAAATAAGACCAGATAAAATCGATAAGATTATCTATGCCGAAATACCAAACGCAGATGAGGATCCTTTGTTATTGATATGATTCATGGTCCTTGCGGTGCATTTAACAATAAATCGCCATGCATGGAAAATGTACCAAAAGGTTTCCTCGACAATTAATTAAAGAAATTGTGACTGTGTGATCGTAGAAGAGCGATAGAAGATGGTGGTAATGCAATTAATATAAATGGTAATTGCATAGATAATCGTTGGGTTGTGCCTTACAACTGTGTACTATTGAGAACATTTGAAGCTCACATAAATGTTGAGTATTGTAGTTCTGTAAAGTATATTAAATACATTTGTAAATATGTTAGCAAGGACAGTGAATAAGCATCATTTACTCTTGAAGACCAACGCAATGAAATTAATATGTACAAAAGTGGCCGTTAAATAAGTAGCTCAGAAGCGGTATGAAGAATCCTTGCATTTCCCATACATGAACGTTTTCCGGCTATTACACACTTAGCTGTTCATTTAGAAAATGGTCAACGAATATATTTTAACCCCAATAATCCGCAACAATTACTTGACAGATTAAGCACTACACCCAAAACCACTTTGCTAGCCTTCTTTGAGCTATGCACACGTGATGAGTTTGCAAGAACGCTTCTATATTGTGAAGTTCCATCGTATTTTACATGGAACAATAAAGAATTTCAAAGAAGAAAACGAGGGCATGATGTACCAAATTTTCCTGGATTTAAAAGAGATTCAGCTTTGGGAAGAGTTTACACTATTCATCCCAATAATACAGAATGTTTTTATTTAAGACTTTTATTACATTTTGTAAGGGGCCCAACTTCATTTTTAAATTTAAAAACCGTTAATGGTATAGCATACGCATCATTTCAATTGGCGTGTAAAGCTCTAGGATTACTAGAAGATGATAAGCACTCGAATTCAACTATAGCCCAAGCTGTCATATGTCAAAATCCTACAAAACTGAGAGAACTTTTTGCAATAATGTTAGTATTTTGTCAAATTTCAGATGCTCTTAAACTTTGGAATACTTATAAAGAGAGTTTCTCAGAAGATATTTTAAGAGCCTTTCATTTTTCACAAGACAGAAATATTGATGAAAGTATTGTGAATAATGTATTAAATAAATGTCTTATTTACATTGAAGATATTGTACTGTCTATTGGTGGTCAAAACTTGACTTATTATGGACTTCCACTACCAATTAGATCCGAGGAAATTGTTCCAAATATTGAATATCATAGAGAAAAAAATTATGAAAATTGCGATAATTTTGTTGTTAATAATGAGCTACTCCTTACTGCTGAGCAAAAACAAGTATACGAAAAGATAATACATAGCGTTGAAGCAGAAAAGGGAGAAATCTATTTTTTAGATGCACCTGGTGGAACAGGTAAAACGTATCTTTTAAATTTATTATTGGCAAAGGTACGGCAAAGCAAAAAAATTGCATTGGCCGTTGCTTCTTCCGGTATCGCAGCCACTTTACTTAATGGTGGTCGCACAGCGCATTCTACACTTAAGATTCCATTTAATTTGATTCATTAAGAAACACCACATTGCTCAATTTCAAAGCAATCTAATATTGCAGCTGTGCTCAAAGATTGCAAGCTTATTGTTTGGGATGAGTGTACTATGGGCCATAAAGGTGCTTTGGAAGCTGTATATCGATATTTGAAAGACATTCGAGATAGTGAATACTTAATGGGTGGCATAACTGTTCTCTTAGCTGGTGATTTTCGACAAACTCTTCCAGTGATCCCCAGAGGAACAAGAGCAGATGAAATAAATGCGTGCTTCAAGTCTTCAATTTTGTGGCCCAAAATACAGAAAATTGCATTAACGAAGAATATGCGAGTGCACTTAAAAGGTGATAGCATAGATGGTGAATTTGCAGAAATGCTTCTTCAAATAGGAAATGGATTATTTCCAACCCATGATGGCAAAATAACTTTACCATCCACTTTGTGTCATGTTGTGAAAAGTATTGAAGAGCTAACTCTAAAAATATTTCCGGATATTACAAATATCTCTCAAAAATCACTCGAATGGTTTTCAGAACGTGCTATTTTGACTGCGAGATATGACAATGCATTGGAAATAAACGAGTTTTTATTAAAATCATTTCAAAGTGAAGAAATGACATATAACTCTATTGATTCTGTGACTGAAATCGAAGATGCAGTTCATTACCCCGTCGAGTTTCTTAATTCATTAAATCCGGCTGGCCTGCCTCAACATAAATTAACTTTAAAGATTGGTTCACCTGTAATGTTGATTCGCAACTTGAAACCGCCAAAACTGTGCAATGGTACAAGATTGCAAGTTAAAGTCCTTCATAAGAATGTTGTCGAAGCAATTATCTTTACTGGCAATGGTATAGGGGAAACGGTTTTTATACCGAGAATTCCATTAATACCTTCTGATTCTGAATTGCCAATTCAATTTAAAAGATTGCAATTTCCTTTAAAAGTTTGATTTGCCTTAACAATTAATAAATCACAGGGACAAACTCTTAAATTAGCCGGACTAGACTTAAGACACGATTGTTTTTCTCATGGCCAATTTTATGTAGCCTGCTCAAGAGTCAGTTCACCAAAAAGTTTAGTTGTATTAGCACCTGACGGAAAAACAACCAATGTCGTTTATAAAGAAGCTCTTAACAGTTGTTAATAATTGCAAATTAAATTCAACAAGTGGATAAGGCCTACTGGGGAAACCACAATAAAAAAATAACGCGCCTGATTCTCTACCTCAATGGTGGCGTGGAAAAGAGAATATTAAATACTTTGTTTTAATTTGTTGTTAAATATTTTCTAATTTATTTATTTTATATCTTTCTTCTATTGCTAAAATTTATATAAACTATCCGCGCAGTGCACGAAATAAGCTGCTGCATGAAAAAAGCTTAATAATATTTTTTTTTTGTAACCTGTTGTCTCATTTCAATAGTTAGAAAGTTGGTTTTTTTTTAATAGAAAATGTAAGAATTCAGTTTTAATATACCTCATTGAAATTTTTTCAAAATCTTTGATAGTTTAAAATCAGTGGCGATTTGAACTTTTATTTTCATCTGCACGAAATAAGCTGCGAGCCACTGTATGTTAAAACATTCATGAAATGCCAACAGGCAAAAACAACTACACATACTAAAGCACCAATGATAATAACAAACACACCAAGTACCGCTTTTGATACTGTTTTAATAGATACTATTGGACCATTACCTCGTACAGAGAATGGCAATGAGTATGCAGTCACAAATTTATGTGATCTCACTAAATATCTAGTTACAATACCAGTAGCTGATAAAAGTGCAAAAACAGTAGCCAAAGCGATATTTGAATTTTTTGTATTAAAGTACGGTCCTATAAAGACGTTCAAAACGGACATTGGTACTGAATACAAAAATTCACTAATAAATGACTTGTGCAAGTATATGAATATAAGTAGTATACACTCAACAGCACACCACCACCAGACTTTAGGAACAGTTGAAAGAAGTCATCGAACATTTAATGAATTTATTCGTTCATATATTTCGATTGACAAAGATGATTGGGACATATGGTTGAATTACTTCACCTATTGTTTCCATACAACTCCGTCGACAGTACATGAATACTGTCCATACGAGCTTGTCTTTGGAAGACCTCCAAGACAATTGGCAGAATTTAATAGATTAACTAGAATAGACCCAATTTACAACATAGATGATTATGCTAAAGAATTTAAGTTTAGATTAAAAATTGCTTACAAAAGAGCAAAAACAATGATAGACATAGAAACACAAAAACGAATATTAGAATATGATAAAAAAGTTTATGATATACAACTAGAAATAGGAACATTAATCATGTTAAGAAAAGAAACAGCTCATAAGCTAGAAAGTAAATATGCAGGACCATACAAAGTTATAAGCATAAAAGATAGGAACAATATTATTATTGGACGTAGATGTACTAACGAACAGTACACTCAAGTGGCCCAACGATACCAAGCACCGGCTTGTTAACGCGCGGACCCACGCACAAAGCGACCCACCTCCCGCCCATCCGACCGAGGGGCGCTCCGCTTATCGTGCGGTTACGATGATCGCGAACATGTAGACAAATGACACAAAACTAACTTTTTAATAGAGCAAGTAGGAGTGGCACTGTGTATTAAGTGGGAAAGATCGTTATAAATAGAACACAGAATACGAAAAGGGTTATGAAGAGCATAATTAGAATTACAAGTTTGAAGAGATATAGGTACAAAATTTCTAGTATTTCTAATAGGAACAGCAAAGTTAATTTGGTTAATTAATTCAGAAGAATCAATTTCACCATTAATTAATTTGTGAAAAAAGGAAAATGATAGCATTATTCTACGATCACTCAGAGAAGGAAGATCTATTAGTAAAAGTCTACTACGATAAGACGGCAAATTATTGTTAGTGTCCCAGTTGAGACCTCTAAGTGCGAAGAGCAGAAATTGTTTTTGTACCGATTCTATTTTATTCTGATGAATTTCGTATTTCGGAAACCATATACAAGATCCATATTCCAGAATCGGTGGAACAAGAGAAGTATACAGAGTTTTTGTTAAGTAGGGATCGTTAAACTCCTACGACCAGCGCTTAATGAACCCCAAGACACCAGATGCTCGATTGGAAATTGAAGAAATATGCTTGTCAAACTTAAGCTTTGGGTCCATAACGATGCCCAAATCGTCAACCCATTCAATTCTATCTAGTGGTTTGTTGTCAAGAAAATATATATTAAAAAAGGGCAAATATCTAAAAAATGACATTACTTTACATTTACTGCAATTAAGATTTCAAAAATTTACTTTACACCACATTTGAAAGTTGTCTAAATCTCTTTGAAGCTGTTGAGCAGCAAGGGGAGTTGCAGCCGACGTGCATAATTTTACATCATCAGCGTACATCAAAACCCGAGAGAACTTTATAACTGATGGAAGATCGTTTATAAACAAAATAAATAACAAAGGACCAAGATGACTACCCTGTGGAACGCCTGAAGTGACCTGAACCGTCTTGGAAACGGACCCTTTAAATAAAACCCTCTGAGTTCTAAGAGTTAGGTAGTCTTTAATCCAAAGAACTAGAATATTTGAAAAGCCCAAGAGTTCTAGTTTATGTATAAGAAGACGATGATCTACAGAGTCGAAAGCCTTACTAAAATCAGTATAAATAACATCAGTCTGCAATTTGTCCTGAAAACCCTTGATAACAAATGAAGTAAATTCTAACAAGTTAGTGGTAGTAGATCTTTGTTTCATAAATCCGTGCTGGCACGGTGAAATAATAGATTTGCAAAGGTGTTGAAGATGGGAGGTTATTAATTTTTCAAAAATCTTAGGAATAGCAGACAACTTGGAGATACCCCTATAATTTTGAACATTAGATTTGTTTCCTTTTTTATGGAGAGGAATAATAAATGACTCTTTCCAAATTTTTGGAAAGGAGCCTAACTCCAGGGACAAGTTAAACATTTTAAGCAACGGCTTTAAAAGACCATGAGCACAGTGTCTAAGCACGCAGCTTGGCACTCCGTCAGGTCCTGGGGAAAATATAGGTTTCAAACCATGTAGATTATTTAAAAGTGAGTTTTCAGTGATTTTCAGTCCAAAGATGCGATTCGAGCCATTAACCCGATAAGGGTAAGGCAAATCGACTTGAGATTGAAATGAGCTATAAGTCGTTTGAAAAAATTGGGCAAATATATTTGCAATCTCCTGATCAGAATTGGCCTTCGTTTCCTCAAAGAATACTTCCGTTGGGAGTGTCGATGACCTACGTTTCGCATTAACAAAATCAAAAAACCGCTTTGGATCCTGCTGAAACTGTAATCTACACCGAGTCAGGTAATTCTTATAACATTGGTTATTTAAAATATCAAAACTGGCACGAGCAATCAAGTATGCAGAATAGGCTACCGATGAGCCGTTTTTTCTAAATCTCTTGTAGAGTTTAGATTTACGATTTTTGAGAATTGTCAACTCTCGGGTAAACCACACAGGTTTGTTAGACCTGTTTAGCTTACCAACCGGGACACATAAATCAAATAAAGAATGTAAGGTATTATAAAAAATACTGATTGCCACGTCCAAGTCGTCAGACTCGTAGAGGGGAGACCAGTCAGTTTGGGATAAAAGCAGAGCGAGTCCCGAAATTGACGAACTCGACTCAAAGGCATCTTGATATTGCAACGCGTCCGGGAAGGTAAGTTAATCAATAGCTCCAACGTAGGATGGTATAAGTCTTCGGGATAAGATATAGGCCGGGAACGGGAAACGGATGAAGATGATGAATCCAAAACAAAAATCAGATCAAGCATTTTATTAAGAGAATTTGGGATAGCATTAATTTGACTCAATGACATCCCAAGTAGGTCGATTAAAAATTCATTCGGGGCCGCGGGAGTCAGGGCACCAGAGTCAGGAGAAGAAATCCAAGTAGCTTCAGCAATGTTGATATCACCAAGAACTACAAGAAAATCGCGATCAGAAAGCAAGGCAGAGACAGAATGGATAGCAGATAGATGTGTCTCATAGATAGAGAGATCAGAGGAAGGAGGTATATACGAACAAGTGATAAAAATGTTAATATCGTAAATATTAAGCTTTACAGCAATAAACTCTATATCAAAAGAACTATCTAATTCGACAGTTTCAGAAGGAAAGTCTACATTCACAGCAATAAGCACTCCACCACCACGCCGAAGAGTACGGTCTTTTCTGTAAATAGAATATGTACTACATAGAATTTCGGAATTGAGAATGTCTTGCCTTAACCACGTTTCAGTAAAGGCAATGACATGGAAAGCGAAAGAAAGACTATTAAGGTATAAACTAGTGAGTTTTCTACAAAGACCTCTTACATTCTGATAGCCAAGTAAGAAGGAGGATGTTAGTTTTTTGAACTATCAGTAATTGGCAGAGTTACCTTAGATCCAACCACCGGAAGGGTAGATACAATCGAGGAGCCGATTTTTTTCTTCCTTGCAGTATACTCTTTCACAATTATGTGTTCTGGCCAAAATTCTTTGCAGCATATAGTGCAAAAATCTTGATTCGAAACACTGATTTTAAAAGACGAAATGTTCCGATCATAAGCAAATTTGAATTTCTCCACCGTTAAATTGGCATTCGATTTGGCCTTGATATAGACCTTGACATCATCTGATGTTAAATCAGGGGGAAGCCTTGAAACAAGTATTTGTTTTTTAGGTGGAACAGCAATAAATTTTTTAATTATATCCTCCACTGAGGCTGGTTTGGAAGACTCAGTCTCGGATAATTGAATATTTGGCTCTTTCAGTTTGATAGAGTTTTTTTGTTGATTAACATCAACACTACTAACCACCAAAGGAACCGAAGGATCGGGATCAGATAACACAATATCCATGGGAGTTATTGGTATATCATCTAAGTTCTCGATAATTTTAGTAGGAGGGACGTGAAGATTTTTATTTACTTTATTTACTTTACACTGTGGTATCGGAGCGTTTGGAGTATTTTCGGACATCACAGAGCCCGATAACTGCCCAACGTTGGCCTTTTTACGCTTTGGAGAATCCATTACGAGATTTTTCTCGTTAAGGTTTCTTTGAACCGATGAGAATTTTTCACACAGTTTATTCAACTGGCAGAAAACGCCCTCTAAGCCAAGTTGAGTTTCTATAAAGCTTGCAATGTCTTTTTTTTTCTCCAAACATGACCAACACGGCCACTCTAAATTAGTAACCTTCATGAGGTCGGAGATACGGCCATTAATGCCAGCACATTGCTCATGAGCAACATTTGTGCACATCCAGCAGCAGACAAAACCCATTTTACTGCGGCATACTCGATACCAGTATTAAACCGGTAAAAAGAGGCCTGATTGCAGAGGGGTACGGATGCGGCAGGGGTGTACGCTGCCTTAAAGATTTTCCTATGCAGATGGGGATGCCACAAGCTGACTTCGTTGCAAATTTGGTGACTAGCTCAAAGTTTGTAAAAGGTGGGGAAAGGGGGGCTGGGGTCAGTATGGGTAGTTGTGGCATCAAAATTTTTGATGCAGATCTTTGTGAAATGTCAATTGCTATCTTCATACCAAATTTGGTGACTCTAGCTCGAAGTTTGTAAAAAGTGGGGAAAGGGGGGCTGGGGGCGGTATGGGTGGGCGTGGCATCCCAATTTGTGATGCAGATCTTTGTGAAATGTCAATTGCTATCTTCATACCAAATTTGGTGACTGTAGCTCGAAATTTGTAAAAGTTGGGAAAGGGGGGGCTGGGGGCGGTATGGGTGGTAGTGGCATCCAAATTTTTGATGCAGATCTTTGTGGAATGTCAATTGCTATTTTCATACCAAATTTGGTGACTCTAGCTCAAAGTTTGTAAAAGTTGGGAAAGGGGGGGCTGGGGGCGGTATGGGTGGGCGTGGCATCCAAATTTTTGATGCAGATCTTTCTGAAATGTCAATTGCTATCTTCATACCAAATTTGGTGACTCTAGCTCGAAAATTGTAAAAAGTGGGGAAAGGGGGGCGAAGTGGAGGGCGTGGCTCCAAAACTTTGATGCAGATTTTTGGGGGTCGTTGCCAGCTATCTTCCTACCAAATTTGGTGGTTCTAGCTCCACTACTCTCGAAGATACACGCATTTCCGTTTTTGACGAAGCGTTGGGGTGGATGGGGGCGGCTAGGGCAGTATCGGTGAGCGTGGCATCCAAACTTTTGATGCAGTTTTTGGGGGGTCATTATCACCTATCTTGGCACCAAATTTGGTGGCTATAGCTCAAAAACTGTGGGAGATATAGCCATTTCTGATTTCGAAATGCGGGGGGCTGGGGGCGGATTGGGTGGGCGTGGCTCCAAAACTTTGATGCAGATTTTTGGGGGTCGTTGCCAGTTATCTTCCTTCCAAATTTGTTGGCTCTAGCATCACAACTCTAGAAGATACACGCATTCCCGTTTTTGACGAAGCGTTGTGGCGGATGGGGGCGGCTAGGGCAGTATAAGTGTGCGTGGCATCCAAACTTTTGATGCAGTTTTTGGGGGGTCATCATCACCAATCTTGGCACCAAATTTGGTGGCTATAGCTCAAAAACTGTGGGAGATATAGGCTTTTCTGATTTCAAAATGCGGGGGGGCTGGGGGCGGAATGGGGGGCGTGGCTCCAAAATTTTTGATGCAGTTTTTTGGGGGTTGCTAATAGCTATCTTCTTCTTTTTAAATTTGGTACTTATAGCTGTAAGGATGTGCGAAATATGTGGATTTATCGGTTTTGAGTTATCGAATTTATCGATTTGCCAGCCCCCCAGTTATCGTAGAACCCCCATCTTGACACTTTAATTTACTATCCCATAGATAAAGAGAATTGGAAAGTTTCAAGTCTCTAGCTTGAAGGGTGTGGAAAAAAGTTGCGAACATACAGACGGACAGACGGACGGACACCATGACGGACATTGCACAAACTCAATATACTCTTTACCTTCGGTATCGAGTATAAAAACGGCGCGGGCGCGACCACCGAAAGCAACAAGCAACGGAGAAAAGTTTGACCGCGACCAACACCAACACAAAAGAGCGCGTTAGAGTAAACGATCAAGAAACGGTTTAATGCACCGGGAGCGAAGCGCTTGAAAAAAAAGAGAGAGAGAGAGTGAGCGTAAAAACACAAAAACAAAACAAACGCAGGCGGCAGCAAGTTGAGCAAATTTTTCAGTATGCTGGACTGCAGTTTGTTGTTGTGTTTGGAATCACTTTAAAACAAATGCAAATTAAATTGTTAATTTACTGTCCACTTTGGGTTTAGGCAAACCGACAAAACACAAAGTCACAAAACTATTAGTTTACACAAAGACGCGAAATTAATAGCAGAAATAAAACGCACAATAGTACAAAAAGCGAAGCGCATAAAAAAAAACACGTCCGTTGCGATGCAAAGCGAATGAGAAACAAGTAAGAAAAGTAAGAAAACAAGTAAGAAGGCTCTAGTCGGGAGAGCCCGACTAGAAGATACCCTGAACCCAGTTTCAATAAATATATTAAATTTATATAAGACTTTGGTATACTGACTTAACTTCAATCGATTAAGCTCGATATCTCCGGTGTTTCTTAACCGATTTGGACGAAATTTTCAGAAAAGATCTATCGTTACCCATTCTTTCAACCCTCATTTTTACATTTTCCAAATTCGATATTTTTTTGTTATCGATTCCATGTGTATATCGGAAACCAGAATAGTTATCGATAATTTGAAGCAAACTTGTTCTGCTCATGGTATAGGAGAACTTATATCCCAAATCTGAAGTCTCTAGCTCTTGTAGTCTCTGAGATCCACGCGGTCGTACAGACAGACAGACGGACAGACAGACGGACAGACGGACGTGGCTAAATCGACTCGGCTATTGATGCTGATCAAGAATGTATATACTTTATAGGGTCGGAGATGCTTCCTTCTGCCTGTTACATACTTTTGCACAAAACCATTATACCCTTATTTACCCATTTTATGGGTTAAGGGTATAAAAATAAAAATATAATAACTAAAATAACTACATAGAATATTACGTTATTTTTTATAAGGAGGGAGATGTAGTATACACATATATCGAGGTGCAACTGTACTCAAAGTACTTGAAATATATTGAACAGCAATACTTTGTTGCTGCATTTAACATAACGTAAACATTCACCAAAGAAAGACACTTTGTTCTTATATAAACATCCAGCACATTTCAAGTGGCTGGTAATATGATCGCACGAGAAAGCAGCGGGCACAATCAAAGCTGCGTCAGCATTCTCACGCTTTGACCGCTCGTGATATATATGTATATACTCTCGCTCTCCATCAAATAGGTTTAATACATTATGTACTATTATATACGGCTCTGACGCTGACTTTTCTGCTGAAGCAGCGACAGGCCTTCTTAACTAAATCATAAGCCTAGTGGATTGATTCAATAAAGAGACTTGTGAGAATACAGTAAATCAATTACATCGAGGTTTTTGTTTAAATATTTCATGGCGACCGTGACAGCGGTCTGCTGTTCAAAAAAGAGAAAAAAGTTAAAGAAAATAAGTCAATTCAAAAAAAAACAAGTGGAAACGTTGCAGTCGGACGCAACCGACTGCGGCATACTCGATACCAGTATTAAACCGGTAAAAAGAGGCCTGATTGCAGAGGGGTACGGATGCGGCAGGGGTGTACGCTGCCTTAAAGATTTTCCTATGCAGATGGGGATGCCACAAGCTGTCTTCGTTGCAAATTTGGTGACTAGCTCAAAGTTTGTAAAAGGTGGGGAAAGGGGGGCTGGGGGCAGTATGAGTAGTTGTGGCATCAAAATTTTTGATGCAGATCTTTGTGAAATGTCATATGCTATCTTCATTCCAAATTTGTTGACTCTAGCTCAAAGTTTGTAAAAAGTGGGGAAAGGGGGGCTGGGGGTAGTATGGGTGGACGTGGCATCCAAATTTTTGATGCAGATGTTTGTGGAATGTCAATTGCTATCTTCATACCAAATTTGGTGACCCTAGCTCAAAGTTTGTAAAAAGTGGGGAAGGGGAGCTGGGGGTGGTATGGGTGGGCATGGCATCCCAATTTGTGATGCAGATCTTTGTGGAATGTCAGTTGCTATATTCATACCAAATTTGGTGACTCTAGCTAAAAGTTTGTAAAAAGTGGGGAAAGGGGGGCTGGGGGTAGTATGGGTGGACGTGGCATCCAAATTTTTGATGCAGATGTTTGTGGAATGTCAATTGCTATCTTCATACCAAATTTGGTGACCCTAGCTCAAAGTTTGTAAAAAGTGGGGAAGGGGAGCTGGGGGCGGTATGGGTGGGCGTGGCATCCAAACTTTTGATGCAGATCTTTGTGGAATGTCAATTGCTATCTTCATACCAAATTTGGTGACCCTAGCTCAAAGTTTGTAAAATGTGGGGAAAGGGGGGCTGGGGGCGGTATGGGTGGGCGTGGCATCCCAATTTGTGATGCAGATCTTTGTGGAATGTCAGTTGCTATATTCATACCAAATTTGGTGACTCTAGCTAAAAGTTTGTAAAAAGTGGGGAAAGGGGGGCGAAATGGGTGGGCGTGGCTCCAAAACTTTGATGCAGATTTTTGGGGGTCGTTGCCAGCTATCTTCTTACCAAATTTGGTGGCTCTAGCTCCACAATTCTGGAAGATACACGCATTCCCGTTTTTGACGAAGCGTTGGGGTGGATGGGGGCGGCTAGGGCAGTATTGGTGGGCGTGGCATCCAAACTTTTGATGCAGTTTTTGGGGGGTCATCATCACCAATCTTGGCACCAAATTTGGTGGCTCTAGCTCTAAAACTGAGGGAGATACAGCCATTTGTGATTTCAAAATGCTGGGGGCCTGGGGGCGGAATGGGTGGGCGTGGCTCCAAAACTTTGATGCAGTTTTTGGGGGGTCGTTACCAGCTATCTTCCTACCGAATTTGGAGGTTCTAGCTCCACAACTCTGGAAGATACACGCATTCCCATTTTTGACGAAGCGTTGGGGTGGATGGGGGCGGCTAGGGCAGTGTCGGTGGGCGTGGTATCCAAACTTTTGATGCAGTTTTTGGGGGGTCATCATCACCTATCTTGGCACCAAATTTGGTGGGTCTAGCTCAAAAACTGAGGGAGATATAGGCTTTTTTGACTTTAAAATTCGGGGGGGTTGGGGGCGGAAAGGGGGGGGCGTGGCTCCAAAATTTTTGATGCAGTTTTTTGGGGGTTGCTAATAGCTATCTTCTTACCAAATTTGGTAGTTCTAGCTGTAAGGATGTGTGAAATATGTGGATTTATCGGTTTTGAGTTATCGAATTTATCGATTTGCCAGCCCCCCAGTTATCGTAGAACCCCCATCTTGACACTTTAATTTACTATCCCATAGATAAAGAGATTGTGATACGTCAAGTGAATGTATAACTGAAAATGTTAAAAATCCTGTTAAAAGACGTAGTCGGTTCACCGGCAAAACAGAAAAAAAAGGTAAAAAACGTTCATTAGAACAAAATAGTGATGTCAATAGGGGTAAGCGCATAGGAGTATCAAAAAGATATCGTGTTAATAATTCTGATGTTATTAGAGTTGTAGAGAGAAGAGATCAGACTAATAATCCTGAAGCTCATAGAGTTGCAGTGAGAAGACATCAGGCTAATAATCCTGATGCACGTCAAGAAAGGCGTTTGCGTGCATGGAGTGTTAAAGCCATGTCTGGCTTAAACTATGATTTTGAAATAGCTTACAAGTCAGATAAAATTACTCAACTTGGTAGTATGAATTTGATATGCAAACATTGTAATACTTTAAAATGGAAAAATGAGCCTTTGGGAATCTGTTGCAAGGCAGGAAAAGTTAAACTTTCACAAAATGAAAGTTTGCTTGATCCACTTTAAAGCTTAATAATTGGTGGACATCCCAAGCATGATCATTTCATTGATCGTATAAGAAAGTATAACAGCTGCTTTCAAATGACTTCTTTTGGAAGTACAAAAATTACACCTAATTGGTAGTGTCCGACCTTTGCCAAATGAAGAAATGCAGTTTCTTCAAATTTATTTTGTTGGTGATGATGAAAAGGAAGCTCAACTACGTTGCAAAAATATTTCAAATGTTGATTTAAGCGTAGTAAAGCATCTTCAATTTATGTTTCATCATCATAATCGTTATGTTAAAGATCTAAAAATGGCTCTCAATAAAATACCAACAAGTACTAAAGACTATAAATTGATTATACATGCTGATCGAACACCCGCCGGTGCTCACAAAGGGCTTTACAATGCACCTCAATCAAGCGAAGTAGCTTTAGTTGTTGTTGGTCAGCAATTTGAAAAGCGCGATATTATTATTGAAAGCCATAATTATAAATTACATCGTATAAGTGAGGTGCATCGATCATACGATGCCTTACAGTACCCTTTGCTATTTCCTTATGGCGAAGATGGCTATTCAGTGGAACCAAAAAAAAAGATATCTGCGTTAAGCTTTTACAGCTATAAAATAATGATTCGTCAATCTGAGATAAATCATTTAATTTATTGTCGTTCCCTTTTTAGTCAGTTTTTGGTTGATATGTATGCTAAAATTGAAACAGAAAGGTTAAATTATATTCGCTACAATCAAGCGAAACTCAGAGCAGATAGCTATATACATCTACAAGATGCAATAGCCCAACAAGATGTTGTCGCAGCTCAACTTGGTCAGATGGTAATTTTACCATCTTCTTTTACAAGCTCTGCACGATATATGCATGAAAAGACTCAAGATGCTATGACATATGTTCGCCATTATGGGCGACCAGATCTTTTCATAACATTCACATGCAATCCACAATGGAATGACATCAAAAGTGTTTTATTACCGGGTCAAAAACCGCATGATCGTCACGATATTATAGCTCGAGTTTTTCATTTAAAAGTTAAAGCTTTAATGTCACTATTGATAAAATGTTCTTTGTTTGGAAGCGTGCAATGTTTCATGTACTCTGTGGAATGGCAAAAGCGGGGCTTATCACATATACATAACCTACTTTAGTTAGAAAATAAAATAAGACCAGATAAAATCGATAAGATTATCTATGCCGAAATACCAAACGCAGATTGGATCCTTTGTTATTTAACATTGTTAAGTCAAATATGATTATATATGATATATGATATATGCATTTTACAATAAATCGCCATGCATGGAAAATGTACCAAAAGGTTTCCTCGACAATTACTTAAAGAAACTGTGACTGTGTGATCGTAGAAGAGCGATAGAAGATGGTGGTTATGCAATTAATATAAATGGTAATTGCATAGATAATCGTTGGGTTGTGCCTTACAACTGTGTACTATTGAGAACATTTGAAGCTCACATAAATGTTGAGTATTGTAGTTCTGTAAAGTCTATTAAATACATTTTTAAATATGTTAGCAAGGACAGTGAATAAGCATCATTTACTCTTGAAGACCAACGCAATGAAATTAATATGTACAAAAGTGGCCGTTAAATAAGTAGCTCAGAAGCGGTATGAAGAATCCTTGCATTTCCCATACATGAACGTTTTCCGGCTATTACACACTTAGCTGTTCATTTAGAAAATGGTCAACGGATATATTTTAACCCCAATAATCCGCAACAATTACTTGACAGATTAAGCACTACACCCAAAACCACTTTGCTAGCCTTCTTTGAGCTATGCACACGTGATGAGTTTGCAAGAACGCTTCTATATTGTGAAGTTCCATCGTATTTTACATGGAACAATAAAGAATTTCAAAGAAGAAAACGAGGGCATGATGTGCCAAATTTTCCTGGAGTTAAAAGAGATTCAACTTTGGGAAGAGTTTACACTATTCATCCCAATAATACAGAATGTTTTTGTTTAAGACTTTTATTACATTTTGTAAGGGGCCCAACTTCATTTTTAAATTTAAAAACCGTTAATGGTATAGCATACGCATCATTTCAATTGGCGTGTAAAGCTCTAGGATTACTAGAAGATGATAAGCACTCGAATTCAACTATAGCCCAAGCTGTCATATGTCAAAATCCTACAAAACTGAGAGAACTTTTTGCAATAATGTTAGTATTTTGTCAAATTTCAGATGCTCTTAAGCTTTGGAATACTTATAAAGAGAGTTTCTCAGAAGATATTTTAAGAGCCTTTCATTTTTCACAAGACAGAAATATTGATGAAAGTATTGTGAATAATGTATTAAATAAATGTCTTATTTACATTGAAGATATTGTACTGTCTATTGGTGGTCAAAACTTGACTTACTATGGACTTCCACTACCAATTAGATCCGAGGAAATTGTTCCAAATATTGAATATCATAGAGAAACAAATTATGAAAATTGCGATAATTTTGATGTTAATAATGAGCTACTCCTTACTGCTGAGCAAAAACAAGTATACGAAAAGATACTACATAGCGTTGAAGCAGAAAAGGGAGAAATCTATTTTTTAGATGCACCTGGTGGAACAGTTAAAATTTTTTCTTTTAAATTTATTATTGGCAAAGGTACGGCAAAGTAAAAAAATTGCATTGGCCGTTGCTTCTTCCGGTATCGCAGCCACTTTACTTAATGGTGGTCGCACAGCGCATTCTACACTTAAGATTCCATTTAATTTGATTCATTTAGAAACACCAAATTGCTCAATTTCAAAGCAATCTAATATTGCTGCTGTGCTCAAAGATTGCAAGTTTATTGTTTGGGATGAGTGTACTATGGGCCATAAAGGTGCTTTGGAAGCTGTATATCGATATTTGAAAGACATTCGAGATAGTGAATACTTAATGGGTGGCATAACTGTTCTCTTAGCTGGTGATTTTCGACAAACTCTTCCAGTGATCCCCAGAGGAACAAGAGCAGATGAAATAAATGCGTGCTTAAAGTCTTCAATTTTGTGGCCCAAAATACAGAAAATTGCCTTAACGAAGAATATGCGAGTGCACTTAAAAGGTGATAGCATAGCTGGTGAATTTGCAGAAATGCTTCTTCAAATAGGAAATGGATTATTTCCAACCCATGATGGCAAAATAACTTTACCATCCACTTTGTGTCATGTTGTGAAAAGTATTGAAGAGCTAACTCTAAAAATATTTCCGGATATTACAAATATCTCTCAAAAATCACTCGAATGGTTTTCAGAACGTGCTATTTTGACTGCGAGAAATGACAATGCATTGGAAATAAACCAGTTTTTATTAAAATCATTTCAAAGTGAAAAAATGACATATAACTCTATTGATTCTGTGACTGAAATCGAAGATGCAGTTCATTACCCCGTCGAGTTTCTTAATTCATTAAATCCGGCGGGCCTGCCTCAACATAAATTAACTTTAAAGATTGGTTCACCTGTAATGTTGATTCGCAACTTGAAACCGCCAAAACTGTGCAATGGTACAAGATTGCAAGTTAAAGTCCTTCATAAGAATGTTGTCGAAGCAATTATCTTTACTGGCAATGGTATAGGGGAAACAGTTTTTGTTGATTAATACAATTATTTGTTGCGGTTCAGTGTTTTTATTTGATTTCTAAAACAGAGTGTCATGGACACGTCTGCTTAGATCTGTCGTCAAAGAGCAACTAACTCATGCGCACTTGTAGTGACGCCGATACATAAAAAATTCGCTGAATTCCAGTCAGCGCGTAAGAAGTAATACATAAGAAAAGCGGTGCAAGTGCAAAGCAAAAAGAATAGAGCTGCCAACTTATCTCGATGATGGACATGCCCACTTACAAAAATGATCGTTAAATTTCAAATTAAATCAAACAATTGCATATATGTAAATACATTGTAAATCCGTTCCTCAACATCCCGCGCGGCCCTGAAACAACGTTTCGGAATTTGGTAAAGCTGCGATCCTTGTGATAGGGCGCATCATTTCTCCAGTTGGTGTCCTCAGCTTCACTGTGCGTACCAGCCCATCGGGACCAGGATACGTTTCGATGATTCGTGCTAAAATCCATGCGGCTGGTGGAGTGTTTGAATCCTTTACCAGTACAATATTGTCGGTCTTCAGATTTGGCTTGTGAGTGTTCCACTTGTGGCGATTTTGCAGTGTTGTCAGATATTCTTGGTGCCACTGTTTCCAGAATCCTTGTAACATTAATTGAGTCTGCTGCCAGTAGTCCAGACGATTTTGTGGGACATGCGATATATCGCCTTCTGGTACCATAGTATATGGCCTACCAATGAGTAGATGTGCAGGTGACAAGTACGTCAGATCTGTGTCAGGTGCTGTGAACAGTGGACGAGAGTTAACCACTGCTTCAATTTGTGCTAGAAGCGTGTGCATCTGCTCAAACGTGAGCGTTGTCTTCGAGACGACTCGATGAAGATGAAGTTTTACGGAACGCACAGCTGATTCCCATTTACCACCCCAGTGTGGTGCATGTGGCGGTATAAAGTTCCACTTGATGCCTTCATTCGCCAGTGTCTGTGTGACGATGCTGTTGTGCAACTGCGACATGAGCAGCTGCTCCATTTCATTCAATGCGCGTCTGGCGCCGACAAAGTTTCTTCCATTGTCACTGTAAATTTGCGCACATTTCCCACGGCGTGATATAAAACGTCGAAATGCCGCCAAAAAGGTCTCCGTGCTCAGATCAGTCGCTAATTCCAAATGAATAGCGGAGGTGGCCAGGCAGACGAACAGGCAAATGTATCCCTTCTCCTTTCGTGGATTGCGTCCCTTGTGGACCTTAAGCGTGAGTGGCCCAGCGTAGTCGCAGCCAGTATTCTCAAATGGTAGAGTTTGTCGTACTCGAACTGCTGGTAGATCAGCCATGAACTGCTGATTAGTATTTTGGCGCTGCCTGAAACAATTTAAACAATCATGAGTAACCTTTCTGATCAAATTACGTGCACCCAAAATCCAATATCGTTGACGGACGATAACAAATAGTGCCGATACTCCTGGATGCAAGTTAGCCCAGTGCTCATGTTCCAAAATGAGTTTTGTTATGCGATGTGACTTCGGTAAAATAATCGGATGCTTGGCACCATAAGGTAGAGTCGAGTTATGCAGACGTCCACCAACACGCAGTAGCCCCAAGTCGTCAATGATTGGCGAAAGCGTACGTAGCTTGGAACTATTTCCCAGCGGCAGCCTGCGAATTAAGGCCTTCCTTTCAGAACTAAAGGTGTCCTGTGCATAGCATAAGCATAATGAGCGTGCCTCATTAAATTCGTTGAATGTCAGTGATGCCAACCCTGATGCGGGTTGCAATTGTCTCGTGCGTCGTATGAATCTCAAAACATACGCCACGATGCGTACAAGTTTTAGCCATGATGAAACGCGTTCAACTAGCTCGTCTAGTATGGATGTTGCAGGACAAGTTTCTGCCAGTGCTATCAATGCGGTAGTCTTTACTTCTTCTGCCACGAGAGGATCTGACATCGAAGCATCGCTTGATTTTAAGATTTCAATATCCTTGTCGTATAACCAGGGTGGCCCTTTCCACCAAAGTTCAAAGTCAGTTAATTTTGAGGCTAGCATGCCTCTTGAAGCGCAATCGGCTGGATTCTCCTTTGTGTTAACATGGTGCCATGCGGATCTAGGTATGATGTCGAGAATATCAGCTGTACGATTGCCTACAAAGGTTTTTAATTTGCATGGTGGGTGCGAAAGCCATGCCAATACGATGCTGGAGTCGCACCAGGCATATGTTTTGATGTCCATGTGTTGTAGAGCCGTTGTGATGGATGCAATAAGGCGGCTGAGTAAAACAGCGCCACATAGCTCCAAGCGCGGGAGCGATTGCTGCTTAAGTGGTGAAACACGCGTCTTTGCTGCAATGAGAGTAACTTCTATGTTACCATCCGGTTGTATAATGCGACTGTACACTACAGCGGCATATGCTTTGATTGATGCGTCTGAGAAAGCATGTAGTTCAATGGCACCCCCAGCATAGCCCATATATCGTTTTATTTTCAGTTGCTTTAGTGCAATTAGATCAGTGCGGTACTTCTGCCATAAGTCCGCCAATTTGGGGGGAAGTTGAGAATCCCAACCCAAATCCAGAAGCCACAGCTCCTGGAACAGTATCTTGAGCTGAATGACCACTGGAGTCCGAGTGGATCAAGAATACGTGCCACATCTGATAGTATTTGTCGTTTTGTACTATCTGCACTTGTAGACAACGTTAGTTTAAACTGAAGTGTGTCCCGTTCTGGTTGCCAGTGAATCCCAAGAACCTTCACTGTGGCGTCTTGCGGATTGCTTAAAATTGCTGTTATATTTTCATCCTGCTCTTGCATCTTCTGTATCCGTTGGCTGTTGGATACCCATTTCCCAAGTTCCATTTCTGCTTGTGACATAAGTTGAATGAGCTCGTCTCGCAGTTGTACCAGCTCCTCTTCGGTGTGCGCTCCAGTAAGCACATCGTCAACATAAAAATCCTCCATCAGGATTCTTGCAGCGTTCGGATATTCTGCGTGATCGGTTGCGAGTTGTTCCAGAACCCTGACTGCTAAGAACGGCGCGCTTGCCGTGCCATATGTAACAGTACATAGCTGATAATGCTTCAGCTGCTCAGAAGGATGTCTTCTCCATATGATTCGTTGATAATTGCGGTGTCTGTTTGCCACCCAAATTTGCCGAAACATCTTGACTATGTCGGCAGAGAATACATATTGATGTATTCGAAACCGCAAGCATACAGCAAACAGGCTTCTCTGAATACTTGGGCCCACATGCAAAGCATCATTCAGTGCATGGCCATCGGTGTCCTGATATGATCCGTCGAAAACAACACGCAACTTGTTTCCAACAACTGGGTGATGTGGCATATAAAACACTTTTCCATCTTGAACAAGAACCTCATCTGGTGTGAGTTCCTGCATATGACCAAATGCGATATAGTCGTCCATGAACTTTACATACCGTGTTTGCAGGTCTGTATCTCGCTGTAGACGGCGCTCTACAGCTTCAAATCGTAATTTCGCTCCATGAAGTGTGTTTGCGAACTCCGCGTTCGCCTGCTTAAAAGGAAGCTCAACAATATATCTCCCCTTGGAGTCTCGTGTAAGTGTGTTGCGAAAATGCTCTTCAACTTGCACATCCTCGGGTTCAGGTTGCAAGCACGCATGTGATTCCAGCTCCCAAAACTTTTTCAGCGTTGCGTCTATGTCCAATGCTGACATAAGCGTTGTAGCAACTGGTGTGCTTGCGATCACGATTGATGTGATCACCCATCCAAAGATTGTTGAAATGGCAATGATGTTGCCCTTGCTGTCCAGTTTCTTGCTGCCGGTGAATGCAGCCCATACATAGTCTGCACCCAATAGAATGTCTATTGGCGAAGACGAACAAAACTGAGTATCTGCCAGTGGAATGCCGTCGAAGATCGCCAATGCGGATGCGTCGACCTTTTCCCTGGCCAATGATGACGTAATCTTTCCCAGAACATGCGCCTTTACTTCCAGCTTGTGATGTGAAAGTCGTGATTTGATTTGCAGCATACTAAAACCCCTTGTAGTTTCTGCCTTAACCGCTGATATGCCCGAAACAACTATTCGGGATGGCGAACGAGCAATGCCGAGTGCATTGATGCATCGTTCCGATATGTAGGATAGCTCCGATCCTGTATCCAGAAGCACACGGCACCATGTATATGTACCCCTTGAGTTTAGTACATCTACCATGGCTGTGGGCAGTGTGCCTACCGTTTGCCCTCTGGCAAAGTTGCAATGTGTTGCACACGGCGCTTGTGATATGTTACTTGTTGTAACCGTGGTTGTCATCTGGTCCTCTTGACCTGGTACATTAGCAGCGCCACTTGGTTGGTCACTGCTTCCATTCGTATGCAACGATGAGAATTGCATATGGATTAATGAATTGTGCCGGCTGCGACAGTGCTTACAAACATGTTTTGATTCACACTTCGTGCTCATGTGGCCGGGCTTCAGGCAATTGAAACATAGGTTTTTGTTTCTCACAAATGCTCGGCGCTGCTCCACAGACAAATTCAGAAACTGCGAGCAGCCATATAACAAATGTTCAGCTGAACCACACTTGCTGCAGTTAGCTCGCTCTGCTGATACCAAAGTGCGTGTAGACTTCTTCTGCATCCCTGTTGATGCAGCCTTAGCAGTTTGACCCAATTCAAATTCCTCGCAGCTGGCGTCAAGAAATTTGAACATGTCCTCAATTGTTGGTGAATTACCAGCACGGCTGATATCCACCCATTTGCGTCGCGACTCTGGATCCATTTTTTGAAGTAGCAGATGTATTATCCAGCAATCGCGCCCAGTTTGGCCGATCGCGTCTAGGCCTCTGACGATTTCATTAGCACTATCAGCAATTTGGCGCAAAACTAACACATCAGTTGTTGTTGTTGTTGGCAATTGTATGAAAGATTCCAGCAATGAATTCACGACATGTCGCGGTCGGTCATATCGCTCAATCAGGCGTGCCCATGCACTGTCATATGCCGCATCTGTTATGGGCAAATGACGTATCAATGTTGCCGCTTCACTCGTAGGAAACGATTTGAGGTAGTGGAATTTTTGTATATTCCCCAAATGTTGTTTGTTGTGTACTGTACTCTCAAACAGATTCTTAAAAGCCGGCCATTCCTTGTAATCGCCGTCAAACGGTTTTATGCACAGTTTGGGAAGCTCTGCGTGTCTTGCTGGCGCCGTAGCTGCGGCGCTTGTTGTTGCTGTTTCTGCATGTACAGAAAATCGCTCAAAGAAGACTTGTTGTTGTTGTACCAGTCGCGAAATGGCGTCGTTTGCACTCTCGCTTGTCTCTGCAATCTTCATTGTTGTTGTTGGTTCGCATGTCTGCTTTAACCTTAGCAGCAGCGCTAACGTATTCAAATACTTGCTCTCATAAGCAGCGTTGTCGTTTGTGGGGTCGACATACCCTTCAATTTCATCATGCATTAAAATTTCCACACCAGAACGGTCGAACTCGATCCAAACGTTTTTGAGTCTGATGAGCATAGCTTCTACGACCATGGCGTCGTAGCCAGCAGGTGGTGATTCGGCATATGAAAGCAATCGCGTGAGACTTGCCTTCAATGTGCCCCTTAGCCTTGTGAGTTGCTTAAGCTGATCCATGATGATCACTTATGTTAATTATACTTCTTGTAAAAATACACTTCACGACAGATCCGGCTCGAAGGACCATTTAATATGTTGATTAATACAATTATTTGTTGCGGTTCAGTGTTTTTATTTGATTTCTAAAACAGAGTGTCATGGACACGTCAAAGAGCAACTAACTCATGCGCACTTGTAGTGACGCCGATACATAAAAAATTCGCTGAATTCCAGTCAGCGCGTAAGAAGTAATACATAAGAAAAGCGGTGCAAGTGCAAAGCAAAAAGAATAGAGCTGCCAACTTATCTCGATGATGGACATGCCCACTTACAAAAATGATCGTTAAATTTCAAATTAAATCAAACAATTGCATATATGTAAATACATTGTAAATCCGTTCCTCAACAGTTTTTATACCGAGAATTCCATTAATACCTTCTGATTCTGAATTGCCAATTCAATTTAAAAGATTGCAATTTCCTTTAAAAGTTTGATTTGCCTTAACAATTAATAAATCACAGGGACAAACTCTTAAATTAGACGGACTAGACTTAAGACACGATTGTTTTTCTCATGGCCAATTTTATGTAGCCTGCTCAAGAGTCAGTTCACCAAAAAGTTTAGTTGTATTAGCACCTGACGGAAAAACAACCAATGTCGTTTATAAAGAAGCTCTTAACAGTTGTTAATAATTGCAAATTAAATTCAACAAGTGGATAAGGCCTACTGGGGAAACCACAATAAAAAAACAAGTGGAAACGTTGCAGTCGGACGCAACCGACTGCGGCATACTCGATACCAGTATTAAAACCGGTAAAAAGAGGCCTGAATGCAAAGGGGTACGGATGCGGCAGGGGTTTACGCTGCCTTAAAGATTTTCCTATGCAGATGGGGATGCCACAAGCTGTCTTCGTTGCAAATTTGGTGACTAGCTCAAAGTTTGTAAAAGGTGGGGAAAGGGGGGCTGGGGGCAGTATGAGTAGTTGTGTCATCAAAATTTTTGATGCAGATCTTTGTGAAATGTCATATGCTATCTTCATTCCAAATTTGTTGACTCTAGCTCAAAGTTTGTAAAAAGTGGGGAAAGGGGGGCTGGGGGTAGTATGGGTGGACGTGGCATCCAAATTTTTGATGCAGATGTTTGTGGAATGTCAATTGCTATCTTCATACCAAATTTGGTGACCCTAGCTCAAAGTTTGTAAAAAGTGGGGAAGGGGAGCTGGGGGTGGTATGGGTGGGCGTGGCATCCAAATTTTTGATGCAGATCTTTGTGGAATGTCAGTTGCTATCTTCATACCAAATTTGGTGACTCTAGCTAAAAGTTTGTAAAAAGTGGGGAAAGGGGGCTGGGGGTAGTATGGGTGGACGTGGCATCCAAATTTTTGATGCAGATGTTTGTGGAATGTCAATTGCTATCTTCATACCAAATTTGGTGACCCTAGCTCAAAGTTTGTAAAAAGTGGGGAAGGGGAGCTGGGGGCGGTATGGGTGGGCGTGGCATCCAAACTTTTGATGCAGATCTTTGTGGAATGTCAATTGCTATCTTCATACCAAATTTGGTGACCCTAGCTCAAAGTTTGTAAAATGTGGGGAAAGGGGGGCTGGGGGCGGTATGGGTGGGCGTGGCATCCCAATTTGTGATGCAGATCTTTGTGGAATGTCAGTTGCTATATTCATACCAAATTTGGTGACTCTAGCTAAAAGTTTGTAAAAAGTGGGGAAAGGGGGGCGAAATGGGTGGGCGTGGCTCCAAAACTTTGATGCAGATTTTGGGGGGTCGTTGCCAGCTATCTTCTTACCAAATTTGGTGGCTCTAGCTCCACAATTCTGGAAGATACACGCATTCCCGTTTTTGACGAAGCGTTGGGGTGGATGGGGGCGGCTAGGGCAGTATTGGTGGGCGTGGCATCCAAACTTTTGATGCAGTTTTTGGGGGGTCATCATCACCAATCTTGGCACCAAATTTGGTGGCTCTAGCTCTAAAACTGAGGGAGATACAGCCATTTGTGATTTCAAAATGATGGGGGCCTGGGGGCGGAATGGGTGGGCATGGCTCCAAAACTTTGATGCAGTTTTTGGGGGTCGTTACCAGCTATCTTCCTACCGAATTTGGAGGTTCTAGCTCCACAACTCTGGAAGTTACACGCATTCCCGTTTTTGACGAAGCGTTGGGGTGGATGGGGGCGGCTAGGGCAGTGTCGGTGGGCGTGGTATCCAAACTTTTGATGCAGTTTTTGGGGGTCATCATCACCTATCTTGGCACCAAATTTGGTGGGTCTAGCTCAAAAACTGAGGGAGATATAGGCTTTTTTGACTTTAAAATTCGGGGGGTTGGGGGCGGAAAGGGGGGCGTGGCTCCAAAATTTTTGATGCAGTTTTTTGGGGTTGCTAATAGCTATCTTCTTACCAAATTTGGTAGTTCTAGCTGTAAGGATGTGTGAAATATGTGGATTTATCGGTTTTGAGTTATCGAATTTATCGATTTGCCAGCCCCCCCAGTTATCGTAGAACCCCCATCTTGACACTTTAATTTACTATCCCATAGATAAAGAGAATTGGAAAGTTTCAAGTCTCTAGCTTGAAGGGTGTGGAAAAAAGTTGCGAACATACAGACGGACAGACGGACAGACGGACGGACACCATGACGGACATTGCACAAACTCAATATACTCTTTACCTTCGGTATCGAGTATAAAAAAAAAAAACTGAACAGCAGCAACAGTGAAAATATATTCACATCAATCAAACAAGGATGAGTTATTCAACATTGCCTGGGTCCTGCAACTACTAATAGGAGCACAGCAACAAGTACAATATTGACAACAGAATCAACGGCAACAACATATACGCAACAACTAAGGAGTCAACAAAAACAACACCAGCAGCAGTACCAATGACAACATGGAGGATAAAAAAACATAATCTGAGTGAGTAGAGTGTGTTTAAAATGGGCAAACGTGGTGGTGTCAAACATAAAATTAATAAAAACAAGTGGAAAAGTTGCAGTCGGTCGCAACCGACTGGGGTATACTCGATACCAGTATTAAAACCGGTAAAAAGAGGCCTGACTGAAAAGGGGTACGGATGCGGCAGGGGTGTACGCTGCCTTAAAGATTCTCCGATGCAGATGGGGATGCCACCAGCTGTCTTCGTTGCAAATTTGGTGACTCTAGCTCAAAGTTTGTAATATATGGGTAAAGGGGGGCTGGGGGTGGTATGGGTGGGTGTGGCATCCAAATTTGTCATGCAGATCTTTATGGAATGTCAATTGCTATCTTCATACCAAAATTGGTGACTCTAGCTCAAAGTTTGTAAAAGTGAGGAAAGGGGGGCTGCGGGCGGTATGGGGCATGAAGCATCCAAATTTTTGATGCAGATCTTTGTGGAATGTCAATTGCTTTCTACATACTAAATTTGGTGACTCTAGCTCAAAGTTTGTATTAAGTGGGGAAAGGAGGGCGGAATGGTTGAGCATGGCTTCAAAACTTTGATGCAGTTCTTTGGGAGTCGTTACCAGCTATCTTCCTACCGAATTTGGCGGCTCTAGCTCCACTACTCTGGAAGATACACGCATTCCCGTTTTTGACGAAGCGTTGGGGCGGATGGGGTCGGCTAGGGCCGTATTGGTGGGCGTGGCATCCAAAATTTTGATGCAGTTTTTGGGGGGTCATCATCACCTATCTTGGCACGAAATTTGGTGGCTATAGCTTAAAAACTGTGGGAGATATAGGCTTTTTTGACTTTAAAATGCGGGGGGGCTGGGGGTGGAATGGGTGGGCGTGGCTTCAAAATGGTTGATGCAGTTTTTTTGGGGTTGCTAGTAGCTATCTTCTTGCCAAATTTGGTAGTTCTATCTGTAAGTATGTGCGAAATATGTGGATTTATCGGTTTTGAGTTATCGAATTTATCGATTTTCCAGCCCCCCAGTTATCGTAGAACCCCCATCTTGACACTTTAATTTACTATCCCATAGATAAAGAGATTGTGATACGTCAAGTGAATGTATAACTGAAAATGTTAAAAATCCTGTTAAAAGACGTAGTCGGTTCACCGGCAAAACAGAAAAAAAAGGTAAAAAACGTTCATTAGAACAAAATAGTGATGTCAATAGGGGTAAGCGCATAGGAGTATCAAAAAGATATCGTGTTAATAATTCTGATGTTATTAGAGTTGTAGAGAGAAGAGATCAGACTAATAATCCTGAAGCTCATAGAGTTGCAGTGAGAAGACATCAGGCTAATAATCCTGATGCACGTCAAGAAAGGCGTTTGCGTGCATGGAGTGTTAAAGCCATGTCTGGCTTAAACTATGATTTTGAAATAGCTTACAAGTCAGATAAAATTACTCAACTTGGTAGTATGAATTTGATATGCAAACATTGTAATACTTTAAAATGGAAAAATGAGCCTTTGGGAATCTGTTGCAAGGCAGGAAAAGTTAAACTTTCACAAAATGAAAGTTTGCTTGATCCACTTTAAAGCTTAATAATTGGTGGACATCCCAAGCATGATCATTTCATTGATCGTATAAGAAAGTATAACAGCTGTTTTAAAGATCTAAAAATGGCTCTCAATAAAATACCAACAAGTACTAAAGACTATAAATTGATTATACATGCTGATCGAACACCCGCCGGTGCTCACAAAGGGCTTTACAATGCACCTCAATCAAGCGAAGTAGCTTTAGTTGTTGTTGGTCAGCAATTTGAAAAGCGCGATATTATTATTGAAAGCCATAATAATAAATTACATCGTATAAGTGAGGTGCATCGATCATACGATGCCTTACAGTACCCTTTGCTATTTCCTTATGGCGAAGATGGCTATTCAGTGGAACCAAAAAAAAAGATATCTGCGTTAAGCTTTTACAGCTATAAAATAATGATTCGTCAATCTGAGATAAATCATTTAATTTATTGTCGTTCCCTTTTTAGTCAGTTTTTGGTTGATATGTATGCTAAAATTGAAACAGAAAGGTTAAATTATATTCGCTACAATCAAGCGAAACTCAGAGCAGATAGCTATATACATCTACAAGATGCAATAGCCCAACAAGATGTTGTCGCAGCTCAACTTGGTCAGATGGTAATTTTACCATCTTCTTTTACAAGCTCTGCACGATATATGCATGAAAAGACTCAAGATGCTATGACATATGTTCGCCATTATGGGCGACCAGATCTTTTCATAACATTCACATGCAATTCACAATGGAATGACATCAAAAGTGTTTTATTACCGGGTCAAAAACCGCATGATCGTCACGATATTATAGCTCGAGTTTTTCATTTAAAAGTTAAAGCTTTAATGTCACTATTGATAAAATGTTCTTTGTTTGGAAGCGTGCAATGTTTCATGTACTCTGTTTGAATGGCAAAAGCGGGGCTTATCACATATACATAACCTACTTTAGTTAGAAAATAAAATAAGACCAGATAAAATCGATAAGATTATCTATGCCGAAATACCAAACGCAGATTGGATCCTTTGTTATTTAACATTGTTAAGTCAAATATGATTATATATGATATATGATATATGCATTTTACAATAAATCGCCATGCATGGAAAATGTACCAAAAGGTTTCCTCGACAATTACTTAAAGAAACTGTGACTGTGTGATCGTAGAAGAGCGATAGAAGATGGTGGTTATGCAATTAATATAAATGGTAATTGCATAGATAATCGTTGGGTTGTGCCTTACAACTGTGTACTATTGAGAACATTTGAAGCTCACATAAATGTTGAGTATTGTAGTTCTGTAAAGTCTATTAAATACATTTGTAAATATGTTAGCAAGGACAGTGAATAAGCATCATTTACTCTTGAAGACCAACGCAATGAAATTAATATGTACAAAAGTGGCCGTTAAATAAGTAGCTCAGAAGCGGTATGAAGAATCCTTGCATTTCCCATACATGAACGTTTTCCGGCTATTACACACTTAGCTGTTCATTTAGAAAATGGTCAACGGATATATTTTAACCCCAATAATCCGCAACAATTACTTGACAGATTAAGCACTACACCCAAAACCACTTTGCTAGCCTTCTTTGAGCTATGCACACGTGATGAGTTTGCAAGAACGCTTCTATATTGTGAAGTTCCATCGTATTTTACATGGAACAATAAAGAATTTCAAAGAAGAAAACGAGGGCATGATGTGCCAAATTTTCCTGGAGTTAAAAGAGATTCAACTTTGGGAAGAGTTTACACTATTCATCCCAATAATACAGAATGTTTTTGTTTAAGACTTTTATTACATTTTGTAAGGGGCCCAACTTCATTTTTAAATTTAAAAACCGTTAATGGTATAGCATACGCATCATTTCAATTGGCGTGTAAAGCTCTAGGATTACTAGAAGATGATAAGCACTCGAATTCAACTATAGCCCAAGCTGTCATATGTCAAAATCCTACAAAACTGAGAGAACTTTTTGCAATAATGTTAGTATTTTGTCAAATTTCAGATGCTCTTAAGCTTTGGAATACTTATAAAGAGAGTTTCTCAGAAGATATTTTAAGAGCCTTTCATTTTTCACAAGACAGAAATATTGATGAAAGTATTGTGAATAATGTATTAAATAAATGTCTTATTTACATTGAAGATATTGTACTGTCTATTGGTGGTCAAAACTTGACTTACTATGGACTTCCACTACCAATTAGATCCGAGGAAATTGTTCCAAATATTGAATATCATAGAGAAACAAATTATGAAAATTGCGATAATTTTGATGTTAATAATGAGCTACTCCTTACTGCTGAGCAAAAACAAGTATACGAAAAGATACTACATAGCGTTGAAGCAGAAAAGGGAGAAATCTATTTTTTAGATGCACCTGGTGGAACAGTTAAAATTTTTTCTTTTAAATTTATTATTGGCAAAGGTACGGCAAAGTAAAAAAATTGCATTGGCCGTTGCTTCTTCCGGTATCGCAGCCACTTTACTTAATGGTGGTCGCACAGCGCATTCTACACTTAAGATTCCATTTAATTTGATTCATTTAGAAACACCAAATTGCTCAATTTCAAAGCAATCTAATATTGCTGCTGTGCTCAAAGATTGCAAGTTTATTGTTTGGGATGAGTGTACTATGGGCCATAAAGGTGCTTTGGAAGCTGTATATCGATATTTGAAAGACATTCGAGATAGTGAATACTTAATGGGTGGCATAACTGTTCTCTTAGCTGGTGATTTTCGACAAACTCTTCCAGTGATCCCCAGAGGAACAAGAGCAGATGAAATAAATGCGTGCTTAAAGTCTTCAATTTTGTGGCCCAAAATACAGAAAATTGCCTTAACGAAGAATATGCGAGTGCACTTAAAAGGTGATAGCATAGCTGGTGAATTTGCAGAAATGCTTCTTCAAATAGGAAATGGATTATTTCCAACCCATGATGGCAAAATAACTTTACCATCCACTTTGTGTCATGTTGTGAAAAGTATTGAAGACCTAACTCTAAAAATATTTCCGGATATTACAAATATCTCTCAAAAATCACTGGAATGGTTTTCAGAACGTGCTATTTTGACTGCGAGAAATGACAATGCATTGGAAATAAACCAGTTTTTATTAAAATCATTTCAAAGTGAAAAAATGACATATAACTCTATTGATTCTGTGACTGAAATCGAAGATGCAGTTCATTACCCCGTCGAGTTTCTTAATTCATTAAATCCGGCGGGCCTGCCTCAACATAAATTAACTTTAAAGATTGGTTCACCTGTAATGTTGATTCGCAACTTGAAACCGCCAAAACTGTGCAATGGTACAAGATTGCAAGTTAAAGTCCTTCATAAGAATGTTGTCGAAGCAATTATCTTTACTGGCAATGGTATAGGGGAAACAGTTTTTGTTGATTAATACAATTATTTGTTGCGGTTCAGTGTTTTTATTTGATTTCTAAAACAGAGTGTCATGGACACGTCTGCTTAGATCTGTCGTCAAAGAGCAACTAACTCATGCGCACTTGTAGTGACGCCGATACATAAAAAAATTCGCTGAATTCCAGTCAGCGCGTAAGAAGTAATACATAAGAAAAGCGGTGCAAGTGCAAAGCAAAAAGAATAGAGCTGCCAACTTATCTCGATGATGGACATGCCCACTTACAAAAATGATCGTTAAATTTCAAATTAAATCAAACAATTGCATATATGTAAATACATTGTAAATCCGTTCCTCAACATCCCGCGCGGCCCTGAAACAACGTTTCGGAATTTGGTAAAGCTGCGATCCTTGTGATAGGGCGCATCATTTCTCCAGTTGGTGTCCTCAGCTTCACTGTGCGTACCAGCCCATCGGGACCAGGATACGTTTCGATGATTCGTGCTAAAATCCATGCGGCTGGTGGAGTGTTTGAATCCTTTACCAGTAAAATATTGTCGGTCTTCAGATTTGGCTTGTGAGTGTTCCACTTGTGGCGATTTTGCAGTGTTGTCAGATATTCTTGGTGCCACTGTTTCCAGAATCCTTGTAACATTAATTGAGTCTGCTGCCAGTAGTCCAGACGATTTTGTGGGACATGCGATATATCGCCTTCTGGTACCATAGTATATGGCCTACCAATGAGTAGATGTGCAGGTGACAAGTACGTCAGATCTGTGTCAGGTGCTGTGAACAGTGGACGAGAGTTAACCACTGCTTCAATTTGTGCTAGAAGCGTGTGCATCTGCTCAAACGTGAGCGTTGTCTTCGAGACGACTCGATGAAGATGAAGTTTTACGGAACGCACAGCTGATTCCCATTTACCACCCCAGTGTGGTGCATGTGGCGGTATAAAGTTCCACTTGATGCCTTCATTCGCCAGTGTCTGTGTGACGATGCTGTTGTGCAACTGCGACATGAGCAGCTGCTCCATTTCATTCAATGCGCGTCTGGCGCCGACAAAGTTTCTTCCATTGTCACTGTAAATTTGCGCACATTTCCCACGGCGTGATATAAAACGTCGAAATGCCGCCAAAAAGGTCTCCGTGCTCAGATCAGTCGCTAATTCCAAATGAATAGCGGAGGTGGCCAGGCAGACGAACAGGCAAATGTATCCCTTCTCCTTTCGTGGATTGCGTCCCTTGTGGACCTTAAGCGTGAGTGGCCCAGCGTAGTCGCAGCCAGTATTCTCAAATGGTAGAGTTTGTCGTACTCGAACTGCTGGTAGATCAGCCATGAACTGCTGATTAGTATTTTGGCGCTGCCTGAAACAATTTAAACAATCATGAGTAACCTTTCTGATCAAATTACGTGCACCCAAAATCCAATATCGTTGACGGACGATAACAAATAGTGCCGATACTCCTGGATGCAAGTTAGCCCAGTGCTCATGTTCCAAAATGAGTTTTGTTATGCGATGTGACTTCGGTAAAATAATCGGATGCTTGGCACCATAAGGTAGAGTCGAGTTATGCAGACGTCCACCAACACGCAGTAGCCCCAAGTCGTCAATGATTGGCGAAAGCGTACGTAGCTTGGAACTATTTCCCAGCGGCAGCCTGCGAATTAAGGCCTTCCTTTCAGAACTAAAGGTGTCCTGTGCATAGCATAAGCATAATGAGCGTGCCTCATTAAATTCGTTGAATGTCAGTGATGCCAACCCTGATGCGGGTTGCAATTGTCTCGTGCGTCGTATGAATCTCAAAACATACGCCACGATGCGTACAAGTTTTAGCCATGATGAAACGCGTTCAACTAGCTCGTCTAGTATGGATGTTGCAGGACAAGTTTCTGCCAGTGCTATCAATGCGGTAGTCTTTACTTCTTCTGCCACGAGAGGATCTGACATCGAAGCATCGCTTGATTTTAAGATTTCAATATCCTTGTCGTATAACCAGGGTGGCCCTTTCCACCAAAGTTCAAAGTCAGTTAATTTTGAGGCTAGCATGCCTCTTGAAGCGCAATCGGCTGGATTCTCCTTTGTGTTAACATGGTGCCATGCGGATCTAGGTATGATGTCGAGAATATCAGCTGTACGATTGCCTACAAAGGTTTTTAATTTGCATGGTGGGTGCGAAAGCCATGCCAATACGATGCTGGAGTCGCACCAGGCATATGTTTTGATGTCCATGTGTTGTAGAGCCGTTGTGATGGATGCAATAAGGCGGCTGAGTAAAACAGCGCCACATAGCTCCAAGCGCGGGAGCGATTGCTGCTTAAGTGGTGAAACACGCGTCTTTGCTGCAATGAGAGTAACTTCTATGTTACCATCCGGTTGTATAATGCGACTGTACACTACAGCGGCATATGCTTTGATTGATGCGTCTGAGAAAGCATGTAGTTCAATGGCACCCCCAGCATAGCCCATATATCGTTTTATTTTCAGTTGCTTTAGTGCAATTAGATCAGTGCGGTACTTCTGCCATAAGTCCGCCAATTTGGGGGGAAGTTGAGAATCCCAACCCAAATCCAGAAGCCACAGCTCCTGGAACAGTATCTTGAACTGAATGACCACTGGAGCTAGTAGTCCGAGTGGATCAAGAATACGTGCCACATCTGATAGTATTTGTCGTTTTGTACTATCTGCACTTGTAGACAACGTTAGTTTAAACTGAAGTGTGTCCCGTTCTGGTTGCCAGTGAATCCCAAGAACCTTCACTGTGGCGTCTTGCGGATTGCTTAAAATTGCTGTTATATTTTCATCCTGCTCTTGCATCTTCTGTATCCGTTGGCTGTTGGATACCCATTTCCCAAGTTCCATTTCTGCTTGTGACATAAGTTGAATGAGCTCGTCTCGCAGTTGTACCAGCTCCTCTTCGGTGTGCGCTCCAGTAAGCACATCGTCAACATAAAAATCCTCCATCAGGATTCTTGCAGCGTTCGGATATTCTGCGTGATCGGTTGCGAGTTGTTCCAGAACCCTGACTGCTAAGAACGGCGCGCTTGCCGTGCCATATGTAACAGTACATAGCTGATAATGCTTCAGCTGCTCAGAAGGATGTCTTCTCCATATGATTCGTTGATAATTGCGGTGTCTGTTTGCCACCCAAATTTGCCGAAACATCTTGACTATGTCGGCAGAGAATACATATTGATGTATTCGAAACCGCAAGCATACAGCAAACAGGCTTCTCTGAATACTTGGGCCCACATGCAAAGCATCATTCAGTGCATGGCCATCGGTGTCCTGATATGATCCGTCGAAAACAACACGCAACTTGTTTCCAACAACTGGGTGATGTGGCATATAAAACACTTTTCCATCTTGAACAAGAACCTCATCTGGTGTGAGTTCCTGCATATGACCAAATGCGATATAGTCGTCCATGAACTTTACATACCGTGTTTGCAGGTCTGTATCTCGCTGTAGACGGCGCTCTACAGCTTCAAATCGTAATTTCGCTCCATGAAGTGTGTTTGCGAACTCCGCGTTCGCCTGCTTAAAAGGAAGCTCAACAATATATCTCCCCTTGGAGTCTCGTGTAAGTGTGTTGCGAAAATGCTCTTCAACTTGCACATCCTCGGGTTCAGGTTGCAAGCACGCATGTGATTCCAGCTCCCAAAACTTTTTCAGCGTTGCGTCTATGTCCAATGCTGACATAAGCGTTGTAGCAACTGGTGTGCTTGCGATCACGATTGATGTGATCACCCATCCAAAGATTGTTGAAATGGCAATGATGTTGCCCTTGCTGTCCAGTTTCTTGCTGCCGGTGAATGCAGCCCATACATAGTCTGCACCCAATAGAATGTCTATTGGCGAAGACGAACAAAACTGAGTATCTGCCAGTGGAATGCCGTCGAAGATCGCCAATGCGGATGCGTCGACCTTTTCCCTGGCCAATGATGACGTAATCTTTCCCAGAACATGCGCCTTTACTTCCAGCTTGTGATGTGAAAGTCGTGATTTGATTTGCAGCATACTAAAACCCCTTGTAGTTTCTGCCTTAACCGCTGATATGCCCGAAACAACTATTCGGGATGGCGAACGAGCAATGCCGAGTGCATTGATGCATCGTTCCGATATGTAGGATAGCTCCGATCCTGTATCCAGAAGCACACGGCACCATGTATATGTACCCCTTGAGTTTAGTACATCTACCATGGCTGTGGGCAGTGTGCCTACCGTTTGCCCTCTGGCAAAGTTGCAATGTGTTGCACACGGCGCTTGTGATATGTTACTTGTTGTAACCGTGGTTGTCATCTGGTCCTCTTGACCTGGTACATTAGCAGCGCCACTTGGTTGGTCACTGCTTCCATTCGTATGCAACGATGAGAATTGCATATGGATTAATGAATTGTGCCGGCTGCGACAGTGCTTACAAACATGTTTTGATTCACACTTCGTGCTCATGTGGCCGGGCTTCAGGCAATTGAAACATAGGTTTTTGTTTCTCACAAATGCTCGGCGCTGCTCCACAGACAAATTCAGAAACTGCGAGCAGCCATATAACAAATGTTCAGCTGAACCACACTTGCTGCAGTTAGCTCGCTCTGCTGATACCAAAGTGCGTGTAGACTTCTTCTGCATCCCTGTTGATGCAGCCTTAGCAGTTTGACCCAATTCAAATTCCTCGCAGCTGGCGTCAAGAAATTTGAACATGTCCTCAATTGTTGGTGAATTACCAGCACGGCTGATATCCACCCATTTGCGTCGCGACTCTGGATCCATTTTTTGAAGTAGCAGATGTATTATCCAGCAATCGCGCCCAGTTTGGCCGATCGCGTCTAGGCCTCTGACGATTTCATTAGCACTATCAGCAATTTGGCGCAAAACTAACACATCAGTTGTTGTTGTTGTTGGCAATTGTATGAAAGATTCCAGCAATGAATTCACGACATGTCGCGGTCGGTCATATCGCTCAATCAGGCGTGCCCATGCACTGTCATATGCCGCATCTGTTATGGGCAAATGACGTATCAATGTTGCCGCTTCACTCGTAGGAAACGATTTGAGGTAGTGGAATTTTTGTATATTCCCCAAATGTTGTTTGTTGTGTACTGTACTCTCAAACAGATTCTTAAAAGCCGGCCATTCCTTGTAATCGCCGTCAAACGGTTTTATGCACAGTTTGGGAAGCTCTGCGTGTCTTGCTGGCGCCGTAGCTGCGGCGCTTGTTGTTGCTGTTTCTGCATGTACAGAAAATCGCTCAAAGAAGACTTGTTGTTGTTGTACCAGTCGCGAAATGGCGTCGTTTGCACTCTCGCTTGTCTCTGCAATCTTCATTGTTGTTGTTGGTTCGCATGTCTGCTTTAACCTTAGCAGCAGCGCTAACGTATTCAAATACTTGCTCTCATAAGCAGCGTTGTCGTTTGTGGGGTCGACATACCCTTCAATTTCATCATGCATTAAAATTTCCACACCAGAACGGTCGAACTCGATCCAAACGTTTTTGAGTCTGATGAGCATAGCTTCTACGACCATGGCGTCGTAGCCAGCAGGTGGTGATTCGGCATATGAAAGCAATCGCGTGAGACTTGCCTTCAATGTGCTCCTTAGCCTTGTGAGTTGCTTAAGCTGATCCATGATGATCACTTATGTTAATTATACTTCTTGTAAAAATACACTTCACGACAGATCCGGCTCGAAGGACCATTTAATATGTTGATTAATACAATTATTTGTTGCGGTTCAGTGTTTTTATTTGATTTCTAAAACAGAGTGTCATGGACACGTCAAAGAGCAACTAACTCATGCGCACTTGTAGTGACGCCGATACATAAAAAATTCGCTGAATTCCAGTCAGCGCGTAAGAAGTAATACATAAGAAAAGCGGTGCAAGTGCAAAGCAAAAAGAATAGAGCTGCCAACTTATCTCGATGATGGACATGCCCACTTACAAAAATGATCGTTAAATTTCAAATTAAATCAAACAATTGCATATATGTAAATACATTGTAAATCCGTTCCTCAACAGTTTTTATACCGAGAATTCCATTAATACCTTCTGATTCTGAATTGCCAATTCAATTTAAAAGATTGCAATTTCCTTTAAAAGTTTGATTTGCCTTAACAATTAATAAATCACAGGGACAAACTCTTAAATTAGACGGACTAGACTTAAGACACGATTGTTTTTCTCATGGCCAATTTTATGTAGCCTGCTCAAGAGTCAGTTCACCAAAAAGTTTAGTTGTATTAGCACCTGACGGAAAAACAACCAATGTCGTTTATAAAGAAGCTCTTAACAGTTGTTAATAATTGCAAATTAAATTCAACAAGTGGATAAGGCCTACTGGGGAAACCACAATAAAAAAACAAGTGGAAACGTTGCAGTCGGACGCAACCGACTGCGGCATACTCGATACCAGTATTAAAACCGGTAAAAAGAGGCCTGAATGCAAAGGGGTACGGATGCGGCAGGGGTTTACGCTGCCTTAAAGATTCTCCGATGCAGATGGGGATGCCACCGGCTATTTTCATACCAAATTTGGTGACTCTAGCTCAAAGTTTTTAAAATGTAGGGAAAGGGGGGGGGGGGCTGGGGGCGGTATGGGTAGTTGTGACATCAAAATTTTTGTTGCAGATCTTTGTGAAATGTCAATTGCTATCTTCATACCAAATTTGGTGACTCTAGCTCGAAATTTGTAATAAGTGGGGAAAGGGGGGCTGGGGGCGGTATGGGTGGGCGAGGCATCCAAATTTTTGATGCAGATCTATGTGGAATGTCAATTGCTATCTACATTCCAAATTTGGTGACTCTAGCTCGAAGTTTGTAAAAAGTGTGGCAATGGGGGCTGGGGGCGGTATGGGTGGGCGGGGCATCAAAATTTTTGATGCAGATCTTTGTGAAATATCAATTGCTATCTTCATACAAAATTTGGTGACTCTAGCTCGTAATTTGTAAAAAGTGGGGAAAGGGGGGCTGGGGGCGGTATGGGTGGGCGTGGCATTCAAATTTGTGATGCAGATCTTTGTGGAATGTCAATTGCAATCTTAATACCAAATTTGGTGACTCTAGCTCGAAAATTGTAAAAAAAGGGGAAAGGGGGGCGAAATGGAGGGCGTGGCTCCAAAACTTTGATGCAGATTTTTGGGGGTCGTTGCCAGCTACCTTCCTACCAAATTTGGAGGCTCTAGCTCCACAACTCTGGAAGATAAACGCATTCCCGTTTTTGACGAAGCGTTGGGGTGGATGGGGGCGGCTAGGGCAGTATCGGTGGGCGTGGCATCCAAACTTTTGAAGCAGTTTTTAGGGGGTCAGTATCACCTATCTTGGCACCAAATTTGGTGGCTATAGCTCAAAAACTGTGGGAGATATAGTCTTTTTTGACTTTAAAATGCGGGGGCTGGGGGCAGAATGGGGGGCGTGGCTCCAAAATTTTTGATGCAGTTTTTTGGGGGTTGCTAATAGCTATCTTCTTACCAAATTTGGTACTTCTAGCTGTAAGGTTGTGCGAAATATGTGGATTTATCGGTATTGGGTTATCGAATTTATCGATTTGCCAGCCCCCAGTTATCGTAGAACCCCCATCTTGACACTTTAATTTACTATCCCATAGATAAAGAGCATTGGAAAGTTTCAAGTCTCTAGCTTGAAGGGTGTGGAAAAAACTTGCATACATACGGACGGACAGACGGACAGACACCATGACGGACATTGCACACAACCAATATACTCTTTACCTTCGGTATCGAGTATAATAAGTCAATTCAAAAAAAAAAAAAAAAAAACTGAACAGCAGCAACAGTGAAAATATATTCACATCAATCAAACAAGGATGAGTTATTATACTCGATACCGAAGGTAAAGAGTATATTGAGTTTGTGCAATGTCCGTCATGGTGTCCGTCCGTCTGTCCGTCCGTCCGTCTGTCCGTCTGTATGTTCGCAACTTTTTTCCACACCCTTCAAGCTAGAGACTTGAAACTTTCCAATTCTCTTTATCTATGGGATAGTAAATTAAAGTGTCAAGATGGGGGTTCTACGATAACTGGGGGGCTGGCAAATCGATAAATTCGATAACTCAAAACCGATAAATCCACATATTTCACACATCCTTACAGCTAGAACTACCAAATTTGGTAAGAAGATAGCTATTAGCAACCCCCAAAAAACTGCATCAAAAATTTTGGAGCCACGCTTCCCCTTTCCGCCCCCAACCCCCCCGCATTTTAAAGTCAAAAAAGCCTATATCTCCCTCAGTTTTTGAGCTAGACCCACCAAATTTGGTGCCAAGATAGGTGATGATGACCCCCCAAAAACTGCATCAAAAGTTTGGATACCACGCCCACCGACACTGCCCTAGCCGCCCCCATCCACCCCAACGCTTCGTCAAAAACGGGAATGCGTGTATCTTCCAGAATTGTGGAGCTAGAGCCACAAAATTTGGTAAGAAGATAGCTGGCAACGACCCCCAAAAATCTGCATCAAAGTTTTGGAGCCACGCCCACCCATTTCGCCCCCCTTTCCCCACTTTTTACAAACTTTTAGCTAGAGTCACCAAATTTGGTATGAATATAGCAACTGACATTCCACAAAGATCTGCATCACAAATTGGGATGCCACGCCCACCCATACCGCCCCCAGCCCCCCTTTCCCCACATTTTACAAACTTTGAGCTAGGGTCACCAAATTTGGTATGAAGATAGCAATTGACATTCCACAAAGATCTGCATCAAAAGTTTGGATGCCACGCCCACCCATACCGCCCCCAGCTCCCCTTCCCCACTTTTTACAAACTTTGAGCTAGGGTCACCAAATTTGGTATGAAGATAGCAATTGACATTCCACAAACATCTGCATCAAAAATTTGGATGCCACGTCCACCCATACTACCCCCAGCCCCCCTTTCCCCACTTTTTACAAACTTTTAGCTAGAGTCACCAAATTTGGTATGAATATAGCAACTGACATTCCACAAAGATCTGCATCACAAATTGGGATGCCATGCCCACCCATACCACCCCCAGCTCCCCTTCCCCACTTTTTACAAACTTTGAGCTAGGGTCACCAAATTTGGTATGAAGATAGCAATTGACATTCCACAAACATCTGCATCAAAAATTTGGATGCCACGTCCACCCATACTACCCCCAGCCCCCCTTTCCCCACTTTTTACAAACTTTGAGCTAGAGTCAACAAATTTGGTATGAAGATAGCATATGACATTTCACAAAGATCTGCATCAAAAATTTTGATGCCACAACTTTCCATACTGCCCCCAGCCCCCCTTTCCCCACCTTTTACAAACTTTGAGCTAGTCACCAAATTTGCAACGAAGACAGCTTGTGGCATCCCCATCTGCATAGGAAAATCTTTAAGGCAGCGTACACCCCTGCCGCATCCGTACCCCTCTGCAATCAGGCCTCTTTTTACCGGTTTAATACTGGTATCGAGTATGCCGCAGTCGGTTGCGTCCGACTGCAACGTTTCCACTTGTTCAACATTGCCTGGGTCCTGCAACTACTAATAGGAGCACAGCAACAAGTACAACATTGACAACAGAATCAACGGCAACAACATATACGCAACAACTAAGGAGTCAACAAAAACAACACCAGCAGCAGTACCAATGACAACATGGAGGATAAAAAAACATAATCTGAGTGAGTAGAGTGTGTTTAAAATGGGCAAACGTGGTGGTGTCAAACATAAAATTAATAAAAACAAGTGGAAAAGTTGCAGTCGGACGCAACCGACTGCGGTATACTCGATACCAGTATTAAAACCGGTAAAAAGAGGCCTGACTGAAAAGGGGTACGGATGCGGCAGGGGTGTACGCTGCCTTAAAGATTCTCCGATGCAGATGGGGATGCCACCAGCTGTCTTCGTTGCAAATTTGGTGACTCTAGCTCAAAGTTTGTAATAAATGGGGAAAGGGGGGCTGGGGGCGGTATGGAAGGGTGTGGCATCCAAATTTGTCATGCAGATCTTTATGGAATGTCAATTGCTTTCAACATACTAAATTTGGTGACTCTAGCTCAAAGTTTGTATTAAGTGGGGAAAGGAGGGCGGAATGGTTGAGCATGGCTCCAAAACTTTGATGCAGTTCTTTGGGAGTCGTTACCAGCTATCTTCCTACCAAATTTGGTGGCTCTAGCTCCACTACTCTGGAAGATACACGCATTCCCGTTTTTGACGAAGCGTTGGGGCGGATGGGGTCGGCTAGGGCCGTATTGGTGGGCGTGGCATCCAAAATTTTGATGCAGTTCTTGGGGGGTCATCATCACCTATCTTGGCACGAAATTTGGTGGCTATAGCTTAAAAACTGTGGAAGATATAGGCTTTTTTGACTTTAAAATGCGGGGGGCTGGGGCGGAATGGGTGGCCGTGGCTCCAAAATTGTTGATGCAGTTTTTTTGGGGTTGCTAGTAGCTATCTTCTTGCCAAATTTGGTAGTTCTAGCTGTAAGTATGTGCGAAATATGTGGATTTATCGGTTTTGAGTTATCGAATTTATCGATTTTCCAGCCCCCCAGTTATCGTAGAACCCCCATCTTGACACTTTAATTTACTATCCCATAGATAAAGAGAATTGGAAAGTTTCAAGTCTCTAGCTTGAAGGGTGTGGAAAAAAGTTGCGAACATACAGACGGACGGACGGACAGACGGACGGACACCATGACGGACATTGCACAAACTCAATATACTCTTTACCTTCGGTATCGAGTATAAAAATAGCGTGGGGAACAGCAGCTAAATTGCAAGCTGAACTTGACTTTTTAAAGTCAATAAAACCACAAACAACTCAATTAAACACAACTCACTCATCTCACATTAACATTATTAAAAATAAAATAATAACCAAAACTCCACCCGTCAGAAAAATTCTGACATTAAAGAAAACCTGCCCTAAGGACTGCGAGGGACCAATGATATCCCTAATGATAGCCATGAAATATTATTATTATTATTATTTATAGCATTAAAATTAAATCACATACATTTGGAACAAGCAATAGATTTTATAACAACTTCAAAAGAACAAATACGTAGAATTTCCATAAGGCACAAAATAACAACACATTTGCACATTAGATAATTCAACATCATTTGATTTAAAATCAATTTCAATGTCAACTATTGCCACAGAAACACCAGAGAAAAAATTAAACAGCAATACAATGACTCAGACAAATATTGATTTCATCAGGACAGCATCTACCATATTATCTGAGTATGATGGCAATGCTGAAAATTTTCAAAGTTACATAGACGCATTAAGTCTACTAGATACACTTAAAGGTGATCATGAAGCAACATCAATAAGTTTAATCAAGACAAAACTCAAAGGCCATGCAAGAAATTTGAATAGCGATGAAGAAACAATCGCTGAAATTATTGCCAAACTAGCAAGAACAGTAAAAGGATACTTATATAGCAAGTGTAAATTGTGACTAGTTCAGTAATTTATAAGTACTTTTACTTGTAGCACTAGGAATAATCAATAAATAAATAATAATAATAATAAGGAGAATCGGTTGAAGTACTATCAGGCAAACTCCTTAACTTGCAACAAAGAAATAAGACAGCCAACATTTATACGCAAGAGGTAGAGCAACTAACATAAGCTTTAGCTGGCGCGTACATTAACGATGGTCTAAATTCTGAATTAGCCACCAAATACAGCACAAATCAAGCTATAAAAGCAATGACGAAAAACTGCACCAATGATAAAGTGAAACTTATCATGCAGGCAGGCACATTCAACAATATGAATGATGCCATAACCAAATTTCTAAATAGTTGCACTGAAGTAACAGGACAGTCCAATATCCAATCCTTTACTAACAAAATTACTCTCAACGTGGCGAAAACCGCGGCAGAGGTAATTACATGGGCCGACCTTATAACAGAGGCGGCTTTAGATACAACAACAATAACGGCAACCGACACAGTAATAGTAGAGGTAATTTTAAAGGCGGCTCGTACAGAGGCTACCAAAATAGAGGCCGTGGACAACAAAACCTGGTCCGAGTTACACAAAGTAACTCGGAAAACCAGCAAGCCCCCTTGAGCAACCCTCAGTAAATATACTAACGATAAATCTAAGTCTCAGCAGTATAATTAAAAGCAAAAATCATGAAAATAATAAACCACTTACACTTTGTTTTAATATTGAAAAACAATAATATAGATATGTACAAATATAAACCAAAATTTCAAAACTAATATATCCGGAATTGGCCAGGGAACAATACAGTCAATGGGACAAGCCCCAATTGACCTTCTTTTCGATTATTTCAGAATCAACCACGATTTCACAATAGTTCATACTGAATTTCCCATACCATGCGATGGAATTCTTGGACTAGACTTCGTAAGAAAATTTAATTGCATAATAGACTACCAAAATGATGAATTCATCAAGAAACCAGAACATTTAAACTATCAAATACATGTACCACTATTGCACAATGATATTGATAATTCAATATTATTACCAGCAAGATCAGAAGTCATTAGACAAATCATGCTTCTGACTAGCGAAAATTCTGTATTAATACCAAACCAGGAAATACACCCTGTGGTAATAATAGCAAACAGTATTGTTGAAAGTAATAGTGCAATAGTCCGTATTCTAAATACAACTAATAAAAACATAAAAATTCAAAATCCACATATCAAATTCGAATCACTAGAACAATATGAAATTAAAACGAGTACAGAGAAACAAACCAACAGAACTAATGAAGTCATCAATGAACTAACCTTCCCAGACCAATTTAAAACACAGTTAACTGAATTATGTACCAAATACAGTGACATATTTGGTCTTGATTCAGAACCCATTTCATGTAATAATTTTTATAAACAAAAATTAAGATTAGCAGATAAAACACCCGTTAACATAAAAAATTATAGAAATGCTGAAACCGAGAAACCAGAAATAAACAGACAGGTCGAAAAGTTAATAAAAGATGGTATAGTTGAGCCATCAATTTCTGAATATAATAGCCCACTTCTCTTGGTACCCAAGAAAACTCTCCCAAACTCAAAGGAGAAAAATTGGCGTTTAGTAGTTGATTATCGCCAAATAAATAAAAAACTTCTGGCAGATAAATACCCACTGCAAAGAATAGAAGAAATCTTAGACCAATTAGGACGAGCACAATACTTTTCATGTCTCGATCTCATGTTAGGATTTCACCAAATAGAACTGGATGAGAAATCTAGAAATGTAACATCATTTTCAAAGAACTCCGGTTCTTATCGCTTCACGCAATTACCATTTGGTCTTAAAGTAGCACCAAATTCATTCATGCGAATGATGACACTTGCATTTTCGGGCCTAGAGCCATCCCAAGCATTTCTCTACATGGAATACCTAGTTGTCATTGGCTGTTCTGAACAGCACATGTTTAAAAATTTTTAATATATATTTGACCTGTGTAGAAAACACAATTTAAAACTAAACCCAGAGAAATGTGCTTTTTTCATGCACGAGGTAACATTCCTCAGACATAAGTGCAACGATCATGGCATCCTTCCAGATGACAAAAAATACGATGTTATAAAGAACTATCCAACCCCCACAGATGCGGATAGTGCATGACGTTTCGTCGCGTTCTGTAATTACTACAGACGATTTATAGACAACTTCGCACAGCACTCACTTCATTTGACGAGATTATGCAAAAAGAATGTCCAATTCGAATAGACAAAAGAATGCGAAGACGCATTCAAATACTTAAAGAAGGCATTAATGAAGCCTACATTGTTACAATACCCTGATTTCAGCAAAGAATTTTGCATGCCGTACTAGCTCAAGAGTACAACGGTATGCAATTGCCAATTGCATTCGCTTCAAGAGCTTTCACACAGGGAGAAAGCAATAAATCAACTACAGAGCAGGAATTAGCTGCAATACACTGGGCAATAAAACACTTTAGACCATACGTTTATGGAAGGCATTTCTTAGTTAAAACAGACCATAGACCATTAACCTAAATTTTTTCGATGAAAAATCCAACTTCAAAATTGACTAGAATGAGACTAGATTTAGAAGAATATCAATTCACAGTAGAATACCTCAAGGGAAAGATAATCATGTCGCAGATGCATTATCAAGAATAAAAGTAGAAACTTTTATACAGGAAAACATCTGCGCAGATGAAAAACAAAAATTGCCAAATTAAAAACAAGAGCCCAATGTCTATGAAATCGTTAGCAATAATGACGCAAGGAAATTTGTGAAAATAAAATTCGGTAAAAATAATTGTTTGCCAAAGAAAGGAAAACGAATTATTTCACGATTTCCAGTTAATGATTTGTACTCTAATGAAAAATTCGATTTAGGTAAATTTTTTCAAAGGCTTAATTCAGAAGCCGGAATACATAAAATCGTTAACGTACATATGTCACCAAGTGAACAAATTTTCGGAAAGTGACACACATAGACAAAAATTACGAAAGTCAAATAAAGGCAATCCTGTCCAAATACCATGACGATCCTATTGAAGGTGGCCATACAGTAGAGGTGGGCACGGGCCGGGCTTTTATCGGGTACCCGTGGGCATCCGCGGTATTTTGATATTTTTTTTTTTGCCATCGGGTGCGGGTAAAGATTGGCGCTACGGCCTATGGGCTGGGTCGGGTCGGGCGCGAGAAATTAGGCCCATGCCCATCTCTACCATACAGGGATAACGCAAACCCTGTTAAAAATCAAGAAATACTACTACTGGCCCCAAATGAAAAAGACAATTACAAAGTACAGTGGACGCACTGTGTCTGCACTACACTTCTTCCCCATTTCCTTCTCAACCTCTGCAACAATTTTCGGAGCGGATAACTTCGGATTTTCCTTTACTTTTCTAACAATTCAAAGCTCCTCATGATCGTTAAAAATTTTATTGGGTGCATTTCGTCCCTTATCTGCAATCCTGTTTTCTCGGACGAACCGTTGTATGATGTATTGCACGGTGCTGGGACTAAGGGATACCATTCCAGCAATGGCACGCTGACTTTTGCCACTTTTAAAGTGATTTAGAACAAGTTCTCGCTGTTCAATTGTGGTACGTGGTGCCATTTCGGTATTTCCCTTTTAACTTTTAAATTCAGTGTGACTAAGCCCGGAAACTCATAGAATACATATTTGCAAGCATTAAAACGCCAAAATCAAAAAAAAAATTGGTATTTTTGCGCTAAATATACAATTATTTTGAATATAAATAAAGTGCACGAAATAAGCTGCTGCATAAAAAAAGCTTAATAATATTTTTTTTTGTAACCTGTAGTCTCATTTCAATACTTAGAAAGTTGGTTTTTTTTAATTGAAAATGTAAGAATTCAGTTTTAATATACCTCATTTAAATTTTTTCAAAATCTTTGATAGTTTAAAATCAGTGGCGATTTGAACTTTTATTTTTCATCTGCACGAAATAAGCTGCGAGCCACTGTATGTTAAAACATTCATGAAATGCCAACAGGCAAAAACAACTACACATACTAAAGCACCAATGATAATAACAAACACACCAAGTACCGCTTTTGATACTGTTTTAATAGATACTATTGGACCATTACCTCGTACAGAGAATGGCAATGAGTATGCAGTCACAAATTTATGTGATCTCACTAAATATCTAGTTACAATACCAGTAGCTGATAAAAGTGCAAAAACAGTAGCCAAAGCGATATTTGAATTTTTTGTATTAAAGTACGGTCCTATAAAGACGTTCAAAACGGACTTGGGTACTGAATACAAAAATTCACTAATAAATGACTTGTGCAAGTATATGAATATAAGTAATATACACTCAACAGCACACCACCACCAGACTTTAGGAACAGTTGAAAGAAGTCATCGAACATTTAATGAATTTATTCGTTCATATATTTCGATTGACAAAGATGATTGGGACATATGGTTGAATTACTTCACCTATTGTTTCCATACAACTCCGTCGACAGTACATGAATACTGTCCATACGAGCTTGTCTTTGGAAGACCTCCAAGACAATTGGCAGAATTTAATAGATTAACTAGAATAGACCCAATTTACAACATAGATGATTATGCTAAAGAATTTAAGTTTAGATTAAAAATTGCTTACAAAAGAGCAAAAACAATGATAGACATAGAAACACAAAAACGAATATTAGAATATGATAAAAAAGTTTATGATATACAACTAAAAATAGGAACATTAATCATGTTAAGAAAAGAAACAGCTCATAAGCTAGAAAGTAAATATGCAGGACCATACAAAGTTATAAGCATAAAAGATAGGAACAATTATATAATAATCCAATACGTTAGTTGAGTTAATAGCCTCATACTTGAAAAATAGAAAACAGGCCGTAGTTGTACAGCACTCCACCTCTGACCTTATTGCGACCACCCGTGGTGTGCCTCAGGGATCAATTCTTGGTCCTCTTCTTTTTGTAATATATGTTAATGATCTTCCAAATGTTTTGTCTATGTGTGAAGCTCATATGTATGCTGATGATGTCCAATTATATGTTAGGCGTCCTGTAAGTCAGATTAACCAGTGTGTCATGTTTTGTAATAATAATCTGTTACGTGTGTGTCAATGGGCAGGTAACAATGGTCTTTGTATAAATCCTTCTAAATGTAAATGTATTGTTATTTATAAGAAAAAATTAAATGTTGGCAATTTAAGTAAACTGTATGTTGATAATTTAGAAATTAAATATGTAGAAAAGGCTGATGATCTAGGGATTACATTTAACAATACACTTACATGGAAAGACCAGGTAAATAAGGCTGTGGGAAAGACCTATGGAGTTCTTCGGTAGATTGTTCTAACACAGCCCTGGCTGCCTGTTAAAACAAGAATGACCATCGCAAAAACTCTTGTAACCCCCATATTATTTTATGGCATTGAAATTTTCTCAAACTGTGATATTGCTAGTCAGCAAAAGCTTAAAGTAGCCTTCAATAGTGTAGCACGTTATGTTTTTAGACTTAAAAGATATGATCATGTTACATGTTTTGCAAATTGTATATTTGAATTAGACTTAAGAAACTGGACTAAGTATAAAACTTTAAATCTGCTTCATGACATTATATACACAAAAGCGCCTGATTATTTATATGAGAAACTACGTTTTGCAGTGTCATTAAGGACCTGTAATGTTGTTCGTCCTAGAACTAAGCTTGCATCCTCCGACAGGCACTTTTTTGTATGGGTTGCTCGACTTTGGAATCAGTTGCCACTAGAGATTAAGACCGTTAGAAGCACATCAATTTTTAAATCTAAGCTAAAGACATACTTACAGCGAAGTGATTTATGATGGTATTAATGACAACAATAATAAGGGTCATAGGTTAATGGATACATTTTTGTTTTTGAGTTTATATTTTTGTTTTTGAATTTATATTTTAATGTTTATTACATAAGTAGTATTAAAGTCATTTAGTTTAAAATAATTAAAATAATACTTATGTTTTGTATGTTTATATAGGAAGTGTAAAATGTGACTAGTGCTGCAATTTATAAGTACTTTTACTTGTAGCACTAGGAATAATCAATAAATAAATAATAATAATGATATAAAAATAGACGTAGGTAAGAAAAAAACACAAATTGTGAACAAAAATAGAATTAAACAAGTGGAAACGTTGCAGTCGGACGCAACCGACTGCGGTATACTCGATACCAGAATTAAAACCGGTAAAAAGAGGCCTGAATGCAAAGGGGTACGGATGCGGCAGGGGTGTACGCTGCCTTAAAGATTCTCCGATGCAGATGAGGATGCCACCGGCTATATTCCTTCCAAATTTGGTGACTCTAGCTCAAAGTTTGTAAAAGGTGGGGAAAGGGGGGGGGGGCTGGGGCGGTATGGGTAGTTGTGGCATCAAAATTTTTGTTGCAGATCTTTCTGAAATGTCAATTGCTATCTTCATACCAAATTTGGTGACTCTAGCTCAAAATTTGTAAAAGGTGGGGAAAGGGGGCTGGGGGCGGTTTGGGTGGGCGTGGCATCCAAATTTTTGATGCAGATCTTTGTGGAATGTCAATTGTTATCTTCATACCAAATTTGGTGACTCTAGCTCGAAATTTGTAATAAGTGGGGAAAGGGGGGCTGGGGGCGGTAAGGGTGGGCGTGGCATCCAAATTTTTGATGCAGATCTTTGTAAAATGTCAATTGCTATCTTCATACCAAATTTGGTGACTCTAGCTCGAAATTTGTAAGAAGTGGGGAAAGGGGGCTGGGGGCGGTATGGGTGGGCGTGGAATCCAAATTTTTGATGCAGATCTTTCTGAAATGTCAATTGCTATCTTCATACCAAATTTGGTGACTCTAGCTCGAAAATTGAAAAAAGGGGGAAAGGGGGGCGAAATGGAGGGCGTGGCTCCAAAACTTTGATGCAAATTTTTGGGGGTCGTTGCCAGCTATCTTCCTACCAAATTTGGTGGCTCTAGCTCCACAACTCTGGAAGATAAACGCATTCCCGTTTTTGACGAAGCGTTGGGGCACATGGGGGTGGCTAGGGCGGTATTGGTGGGCGTGGCATCCAAACTTTTGATGCAGTTTTTAGGGGGTCATCATCACCTATCTTGGCACCAAATTTGGTGGCTCTAGCTCAAAAACTGTGGGAGATATAGCCATTTCTGATTTCAAAATGCAGGGGGCTGGGGGCGGAATGGGTGGGCGTGGCTCCAAAACTTTGATGCATTTTTTTGGAGGTTGCTAGTAGCTATCTTCCCACCAAATTTGGAGGCTCTAGCTCCACAACTCTGGAAGATACACGCATTCCCGTTTTTGACGAAGCGTTGGGGCACATGGGGGTGGCTAGGGCGGTATTGGTGGGCGTGGCATCCAATCTTTTGATGCCGTTTTTGAGGGGTCATCATCACCTATCCTGGCACCAAATTTGGTGGCTATAGCTCAAAAACTGTGGGGGATATAGGCTTTTTTGACTTTAAATTACGGAGGGGGGCTGGGGGCGGAATGGGGGGCGTGGCTCCAAAACTTTTGATGCAATTTTTTGGGGGTTGCTAGTAACTATCTTCTTACCAAACTTGGTAGTTCTAGCTGTAAGGATGTGCGAAATATGTGGATTTATCGGTTTTGAGTTATCGAATTTATCGATTTGCCAGCCCCCCAGTTATCGTAGAACCCCCATCTTGACACTTTAATTTACTATCCCATAGATAAAGAGATTTGGAAAGTTTCAAGTCTCTAGCTTGAAGGGTGTGGAAAAAAGTTGCGTTCATACAGACGGACAGACGGACAGACGGACAGACACCATGACGGACATTGCACAAACTCAATATACTCTTTACTTTCGGTATAAATATTCAACACATAGGTTAGCTCGAGCATAGAATATATTCCAATTTTAGGCCTGATCAGCCATATGTACATAAAACAAGTGGAAACGTTGCAGTCGGACGCAACCGACTGCGGCATACTCGATACCAGAATTAACACCCGTAAAAAGAGGCCTGAATGCAAAGGGGTACGGATGCGGCAGGGTGTACGCTGCCTTAAAGATTCTCCGATGCAGATGGGGATGCCACCAGCTATATTCCTTCCAAATGTGGTGACTCTAGCTCAAAGTTTGTAAAAGGTGGGGAAAGGGGGGGACTGGGGCGGTATGGGTAGTTGTGGCATCAAAATTTTTGTTGCAGATCTTTCTGAAATGTCAATTGCTATCTTCATACCAAATTTGGTGACTCTAGCTCAAAATTTGTAAAAGGTGGGGAAAGGGGTCTGGGGGCGGTTTGGGTTGGCGTGGCATCCAAATTTTTGATGCAGATCTTTGTGGAATGTCAATTGTTATCTTCATACCAAATTTGGTGACTCTAGCTCGAAGTTTGTAAAAGGTGTGGAAAGGGGGGCTGGGGGCGGTAAGGGTGGGCGTGACATCCAAATTTGTGATGCAGATCTTTGTGGAATGTCAAATGCTATCTTCATACCAAATTTGGTGACTCTAGCTCGAAATTTGTAAAATGTGGGGAAAGGGGGGCTGGGGGCGGTAAGGGTGGGCGTGGCATCCAAATTTTTGATGCAGATCTTTGTAAAATGTCAATTGCTATCATCATACCAAATTTTGTGACTCTAGCTCGAAATTTGTTAAAAGTGGGGAAAGGGGGGCTGGGGGCGGTATGGGTGGGCGTGGAATCAAAATTTTTGATGCAGATCTTTCTGAAATGTCAATTGCTATCTTCATACCAAATTTGGTGACTCTAGCTCGAAAATTGTAAAAAGTGGGGAAAGGGGGCGAAATGGAGGGCGTGGCTCCAAAACTTTGATGCAAATTTTTGGGGGTCGTTGCCAGCTATCTTCCTACCAAATTTGGTGGCTCTAGCTCCACAACTCTGGAAGATACACGCATTCCCGTTTTTGACGAAGCGTTGGGGTGGATGGGGGCGGCTAGGGCAGTATTGGTGGGCGTGGCATCCAAACTTTTGATGCAGTTTTTGGGGGTCATCATCACCTATCTTGGCACCAAATTTGGTGGCTATAGCTCAAAAACTGTGGGAGATATAGGCTTTTTTTACTTTAAAATGCGGGGGGCTGGGGGCGGAATGTGGGGGCGTGGCTCCAAAGTTTTTGATGCAGTTTTTTGGGGGTTGCTATTAGCTATCTTCTTACCAAATTTGGTACTTCTAGCTGTAAGGATGTGCGAAATATGTGGATTTATCGGTTTTGAGTTATCGAATTTATCGATTTGCCAGCCCCCAGTTATCGTAGAACCCCCATCTTGACACTTTAATTTACTATCCCATAGATAAAGAGATTTGGAAAGTTTCAAGTCTCTAGCTTGAAGGGTGTGGAAAAAAGTTGCGTTCATACAGACGGACAGACGGACAAACGGACAGACACCATGACGGACATTGCACAAACTCAATATACTCTTTACCTTCGGTATCGAGTATAATAAAAAAATATCGCTGCAGAAAATTGTTATGAATAAAATACAGGTCCACCCTAATGTGCAAATAGTAAAGCTACAAACAAATCTTACTTCACAGCTTCACAAACAAAAACGGCGCGGGAGCGACCACCGAAAGCAAAAAGCAACGGAGAAAAGTTTGACCGCGACCAACACCAACACAAAAGAGCGCGTTAGAGTAAACGTTCAAGAAACGGTTTAATGCACCGGGAGCGAAGCGCTTGAAAAAAAAGAGAGAGAGAGAGTGAGCGTAAAAACACAAAAACAGAACAAACGCAGGCGGCAGCAAGTTGAGCAAATTTTTCAGTATGCTGGACTGCAGTTTGTTGTTGTGTTTGGAATCACTTTAAAACAAATGCAAATTAAATTGTTAATTTACTGTCCACTTTGGGTTTAGGCAAACCGACAAAACACAAAGTCACAAAACTATTAGTTTACACAAAGACGCGAAATTAATAGCAGAAATAAAACGCACAATAGTACAAAAAGCGAAGCGCATAAAAAAACACGTTCGTTGCGATGCAAAGCGAATGAGAAACAAGTAAGAAAAGTAAGAAAACAAGTAAGAAGGCTCTAGTCGGGAGAGCCCGACTAGAAGATACCCTGAACCCAGTTTCAATAAATATATTAAATTTATATAAGACTTTGGTATACTGACTTAACTTCAATCGATTAAGCTCGATATCTCCGGTGTTTCTTAACCGATTTGGACGAAATTTTCAGAAAAGATCTATCGTTACCCATTCTTTCAACCCTCATTTTTACATTTTCCAAATTCGATATTTTTTGTTATCGATTCCATGTGTATATCGGAAACCAGAATAGTTATCGATAATTTGAAGCAAACTTGTTCTGCTCATGGTATAGGAGAACTTGTATTCAAAATCTGAAGTCTCTAGCTCTTGTAGTCTCTGAGATCCACGCGTTCATACAGACGGACAGACGGACATGGCTATATCGACTCGGCTGTTGATGCTGATCAAGAATATATATACTATATGGGGTCGGAGATGCTTCCATGACGGACATTGCACAAACTCAATATACTCTTTACCTTCGGTATCGAGTATAAAAAAAATATAAATAAAAATCTTTTGAGTATAAAAACATTTTTATTATTATCAATATATTTTCATATTATATTTTCACTACAATACATTTTTTTATAAGAATCGAAAAAAAAATAAAAAATATAATAACTAAAATAACTACATAGAATATTACGTTATTTTTTATAAGGAGGGAGATGTAGTATACACATATATCGAGGTGCAACTGTACTCAAAGTACTTGAAATATATTGAACAGCAATACTTTGTTGCTGCATTTAACATAACGTAAACAATCACCAAAGAACGACACTTTGTTCTTATATAAACATTCAGCACATTTCAAGTGGCTGGTAATATGATCGCACGAGAAAGCAGCGGGCACAATCAAAGCTGCGTCAGCATTCTCACGCTTTGACCGCTCGTGATATATATGTATATACTCTCGCTCTCCATCAAATAGGTTTAATACATTATCAGGGGTGTGCTAGAAATCTCTAGAGATTTTGGCTCGAGCAGGTTTTCAAATCTCTAAAACAAAACCGTAGGTGTGCCAGAGTTGGGAGATTTCATTTTTCAAAATTTTCGGAGAAAATACGTAAAACGAAAATGGCCAAAAGAGTTTCTACCTTTTAAAATAAAAATTGCCAAAATGTATTTGCTATTTTTGTCATTGTTTTCAAGGTTGTCCCCAGGGCATTAGTGTTATATTTAATAAATGGTAAAATAAAAATATGTTAAGTCTTATCTCTGTAATTTTATACAAAATACATATTTAATATTTTGCGCGCCAAGTAACTAATGTTGCTTGACAGCCCTGCCGTGATAGCTTGCTTGAACAGCTGTTCTACGTATTTCGTGAATGGCAAATCTGTTTGTTTACATTTCAAAAGTGCAAAGTAAAAGTAAAATTAAATAAAAATGCCTCTAGGAAGTTTTCTTTGCGACATGCTTCGAAAAGAAGAGTTGGCGGAAGAAAAGGTTGAGCGTCGGCTACTAGAAGCGCATCGGATCCACTATCGACTTGTGACAGCACGTATGTTATTTTTAGCCTACAATAGAATTGTTGCAAGTGTTTAATTTATTTTTACTTTACAGATTTAGATATAATTATCGTGTTGACAAGAACACGTTTATGATGATATTTCACCTTATTAAGGATGACTTGCCATCATCATCAATTTCGCCAATACTGCGACGGCAATAGTGCTACGCTTTTTAGGTGTTGGTAGTTTTCAGGGAGTAATTGGGAAGGACAAGGATTTGGCTGTTTCTCGATCGATAGTTTGCAAAACATTATGGATTGTGCTTCCAATCCTTGAAAGAAGGCTATGTCCTCGTTTTATAAATCTCGATCAGACGGCGGCAAAGATTTCATCATCAAAATCTTTTTTTTGAAAAGTTTAGCATTCCTGGCGTGATTGGATGCATTGATGGCACCCATATACGAATTATGAAGCCAACAGATTTTGCACATCAGTTTATTAACCGAAAGGGATATTTTAGTATTAATGCAATGATTGTAAGTAGTGTGATAAGTAGCTAGCGCGTCCTGTACTTTAAATAATGTGTGTGAGTAGCAGTCTTGTTTAATTGTTTGATACGTATGCTTATTCTCTATTGCCTTTGATAAAATGCCGCTTTTATAGATATGTGACTACGATCTGCGTGTCCTTTATGTGGATGCCTCAATGCCTGGGTCAACACAACACTCCTTTGCATGGAATATGAGTTCGCAAGAGACTTCTCAAAGAAAATTTGCTAGTGGTTGTCAAAACAGTTGGCTACTGGCAGACTCAGGGTATCCTCTAGAGCCCTTCATCTTACTCCGTATAGGAGTCCAGCTGCTGGCTCAGGCCAACATAATTTTAACTTGCGGCATGCGTCAGCTCGAAATGTAGTCGAGCGGACAATTGGTGTGATAAAAAGTCGCTTTAGATCACTTCAAGACTGCCTGCAATATCACCCAGCCAAGGTCGCCAAAATTATAAATGTCTGTTGTGTCCGCATAACTTGTGTCGCGAAAGACGAGATAGGGAATTTGATTTTGAGTTGCCAATTGATGACAACAATAACACAAGTGTAGAAGATACAAATGATGGTACGCTACAATTAAATGACATGGCAAGAGTTCGAAACTCGATTGCCAACAGCCTGCAAAGGCGCTAATAATAATTTTGTGTTATTTGTTAGATTAGTGATAAGAGTTATTTTGTAATAAATATAATAAAAGAAAACAAATGATTATTATTAATATTATTTATTATTATTCTTATTTTTTGTAATATTTTCTAAAACTTTTAGCAATAGCGCATTATTTGTTTTGCGCTCCTCCAATTGCTGCCTCGCAATTTCGCACATTTCCTGACCCATCTCTCTTATGGCATCCAAGCCTGCCTTCGTCGTTTGGTGCAGAGCCTGTAAGTCTTTCGAAATTTGTTGGAGACTCGCAGTCTCCTCCGCCACTAGCGCCAATGCCTGTGACGCATGGCTGCTGCTTGCCGCACCACCGGCGCCTGTTTTGGCTGGCGTCCTTACAGGCACACTTGCTTCTTCCGGTTCTTGCTCGAACACCTCATCCACAGCCAGAGCACTGCTTTCCAGTCTCATTCTCTTTGTGGGACTTTCTGTAATATAATTTATTAATTTTTTAAAACGATTAACAAAAGTTATTTGTATACATTACCATCTTCCTCGTCATCGATAACTTCAAATAAAACTGGAGTTAGCCCATATGACGCAACTCCAGCCACTCCGTCCACCGCGTGCTCCAGCTGGAGTACAGCAGCAAGGGCGTCCTCAGTTGCAGACAGCTCCTGCTGTTTACAAGGCCCGCCGCCAGTTGCCCGCTGCTCTTTTTGTTGTTGCACAACTTCTTTTTGATAGATTGTTTCCAATCTTTCCACACCTAAAACAAATTAGTTTATTAATAGTTACATGTGAATGTGACAATACACTCGTTTCCACTCGTCCACTGACTTGCACGGGGTCCGTTGGCGTTGAGCTCGTTGGCGAACTCAATCCAAGCAGCTGCTACAGCCACTCTATCTCCTCGGATGAACCCGTGCAACGTCTGGATTCTTTCCATAAATTTAACGAATATTTCGTCCTGCTGTGGTGAACGGTGTTTTCCCCTGTGGACCAAAAATAAAACAAATGCAATACAAATAATTAAATGCAATTTTAATTTAACTTACATTTTGGCGGCACAATGACTTTCCATAAATTAAATTCTTCTTCTTACTGTAGACATTCACACACCTAACAAACACCGCAAAAGCTGCCAACTTATGAAAAACGGTTTGCTGCAATAACTTTGTTAAATTTACAACAAACTGTCCACTGCTCAACCGTGCAATTTTGTTACCTAAAAGTGCGATTATTTTATGTTTATTTGCCACAAATAAGTGTCTTTTAAATTGACCTATTAAAGACTCCGAATAATAGTTATGGTTAAACGAACAAGGTGGCACGTCTCTTGTTAGGGACGGTTTTGCACGCTTACATGGAACGGCAAATAGTCTTAGAGATTTGTTAGAGATTTATTAATATCGAAAATCATGAATTAAAATATTTATAAAATTCGAATGTATATGCAATATGGAATTAAGCTTAAAATTACCTTTCGAAAAAGTAACACTTGTTATGCATTAGACATTTAATATTGCTTAAAATAACCAAATCTCTGACCAAATTTGTGGAGATTTCAAAACCATCTCGAACTCTGCTCTGGCACACCTAAAACCAGCTCGAGGTTGGTTTTAGGTTGGAATTCGGTTGGTTTTGATGGCTGGCACACCCCTGTATGTACTATTATATACGGCTCTGACGCTGACTTTTCTGCTGAAGCAGCGCCAGGCCTTCTTAACTAAATCATAAGCCTAGTGGATTGATTCAATAAAGAGACTTGTGAGAATACAGTAAATCAATTACATCGAGGTTTTTGTTTAAATATTTCATGGCGACCGTGACAGCGGTCTGCTGTTCAAAAAAGAGAAAAAAGTTAAAGAAAGTAAGTCAATTCAAAAAAAAAAAAAAAAAACTGAACAGCAGCAACAGTGAAAATATATTCACATCAATCAAACAAGGATGAGTTATTCAACATTGCCTGGGTCCTGCAACTACTAATAGGAGCACAGCAACAAGTACAACATTGACAACAGAATCAACGGCAACAACATATACGCAACAACTAAGGAGTCAACAAAAACAACACCAGCAGCAGTACCAATGACAACATGGAGGATAAAAAAACATAATCTGAGTGAGTAGAGTGTGTTTAAAATGGGCAAACGTGGTGGTGTCAAACATAAAATTAATAAAAACAAGTGGAAAAGTTGCAGTCGGACGCAACCGACTGCGGTATACTCGATACCAGTATTAAAACCGGTAAAAAGAGGCCTGACTGAAAAGGGGTACGGATGCGGCAGGGGTGTACGCTGCCTTAAAGATTCTCCGATGCAGATGGGGATGCCACCAGCTGTCTTCGTTGCAAATTTGGTGACTCTAGCTCAAAGTTTGTAATATATGGGGAAAGGGGGGCTGGGGGCGGTATGGGTGGGTGTGGCATCCAAATTTGTCATTCAGATCTTTATGGAATGTCAATTGCTATCTTCATACCAAAATTGGTGACTCTAGCTCAAAGTTTGTAAAAGTGGGGAAAGGGGGGCTGCGGGCGGTATGGGGCATGAAGCATCCAAATTTTTGTTGCATCTTTGTGGTATGTCAATTGCTTTCTACAGACTAAATTTGGTGACTCTAGCTCAAAGTTTGTATTAAGTGGGGAAAGGGGGGCGGAATGGTTGAGCATGGCTCCAAAACTTTGATGCAGTTCTTTGGGAGTCGTTACCAGCTATCTTCCTACCAAATTTGGTGGCTCTAGCTCCACTACTCTGGAAGATACACGCATTCCCGTTTTTGACGAAGCGTTGGGGCGGATGGGGTCGGCTAGGGCCATATTGGTGGGCGTGGCATCCAAAATTTTGATGCAGTTTTTGGGGGGTCATCATCACCTATTATTATTATTATGAAAAAGGAGGTTAGTGCACTGCGACCACCTGGGTCTATTGTGCCCTCATCCTAGTGTATGAGCTACAGCTCCCTGTACAGTGCAATCGATCGCAGAAACGCGATGATTTCGCCTTGACGGAGAGCCCTCATCTCCTCAGTGTTTAGTGTGACCCGCCCGAGCTGAGATAATCTCAGCCGACCTATGGCAGGGCACTCCTCTAGTAGGTGTTCTGGAGTTTCGTCCCCCTCCAGACAGAGCCTGCATGTAGCCTCGTTCCCTATGCGTATCCTATGTAAATGCCTACGCAATCTGCAGTGTCCTGTCAAGAAGCCTGTGACAATCCGAAGAGAAACCTTGCTCAGCTTCAGACAGTCCTCAGTCCTCGTCTTGTTGTAGTTGCCTAAAAGCCTTTTGCTCTGTCTCGCCCCCTGCGAACACAACCAGAAGTTCGCACTATCGGACCAAAGGTCAGAGCGGCTGCTCTGCTCGATGACCCCAGGGCTGAGCTCACAGAAGGGTTCCGGCCCGCAGAAAGGAGTGCTTGCACCCTTCCTGGCCATTTGGTCCGCTACCTCATTACCCGGGATTCCCGCGTGCCCAGGGACCCAATAGATGGTGACTCTATTATTAGTCCCCAACCTGTTTAATGTTTCTATACACTGCCAAACCAGCCTGGAAGCTTTTTTATAAGCACCTAGTGCTTTTATAGCTGCCTGACTGTCTGAAAAGATGGCTATGTCTCTGTGGTCGTACCCTCTGTCGATGTTGAAAGCGGCACATCTCTCTATCGCGTGTATTTCCGCTTGGAAGATACTGGCGAACTTGCCAAGGGGTTCATGGTAATTGAGTCAAGGTTCGCAGACTCCGGCCCCGGCCCCCTCCTCTATAAGCGAACCGTCTGTGTACCACCTAATAGCATGTGTTTTCACATTATAGGTAGTTGACAGGTTGGTCCATTCTGCCTTATTGCTAAGCTCTATGTTAAAGAGCTTACTGAAGCTAAATTGCGCCATCTGCGCATCCTGTGGGTATTCTAACAGTGAGCCTGTGGCTCCTGCAGCCGAACCGGTTGCTAATGCCCCCGTTATCCTCATATGACTTCTGCTTGCGTTGTGTTTTATGTATATATGCAGCGGTGGAAGCTCTAGTAGAACGTCTAGAGCCGTGGAGGGGCAGGTGCGCATTGCGCCCGAGATGCACGAGCATGCAAGCCTCTGGAGTTTACCTAGTTGCTTTCTCGCACCTTCCCGGTCCATGCGTCCAGCCCAGACCACTGCTCCGTAGCACACCATGGGCCTCACCATAGCAGTATACATCCACATCAGAATCTTAGGTGAAAGCCCCCAGTTTTTCCCCGCAAGAGTTCTGCAGCTCATCAGGGCTAAAGTGCCCTTCCGAACAGCGTGCTCCACCTGCTGTTTCCAGAGGAGTCTTTTATCTAGTATAACCCCCAGATATTTGACTTCCGTGGACACTGGTATAATTGTACCTCCAATGACTATGGGTCTCATAGACTTAAGCTTGTACCGATTTGTGAAGGCGACAATCGTGGTCTTTGCTGGGTTGATGTTCAGCCCCACGTCCCTACACCAGTCCAGGCTTAGTCGAAGGCCCAGGGTGACTCTATCACATAATGTGCTCTCAAAATTCCCTTTGCAGATTATGGTTATGTCATCGGCATAGCCTAGACATCGAAAGCCATTATCCGTAAGCTTAGCTAAGAGATCATCTACCACCAGACTCCAAAGGAGAGGTGATAGGACAACTCCTTGAGGACAGCCTCTGGTGGTTTGTGCTCTAATTGTCGAGTTGCTGACGGTTAATTCTGCTATGCGAGAGTTCAGGAGTTTGCCTAACCAGGACGTGAGTCCTGATTCAACTCCTCTACTCTCAAGAGCTCTGACCACCACGTCATGCGCCGTGTTGTCAAAAGCACCTTCTATGTCCATAAAGACGCAGAGTGCGACCTCTTTTGCTTTCACAGACTTCTGGAGAGTGTTCACTAGGTCAAGCAGAGCTGACTCCGTTGACATCCCTGCCCTATACGCATGCTGATGTGCATGTAGTGGCTTGGCCACTAGGTGCACAGATCTAATGTGATTGTCTATCTACTATCGAAGGTTTTTAGCAGGAATGAGGTAAGGCTGATTGGCCTGAAGGATTTGGGAAGAAACGGGTCTTTCTTTCCTGCCTTCGGGATGAAAATCACCCTCGCCGTCCTCCACTCCCTAGGTATGTACCCCAGGGCAATGCTCCCACGGAAGATTCTGATTAGAAATACTAAGAGAGGGTCTATACCCTTCTGTAAGAGGATGGGAAGGATGCCATCCACCCCCGGGGCCTTATAGGGACTGAGTGATCCGATGGCCCACCTGATCCTATGCTCAGTTACAATTTCTGCAGCTAATCTCCACTCGGGTCTCCTCCCAGAGGTCTGTACGTAGCTGCTATCACTATCTGAAATGGTCCTACAAAGCGGGAAATGAGTTTGTAAGAGAAGTTCAGCCTTCTCTACCTCATTGTCCGTGAAAGTCCCATCCTGTCTCTTAAGGCAAAGTTCCGAGAGCACTTTCCCTTTTGAGATGGCTTTGAACACCCTTGCAGCGGGCGTGGCCTGCTCTAGAGTGGAACAAAACTTCCTGAAATGATCCCGTTTGCTATTGCGTATCTCCTTGTTATACTCAGTAAGCTTCCTGGTATAACAATCCCATTTGTCATTACTCTTTTTAGCTGCGTTAAACAGTTTCCTGACCTCCACTCGAAGTAGTCCTAGCTTCTTAGTCCACCATGCATTATCCCTGCTGGATTTAATGCTCTTAATAGGACAGCTTGAATGATAAGCATCCAAGAAAGTCTTGCCCACGTCTATAGATAGCTGCTCAATCTCTTCCTGTGAGGAAGCTCTTTTACTGTAGTTAAGTCTGCTCAGATTTAACCCCAGACAGGACCGATATTGTTGCCAATCAGTCTGTCGAGGATTTCTGATGTCCTTACTAAAACTTAGGTTACTACAAATGTCGAATAGGATAATCCTATGGTCCGACAATGATGGTTCAGTAGAGACTCTCCAGTTGCGAACCAACCTGGAGCCTCCGTCATTGCCAAAGGTGATATCTAGCACCTCGGCCCTGCTTTTGGTTACAAACGTAGGTTCTGCCCCCACGTTGAAAACAGTGAGATCCTTAACTAGTAGAAAATCAAGTAAACACTCACCTCTGCTGTTTGTATCTGTGCTGCCCCACGTGATGCTATGTGCGTTGGCATCGCACCCCAGCAGCAATGGCAGCTTCTTGCTGCTGCAGTTGTCCACTAGAGCCTGAACCTCTAATGGAGGAGCCTCCGCCTCATCTCCCGGGAAGTACGCCGACGCCACCACGATACTTCCACGCTCTCCAGTGATCAGCACTGCTACTAAATCTTTGGTGAGAAAGTTAGAAAGACATAGAAAGTTAGTATTCTTCCGTACCAAGATACAATCTCTTGGCGATGCCTCTCTCACATCCGCAATTACTCTTGCACTTACGTGGTTAAGGCCGCAGATCCTGCCTCTGACGACCCATGGCTCCTGCATGAGCACCAGCCCCAGGTCCAACCTGGTGACCAACCTGCCGATGACAGCCGAAGCTGCCCTCGCATGATGCAGGTTAATCTTTGCAACGCTGGTGGTCTCCATCCCTAGAGCTCTTCTTCACCCTCCGAGAGCGTCAGATATGCCTCTGACTGCGCCCCGGTGGGTGTCCGCTCATCATCGGATGTTGAGTCTGGACAGGTCCAGACCCTGGAGGGACACCGAGTCAAGCTCGGCCTCCATTACCGCCAACGCCTCTGCTTCCGCTGCTCCATCTGGCGGACACTCATGCGTCGCTTTGGCTGAGGCTGCTGAGGTGCCAGGCACATCGTCAGCTTTCGCCTCCGCATCAGCCTCCTTCTTCCCATGAAGCTTGCATTTGAGCTGCCCAAAGCGGAAGCTCAACAGCATGCCTCGGTTCTTTAGGAGAGCAAGTTCGTCATCCTCCACGCCTAGCGTCAGGATCTTGCCTCCCTCAGCCTCCTTCCACCTGAGCAGCTTCCAGGTATCAGTGCTGAGCCCTCTATTCTGCTCCGTGAGCAACCCAAAGGACTTTGCCACCGGCTCGCCAGCCGTCCGTAGCAACCAGACGTAGCCCCACCGGGTTGGCCTGGTGCCGGGATGGGCGGCATCTGCTTCCTTTTCTGCAGACCAGAAGAGGGTGTTGCAGTGTCTTTCCTGCCGACATTGCTTGTTTGCGGGACAGCCACTGGGGCAGTGCCGGGCACTGCGCTCCCACCCCCTACGTTCGTCCGTTTGGTGTCCCCACTGTCCACCACTCGCGGCTTGAAAGCCTCTGCACTTCTGGAGGTGCTTTGCTTCGGGGACGAGCCCTCTGGCTTGGCAACACTCCTCAAGTGGGGGGTCTGGCCCCCGCGCGGTGTCAGCTTGCCACAAAAGTCCAGAGCCACCTCTTCTATCCGCTCTGCTAGCTGTGTAGCGGTTAAGCCCCGCATATCATTAAAAAGTTTTCTGTTATCCATATATTAGGTCCCACGAGTGTGGGGGAAAGTAGTACCGGCGTGTCATAGCCCCCATTAACACGCCGGGGCCAGGTATACTCACCGAGGCGGCCAGGTATCGGTGAGGCTCCATTCTATTACAGTCGGTAACCCCTGACTGCAAACCAACCAATGGGCACGGACAACGTAACACCCTGGCTTAAGGGAGTGAAGAGGCACCCTTGCCTAAGGACTTCACCACTGCCCGTGTGAGATGTGGGGGAAAGGAAATGGGTAGGATCTTGTGTAGGAATTGGGTGTGTGTGAGACTATGTTTTAAAGACGGTCAGACAAGCGCCTTGTCGGTCCCACTAACGGTGTGGTACCCGCTGTTGTCCGGGACTGCTTATTACGACAAGTCGCTATTCGCAGCTAACCTCCGATGGAGGCCTTGCGCTATCCGCAACCTGCGACCCGTCCGGTGGCTTCAGCTAGCCCACCTCAGAACCATCTCACAAAGTTCGTTGGTACCAGAATCATCACCTATCTTGGCACGAAATTTGGTGGCTATAGCTTTAAAACTGTGGGAGATATAGGCTTTTTTGTCTTTAAAATGCGGGGGGGCTGGGGGCGGAATGGGTGGGCGTGGCTCCAAAATTGTTGATGCAGTTTTTTGGGGTTGCTAGTAGCTATCTTCTTGCCAAATTTGGTAGTTCTAGCTGTAAGTATGTGTGAAATATGTGGATTTATCGGTTTTGAGTTATCGAATTTATCGATTAGCCAGCCCCCAGTTATCGTTGAACCCACATCTTGACACTTTAATTTACTATCCCATAGATAAAGAGAATTGGAAAGTTTCAAGTCTCTAGCTTGAAGGGTGTGGAAAAAAGTTGCGAACATACAGACGGACGGACGGACAGACGGACGGACACCATGACGGACATTGCACAAACTCAATATACTCTTTACCTTCGGTATCGAGTATAAAAATAGCGTGGGGAACAGCAGCTAAATTGCAAGCTGAACTTGACTTTTTAAAGTCAATAAAACCACAAACAACTCAATTAAACACAACTCACTCATCTCACATTAACATTATTAAAAATAAAATAATAACCAAAACTCCACCCGTCAGAAAAATTCTGACATTAAAGAAAACCTGCCCTAAGGACTGCGAGGGACCAATGATATCCCTAATGATAGCCATGAAATATTATTATTATTATTATTTATAGCATTAAAATTAAATCACATACATTTGGAACAAGCAATAGATTTTATAACAACTTCAAAAGAACAAATACGTAGAATTTCCATAAGGCACAAAATAACAACACATTTGCACATTAGATAATTCAACATCATTTGATTTAAAATCAATTTCAATGTCAACTATTGCCACAGAAACACCAGAGAAAAAATTAAACAGCAATACAATGACTCAGACAAATATTGATTTCATCAGGACAGCATCTACCATATTATCTGAGTATGATGGCAATGCTGAAAATTTTCAAAGTTACATAGACGCATTAAGTCTACTAGATACACTTAAAGGTGATCATGAAGCAACATCAATAAGTTTAATCAAGACAAAACTCAAAGGCCATGCAAGAAATTTGAATAGCGATGAAGAAACAATCGCTGAAATTATTGCCAAACTAGCAAGAACAGTAAAAGGATACTTATATAGCAAGTGTAAATTGTGACTAGTTCAGTAATTTATAAGTACTTTTACTTGTAGCACTAGGAATAATCAATAAATAAATAATAATAATAATAAGGAGAATCGGTTGAAGTACTATCAGGCAAACTCCTTAACTTGCAACAAAGAAATAAGACAGCCAACATTTATACGCAAGAGGTAGAGCAACTAACAAAAGCTTTAGCTGGCGCGTACATTAACGATGGTCTAAATTCTGAATTAGCCACCAAACAGCACAAATCAAGCTATAAAAGCAATGACGAAAATCTGCACCAATGATAAAGTGAAACTTAGGGCGGTCGAGTAGCTCACAGCTTCAAGGGTTGGTCACATCCCCGACTAATTGTGATAGCGCAGTGTTGTTGTGTTCTGTTCTTCAGAACTCCACACCTGCAGTCAAAACAGGCTTCGAGCTTCGAGCGTCAAACACACAATGAAAACATGAAAACGCAAATTATACATGCTAAAACATTACTGATAAACGTCAAATGCATTCTTGAATGATTTGTTCGCTTTACGCCAATACAACCAAACGATGGTTCAAACAATGATGGTTATAATACATAACGAAGAAAAACCCATAACAAAAACCCATATCATGCAGGCAGGCACATTCAACAATATGAATGATGCCATAACCAAATTTCTAAATAGTTGCACTGAAGTAACAGGACAGTCCAATATCCAATCCGCGGCAGAGGTAATTACAGGGGCCGACTTTATAACAGAGGCGGCTTTAGTTACAACAACAATAACGGCAACCGATACAGTAATAGTAGGGGTAATTTTAGAGGCGGCTCGTACAGAGGCGACCAAAATAGAGGCCGTGGACAACAAAACCTGGTCCGAGTTACACAAAGTAACTCGGAAAACCAGCAAGCCCCCTTGAGCAACCCTCAGTAAATATACTAACGATAAATCTAAGTCTCAGCAGTATAATTAAAAGCAAAAATCATGAAAATAATAAACCACTTACACTTTGTTTTAATATTGAAAAACAATAATATAGATATGTACAAATATAAACCAAAATTTCAAAACTAATATATCCGGAATTGGCCAGGGAACAATACAGTCAATGGGACAAGCCCCAATTGACCTTCTTTTCGATTATTTCATAATCAACCACGATTTCACAATAGTTCATACTGAATTTCGATGTAATTCTTGGACTAGACTTCATTAGAAAATTTAATTGCATAATAGACTACCAAAATGATGAATTCATCAAGAAACCAGAACATTTAAACTATCAAATACATGTACAGTGGACGCTCGCAAATTAGAACCAGTTGGTTCCTGGGGTAGTTCTAATTTTTGAAAAGTTCTAATTTCTGGACGCATTTTTGAAATGTCGTATAAGGCAAGAAATGGCTTCTTTTCTGCTAAAAATGCTTCGAAGGGAATGTTATTTTAATTAAAATTAATTTGTTTTCAACATTCAAGAAAAATAATGTTTGTTCATTCATAATTGAGAAAAAAAAATTCTTAAATAACTTTCATTTAGATATATTTTTCTTTTATTATTTAAAGTAATCTTGCTTACTATAGTATGTAGTCTGTTATGTTAGTTTGTTTTTTAGTTTTCTTTAAAGTAGACAGCACAATGTCTTTACGGAGCTCCAAAAGATTAGCCATGTGCTTACTACTATGCGTCTCACTATTTTGCACCATTTCAGCAAATTATTGACGCTTTCCATTGCCGTACCATCTGAAGGTGTTTGAGTGCCATCGACGTCGGCGTCTTCCTGGTCATCTGAAGCCTCATCTTCGCTACTGACTTCCTGTACCCCAAACGCGTCTTCATTCCACATTTCGATTTCCTCTATTCCGATGGAATTTCGCTGTTCAATAGCTTCTAAGAGGGTTTGGTTAGTAAGCAGAAGTTCATTACATTCCCGATTACTTTCTGTCAATTGTGCTAGCGGCAGATCATCGTCGCTGTCGTAGTGGTCTGCGTCCCAGTTTAGTAGCTTGGACCATGCATTTTTTATTACTCTTTGTGGCACTTCATCCCAAGCTTGTTTGAGTAATGGGATTGCATCACGGATTGAGTGCTGCTTCAAAAAATTATTTACTCCGCCACCTTCAGCAACTAATTGAGCAAGTAGTTTGCTTCTGTATATTAGTTTTGTTAGTTTTATGGGGTTTTGGTCCATTGGCTGCACAGCTGCTGTCACGTTTGGTGGGAAGAAATAGGCAACTATGTTTCCATCGGCACTTTGTAGTTTTTCTATTGGTGTATGAGCAGAGCAGTTGTCAATGAGCAAAAGTGCCTTCGGTGGCAAATTATTTTCTTCTGAAAATCGGTTGACCTGCAAATGGAAAATATATATTTTTTAAATCCACTCAAAGACTTGTCAAGGACTCGTGACAGGCGGGGAGACCTCTGTTATGTATTTGTAAATTCTATTCACCTCTTTAATAAATATGTCGTGAAACCAGTCATGAAATATTCGCGACGTCATCCAAGCATTTTTGAGAAGTCGTAATGCAGTGGGTTGACATATCCTTTGAAGCATCTTGGTTGTTTTGCTTTTCCAATCACCAATGGCTTTAATTTATGTGAGCCATCACTATTTGCTCCGAGTAGAATTGAAATGCGTTCCTTTTGTATTTTGCATCCAGGGGCATTCTTTTCGCAAGCGGCAACGTATGTTCTGTCTGGTAGGCAACGGAAAAAGAGTCCACTTTCGTCGACATTATATATTTGTGTCTCCATTAGCTCCATTTCAGTGACCTTTGCTCGAAATCTGTGTATAAAAGGAGCAACCGCCATTACATCACTAGACAGTATCTCGCCACTAATTTTTAAAAAACGAATGCCATGTCGATTTTGAATTTGGTGAACCAGCCATCGCTTGCACAAAATGATCGTTCATCCTTATTGGGATACACTTCACTAAATATGGTTTTAGCTTTCGCTTGTAAAATTGGTCCAGTCATAGTGCACTTCTTTTGCCGTTGATTTAAAAACCATTCATATAGACGTGTTTCCATTTCAGGATATTCAGCATTGTGCAAGGATTTATTTTTTGCCTCCTGGTATGTGTTTGATACGGCATTCAAGATTAACTCCTTTTTCGATTTAATATAACTGATGGCAGATTTTGCCACATTGTAATCTAAGGCTAAACGGTTTGCTGGAACGCCTTCATCGAGTTGTTTTACTATTTTTGCTTTAGTTTCCAAAGACAAAGTGTTTTTCTTACGCTTATTCGACATTTTAAATTAGTTTTCTCTTAATCCCCGAATATGTGCTTGCTTGTCAAAAGTTTGCATGTGAATGACCAAATATGAGTGCACACAAATAGAATCGGAACACACGCAGTTGGGTGAATCCCCTTTTTATATGCAATTTGTTAAAAGGTAAACCAAAACAAAAATTCACCAGAAAAAAAAACGCTCTTAAACACACGCAGTTGGGTGAATCCCCTTTTATATGCAATTTGTTAAAAGGCAAACCAAAATAAAAGTTCACCAGAAAATAAAAAAAAACGCTCTCAAATTAGAACCGCGGTTCTAATTTCAGAGCGTTCAATGCAATTAAAACACGGGTTCTAATTTCTGGAAGATTCTAATTTCCGAGAGTTCTAATTAGTGAGCGTCCACTGTACCACTATTGCACAATGATATTGATAATTCAATATTATTACCAGCAAGATCAGAAGTCATTAGACAAATCATGCTTCTGACTAGCGAAAATTCTGTATTAATACCAAACCAGGAAATACACCCTGTGGTAATAATAGCAAACAGTATTGTTGAAAGTAATAGTGCAATAGTCCGTATTCTAAATACAACTAATAAAAACATAAAAATTCAAAATCCACATATCAAATTCGAATCACTAGAACAATATGAAATTAAAACGAGTACAGAGAAACAAACCAACAGAACTAATGAAGTCATCAATGAACTAACCTTCCCAGACCAATTTAAAACACAGTTAACTGAATTATGTACCAAATACAGTGACATATTTGGTCTTGATTCAGAACCCATTTCATGTAATAATTTTTATAAACAAAAATTAAGATTAGCAGATAAAACACCCGTTAACATAAAAAATTATAGAAATGCTGAAACCGAGAAACCAGAAATAAACAGACAGGTCGAAAAGTTAATAAAAGATGGTATAGTTGAGCCATCAATTTCTGAATATAATAGCCCACTTCTCTTGGTACCCAAGAAAACTCTCCCAAACTCAAAGGAGAAAAATTGGCGTTTAGTAGTTGATTATCGCCAAATAAATAAAAAACTTCTGGCAGATAAATACCCACTGCAAAGAATAGAAGAAATCTAAGACCAATAAGGACAAGCACAATACTTTTCATGTCTCGATCTCATGTTAGGATTTCACCAAATAGAACTGGATGAGAAATCTAGAAATGTAACATCATTTTCAACGAACTCCGGTTCTTATCGCTTCACGCAATTACCATTTGGTCTTAAAGTAGCACCAAATTCATTCATGCGAATGATGACACTTGCATTTTCGGGCCTAGAGCCATCCCAAGCATTTCTCTACATGGAATACCTAGTTGTCATTGGCTGTTCTGAACAGCACATGTTTAAAAATTTTTAATATATATTTGACCTGTGTAGAAAACACAATTTAAAACTAAACCCAGAGAAATGTGCTTTTTTCATGCACGAGGTAACATTCCTCAGACATAAATGCAACGATCATGGCATCCTTCTAGATGACAAAAAATACGATGTTATAAAGAACTATCCAACCCCCACAGATGCGGATAGTGCATGACGTTTCGTCGCGTTCTGTTATTACTACAGACGATTTATAGACAACTCACGTTATTTGACGAGATTATGCAAAAAGAATGTCCAATTCGACTAGACAAAAGAATGCGAAGACGCATTCAAATACTTAAAGAAGGCATTAATGAAGCCTACATTGTTACAAAACCCTGATTTCAGCAAAGAATTTTGCATGCCGTACTATCTCAAGAGTACAACGGTATGCAATTGCCAATTGCATTCGCTTCAAGAGCTTTCACACAGGGAGAAAGCAATAAATCAACTACAGAGCAGGAATTAGCTGCAATACACTGGGCAATAAAACACTTTAGACCATACGTTTATGGAAGGCATTTCTTAGTTAAAACAGACCATAGACCATTAACCTAAATTTTTCGATGAAAAATCCAACTTCAAAATTGACTAGAATGAGACTAGATTTAGAAGAATATCAATTCACAGTAGAATACCTCAAGGGAAAGATAATCATGTCGCAGATGCATTATCAAGAATAAAAGTAGAAACTTTTATACAGGAAAACATCTGCGCAGATGAAAAACAAAAATTGCCAAATTAAAAACAAGAGCCCAATGTCTATGAAATCGTTAGCAATAATGACGCAAGGAAATTTGTGAAAATAAAATTCGGTAAAAATAATTGTTTGCTAAAGAAAGGAAAACGAATTATTTCACGATTTCCAGTTAATGATTTGTACTCTAATGAAAAATTCGATTTAGGTAAATTTTTTCAAAGGCTTAATTCAGAAGCCGGAATACATAAAATCGTTAACGTACATATGTCACCAAGTGAACAAATTTTCGGATTTGTATCACTCAATGAATTTAAAACAAGTGGAAACGTTGCAGTCGGACGCAACCGACTGCGGCATACTCGATACCAGTATTAAAACCGGTAAAAAGAGGCCTGATTGCAAAGGGGTACGGATGCGGCAGGGGTGTACGCTGCCTTAAAGATTCTCCGATGCAGATGGGGATGCCACCAGCTATATTCCTTCCGAATTTGGTGACTCTAGCTCAAAGTTTGTAAAATGTAGGGAAAAGGGGGCTTGGGGCGGTATGGGTGGGCGTGGCATCAAAATTTTTGTTGCAGATCTTTGTTAAATGTCAATTGCTATCTTCATACCAAATTTGGTGACTTTAGCTCGAAGTTTGTAAAAAGTGGGGAAAGGGGGCTGGGGGCGGTATGGGTGGACGTGGCATCCAAATTTTTGATGCAGATCTATGTGGAATGTCAATTGCTATCTACATACCAAATTTGGTGACTTTAGCTCGAAGTTTGTAAAAAGTGGGGAAAGGGGGCTGGGGGCGGTATGGGTGGACGTGGCATCCAAATTTTTGATGCAGATCTATCTGGAATGTCAATTGCTATCTTCATACCAAATTTGGTGACTCTAGCTCAAAGTTTGTAAAAAGTGGGAAAGGGGGGGCTGAGGGCGGTATGGGTGGGCGTGGCATCCAAATTTTTGATGCAGATCTTTGTGGAATATCAATTGCTATATTCATACCAAATTTGGTGACTCTAGCTCGAAGTTTGTAAAAAGTGGGGAAAGGGGGGCTGGGGGTGGTATGGGTGGACGTGGCATCCAAATTTTTGATGCAGATGTTTGTGGAATGTCAATTGCTATCTTCATACCAAATTTGGTGACTCTAGCTCAAAGTTTGTAAAAAGTGTGGAAAGGGGGGCTGGGGGCGGTATGGGTGGGCGTGGCATCCAAATTTGTGATGCAGATCTTTGTGGAATGTCAGTTGCTATCTTCATACCAAATTTGGTGACTCTAGCTAAAATTTTGTAAAAGGTGGGGAAAGGGGGGCGAAATGGAAGGGCATGGCTCCAAAACTTTGATGCAGATTTTTAGGGGTCGTTGCCAGCTATCTTCCTACCAAATTTGGTGGCTCTAGCTCCACAACTCTGGAAGATACACGCATTCCAGTTTTTGACGAAGCGTTGGGGTGGATGGGGGCGGCTAGGGCGGTATCGGTGGGCGTGGCATCCAAACTTTTGATGCAGTTTTTAGGGGGTCATCATCACCTATCTTGTCACCAAATTTGGTGGCTATAGCTCAAAAACTGAGGGAGATATAAGCTTTTCTGATTTAAAAATGCGGGGGGGCTGGGGGCGGAATGGGTGGGCGTGGCTCCAAAACTTTGATGCAGATTTTTGGGGGTCGTTGCCAGCTATCTTCCTACCAAATTTGGTGGCTCTAGCTCCACAACTCTGGAAGATACGCGCATTCCCGTTTTTGACGAAGCGTTGGGGTGGATGGGGGCGGCTAGGGCGGTACCGGTGGGCGTGGCATCCAAACTTTTGATGCAGTTTTTGGGGGGTCATCATCACCTATCTTGGCACCAAATTTGGTGGCTATAGCTCAAAAACTGAGGAAGATATAGGCTTTTTTGACTTTAAAATGCGGGGGGGTTGGGGGCGGAATGGGGGGCGTGGCTCCAAAATTTTTGATGTAGTTTTTTGGGGGTTGTTAGTAGCTATCTTCTTACCAAATTTGGTAGTTCTAGCTGTAAGGATGTGCGAAATATGTGGATTTATCGGTTTTGAGTTATCGAATTTATCGATTTGCCAGCCCCCCAGTTATCGTAGAACCCCCATCTTGACACTTTAATTTACTATCCCATAGATAAAGAGAATTGGAAAGTTTCAAGTCTCTAGCTTGAAGGGTGTGGAAAAAACTTGCACACATACGGACGGACAGACGGACAGACACCATGACGGACATTGCACAAAACCAATATACTCTTTACCTTCGGTATCGAGTATAATAAAAAAATATCGCTGCAGAAAATTGTTATGAATAAAATACAGGTCCACCCTAATGTGCAAATAGTAAAGCTACAAACAAATCCTACTTCACAGCTTCACAAACAAAAACGGCGCGGGAGCGACCACCGAAAGCAACAAGCAACGGAGAAAAGTTTGACCGCGACCAACACCAACACAAAAGAGCGCGTTAGAGTAAACGTTCAAGAAACGGTTTAATGCACCGGGAGCGAAGCGCTTGAAAAAAAGAGAGAGAGAGTGAGCGTAAAAACACAAAAACAGAACAAACGCAGGCGGCAGCAAGTTGAGCAAATTTTTCAGTATGCTGGACTGCAGTTTGTTGTTGTGTTTGGAATCACTTTAAAACAAATGCAAATTAAATTGTTAATTTACTGTCCACTTTGGGTTTAGGCAAACCGACAAAACACAAAGTCACAAAACTATTAGTTTACACAAAGACGCGAAATTAATAGCAGAAATAAAACGCACAATAGTACAAAAAGCGAAGCGCATAAAAAAAACACGTTCGTTGCGATGCAAAGCGAATGAGAAACAAGTAAGAAAAGTAAGAAAACAAGTAAGAAGGCTCTAGTCGGGAGAGCCCGACTAGAAGATACCCTGAACCCAGTTTCAATAAATATATTAAATTTATATAAGACTTTGGTATACTGACTTAACTTCAATCGATTAAGCTCGATATCTCCGGTGTTTCTTAACCGATTTGGACGAAATTTTCAGAAAAGATCTATCGTTACCCATTCTTTCAACCCTCATTTTTACATTTTCCAAATTCGATATTTTTTTGTTATCGATTCCATGTGTATATCGGAAACCAGAATAGTTATCAATAATTTGAAGCAAACTTGTTCTGCTCATGGTATAGGAGAACTTGTATTCAAAATCTGAAGTCTCTAGCTCTTGTAGTCTCTGAGATCCACGCGGTCGTACAGACAGACAGACGGACATGGCTATATCGACTCAGCATTCTCACGCTTTGACCGCTCGTGATATACACCCAACTCTTTTTTTACACGGTAGATACGTTCCTCAGAAATCCGTGTAAAAAAAAACCGTGTAAAAAAAGAGGCGTTTCCTATAGTAAAATAGGGGATACGTTCCATGTCATCTGAAAGCCGTGTAATACCCCGATTCCATTAGGCTGCATCTTTCATTAACAGCGAGTCGAAGATGTAGGTGATTCCACTATATATCCAATTGCATAGTTGCATCTTGGTTTAACAGGGTATGTTAAGTGATAGCTGACAGCTGTTTGTGTATTAAACGTTTATATTTAATTGGAAGCAAATATGAGCTCGAACACAAATAAAATTAGTGACACCAAAAAAACAAACATATTTGCTTTAATTTGTGCGCAAAATGCAAACATGGTTTAACGAATATCTCAGTTTGTTTAGACATGCACTTGATGACAAGCTGTTTTACTCAAATCAGCACTGTTTAAACCAAGTATCGATTACAAATTTCATACTATCGACTATGTTAAAGCTCTGTTCAGTGCTCTGTAATGTTAACTTCTAACATTCCCAGTTGGTCGGTTTCGAACCAACTGGGAATGCAGCCGACCAACGAAGAAAATTTGAATAAGATTCCCATTGTACAAATGGGATTCTAATACAAAAAGATGCGGCATCTTCGAGTTCCAATTACATACTTGCATCTTGCTCTAGTGGAATCGGGGTATAATACCCTGATTCCACTAGGCTGCATTCTTCATTAACAGCAAGTCGGGAATGTAGGTGATTCCACTATGCATCCAATTGGTTTCGGCATTCTTTTTTAACAGGGTCTGTTAAGTGACAGCTGACAGCCTTTTGTATGTGTAATTGTGTAATTAATTGTGTGTATTGGCAAGAAACATGAACTCGAACCAAAATAAAATAAGTAAAGCGAAAAAAGCAAAAATTATTGCTTTAACTCATTCGCATACGACAAACATGATTGTACAAATCATGCAGGTTGTGCAGACATTATTTCACTGTTTAAGCCAAGCATCGATTACAAATTTCATAGTATCGACTATGTTAAAGTTCTGTTCAGTGCTCTGTAATTTTAACTTCTAACATTCCCACTTGGTCGGTTTTCAACCAACTGGGAATGCAGCCAACCAACGGGGAATATTTGAACAAGATTCCCATTGTACAAATGGGAATCCAATACAAAAGAATGCAGCATTCCCGAGTTCCAATTACATACTTGCATTCTGCTTGTAGTGGAATCAGGGTATAAGATGAAATAAAGAACTATATATATGTACTTCGAAAAACAGTTGGGGTGTTCAACAGCTCCGTTTCATCGTTTCATGTTTCAAACTTGAAACGATTAGCTCGTTAACGGCATTTTGGGTGTCAATGCGTTTCAAGTTTGTGCAGTCAGCTGTGGTTTGTTTACATTCCTTATTCTTAAGTTTTTGTCACTGTTGCGGTTTACCGCGGTTATACTTTATTTATAAAAAATGCTATTTAAAAGTGCTAAAGATATGCTATGCGATGCTTTAGCAAAGCAAGTTATTAGAGAAATAGAGGATATTGAAGGTGAGAAGAGCTCGTTGTTTGAATTAGTTGCTCAATTACATGCTTTTAACATTTGGCGGCCATTAATCATATGTGTTCATACTTTTTTGCACAAAAATACACCAAATATACTAAAAAGTACTGAACATCGATAGCAAATATGGACTAAATATTGTGCTCTTCCCATCTTTACTTTGTTGAAACTTGAAACACTTTTTGTATACATAGGCTGGGGTGTTTCAACGTTTCAAGAAATTTTATATGTATGTTGTTGTTGCGGGACGTTTCAACTTTGAAACGTGAAACGAGCTGTTGAACACCCTAAGTGTAAAAAAATTTTGAAAACTATAAAATTTCAGATGTGCCAACAAATTGTATGGTCATATGGCATTTTATTGAGCATTAAAACTTAAAATTCATAATTCATACAGGTGGTAAAATTCATATAAGCAAAAAACCAAAGAAAGCTGTTAATCCAGAATCAAGAACAGAAAAATTAGAATAGAAATACAGAAAAAATACTAACATAACATAATTAGTCGTCGCTACTTGATAACAAGCGCAATTGTTTGCGACGAACTGGACTAAAACATGGCAACACTACGGTAGCAAGTAAAAATTTTTCTTTGCTCTTGTCTGTTATAGAGAAAATAACGGTGCTTTACGAGCCAACGATTGAAAGAACAATCATAGAATTTTCAGCTAAAAGAAACACAAAAATGTTAAGTAGCACATACAATTTTTCACTTGCCAAGTGTAAAAACAAACAAAACAAAATTATGAAAATTTTTTTTTCAACCATGTAACTTAAAAACCGTGTAGAAAAAACCGTGTAAAAACAGAGTTGGGTGTATATGTATATATGTACTCTCGCTCTCCATCAAATATGTTTAATACATAATGTACTTTTATGTACGGCTCTGACGCTGACTTTTCTGCTAAGGCAGCGCCAGGCCTTTTTAACTAAATCATAAGCCAAGTGGATTTATTCAATAAAGAGACTTGTGAGAACACAGTACAACGCTTCGTCAAAAACGGGAATGCGTGTATCTTCCAGAGTTGTGGAGCTAGAGCCACCAAATTTGGTAGGAAGATAGCTGGCAATAACCCCCAAAACTCTGCATCAAAGTCTTGGAGCCACGCCCACCCAATTCGCCCCCCTTTCCCCACCTTATACAAACTTTGAGCTAGAGTCACCAAATTTAGTATGAAGATAGCCATTGACATACCACATAGATCTGCAGCTAAATTTGGATGCCACGCCCTCCCATACCACCCCCAGCCCCTCTTTCCACACTTTTTACAAACTTCGAACTAGAGTCACCAAATTTGGTATGAAGATAGCAATTGTTATCCCACATTGATCTGCAGCAAAAATTTGGATGCCACGCCCAACCATACCCCCCCCCCCCCCCCCAGCAACCCTTTCACAACATTCCCCACTTTTACAAACTTTGAGCTAGAGTCACCAAATTTGGTATGAAGATAGCAATTGACATTCCACAAAGATCTGCAACAAAAATTTTGATGCCACACCCACCCAATCTGCCCCCAGCCCCCCTTTCCCCACCTTTTACAAGCTTTGAGCTAGGGTCATCAAATTGGGAAAGAAGATAGCTGGTGGCATCCCCATGTGCATCGAAGAATCTTTAAGGCAGCGTACACCCCTGCCGCATCCGTACCCCTTTGCAATCAGGCCTCTTTTTACCGGTTTTAATATTGGTAACGAGTAAACCGTAGTCGCTTGCGTCCGACTGCAACGTTTCCACTTGTTTTACATATTGTTGTGAAGTATGTTTTGAAAACATTTTGCTTCACATATTTTTGATTTTTAATTAATAAAATGGTAATAGTTCTTCAGATGGTAGTTATTTTATATTATTTTCGTTGTTTTTTGAAATAAATTTTTTTATTTTATTTTTAATATTATTATTAATATTTTTTTTGAGATTATGATATTATCTCTTCCTCCTATGTGTTTTTATTTTTATACTCGATACCGAAGGTAAAGAGTATATTGAGTTTGTGCAATGTTCGTCATGGTGTCTGTCCGTCTGTCTGTCTGTCCGTCTGTCCGTCTGTATGAACGCAACTTTTTTCCACACCCTTCATGAAAATTATACTGAACAGAACATCACCGTGTGTTCATTTTTTTTTTAAGATCACTGCCTTAAACTTTGCATATGCTCTGCTGTAAACGGTGACACCCTGTCAATTGAAACGATGCCGAGCTTGAAACCGCTATCAGTGTTGCCAGGTGTTGAGCGCCCTCATGAGCTAGAATATAGAAAAAAATAAGCTAAAATAAGCAAGCAATATGCTAGAACTTCTACAGTGTTTGCCCCTAAAGGAAAAAGGCCAGGTATCATGAATATGTCTTGGGAGTTCATGCTAATTTTTATACTCGATACCGAAGGTAAAGAGTATATTGAGTTTGTGCAATGTCCGTCATGGTGTCTGTCCGTCTGTATGAACGCAACATTTTTCCACACCCTTCAAGCTAGAGACTTGCAACTTTCCAATTCTCTTTATCTATGGGATAGTAAATTAAAGTGTCAAGATTGGGGTTCTACGATAACTGGGGGGCTGGCAAATCGATAAATTCGATAACTCAAAACCGATTAATCCACATATTTCGCACATCCTTACAGTAAAAACTACCAAATTGCTGAGAAGATAGCTACTAGAAACCCCCAAAAAACTGCATCAAAAATTTTGGAGCCACTAATACCCATCCCGCCCCCCCCGCAATTTAAAGTGAAAAAGCCAATATCTCCCACAGTTTTTGAGCTATAGCCACCAAATTTGGTGTCAAGATAGGTGATGATGACACCCCAAAATATGCATCAAAAGTTTGGATGCCACGCCTACTAATAATGCCCTAGCCACCCCCATCCGCCCCAACGCTTCGTCAAAAACGGGAATGCGTGTATCTTCCAGAGTTGTGGAGCTAGAGCCACCAAAATTGGTAGGAAGATAGCTGGCAACGACCCCCAAAAATCTGCATCAAAGTTTTGGAACCACGCCCACCCATTCCGCCCCAAGCCGCGCCGCATTATGAAATCAGAAAAGCTTATATCTCCCACTGTTTTTGAGCTAGAGTCACCAAATTTGGTATGAAGATAGCAATTAACATTCCACAAAGATCTGCAGCAAAAATTTGGATGCCACACCCACCCATACCGCCCCCAGCCCCCCTTACCCCACTTTTTACAACTTTGAGCTAGAGTCACCAAATATGGTATTTAGATAGCAATTGACATTCCACAAAGATTTTCATCAAAAATTTGGATGCCAAACCCACCCATACCGCCCCCAGCTCCTCTTTACCCACATTTTACAAACTTTGAGCTAGAGCCATGACTTTTTGTAGAAGTACCCCTCATACTGCTTACTACTTGCTTGATGCTTCACCACTTGACCGCGTGTTTGAAATTAAAGATTTAGGCATTATTCTTGATCCTAAATTAAAGTTTGACTCTCATATTTCGCCGATGGTCAATAAGGCCATTAATGTCATTGGCTTCATCAAGCGGTGGTCGATACAGTTTAACGATCCCTACACCACTAAAACGCTTTATACATCCCTAGTACGTGCCATCCTGGAGTATGGATCTTGTGTGTGGTCCCCACAATACTCGATTCATCAGGATAGTATTGAATCTGTGCAGAAGAAATTTCTTCCTTTTGCCCTTAGAAGTTTTAACTGTGTTCCTGGAGTTGACTTACCCCCGTACTCAAGTAGACTCCTTTTAATAAATCTTCCCTCCCTATTAAACCGTAGAACTATGCATGGAATATTATTTATTACTAACCTACTTAATGGTGAAATCGACTCATCAGTTCTTTTAAGTCGAATTAAATTAACTGTTCTGATTAGAGCTACTCGTAACTTTTTACCCCTTAGTCTTGATCGTTGCTCGAGCAACTATTTAATACATGAACCATTCCGTGTTATATGTTCTGATTATAACAAGCTTTATTCTCTTATATTCTTGGAGTCCTCAATTCCAGTACTAAAAAGATCGATCCTATTTGCTTTATCTAATCGTAACCACTAACTGCTAATCTAACGATGGTCTGATTGGGTTTTTCTGGGTTTTTCCCAAACCACGCAACAAATGTTGGACTACTAAATTTTTGTATTGAATTTCCCAGAGCCTTAACGTTAACTGTAAAATTTTTTACCCAAATTTATTTTCAGATTTATATATATTATTTTATTTTAAATAATTTGGATTTCAATTTTAAATTTCATTATAATTTTAGTTAATTTGGATTTTATGTCAGCTGACCATAGTTGACAATAAACAAATAAACAAATAAAGTGGTGGCGGATAATGAAATTGGAAGCGCTTGTTAATTGTTTTTATGTTAGTTATATTTTGTTGCCGCCAAACGGAATTATTCTTACATATATGTACGTTTATACGTATATGTAGAAGACAAAACAGACAAAAAAGAAATGGAAAATGAGCAAGTAATAATTTTATTAGGAAACATTAAACGGGCTGCATTTAATACTTAATAAAATTACTTGCGCATATAAATAATATAATAGGAAAATATATAACTTATCTGGTTTTAAAGTAGGGTGTGTAGATATTGGGATTATAGATGTATCTGTTGTGTGTGTCCACAGTAGCTTGCTGGGGCGAGCGATAATTGCTATCATAAATTATCCGGCTCGAAGGACCATGAAAATGTAGTACTGGTGGATTTTTTAATTGTTCACACACGACCGTAGAATTTATGAGGGTTGAAAAATAAGACTTGCGGCGTATGGACGAATATCATTTCTTTATTTGGTATGTTAAGGCCTGTACGCAAGAGCCCCGTACAGCTCCCGCACCGTAATACATGAGTTTTAGGACCGTAACAACAAGTGTTATAAAAAGTAAATATTGTGGCGGTAGGCTAATAGCTTTATCTAAATAAAACGGAAATGCAGCTGTGTTTTGTACACTTGAATTCAAAATAATGATTCACGACCAACGCGCGCTACTGTCGTGTTTGAGTACAGCTAACGCCCTGCTGCTGGCGGTTGGTAAAAAAAAGGCAGGCTGCAAAACCAAAAAGCATTTTAGTGAACCAATATTTGATGGGCATAGCTCAGATTACCAAAGATTATGCTAAACATAACCGAAACCACTTAAAAGACTCAAAGCAAATTCACCTTACAGATCTATACCCTGTAATAGATCACTGGCAGTACAATCCAGTTTATATGTTATTTAAATTGTATCTTATTAATTAATTAATATACATATTTTTATTCATTACTTCTTGCGCAGCATTGACTGCCAAAACAATAAGTATGGCTTTGTTGGAACCTGAATTAGGTCAACCTTGTTAATAATATCCGAAAAATGTATAAGCCGGCTCTTGCCCGACATGTTGTTGCTTTTTTTACAATCGTAAATAGCTGCTGAAAGCTTTTTACTGCTCTTAACATTTAAACATAACAGTTTAACATTTTAATTGTTCGACACTACCGTACCACCAGTAGCATACCGAAAATGTAAGTACGGTACAGAAGCTGTGCGAGACCATTTTTATACCCTTAACCCATAAAATGGGTATATAAGGGTATAATGGTTTTGTGCAAAAGTATGTAACAGGCAGAAGGAAGCATCTCCGACCCTATAAAGTATATATATTCTTGATCAGCATCAACAGCCGAGTCGATAGAGCCATGTCCGTCTGTCCGTCCGTCTGTCCGTCTGACCGTCTGTCCGTCTGTATGAACGCGTGGATCTCAGAGACTACAAGAGCTAGAGACTTCAGATTTTGAATACAAGTTCTCCTATACCATGAGCAGAACAAGTTTGCTTCAAATTATCGATAACTATTCTGGTTTCCGATATACACATGGATAACATCGATAACAAAAAAATATCGAATTTGGAAAATGTAAAAATGAGGGTTGAAATAATCTGTAACGATAGAACTTTTCTGAAAATTTCGTCCAAATCGGTTAAGAAACACCGGAGATATCGAATTTAATCGATTGAAGTTAAGTCAGCATACCAAAGTCTTATATAAATTTAATATATTTGCTACAACTGGGTTCAGGGTATCTTCTAGTCGGGCTCTCCCGACTAGAGCCTTCTTACTTGTTTTTATATGAAGTTTTTACAGTACGGGAGCTGTACAGGCTTCTGCGTACAGGCCTTAAACTATTAAAACTTAAAATGATGACTACAATAGCAATCACTGTCTCCGAACACAAAACTCTAAACTCCACCAAGGGAGTCATTTATTGCAACGAACTGCGCGGCATTGCCGAAAACGAAATACAGCAAGAATTAAAAGCACAAAATGTAACTGAAGTAAGGAAAATATTAAAAAAACAACCAACTAACACAAACACCGAAGGAAACAACATCACGTTAACAGAAACTGGACTAATTATAATTACTTTTGGTACAATAAATTCCCCCCGAAAAACTAAGAATCGGCTATGAAACGGTTCGCGTGCGTCAGTACATTCCACTACCCTTACGCTGCAGAAAATGCCTCCGCTTTGGTCACCCAACTATAGTATGCAAAGGCATAGAAACATGCATAAACTGCTCAAACGCTAAGCACACCAACGAGAACGAGCGATGCAATAATCAAAAAAGTTGCCTGAACTGCAACAACAACCCCGACATCGACCACCAACACAGTCCCCTCGATCGCAAATGCCCGGCATTCCTAAAACGACAAGAACTAACTGCTATCAAAATCAAAGAAAAAATAGACCACAAAACTGCACTAAATATTTATAACACCCGCCATGGCCAACACATCAGAACATCTTATGCAAAAACTCTCACCAATACAACACAACATTCAACAACCACGCAATCACCGAACACACATACGCCAACAAACACAAAATCACAAAACTTACAAAGAACAAGACAAGTACACAAACAATAGCGAAAGCGACTCCATTTAAATAATAATTAAAATTAACTTTGTTCTTAACCTAAACTTAACTTACTTTATGCTTATTTTAAATCAAACCAAAACCACAACACCCAAAATGTCACTCATAATACTACAATGGAACATCAAGGGGTACACTAACAACTACAACGAACTCTTAACCATAAATAAAAAAACACTCACCACAAATTATTTGCCTCCAAGAAACCAACCATTACAACACAAACACCCCCATCCCCGTCCCAATAAATTACCAAATCTACACCAACACCTCACAATACTCTCAACGTACATCCCTCCCAACAAAACTTTTTCACTCAAAAGATTAAACGATAACTTTGGAACGCATAACACCAATCAAACTATCCTATGCGACTTCAACAGCTGGCATCACTGCTGAGGATCACCTCAAGCCAAGAGGAGAGGCAGAATCCTAGCCAAATTTTTGCAAAACGCTCACCTCACCATACTTAACGACGGCTCACCAACCCACTTTTCAACACACAATACATTCACTCACATAGACCTCTCGTTATGCTCCCCTCGACTCACCCCCTTCACTAACTGGAAAATAGTCGACGACCTCCATGGAAGTGACCACTTTCCAATCCTAGTCTCCTTGTTCCCTCAATCATCGACAACTAACTTTTCTCGCCCCCTTTTTAAAACAAAGTTAGCAGACTGGCCTTATTTCACAAAATTAACGGAAGAATTCAACGAACTCATACCTATAAGCTCCAACATCAATAAAGAAGCTGCAACTATCAGCAAAATAATTCTACAAGCAGCCCATCTCAGTATCCCACAGACAACCCCACACCACTACAACAAAAACACCCCATTGTGGAATAAGTCCCTCACTGAACTCAGGGCAAAAAAATTTAAATCCTGGCAAATTTTCAAACGCTCCAACAACACCGACAATCTCCTTAAATACAAACGAGCTAACGCACTCTTCCGGAGAGAGCTAAAAATATCAAAAAAACAAAGCTACAACAGATTTCACGTCCACAATCACACCCAATACCCCCACAGACAAAATCTGGGCAAATATCCGACGGCTCTGCGGACTTAACCAAACTAAATCCATACACTGTATCGCAGACATAAATAACAACGCGCTCACGACAGATACAACCCAAATAGCCCATCTTTTTGCCGAACACTGGTCAGATATCTCCAAGGACGAAAACTTCGACCAAAACTTCACCGCCAACAAATACGCAGATAAATTAACCAGCTACATACACAGTTCGACAGCACAAACAATAGAATCTGATATCACACTAATAGAGCTTTCAGCAGCATTACACTCCCTTAAAGGGACAACCCCTGGTCTCAATAGAATATCATACCCTATGATCAAAAACACCTCCTACGCACTAAAAACTAGAATCACAGCCCTATTTAACACTATTTTCAACAATTTCATCCCGCAATCCTACAAAACCAGCCAAGTCATCCCCATACTAAAATCCAATTCCAACAAAACAATAATCACCAGCTATAGACCAATCTCCCTTAATGGCTGCCTTTCCAAAACCCTAGAAAAAATAATAGCCAAACGGTTATGGTGGTTTGTAACCCACAACAACTTTTTACATCCAAACCAATCACCTGATAACCAGGTCGCTTAAAGCTAAAAAGCTAACCTCTGTCATTGCTCTTGACTTCTCAAATGCCTTCGACAGAGTCGGAGTGCACACTATAATCGATCAACTAATCAGCTGGAAAGTAGGATCAAAAATCACAAATTTTGTCAAAAACTTTATGTCAAAAAGAAAAATAAGGTTGAAAATTAAAAGTATAATAAGTTGCCCATATCCTCTCCACAACGGCATCCCCCAAGGATCGCCAATATCAGTCATTCTTTTTTTAATTGCCTACAACATACTCTCAACCATCATCAGCCTAAAAAAAGAAATACAATTCAGCGCCTATGCCGACGATTTTTTCTTAATCATTCCCCTCAATAGACAGAAAAACCAAACATACAACCTCGACACCCTCTTCTCAGATATTCACGAATGGTGCTCATATTCAGGAGCATCATTATTAAAATATGCCAACACCTCCACATTTGCCGTAAGCAGAGCTGCACCTGCAACACACAGAAAAAAAATTTTAAATCGCTTAATTTACACTTAGATTCTAAAATTTTTCGGAACGATTTTCGGTCAACACCTATTATTTTAAATTCTAAAAGTGGAATTTTAAATTAAAATTTTAAAATTAAAATTTTCAGTTTAAAATTTTTTATTTTATATTTAAAGTGCTTACATTTTAGTTTTCACAATGAAAACTTTTTGATTGAAAATGTTTTTTTTTTTAAGTTAAGCATTAGAAACCTTACATTAGCTAAATTAGTTTTTGAGTCGAAATGTTACATCCCGATATCAGTACTTAACTCCACATAGGTGGTTAATTCATGTACAGATGTTTAGTATAAACTACTATAAATTGTTATTAAACTTTTTGCTTGGGGCACACGGGTACACACTAGTAGCAGCATTGCGTGATAGCTCTTTGTTTATAGTTAATAGATTCTTAGAATATATGCGAGAGAAATATTATGTTCATATACTTGGTATGAATTAATTGTATAATTTTAATTAATTTTTTTTAAACTTACCGATCACGAAAAGCCAATACCTATGCCGCGACTCGAACCTAGGACCTTACAATTGCCACGCGGATGCCATAGCCATCGTGCTGTTGCCGACTATGTCTTACAGGCAGTTAATTTTAATAGATAGTAATAATAGATATTCTATTTTTTATACTCGATACCGAAGGTAAAGAGTATATTGACTTTGTGCAATGTCCGTCATGGTGTCCGTCCGTCTGTCCGTCTGTCCGTCCGTATGTTCGCAACTTTTTTCCACACCCTTCAAGCTAGAGACTTGAAACTTTCCAATTCTCTTTATCTATGGGATAGTAAATTAAAGTGTCAAGATGGGGGGTTCTACGATAACTGGGGGGCTGGCAAATCGATAAATTCGATAACTCAAAACCGATAAATCCACATATTTCGCACATCCTTACAGCTAGAAGTACCAAATCTGGTAAGAAGATAGCTACTAGCAACCCCCAAAAAACTGCATCAAAAATTTTGGAGCCACGCCCCCCCATTCCGCCCCCAGCCCCCGCATTTTGAAATCAGAAATAGCTATATCTCCCACAGTTTTTGAGCTTTAGCCACCAAATTTGTTGCCAAGATAGGTGATGATGACCCCTCAAAAACTGCATCAAAAGATTGGATGCCACGCCCACCAATACCGCCCCAGCCACCCCCATGTGCCCCAACGCTTCGTCAAAAACGGGAATGCGTGTATCTTCCAGAGTTGTGGAGCTAGAGCCACCAAATTTGGTAGGAAAATAGCTGGCAACGACCCCCAAAAATCTGCATCAAAGTTTTGGAGCCATGCCCTCCATTTCGCCCCCCTTTCCCCACTTTTTACAATTTTCGAGCTAGAGTCACCAAATTTGGTATGAAGATAGCATTTGACATTTCAGAAAGATCTGCATCAAAAATTTGGATTCAACGCCCACCCATACCGACCCCAGCCCCCCTTTTCCCCACTTATTACAAATTTCGAGCTAGAGTCACCAAATTTGGTATGAAGATAGCAATTGACATTTTACAAAGATATGCATCAAAAATTTGGATGCCACGCCCACCCTTACCGCCCTCAGCCCCCCTTTCCCCATCTTTTTTAAACTTCGAGCTAGAGTCACCAAATTTGGTATATAGATAGCAATTGACATTCCACAAAGATCTGCATAAAAATTTGGATTCCACGCCCACCCATACCGCCCCCCAGCCCCCTTTTCCCCACTTATTACAAATTTCGAGCTAGAGTCACCAAATTTGGTATGAAGATAGCAATTGACATTTTACAAAGATATGCATCAAAAATTTGGATGCCACGCCCACCCTTTCCCACTTTTAAACCCCCCCCCCGCCCTCAGCCCCCCTTTCCCCCCATCTTTTTTAAACTTCGAGCTAGAGTCACCAAATTTGGTATGAAGATAGCAATTGACATCCTCAAAGATCTGCATCACAAATTTGGAAGTCACGCCCACCCTTACCGGCCCCAGCCCCCCTTTCCCCACTAAATACAATTTTCGAGCTAGAGTCACCAAATTTGGTATGAAGATAACAATTGACATTCCACAAAGATCTGCATCAAAAATTTGGATGACACGCCCACCAAACCGCCCCAGCCCCCCTTTCCCCACCTTTTACAAATTTTTAGCTAGAGTCACCAAATTTGGTATGAAGATAGCCGGTGGCATCCCCATCTGCATCGGAGAATCTTTAAGGCAGCTTAAACCCCTGCCGCATCCGTACCCCTATGCATTCAGGCCTCTTTTTACCGGTTTTAATTCTGGTATCGAGTATGCCGCAGTCGGTTGCGTCCGACTGCAACGTTTCCACTTGTTTTCTTCTTTTTTTTGCACACGCTCTCTCGAAAAATAAGAGCGCGTCTCTCTCTCTCTCTCTCTTGTTAAGCGTAATTCTAGAGCGATTCGTACTGATTTTTAAAATTTTAATTATCAAATTAAATGTGCTCGTTTTAAATATGTTGTTTAATAGGGCAAATTATTATATTTAAAATTTTTCATTTGAAGTTTGAGTAGTAAAAATGAAACACTTTGCTTCAAAAATTAATAAGCCTTAAAACAATATTTTTCAATTTAAAATCTAAAATTTGAATTTTGCATTTTATAATTTTTCTGATTTCTTCAAATTAAAACAAGTGGAAACGTTGCAGTCGGACGCATCCGACTGCGGCATACTCGATACCAGTATTAAAACCGGTAAAAAGAGGCCTGACTGCAGCAGGGTACGGATGCAGCAGAGGTGTACGCTGCCTAAATGATTTTCCGATGCAGATGGGGATGCCACACGCTATCTTTCTTACAAATTTGGTGACTCTAGCTCAAAGTTTGTAAGTTTGTTGGGAAAGGGGGGCTGGGGGCGGTATGGGTGGGCGTGGCATCCAAATTTGTGATGCAGATCTTTGTGGAATGACAATTGCTATCTCCATACCAAATTTGGTGACTCTAGCTCAAAGTTTGTAAAATGTGTGGAAAGGGGGGCTGGGGCCTTATGGGTGGGCGTGGCATCCCAATTTTTGATGCAGATCTTTGTGAAATGTCAATTGCTATCTTCATACCAAATTTGGTGACTCTAGCTCGAAATTTGTAATAAGTGGGGAAAGGGGGGCTGGGGGCGGTATGGGTGGGCGTGGCATCCAAATTTTTGATGCAGATCTTTGTGAAATGTCAATTGCTATCTTCATACCAAATTTGGTGACTCTAGCTCGAAAATTGTAAATAGTGGGGAAAGGGGGGCGGAATGGGTGGGCGTGGCTCCAAAACTTTGATGCAGTTTTTTGGGGGTCGTTACCAGCTATCTTCCCACCAAATTTTCTAGCTCCACAACTCTGGAAGATACACGCATTCCCGTTTTTGACGAAGCGTTGGGGTGGATGGGGCGGCTAGGGCAGTATTGGTGGGCGTGTCATCCAAACTTTTAATGCAGTTTTTTGATGGTCATCATCACCTATCTTGGCACCAAATTTGGTGGCTCTAGCTCAAAAACTGTGGGAAATATAGCCATTTCTGATTTCAAATTACGGGGGGGCTGGGGGCGGAATGGGTGGGCGTGGCTCCAAATCTTTGATGCTTTTTTTTGGGGGTCGTTACCAGCTATCTTCCTACAAAATTTGGTAGTTCTAGCTGTAAGGATGTGCGAAATACGTGGATTTATCGTTTTTAGAGTTATCGAATTTATCGATTTGCCAGCCCCCCAGTTATCGTATAACCCCCATCTTGACACTTTAATTTACTATCCCATAGATAAAGAGAATTGGAAAGTTTCAAGTCTCTAGCTTCAAGGGTGTGAAAGAAACTTGCAAACATACGGACGGACAGACGGACAGACACCACGACGGACATTGCACAAAACCAATATACTCTTTACTTTCGGTATCGAAAATAAAAAGAAGCAAATTAACGTCAACGCTAGAAAAAATTATTATCTCATGCAAAGAACACAACATTCCCTACCTCCCCCTTACGAACAAGTCAATCACTCCCCAATGGACATTTCCCCCTTCCCTTTTCAACACTACACCACAGAAATTTTGCAAATCCAACACCAAGCATATATACACAACAATGCCTTGAACTCAAAGATAAGTACGACAATCACACATTCATATACACAGACGGTTCCCTGCTTAATAACACAGCCACCTTTGCCATCACCACCTGAAATGAAATCCTTAAAAGATGCCTTCTACCCCATTTCTCATCCATCCTATCAGCCGAATCCATAGCCATCCTTGACGCAATCAAACTTATTCAAAAATTAACTGGCAACTTCACTATTTGCTCTGACTCTCTCGCATCAATTAACTCCATCCGCAACATCAACAACAGCAATCTATATCCTATAAGCATTAGATCCCTCCTTTCCAAAACTGCCCCGAAAATAAAACTCCTTTGGATACCAGGCCACTGCGGCGTTGAAGGAAACGAGCTAGCCGACAAGACAGCCAAATCTACAGTTCATATGCCCCTTCACTGCACCCCTAACTACAACACTACAGACATAAACAAATTCCTTGCGAAGAGACTAGCGCAAAAGCTCAGACACAACTTAGAACACTGCAACAGATGGTACAAACAATCAAACACAACCTTAACATACACAACTCTTTATCTAAAAGATATAAACCAAAGAAGTATCACACGTAGTGACCAAATTAAAATAATCGGACTAAGACTAGGACACAGAAGATTCACACAACAACACTACAACAACCCTGATAACATTTTACTTTGCCCAAACTGCCATTCAACAGTAGACGTAGCAGAAGTATGTCCTTACCAACTGCCACGCAACCTCCCATTTTAGAAATCAAATCTTCCAAAGCAGCTGCCCAATATCCTACCTTTCAAACCCATCCCCAGAAAACATCTCTAAAATAATATAATATCTTAAACTAACAAATATGTACCACCTCCTATAAAAAAAAAATAAAATTGTACATAATGTAATTATATAAATATGTAAATTTAACTAATCACGTAGTACCACGTAGTAATCTTAAAAATCCAGATGTTTTGTTTGTTTTATTTGCTTAGGTGTGCTGTCAACTTAATTTTAAACAGAGGTGCGCTCTTTGTAGTTTATAAATCTGTTGGTAATTGGTTCCAGAGTCGAACAGCAGAGACGTAAAATTGCCTGCTTGAGCAGGCTAGTTTGGTACGAAAACTAATTAGGTTATTTACTCTTTCCGATGAATTAAAACTAAAGGTATCAAACAAATAGTCAGGTTTTTTAAAAAAAGATTATTTTGTGGAGAAGAACTAGTATTTTATAATTTAGTAAATGCGCAAACTCGAGATCAACCAACTTCTTCGCGTAATCCGTTATGTGGTCAGTTTTTTTCCAGCCCATACACGTAGCGAGCAGTTTTATTAAATGCGACTTTAAGTTTATGTTGGCTCGCAGCATCGCTTTTGGCAGAAATTTCTACTCCGTAAAACAGGATTGGCATTACTAAAGTTTTTGCAATCATTGTCCTTATTTAAACAGGTAAAAATTGCTGAGTCAGGGAAAGTTGTCGAAGAACGCCGTTCGTTTTTCCCACAGCTTTATTTACCTGGTCATTCCAATTCAAGGTTCTATTAAAAGTTATCCCGAGATTTACGGCCTTCTCAGCAAAATCTATAGATTTACTGTTAGGTTAGTAAGATCGTTAGTATTTATGTACTTTTAATACATAACTAGACACTTAGATTTTGACGGATTTATGCACAAACCATTTTTCTTAGCGCACACACTAACACGTAACAGATCAGCATTGCACGATTCAATACACTGATTTATTTGACTAATGGGACGACTGACATTCATTTGAACATCATCAGCATACATATGTACTTCACAGTTGCACAGGGCACTCGGCAAATCATTTATTAAGCGTTCGTAGCTTGTCCGCGTCATCTGCGTCCAGGCCAAAATCGTCCGCTACGCTATCCAAGCCCAAATCCGCAGGAAGGCGCACGTAAAACTAGACAGGAATCTCAACAAAAAAAACATTATATAAATCCAAGATGGTCCTCAATGATTTTGTTGCTGTGTCGGACAGGCCATTTTGAGGCAAGATTTGCAGGCTCCGCAAGTGCATCCCTGTTTACACTTCAAGTGGGTCAGAACCAGATCCGATCCATATGGGAGAAAGTAGAGTTAGCTTTCGAACAAGGGTCCCAAGGTGACGGATCCAGCAAAGATTTTGAAGCTATGCAAGCCAAGTATGAGCATTGCTATTCAGTTTATGAATGCTGTGTAGCTCAGTTAAGTGAGAGTATCGACGCTGCTTTGACCCACAAGCAAGTACAGCCCATCCATATCCATGGGGTATAGTCTTCCTCCAATTGAAACAGAGGTCTTCGACGGAGACTTTCTCCGCTGGCCAACATTCCGTACCTTTTCACAGCGATCTATATAAAAAACCCTCGATTGACCAAAGTCCAGAAACAGTTTCACCTCAACGCTAAGACTAGCGGCGAGGCTAAGGGTATTGTTTCAATATCTCCACGGACAAATAACGGTTTTCAATCCGCGTGGCAGAACCTTTCAGAACGATTTGCAAATAAGCGGCTGTGGGTTAACAGCCAGCTTAAAGTCCTTTTCAATCAACCGTCAGTTGCCCAAGATTCCGGGAAGGCATTTAAAGAGCTCCAGAGTACGATCCACGGGTGTTTGACAGCTTTCAAGTTGGCTAAGTTCAGCATTGAAAACTGGGATTGCTTACTCGTGTTTCTCTGCTCGTTCAGACTGCCGAAACCTACCATATCTTTATGGGAACCGTCACTATGCGATATCCCGACTTGGGTCGAATTCGATTCATTCCTTAGCGAGCGCCATAGCACGCTGGAGGCGATAGAAGACATAAGACCTAATCCGGAGGCCAAGGTCGTCAGGATCCAGCCAAAAAGAAGATCAATTCCTTCGAAGCAAAGGTCAAAGTAAATGCGCAATGTTCCAAGCTAACTTTGACCTGCAATCTATACTCCAAAAAGAACCATCCCATGCGTTCCTACATTAAATAGCTCCAACTCCATTTAAATTGTTTCGCCAGAGGGTACCAGCTTTAACTGTTACACGTGCCAAGGTCGCCACATTACACTGTTGCATCGCGGCGACCCTCCTTCTCAAGTGGCTCTGTTGCTACTCCCTATGTTCCAAATCAAGTAATACAGTCCACTTCAGTTCAAAGTCCGGCAAATATCCACAATTATTTCACGTCCAACACGCAAGGTGTTCTTCTCGGCACTGCTATAATTAACATATGCCACCGAGGCACGTGCTATAACAACATTAATTTCAAACTTCCTTTTAAACGCGTGACAGCCCAAATTGCCGGACTAAGTCAAGCTGTATCAGCCAATCCTGAGAAGTTATGTCACTTCAACATAGGATCCCCTAGAAAGCCGCGAGCTCGCATTGAAGCGTCGGCATTTGTACTTCCTACTGTGACAGGGACTCTACGATCACATCACATCCCTGAGAGTTCTTTGAGAGACCTGCCATTAGCTGACCCTTCCTTTTTCAGGAGTTCGCAGATAGATGTGTTATTAGGCGCAGATATCCTTTCATCCATTTTATTTGTCGGTTCCATTCCAAACGTCTGTGGTGGGCTATTGGGTCAAGAAACAATTTTCGGTTGGATCTTTACCGTCCTCCATCTCTGCATTTTCCACTCGCGTCAACCACAAGACTGACCAACGATTGATAAACCTAGCAACAAAATTTTGGGAGGTGGAGGATCTTCCCGTGAAGCCGGTAAAGGAGTCTGATGCCATATGCGAGGACAACTATATCCGCACCATAATTAGGAAAGAAAGTGGCAAAATAGTGTCACTCTTCCATTCAAGAATCCTGATCACATCAACTTAGGTCATTCAAGGTCAATTGCACTAGCTCAATTTCGAAAAAACGGGAATCGTTTAAACAGAAACATTCCTTTAAAAGAGCAATACGACTCTGTGATCCAGGAATATTTGAACTTAGGTCACAAGTCCCCCCTACTTCCGATACTGGGACCTTGTATCTCCCTCACCATGCTGTTGTCAAACCTGACAGCACTACAACAAATGCATTTCATTCTCAAGCGACACCCGAGTCCAAGACGGAACTCCACTAAAGGACTAAGTGGCAACTACCCGAGAAGAACCTGCAACAAGGCGAAATGGTACTTATAAAGGAGGATTAGCTTCCATCCAACGAATGGCGCTTGGGACACGTCCAGGAAACCCACGTGGGGCAGGATGACCGGGTCCGAGTAGTCACGACCCGCGGGATTATAAAAAGGCCAGTGGCCAAGCTTATCCTCCTTCCAATCCATTCTGAGCATAAAATTCTAAGCTCTTCTCCAGAATCCTGACAAACCTGCTTGTCCATAAGAGTATGTTGGCAAATTTATTTTTTTGTTATGTTTTCCTAGACAACACTCGAAGCGCTATGGCTCCCATTTCCAGGACTAAGAAGCAGGCTGGTCACCCACGCGGTGTCGCGTCTTTCCGCTGCCGAGTGTGCAAGGGTGCCAATGCACTGAAAAAGTGCCAGTGTTTCATGCATCTCGACGCTGAAAGGCGTCTCCGGGACGACACTCGAGGAGACTCTCTCCAATCCGAGCCCAACGGCCCCCAACACCCCCACCTACCATCCAGCCTGACATCCTGCCGACGGTGACAGTGCTTGTCATGGTCGGTGAAAAAACTTTTGAAATGTGAGCACTGATCGACCCGTGCAGTCCGCACAGTCGCATCGATGCCTCCTTGGCAAAGGCTTTAGGCCTCTCCGCCACCAGGCTCGATGAAAGTTTCAGTGCTCGCATTAAATCCAAACTCGTAACCTTCGACAAGGGCTGCCAATTGGAGGTGTGGTTTAGAGCAAGCATTCCCAACATAGTGCTGGTGGATGCAGGATTATTTAAGCAATCCACAGTTAGTTTGGTGTTGGGCGCCGATATCTACTGCTATGTCATTCAGCCAGGAGTGCTTCCGAGCGAAACTGGGCCAGGGGCTCAGAATACTACGTTTGGTTGGATCCTGTCTGGAGTCTGTAGCCAATAAGGTCCGTTCCCCAAGTCCTATTCCTCTTTTGTTTTCAACTATATTGCAAGGTGGTGGGGGGGGAGGGGTGGAATGTTTAAGCCGAAAGTCGGCAGCGGCATCTGCAGCTCCCCACCCTAACATATGTAGTATGTGAGCTCGCTCTCTTCTCCTAAGATAACATAAGCTTTAATTTTATCAGCCTGCTGAGCATGCTCAGAAGGCTTTCAAGTTAGTTCTAATTTGCATACCAAATAAAATAGTGCTATTCGTCCATACGCCGCAAGTTTTGTATTTCAACCCGCATAGGTTCTACGATCGTGAGTGAACAATTACAAAATCAACCAGTACTACATTTTCATTACATATAAACATAAACATTTATATCCTTGAAATAATGTAATATATATAAAATAAAGAATAAAGAACTGATTAAAAACTGATTTCGATTGGCAGAGACTTGCCCGCGTTGAATGTTATTAATAACTAGGGTCATCCTTTTACAATACTACATTAACTCTCCCACAAGATTGCTGTTTCTTCTTATGCAAAGCTGGCACTTCAAAGCTTTGATGCAGCAAGGCTGGAAAAATCTGATCGCTGAGGAACTTAAAGGAGTTTAAAGGATTTGACCGCACAATGGATAGGCTTTGGTCGGTGAAGCAGTGGTACCGTTACCAGTTCATTGTGTGAAAGAAACTCACATCCCAGCAAGTGCGCGTAGAGCAAGAGCTCTGGCAAAGACCCTTTGCAATTTAGCTGTTCTCGGAAGCGCCTGCACACTTTCCTAATAGTTGCGCCAATTCTCTTGCTTATCTTTCCTAATTGCTTTTATTGCAATTCGGTAGAGCAATACTATAAGTATCCTAGGAATCCTTATTGGTTTTAGCTCATATTGAAGCTGAAAGGCAGCCAAATCTATGTGACTCTATATGACAGACTTACATATACCAAATTTGTTTTCTTTCTATATAAAATATATCGAAGTATTGAGCTGCGTTTGGCCAAGTAAGTCAAACCTGATGTGCTGATGGTCAGATAAAGTGGCCTCGTCGGTAGCTCGCCAGTTTAATGCATAATCAGAAAAGGAGCAGCTAGCCAAGGTAAAGTCCAAAATCTCTTCTTGGATAGAATTTATAAAAGTAGGTATGGCTGTACCAGCAGATAAAGTTAGTAAGACGAAAGTGTTTCACGCTTGCATCCAATAGAAGAGCTGCGCCTGGTGCTTCTCCTGCGTGGTATAACAACTATCTAGAACCATGCACGAGTCCTCTAATTTGGACACCAATCAACCATGGCTCTTTGACTACGGCCAGGTTGATACTGCCGGCGCGTTGGTCGCTTTCTGCGACTGATGCGGTTACCTGCTTTCTGAGGACCGCAGCCGATGTGATACTTTATGTAACCCTACTCTGCGCCCCTTTGCCAGGCAATACACCACGCACTACCGTGGAGCCCCGAACGGAACTTTTAGCAAGCCCAGCAGCTGCGGGCTTTGAAATGATGCGAGGTGCTGCATTTCACCCTGTACGGTCTGCTGCACGATAATTAATCGATGTCGTTTTGCTTACCAACATAGTCCACAACGTCATCACTCAACAGCTCCAAACTGTTGGCGAAGTATCGTCTAAGAAGATGCGCCCGGGGAAATCGGCTGTCCTGCAACAGTTCCTTGTAAAGCGGAAAAGCCTTAGGTGAAGCTGAGGCTGCGTGTTAACCACATGACTTCATTTTCGTCATAGCAGACGAGCATCAGCATATCAGTTCTTGAAAATCATCATTCAAAATTGAGCTTAAGAGATCACCGACGCACAGTGGCGACCGTAGAACAAGTGAGGTTGCAAATATCAAAAATTCAACGTACCCATAAACATTTTTGAATCAATCTATTTTATGGGAGATTGTTCAAAGATTACAAAAATGCTACTCTTAATACAGTCAGACACAGGTAATAAGTTAATTTTTAGGCATGGAAGCATAACCTTTTTCACAAACCCTAAATGCTAGCCATATCTGTCAGGTAGTAGATTAGGCCATATATAGAAAGAAAAAAAAGCATAGTCTTTGGAAAAGTCTACGACTAAAATTCATAGCACTGAATAACTTAAAGTTATTTGACCTGTTTAAGAACTCAACAACTGCAACAAATTTCGTGGAAGCTGCCTTGGAATATTTAACAGATAATCTTCACTTGATGTATGCCAGTATTTACAGAAAATGGATAATTGTAAATCGTACGACTGAGAGATTGAAATGCAAGCACCAGGACTGGCCTAATGATGACACCATTCTAGAATTATGGTAGAAGATGAACATAGCAGGACGGAATATTTATCGGAAGCGCTGTCTATTAATTATACAAAGGATGATGGAAAAATAAGGTCGCAGATTACAAAATCAGATGCTTATGCAAGCCCAGTGCGACTAAAAAGAATTAAGGAAAGCATTCCCAAGGCCCCAAACACAAACCTTAAAAATTATGGTTCCGAATAAGCTTTGGGTTTGATTATTTTTAAGAGAAATTTGACGTTAGCTGACGTTTTACCCGGATACAAACATGTTGCGAAATAGACTTATGACCACTGCATATGGAGTTTACTGACGTCTCTGTGAAATCCAATATGCAGTATATAATGGACCATAAAGCAGAACAGCTGTAGAAAAGTCTTCCGGAAAATGAGATAGAAATTATTCCTGGGAAACTAACATTGATCAGTAAATGGGGATGCAATAGATCATCCGGAAAAAGCGTTTATAAGCAAAGGATACTTTTCGATGACGGTACGGTAATGGCATCTGTTGTTCCTTTGCAGCTAAAATCTGATGTTTTCCGACTATTAATGTTTCAGTTTGCAAGGGAATTGCAAGAACTCGTAAGGACCACAGTGAAGAACATTCAAGAACAAATAACAATATTAAACCTCTTCCACTTTCATCCTCTCTTATCCGACGTAATTACAGTTGTATCTATCTACGCGGGCACGATCTCTCACTCAAGCGCTCTCTTGATTTTTTCCGTTGTATCGTGCTCAACGCATCGACACATTGATACTTACTTACATACTTGCATTCTACTTTGTTTTGTTTCAGCATATCTATTTTCTTAAAAAATTTTACATCTTTTAAAAATATTTGTTTGCTGCAGCAATTGCAAAATGGTTGGCTCAACCAACCAAAATTTTATTGTTTAAGGATTGTACGACAACATGATCCACATGAAATGTGCTGGCTTTACTGACAAAATTATGGATTGCTTTCTCGCTGACACAGGCCTTAAATGGTACTGTGAGTCCTGCAAGGAGCTGGAAAAGGAATCTTCCAACCTCTTTAGGGAGACTCATGTTGCCTTAAAATCTTTGCATGTGGCATTTAATAACCAGCAAGTGCCTTTTACAGAGCTTGAAGTGAAAAAAGACTTCGGGTCCTAGCCCGTTTACTGTCCCACCTGGCCTGCCCACCAAGCTCCTTCTGATGCCCAGTATTAATCTCCCAACGGGTCATATTGCTAGCCCGTTAATGTTATTTAACTCGCCAGCAATGAACTCCACTAATAAACTTACTTCCGATCCGATTCATTCATCAACAGCGTGTGTACCTAATAATCCTACTGTAGGTACATGTGGGGCTCACAAGCCTCTTGTGGTTGTGCCCCTAAAAAAGTTATATTTGTGTCTAGGCTTTCATCTGATACTTCATCGGACAATGTTTGTGCCTATTGAAAAGAGGATTTGTTCTGAAAAGTTTTGGCAGCCGCAGCTCGTTGCAAATGAATATGTGAACAGGCGAAATAATAATAATGGTATTAAGATTAGTAGTGCACCGCCTGTAAGCCATTCCGTTGCCTCCACCTCGGTGGCAAAAAACTAACAAAACAACTTAGTTTTCCTATCAAAATGTTAGAGGCCTAAACACTAAACTTGCTAAATTATATGTTAACAGCTTATCATTTGATTCCCGAATAGTTGCACTCACGGCAACCTGGTTAAAACCCGATATTACTAATATTTCAAAGTATAACTTGTACAGATGCGATTGTGCCTCCCGCAAGGTGGTTCTCATTGCTGTTGAATTTTGTATTTCCTCTGAACAGATTCATTCTCAGGATCTTCCGGACTTTGAGTTTTTATGTGTTAAAATATAATTGAACGGCCGTTCACTTTATGTTACTTGTTCTTATATTCCTCCTGATTCTGATATTAACATTTACTCATTCCATCTGAGTGCCCTGCAACTTGTTTCGTCATTGTTGACGCATATGGATAATTTGATAGTGGTTGGTGATTTTAATCTGCCACATGTTGTATGGTCTGTGAATGACACATCTTTGGCATTACCAGTCACTTCTGATGATTTTATCGATGGCCTACTGGAGCTAGGCCTATCGCAACTAAACTGAGTGCATAACAGTAGTGGTAGAATGTTGGATTTAATATTTATTTCGGATACGGATTGCAGTAATGTTAGTATAGTACCCCCTCTGGTGCTTCCGGAAGATACCTACCATCCAACCTTAAAATTATCCTTTGAAATTCTAAACCCTTATCCACCATCTAAAAAATCTTCAAAAACCCGTTGTTTTAGTACAACTTATTTTACTAAATTAAACTATTTTCTTCAACATACTAACTGGTCTCGCCCTTATTCTTGTAGTGATATAGAAACTGCCATTGCCATATTTTATAGGACCCTGAATTCGCTTTTGGATATTTGTGTTCCCCTCACTTGTTCTTCAAGTGATAATAAACCACCTTGGTTTACGAGGGAACTATCGAACTTGAAAAACGTGAAGACAAGATCATATACAAAATTTAAAAAATCGGGAATTACTTTAGATTTATCTTCTTAATTAGTAGCTAAATCTAGTTTTCTTTCTGTTAACACATCTTTTTATAATTAGGGTATTCAGTAGCTACGCTATGAGCGTAAAGTGTTATATATAATACAGTGTAGCTAGTGAGTGCACTTTTACGTTTCTTGTGTCGTATTTGTGCTAAGTCAGCTGTTTGCCAGTTCGATGACAATAATATCGATAGTTAAATTGAGTTCAGCAATTGTTGCTGAAAGTAATAAAATACAAGTGGAAACGTTGCAGTCGGACGCAACCGACTGCGGCATACTCGATACCAGAATTAAAACCGGTAAAAAGAGGGTACGGATGCGGCAGGGGTTTACGCTGCCTTAAAGATTCTCCGATGCAGATGGGGATGCCACCGGCTATCTTCATACCAAATTTGGTGACTCTAGCTCAAAGTTTGTAAAAGGTGGGGAAAGGGGGGGCTGGGGCGGTATGGGTAGTTGTGGCATCAAAATTTTTGTTGCAGATCTTTCTGAAATGTCAATTGCTATCTTCATACCAAATTTGGTGACTCTAGCTCAAAATTTGTAAAAGGTGGGGAAAGGGGGGCTGGGGGTGGTTTGGGTGGGCGTGGCATCCAAATTTTTGATGCAGATCTTTGTAAAATGTCAATTGCTATCTTCATACCAAATTTGGTGACTCTAGCTCGAAATTCGTACTAAGTGGGGAAAGGGGGCTGGGGTGGTATGGGTGGGCGTGGAATCCAAATTTTTGATGCAGATCTTTGTGGAATGTCAATTGTTATCTTCATACCAAATTTGGTGACTCTAGCTCAAAATTTGTAAAAGGTGAGGAAAGGGGGGCTGGGGGCGGTTTGGGTGGGCGTGGCATCAAAATTTTTGTTGCAGATCTTTCTGGAATGTCAATTGCTATCTTCATACCAAATTTGGTGACTCTAGCTCGAAAATTGTAAAAAGTGGGGAAAGGGGGGCGAAATGGAAGGCGTGGCTCCAAAACTTTAATGCAGATTTTTGGGCGTCGTTACCAGCTATCTTCCCACCAAATTTGGAGGCTCTAGCTCCACAACTCTGGAAGATACACGCATTCCCGTTTTTGACGAAGGGTTGGGGCACATGGGGGTGGCTAGGGCGGTATTGGTGGGCGTGGCATCCAATCTTTTGATGCAGTTTTTGAGGGGTCATCATCACCTATCTTGGCACCAAATTTGGTGGCTATAGCTAAAAAACTGTGGGAGATATAGGCTTTTTTGACTTTAAAATTCGGGTGGGGCTGGGGGCGGAATGGGGGGGCGTGGATCCAAAATTTTTGATGCAGTTTTTTGGGGGTTGCTAGTAGCTATCTTCTTACCAAATTTGGTACTTCTAGCTGTAAGGATGTGCGAAATATGTGGATTTATCGGTTTTGAGTTATCGAATTTATCGATTTGCCAGCCCCCCAGTTATCATAGAACCCCCATCTTGACACTTTAATTTACTATTATATATATAAAGAGATTTGGAAAGTTTCAAGTCTCTAGCTTGAAGGGTGTGAAAAAAAGTTGCGTTCATACAGACGGACAGACGGACAGACACCATGACGGACATTGCACAAACTCAATATACTCTTTACCTTCGGTATCGAGTATAAAAAGAAAAAAGTTGTTTATACTTAATATTATTATATTATTTCATTCTCCCGCACTCTTTTTGCTTTTGTCGCTTCTGTCACTGTTAAAAACATCAGTTTAGTCTTTTAAATTAATAAATAATAAAATTTACTTAGTTTTACAACCAAAACTCGCCTAGTGTGACCTAATTTCACTAATTCAATAATCTCGAAAGCAGCTGTTTTTATAAATAGTCTGGCAACCACTCAATAACACATATAGTACAATATTAGCAAACATACCCAGGGGCATGTTTGCTGTGTAAAAAATGCTTCTGTGTGTTTGTTGTAAAGCATTCATATAACACTTTAGCACTTTACGCACATAGCATAGCTACTGAATACCCTAAATAATTATCTTAATCGTTGTAGACTAAACTTTTCACGTGATCCTAAACAGTTTTATAAATTTGTTAACTCAAAACGTAAATCTTCAGGATTACCTTCCTCAGTGTGCTTCGATAATACGAAAGCAAGTTCTGATCAGGCAGTAGCCGATCTATTTGCTGAGTATTTTCAATCAGTATATTCAACGAATTTATATAGTTGCAGTAATTCCTATCCTTTTCAAGCTCAATCGTCAAAATGCATATATTTCCCAGTTTTAACTGAGTGTACGCTTCTAAGTGACCTTAACTCTATCAAGCCCGGCTACTTGCCTGGTCCTGATGGAGTGCCAGGTTGTATACTTAGATACTGTGCGGATTCACCCTTGCATAAACTATTTAACTTGTCGGTTGACTCAACTGTGTTTCCTGCTGTATGGAAGGAATCTTTTATCATTCCACTCCATAAAAATTCTTCTAAGTCAAACGTTTAAAAATTATAAGTTGTCCGCCATTCCAAAAGTCTTTGAAAAAATAATATGCTCTCAACTGCAACACACATGTAGTTCAATTATATCGTCTTATCAACACGGTTTTGTAAGGCGTAGATCTACTACCACTAACCTTCTTGAATTCACTTCGCTTGTTATCAAAGGGTTTCAGGAAAAAATGCAAACTGACGTTGTTTACACCTATTTTAGTAAGGCATTTGACTCTGTTAGTCATTCTCTGTTGCTTGACGTTGTTTACACCTATTTTAGTAAGGCATTTCACTCTGTTAGTCATTCTCTGTTGCTTCAAAAATTTAATATTATTGGATTTCCAGCAAAATTTTATTGTGGCTTTCGGAGTACTTGTGTGGCCGAACACAAAAATTTGTTATTAACCGTCTGTATCTAAACCTATTTTTGTTACGTCTGGCGTTCCCCAGGGGAGTCATCTTGGACCTTTGTTATTTCTAACTCCTATGAATATATGTTTGCTGATGATGTAAAACTATGTTTCACCTATAATGAAGCTTGTCTTTGTAACGTGCTGCAGTCGGATTTGGGTGCATTGTCGGCCTGGTGTCGTTTTAACTTACTCAACTTAAATTGTTCAAAATGTAAAGTCATGTCTTTTTGTAGAAGTACGACGCTTCACCACTTGACCGCATGTTTGAAATTAAAGATTTTGGTATTATTCTTGATCCTAAATTAAAGTTTGACTCTCATATTTCGTCTATTGTTAATAATGCCATTAATGTCTTTGGCTTCATCAAGCGGTGGTGGAAAGAGTTTAACGATCCCTATACCACTAAAACGCTTTATACATCACTAGTACGTCCCATCCTGGAGTATGGGTCTTGTGTGTGGTCCCCATAATACTCGATTCACCAGGATAGAATTGAATCTGTGCAGAAGAAGTTTCTTCTATTTGCCCTTAGAAGTTTTAACTGGGTTCTTGGAGTTGACTTACCCCCGTATTCAAGTGGACTCCTTTTGATTAATCTTCCCTCCCTGTTAAACCGTAGAACTATGCATAGAGAATTATGTATTACTAACCTACTTAATGGTGAAATCGACTCATCAGTTCTTTCAAGTCGAATTAAATTCAACGGTTTCAATCAGTAATGCCACATTCTGATCATTCAATTAAAGAAGAAGAAAACGCGCTCAACATATAAGTAAATTTGATTTGTTTTTTTATAAATATTTTACAATGCAATTATTTTAAGGAAACATCGAAACGCTCGCCAAGACGAAGCCATGTTTAGCTTTATGAAGAAGCACCCGGACATTGCCAAGAACTTTAAGGGGACAGGGTGGCTGTTGCGGCAGCTTGGGAGGCTTAACGCTTCTTGAACACGAAACTTCGAGTGGCGCAAAGTATCTATCTTGTTGATAGTAATCAGGCAACAATTAGGGCATTGTTTATTTCAGGTTTGGGATATCTCCTCGATTATATTGAGGATCTTTTGGAAGGTCCTCTTGTCAACACGATAATTATACCGAAACTATGAAAATTAATTAATAGCATAAGATAAAAATGCAGAAAACCACATACGTATCGCAGATGCGAAAACGGATCGCGCATCTGCATGGTTTCTTTCCTAATTTTCTGCTCCAGCTCTTCTATGGCCAATAATCTCGCTAACGGCATATTCAATTTAAACAACTTCGTTTAAAACAATTTGGGAGATTTATGAACAGCTATTGCTGTCAGGAAATTGTTGCCAAGTTTATTCCGCCCAATTTAATGTTCCTTATTTTCTTGTGTGTTTATTTGCTAAAACTCAACTTCTTTTTAAAAAAAATAAAAAAATTTTAAAAAAAATTGAAACCAGTTGAAAGCCCCTTATTCTGATATGTTTAGACTAAAAAAGGCAAACAAACACTTACAAAAAAAAAAGTAAATGAAATCACTCGGAGTTCTGTGCACCGGAAAATTTTAAGACGATTTTGCTTCTGGCGGAATCAAATTTCACTGACGTTTTCTGTGGCACCCCTGTTATATGTTCTGACTATATTAAACTTTATTCTCTTGTCACCTTGGAGGCTTCAATTCCAGTACTAAAACGATCTATCCTTTTTTCCGTATCTAATCGTAACCACTAATAACTAATCTAACGCTGGTCTCATTGGGTTTTTCTGGGTTTTCCCCAATCCACGCAACAAATGTTGGACTACTAAATATTTTATTGAATTTCCATGAGCTTTAACGTTAACTTTATACAATTTTTACCTTAATTTATTTTCAGATTTATATATAATTCTATATTATACTTAATTTTATTATTTTAACTATTGTTCATGCCTAAAAGTAGGCACTGAACAAGGAGCTGCCGTCTCCCATCCTAACTCCTAAACTCACCACTATTAGCAACATTTTGTAGTAAAGGCTAGGCCTAATAATTTTAAGAAACAATGTATCCAATTTGAATAAACTACTGGAAGTGAAAAGAGGCACACGAGAGTGTTCTTCAGTTCAACCAAAACGGAATCAGCAAGTAAATCCAAAGAAAGTCCTGCCCTCCCCAAAAGTTGGTCCTTCGAGCCGGATTTCATCACCGAATATTTGCAAGCTCGTTGGATTTCCTTTAACAAATCAGATAAGTTATATTTTCTCCTATTTCTTACTGGTAATTACCTGCCAGTACATGCCGTCTTCATTCGTTAGTGCCTACAAGAAAGGCAATTCCAGAATTATATTAATATAATTCTTCATCTACGTCCGAATAAAATTCAGCTGCCATAATTTTCATAGATATATAAAAGTCCATACATAACCTTCTACATCAGACGCCATCTTTGTGAACATTTATGCCTGTAACCTACACTCATACATATGTAAGCCGGTATTATTTTCCACGACCAAATCCATAATTATGTACAACATTAACCACATGTAATTATTGGTAATCCTTGATTGTCTTAAAACAATAATAATATTGTTAACAATATAAACGAAAACTATATTAATATACATACAATTCTACAAGCATATTTCGGCACTAAAGCTCAAGCCTACATACATACGTGCATACATATCCACAAGCATATGCCGGCACTTGAGCGCAGCTCAAGCGTACATACATACATACATAGCGGCCGACATATGCAAGTCATATGTTATTTAAACACGCACAGATCAAAAAGAATTAAATAATTTTCCAAGTTCAAAACATAATTAATCCACAAGTTGTACACATTTTGTACATACATAAATTAATGTATTATTATATACATATTAATTCAAACAAAATTTATCTAGTACATACACACATACAAACAGCTGTCGGCCAGAGCAAAGCGTACGACATATATATTTAAGTACGCACTGCCGACATATTTTATTTATATTTAACAACATAATACAAAACTCCATTTACTACTTGTTAAATACTTTGTCTATTATAGTTGATTTCCAATAAACACTGGACTTGCACATGCACATAACCAACAACAACAAAATATAACCAAATAAAATTCTGGCCGCCACAACACAAAGAGATTAATAAAGAATATATTCATTCCAACGAGGCGGCCGATAATAAATACAATCACATAACTAATTAACATATTTAAACACTATTTGTCACACTTATTTGTAATAATTACACAAGCATTAAAGATGCAAAAACATCGATGTCAACATCGATTATATCGATGTTTTCCAAGTTGTTCGATGCATCGATGTATTATTTTCAACATCGATGTTTCATTGTATAGTGAAGCTTCAGATTGCGAGTGCGTAATTTAAAATAAATAGTTTATTTTGTTACATAAATTCGTTGTTTTAATAGTTTCTTATAGCCATACGTTAATATATAAATAGTGGCGGTTCCTCTTAATAAAATGGAAAAGTTTTTGTGCATACTTATGCGTTCCAGCTGGCTTGACAGAGTCTGAGCGAACTTTCAGCAAGGCTGGAGAAATCATTTCCCAAAAACGTGCGGCAACAAAAGCGGTCAACATGTTACTATTTTTACAAAAAAATCAATGGATCTTTCATAGATCTCGTATCTAGATCTAGAAAGATCAAGATGTTATTAGTTTTAAGTTTAAAACAGGAAAAAAGCTTTAAAAATTGTGAAGTTAAGAAAACTGAATGATTAATTTTTATTATTTTTTTGTTTTTATAATTTTCTTTATTAATACTAAATTTTTGTGTTAAATTAGTAGTGAGGTGATAAAACTGAGAGATTATTACTGTTAGTTTAATTATAAAAAGAAAATAGGACATAAACTAACATAAAACAGTCGGTTTCAATTAAAGAATGAAAATTTTTAATTATTTGAACTATAGGAATTACTGGCGGAGACACATTATAACGATCATGTTGGAGTTCTTTTATTGAATGAATGGTACAATCACGGTTGCCACTTAAAAATTAAAGACAGAGCCAAAAAAAAAAAAAAGTGTCAAATTCACTAAAAAAGAACCAATTTTTTTTTTAGCAATTCATTTTGAATTTAATTACATAAAAATATTTTTTTCACAAAAACTTATAGCTGTAACACGTCATAGCTGAAAAGTTTTTCACATTTTCACTCTTAATAATGCGACTGCTACTCTAAAAAGAATTTTCAAACTAACTTTTTGCTATCCAACGGTGGGTTTGTGATCGTGGTCTCATTGTTTTTTTGAGGGGACTCAGCGCCAGTTTCACTAATTTTTGTAAGGAACCTACACATTCTTATGCATAGTAAACTTATAAAGCACAAGCTAGATAATTAATTGTTAATTTACTTTTCCATTTTCTTTAACTATCATGAGAACGTCGCCGCCACCGGTGTTCAACGAGTTGACGATGGGATTATGCGACGATTGTTTACATAATTGCTTTTTGTTTTGGTATTTGGCCGATGTATCAATAATTTTCAGTGCTATAAACGATACTAATTGTTTGCTGAGTAATGTATAAAATTATATTTTCTGAAGCCAATCATAAGAAAAAACAAGTGGAAACGTTGCAGTCGAACGCAACCGACTGCGGCATACTCGACACCAGAATTAAAACCGGTAAACAGAGGCTTTAATGCAAAGGGGTACGGATGCGGCAGGGGTGTACGCTGCCTTAAAGATTCTCCGATGCAGATGGGAATGCCACCAGCTATATTCCTTCCAAATTTGGTGACTCTAGCTCAAAGTATGTAAAAGCTGCGGAAAGGGGTGCTGGGGGCGGATTGGGTGGGTGTGGCATCCAAATTTTTGCTGCAGATCTTTGTGGAATGTCAATTGTTATCTTCATACCAAATTTGGTGACTCTAGCTCAAAAATTGGAAAAGGTGGGGAAAAGGGGGCGGAATGGGTGGGCGTGGCTCCAAAACTTTGATGAAGTTTTTTGGGGGTCGTTACCAGCTATCTTCCCACCAAATTGGGAGGCTCTAGCTCCACAACTCTGGAAGATACACGCATTCCCGTTTTTGACGAAGCGTTGGGGCACATGGGGGTGGCTAGGGCGGTATTGGTGGGCGTGGCATCCAATCTTTTGATGCAGTTTTTGAGGGGTCGTCATCACCTATCTTGGTACCAAGTTTGGTGGCTATAGCTCAAAAACTGTGGGAGATATAGGCTTTTTTGACTTTAAAATTCGGGGGGGCTGGGGGCGGAATGGGGGGGGCGTGGCTCCAATATTTTTGATTCAGTTTTTGGGGGTTGCTAGTAGCTATCTTCTTACCAAATTTGGTACTTCTAGCTGTAAGGATGTGCGAAATATGTGGATTTATCGGTTTTGAGTTATCGAATTTATCGATTTGCCAGCCCCCCAGTTATCGTAGAACCCCCATCTTGACACTTTAATTTACTATCCCATAGATAAAGAGATTTGGAAAGTTTCAAGTCTCTAGCTTGAAGGGTGTGGAAAAAAATTGGACACATACAGACGGACAGACGGACAGACGGACGGACACCATGACGGACATTGCACCAACTCAATATACTCTTTACCTTCGGTATCGAGTATAAAGAGCCAAATTGAAAAAAAAAAGTGCCATCAGGGAAAAAAAGAGCCAGTTTTGGTGCCAAAACACCAATTGTGGCAACCGTGGGAACAATATATCTTAAAGTATATTTTAGCCTATAGCCGCGGAGCTGCGCTGCCAGTGACGCCGGCAGCGGAGCGGCTCTCTGCACTATATAATAATAAGAATATGGAGAGAGTGTGCATGGTAGATGCATGCATTGCGAGTACATATGTATTACTCGTGGTATGCGCTACATAAGCGTAGCGTGGGATATGCGCCGTCAGCTGAATGGCCGGCTAGTGTACTAGCGGTCCGCGCTGCGTAATATGAGCCTGAGTCAATATACTCAAGTAGCTCGCGCTTTTGGCTATATGTTTGTTATTGTATGCAACAAAGAGTCGCATACTTATGTATGTAAATACAGGGTGCTATTTAATGCATATACACACTACAGAACAAAAACATCGAAAACATCGATTTTTCAAAACATCGGTGACGAAAACATCGATGTTCTGACCATCGATGTTTTTGCAGCTCTAACAAGCATTGCAAGTGCTTTGTTACTACATATGTATGTACATACAAAACTATCGTCACGATCAATTATCGATATCCACGCACTCACACAAATACTATCGTTTAGCATCGCAACTGCGTTCAGCATCCGACGTTCACGTACTTTTATATGTTCGTGATTTATGTTTTTTATCGATTGCAAGATTATTAAATACTCCATTTTAAATAATAATTATTATAATAATATACATAATTCGCGATTATTAAAATTAGTATTTTTTGTGTGCATTGCTGACCTTGTATTAAATAATTATTATTAATTATATATCCTTTGGTCGTTCCACTCCACTTTTCCGATCTGTACTGTATCTATTGATTTTATATGTACGTCGTCCGCAAAATAAATAGTTATTTTATTCCGGCTGCATAAAAGCCTACCATGCAAAGTGACATTGCCAAGGATAAAATAATAGATATAGATATAGATAATAGATAGGATAAAAATAATTTCCTTGCCGTTCCGTCCAAATCTTACCCCAGTCGAAAAGCTGTTCCACTTAAATGCAAAAACTAGTGGTAAAGCTAAAGCTATCGTGTCAAAATCTCCACTCACGAATGATGGCTTTGCATCAACTTGGCAAGCACTCGTGAACAGGTTCGAGAACAAAAGACTGTTAGTCAACAGTCAGCTCCGAATTCTATTCAACGTACAGCCAATTTCTCACGAGTCTGCAGCCGCATTAAAAGAATTACAGAGCACCATCCAAGGGTGCCTATCGGCTCTAGAACTATCCGATATCTTCACTGAGAATTGGGATTGTCTCCCCGTCTTCATGTGTTCGTCAAAGCTTCCAAAACTCAGACTATCGCTGTGGGAACAGTCTCTCCATAGCACATCAGATATTCCGACTTGGGTTGAGTTAAATAATTTCCTGTTAGAGCGGTATAGAACTTTAGAGGCAATCGAAGATGTAAGGCCCCAGGTAGCTCCTCAGTTGGCGGTTAAGGCTACCAAAAAAAAACCCCTTTCCAAAAGAGTGAACTCCTTTGAAGCCAAGGTCACTGCCAAAATTCAGACTTGCAAACTTTGCGCCAAAGAAAACCATTCAATCCGTACGTGTCCTAAATTTTTACAAATTTCTGTTCAAGAGCGATCCGACACTATAAAGCAGCACAAGCTGTGTTCAAATTGTTTCGCCTGGGGTCACCACCTCAAAGATTGCACTAGTTTGCATGATTGCCATACTTGCAAGGGGCGTCATAGCACTCTCCTTCATCGTCCGACGAATTGCAAAACAGGTGGTTCTGGAACAGTTTTAGACACTCCAGTAAATTTACAGTCCACTTCTCACCCACAAACGACGGTCTAAATTACTTCTCGGCAAGCACACATAGCGTTCTCCTTGGTACGGCTATAATCCAAGTAAGTTCTTTGGGAACAAAATATACAGCTCGTGCATTGGTAGACTCTGGTTCAGAAGCAACCTTCATTTCTAAACGGCTGTTCAAATTGATACGACCCCAGTATCAGTCCGTTGACGCTCAAGTTTCGGGGCTCAATGCAGCTGTTTCAGCTCAACCTCAACGTTTATGCCATTTCCATATTGGTTCTCCAATTAAACCAAGAATTCAGATTGAAACTTCGGCCTACGTACTTCCAAAGTTGGCAGGAAATCTGCCCTCCTACACAATTCCACAAAGTTCTTTGGAAGATCTTCCTGATATACAACTGGCAGACCCCACTTTTTATAAGAGTTCCCAGATAGATGTCCTATTGGGGGCTGATGTCCTTCCCTAAATACTGCTTAAAGGGGTCCTATACCAATATTTGTGGTACCCTGTTAGGCAAGGAAACGATTTTTGGTTGGACCATCACGGGTCCTATTTCCAACACTGGCTCTAAACACATTTCATCGTTCTCCACTCGTAATTCGCACAGCCAAGAAGTAAGGTTAGAAAAACTTCTCACGAAATTTTGGAAGGTGGAGGATATCCCAGTCAAACTGATAAAGGAGTCCGATGCAGTTTGCGAGAAGTTGTTTCAGCAGACAATCTTCAGAAACGAAAGATATGTTGTCACCCTCCCTTTTAAGAATCCTGAATCCATTAACTTAGGTCATTCAAGATCTATCGCACTGGCTCAGCTCCTTCGCAATGAGAATCGTTTGAACAAGAACGTATCCCTCAAAGAGCAGAACGATAAGGTCCTTCAGGAATATTCGGACCTTGGTCATATGAGACCAGTCCCCCCTGCAAACGGCTCAGGCAACTTTTATCTCCCGCACAATGCTGTCTATAAGCCAGATAGCACCACTACAAAGCTTCGCGTTGTGTTTAACGCCTCCAGTCCGTCTACAAACGGCAAAAGTCTCAACGCCGTCCTACATCCGGGACCCGTTCTCCAATCGGATCTGACTATGCAGATCCTAAAATGGCGATTCTTTGAGTACGTGTTTAACGCAGACATTACCAAAATGTATAGACAAATCCTGGTGGATCCCAAACACACTCCATACCAAAGAATCCTGTTCCGAACAAAGGACAATGAGCTCCGAGATTTCGAGCTGAACACAGTCACCTTTGGAGTGAACTGTGCCCCATTCCTAGCGATCAGAGTACTGCAGCAACTATCTAAAAATTTGTAGTGTCGCTACCCCCTGGCAAGTGACATTATATCCAATTATATGTATGTTGATGATGTGCTAGCAGGCGCTCACTCTAAGAGTTGTGCAGTGCAATGCATATCCCAACTTTCTAATGCACCACTAAGAAAGTGGACTTCCAATAAAAAGGACTTGCTCAAAATCATCCCAGAGCAGCACCGCCTTAGATCCGACTTCCTCGAGATAGAAGAAGCCAGTGCTGCAAAAACTCTCGGTATTCGATGGAAAGCAGACTCTGATGAGTTCTTCTTTTCACCTTCCCAGTTTCCGACGAAATCACGTATTTCGAAACGAGAAGTTCTCTCGCAGATTGCGAAGCTTTTCGATCCCGTTGGTTGGTTAGCGCCAGTCATTGTCCGAGCAAAGATATTCATGCAAGAAACATGGCTCAGGGTACTAGGATGGGATGATCCACTACCCGATGACCTTATTTCGAAGTGGCACAAATTCCTCGGCCACTTTGCGAGCCTCGAGGAGGTGCGCATTCCACGATGGGTAGAAACCCGGCCAAAGCTCCGGCTACAAATTCATGGGTTCTGTGATGCGTCTCAGCGTGCATATGGCGCTGCGCTTTATGTTCGCACGGAAGCTAGGGACAGAATCTCTGTCCACCTCCTTACCGCAAAAACTAGAGTCGCTCCCACAAAGACGGTGTCCATCCCACGACTAGAGTTGTGCGGAGCCGTGTTGTTAGCCAAATTGTCAGCAGCAGTAATTCCAACACTTCCGCTTAAAGAGTGCGAGTGTTACTACTGGACTGATTCGACAATAGTTTTAGCATGGCTAAAGAAGCCTCCATGTGCGTGGTCAACCTTTGTGGCGAATAGGGTAACCAGAATTACTCAGGCCACAGATTCCAAACAGTGGCGCCACGTACGATCCGAGTCCAATCCAGCTGACCTCGCGAGCAGAGGAGTGTCAGCAGTTAAATTACTTGGCAGTTCACTGTGGTGGCACGGGCCAGAATGGTTGCAAGTTGCGCAACAGCAGTGGCCAGCCTCCATAGAATTTTCTCTCGACACGGAACTGGAACAGCGTCCGATCAAGGTCAATGTGGCGACCGCTAGTTCCGCATTCGGCTTTCTCGAACGATTTTCCAAGTTCGAAAGAGCTATATAATATTATAACGCGCTGTAAGTGAAGCGCAGATCCATGCTCAGCAGATTTGCATCACAAGGAGCTCTCCAAAGCTCAAGAGAAACTGGTCATTCTCGCGCAAGAACTGAGTATCCAGAAAAATTTAAGGGATTTCTACAAGGGAAATCAGTCCCGCGTTCCAGCAGTCTTCTTAATCTTAACCCGTTTTTACAAACACGGAGTTATTCGGGCCAGTGAGCGCATCCGATCCTGCGAGACTCTTAGTTATGATGAGCGTCACCCCATCATACTGCTCTTTTCCTGTTCGTATTCTCGCCTTCTTGTGAGCTTCACTCATCAAATCTCGTTGCACGGGGGCAATCAGCTGATGATGCGCCTTATCCGAGCCAAATACTGGATCCCAAAGCTCAAAGTATTGGTCAAATCGACGACAAATTCTTGCAAGGTTTGCATAATCCATCGCAAACGGCTTCAGACCCAACTCATGGGGGAGTTACCGGCTCAACGTACTGCCTTTTAACGCCCTTTCACACACCGGTGTTGACTTTGCCGGCCCCTTCGATATTAAGAATTATACAGGCCGCGCATGTCTTATAACCAAGGGGTACGTGTGCGTCTTTGTGTGTTTTAGCACCAAAGCAATCCACTTAGAAGCTACTTCGGACCTCACGACCGAAAAGTTCTTAGCAGCATTTGCTAGATTCATAGCAAGGCGTGGGTGTCCAGCGACAATGCACTCTGATAATGGAAAAACATTTGTCGGAGCTGCCAAGGTCCTGTCGTGTGAGTTTCTTGAGGCTACAAGGAACCTCGTCCTCTCCAAATATAGCTACCAGAACTTATCCTGGCACTTCAACCCTCCTAGTGCCCCACACATGGGTGGCTTATGGGAAGCCGGAGTGAAGAGTTTTAAAACTCTCTTTTACAAATCCACGGCCACGTTCAAGCATACCTTCGAAGAGTTGTCAACTCTGCTTTCCAAAGTAGAGGCGTGCTTGAACTCACGTCCAATTTCGCCAATGTCCGAAGACCCGACCGACCTGCTGGCATTGACCCCGGGTCACTTCCTTGTCGGTGGTCCACTCCTATCCAACCCTGAGCCAGAAATTGGCGCAGACGCAGCATCTATTTTAAATCGCTGGCAGCGTCTGAAGTCCCTTCATCAACATTTCTGTCAAATGTGGAAGGAGGAATACCTCAAGGAACTCTACAAAAGAAATAAAGGGCAGTCGCCATCCCGAGATCTTCAACCAAATGATCTTGTCATAATCAAGGAGGATAATCTCCCATCGAATGAATGGCGTCTAAGGCGTATCCAAAATACATATCATGGCGTCGATCTCAAAGTCCGAGTAGTCGACGTGTTGACTGCCCGAGGCGTCGTTAAACGTCCAATCGCGAAGCTGATATTGCTTCCTATAGAGGCTGCAAATCGGTCTTAAAAATATCACTTACTCTCGCCAAGTTTATAATCTCTGCTCCGTTCTCCTTTCTATGTTTCATTACGCAGTAAGATGGCACCTCGCAAGAACCAGGAAAGAATGGGCCCAAAAGGAATGGCATCATTCCGATGCCGCGTGTGCCGCGGCGTTCATGCGCTGCGAAAGTGCCAGCGTTTTATGCGTTTGGCGGCGGTGAAGCGGCTAAGGGCCGTATTTGTCAATAAGTATTGCCTTAAGTGCCTTGCGCATCAACATTCAGGAGCAACGTGACGACGGGAAGATCGGTGTCATGTGTGCCAGGGGGACCATCATACTCTGCTGCATATTTCCGAAGAGCAGCTTTCTTCCCAAGCGACCACCCGAGGGACGAACCAGACACAGCAAGTCTCCCCTGCCAATCCTCCTCCTGTAAAAGAGAATAGCAGCCTCTCGCTCACATCGATTCTGGAGCGGCAACGGACGACAGTGCTTCCAACGGTCGTACTGCGGTTGGATACGGGATCCAACACCTTCGACATCCGAGCAGTGGTCGACCCGTGCTGCCCTCTCAGTCGCATCGACTCAGGACTGGCAACGGCCTTCAGGCTTTCCGTCACCCGTGTCGGCACTGAACGGGCATGCACGTTAGTTATCAAATCGTGCTCCTCCGATTTCCGCAAGGAAGTCATTTTCCAAGTCATGACGACCAGGTTTCGCACCCCCGCTAAGCTTATAGCAGAACATCTTCGGGATGGCATAGCCAACATCACCCTGGCGGACGGTTTTTGGTTCCGGTCGAGCATGACCAGTCTGGTGTTAGGGGCCGATCTCTATTCAGAGATCATCCTGCCGGGAATAATTCCTAACCAAGGAGGACCGTTAGCCCAAAACACCGTATTCGGCTGGATGTTGTCCGGCTCATGCGTCCATCAACTATAGTTGAGTCTGTGGCAAAAATCTCATTGTTTATATTTATTTTCTTTTGCATGACGCTGCAAGGGGGGCGGTATGTTCAAGCCTAAAAGTAGGCACTGAACAAGGAGCTGCCGTCTCCCATCTTAACTCCTAAACTCACCACTATTAGCAACATTTTGTAGTAAAGACTAGGCCTAATAATTTTAAGCAACAATGTATCCAATTTGAATAAACTACTGGAAGTGAAAAGACGCGCACGAGAGTGTTCTTCAGTTCAACCAAAACGGAATCAGCAAGTAAATCCAAATGAAGTCCTGCCCTCCCCAAACAACTATTTTTTAATTTAAATTAAATTTGATTTCATATTAATGTCAGCTGCTCTTAGCTGACTATAAATAAATAAATAAACAAATAAACAATTCGGCCTTTTCTGCAAGAACAAGATCTTTGCTTTCTTTAGCGAATTCGAGCTTTGCAAAATCTGACTGATTGCGGGGTGTGATTAATCCATAAAGGGGTCCCAATATCATCTGTTAACTTTAGTGGAATAACGCTTGTAACAAATAATGAGTCAGATTTTTCACCTAGGAATCTCTGCACGTACATACTCTGCCCGGTAGAGCCATCAAATCCAAAGATTAGTTTGACATCTGTTATGTTTGTATGTCTCTTAAATACTTCCTCCTGAAAAAGGAGAATTCGACTGGCCGTTTGATCATGCAAATTTTGGAGAGATACTTGGGCTCTTGTTTTCATCACTTTAATTCCCGTAGGCCTGCACTTTAATTTCTTCTCTTACTTTATTATAGCATGGGTAAATATTCGAAAATTATGCTATATTTAAAGCTCTCATATTGTTGTATTGGGACTTGGTTAGGGAGTTGTCAATCAAAAATGCAAGAGCTTGACTTGGAGTGAGTGGTAATGGCTCCGAGAATGTCAACTTCTTTCTAATCTCACTTGAAGTTGACAAAGTGTTTTTTAATACAAAAGCAGTATCGCTCATATTTCCCATTTTCGCTGAAACTGATGCCGCATGCATAAGAAGCCTTGTATTATTTTGTTCATTATTTGCCAGTTCCGTTGCCATTTTTCTTTTCTGTAAGACAGTCGTGCTCGACCAATTTGATTGTCTGAAACAACTTTGTCGTAGACAACAGTCATGCTTGACAAAAGCCACTTGGATGCTTCCTCTTAAATGTCTGAATTGAACGATTTCATTTAGATAGATATTTTATAATGTAAAGGTTAAAACTTGTTACTTTCTTAGCAATTTGGGCATCTAAGTCAATTGATATTTTATTAAGATGTAATTCACCAACAATCCAGTCGAACAACGATTTTTCATGTCGATTTTAATTGATCCACACATCCAGTAGGACAGCATGGCTAACCTCAAACTTGTCTTAAAATGCAAATATGAAGAGAATGGGCAAAAAGTGTTAACGACAAGTTTAAAATCACAGTTAAGAATACAAATTTGCATAATGAAATTTTAGCAGAAATTGGCAGAAATTAGTTTTTTACGCCACAATACACGAGCATTTCTGTTAGATTTTTTCTAAAATAAGACATAGCAAAGACAATCCACAACTACAACATTGAACACATATTTCGAATAACTTAATATTAATTATAAATGACATACCTCGATCTTTATTTTCCATATTTTCAACAATGATTTGGACAATTGGTCTTGCTACAACAGAAGCGCAAAGTTTAGTTAAAGACTCCCGGCAATTTTGGCTGTAAATCAACTGACACAACATCTGACTTTGCTAGTGCGGCAAAAATAAAGCGTTGCCGCTAAGAATTTTTCTTTTATGGATTTGATATACCTAATGCCCTTTCAAAATATAAAGTCAAATTCAAGATATGCCAAAAAAAAAGGGATTCTGGCCCAATGTGCACTGTGAGACTTGAGAGACACTTAAGGCGTATGAAATTCATACAAAGAAATCAAAAGAAATTCAAGAGTTTGAAGATTTTCACAAATTCCTGGACCAAGCTCTATCCTATCAGTTGCCATTGTTTGAAGAAGACAAAAACTTTGTCAAAAAACCAAACAGCGTTTTTTCTAAGGGGCAACTTTGTCCGATATGTAAAAAAAATGGACATGACATTTTTAAATGCTTCACTTTTGAAGCGATGAAGCCTAAAGATAGGATAGAGGCAGCTAAAAAAGTAGCTTTATGCCTTAACTGTTTAAATCACTCAAATAAATCAGACTGTAAATCAAAAACGAGCTGCAAATTTTTTAACAATAAGCACAATAATTTACTTCACATTAACGGCAGTACAAATGTAAATACATGTGTATCTGCAGGTTAAGCACTATTAGCTACAGCCTTAGTTTATATAAAAGCAAAAAATGGGAGATTTGAACAGTTAAGAGCTTTGATAGATAGTGGATCCCAGACCACTATCATCTCAGAAGAAGCTGCTCAGATTCTAAAATTACCTAAATCAAAACCAACACCAAAATTAGTGGAGTTTCCGCCACTGGTGCAATGGTAGCCAAGAACAAAATAATAATAAGTTTATTGAAAAATAAAGTTACCAAGGAACTCTTAAAAACGGAAGCAATAGTTCTGCCAAAGCTAATGAGAGCCCTCCCAAGCGGGTCTTTAAAAATAGACACGCGATGGAAAAAACTTAAGCTAGCCGATCCCAATTTTGATAAGCTGGGTCAAGTTGACTTAATAATTGGTGCCGACTTGTATTCAAGTATAATACAACGAGGAATAGTGAGACCAGATGGTCTTATTGGTCAAGACAATGACCTGGGGTGGATCATTTCAGGGTGTTCAAAATCAAAAGGCGGAAATGCTATAGTAGCAATCACTTTTGAAACTGTAGACCTAGAAAGATTTTGGAAGCTTGAAGAACATTCAAAAGAGAACGAAGAATCTCAAATTTGTGAACAGAACTTCAAGCAAACCACCAAAATAGATAGAAATGGAAGATATACAGTATCTATACCATTCAAAGAAAATAAGGAATTGGGAAATTCAAAAAAACAAGCTACAACACGATTTCTGAATTTAGAAAAGAAATTACAAAAAAACGATAAAACTTCAGAGTAGCTACAATGAATTCATTAACGAATATATTCAGCTCGGCCATATGGCTGAAACAAGCAAAGAATGCAAATATTTTTTGCCGCATCAGGCAGTGATAAGGAATCGAGTCTCACGACCAAGTTACGAGTAGTATTTGACGCTTCAGCGGAGACTACGAATAACAAAAGTCTTAACGATATTATGTGGATAGGACCCAGAATTCAAAGAGATATATTCGACATAATATTAAATTGGCGTAAATTGCCATTTGTAGTATCAGCAGACATTGAGAAAATGTACCTGCAGATAAACATTCATGAAAACAATGAACAATACCAGAATGTATTGTGGAGGGAATCTCCAAAAGAAGAAATTAAAACTTTTCGGTTATCAACGGTAACCTATGGTACTGCATCCGCACCGTATTTGGCAACAAGAGTATTGCTGGACATCGGGCAAAGATGCAAAAATGAAAAGATCGGCGAAATCATCATGAACGATTTTTATATGGATGACTTAATGACAGGCGCGCTTTCTGAACAGGACCTAAAGACTACAATTAAACATGTATCTTTAGAACTTTGCAAAGCCGGTTTTAATCTTAGAAAATGGATAAAAAATAAAGCAGAACTGCTAGAAGATATCATTAAGACAGGAGAAAATAAAATACTAGAAATAGAAGAAAATGAGTCAATAAAGACTTTAGGATTACAATGGGAACCATTGCAGGATGCATTCATGTTCAGTATCAATGGTGGTTAAAATGGATTAGATAACTGAGCGATTGGTCTTATCTACATATATTAGCGAAAATCTATGATCAGCTAGGATGGTTAGGTCCAGTAACAACTGTAGGAAAACTGTTAAAGCAGAAAGATCTTGAATAGGATCAACCGTTGTCATTGGAATTAGTACACGAATGGAAGGCATATACATCAGAACTGGATAATTTAAGTCAGATTAGGATACCAAGGTCGATTAAATCTGAGACTGGGTCACTTGTCCAATTACATGGGTTTGCTGACGCTTCCGAGTATATGCCAAAATCGGGGACTGAGTAAGAATCATAGGTAGCAAAAATAAAGTAAATCCAATAAAAAACAAAAAAAAAACCAATCCGAAGTTGGAACTATGCGCAGCACATTTACTGGCAAAATTAATGCATAAAATTAGAGACGTACTAAATATATCAGTTGAGATGGTTGCTTGGAGTGATTCTACAATCACTCTAGCATGGATACAGAATCCTAGTAGTAGGGATAAATTTATAAGAAAAAGAGTAGAGGAATACTCTGGAAACATGTCCGATCGGAAGATAATCCAGCGATATAGCGTCCCAACAAATTAAAAAATTCCACCTTATGGTGGCAGGGGCCACATTGGTTGAGTAAAACCCAAAGTGAATGGCTAAAAGAACCACTTCGAGAGCAAGCAATAAAAGCTGCTTCAGTCTCGGAAGAAATAAGTCCAATACATAATCTTATACAAAGAAATTCATGCTTCCTTAAGCTACCAAGAATCATGGCGTACGTCCTAATTTTCATTAACGTTAAAATAAAAAAAAATGGAATTTCCGAAATACCTTGCAGTAGGAGAATTGAAGAAAGCAGAAAAACTAATAGTAAAAGACTTGCAAGCAAGTCAATTTAAGAAACAGATAAAAGAACTACTGCAAAGTAGAGAAATTGCTACAAAAAGCAGAATATTGGCTTTAAATCCCTTTTTAGATGATGAAGGGTTACTTCGAGTTGGTGGGAGATTGCACAACGCCTCAGTAGATTTCGAAGTTAAACACCCTTTGATTTTAGAGAAATGTCTTTTTACCACATTAATTATAAGAATAGTACATAAAGAGACTCTGCACGGTGTGATCAATTTGACGAGAAATCAAATACAAAGGCAATTTTGGATAATCGGGGTAAGAAACTCGTTAAAAAAAATGCCTAAGGGAATGTGTTACGTGCACCAGGTATCGGAAAAAGACAGCAGATCAAATAATGGGTAATCTTCCCAGCTATAGGGTAGCTGCTGCATATCCATTTCTAAACACTGGTTTAGATTATGCAGGGCCATATAACATTAGATATCAAATACTCGAGGGCAAAAATGTTTTAAAGGTTATATAGCACTCTTCGTGTGTATGGCCACAAAAGCCATCCACTTAGAAGCAGTCAGTGACTTAACGTCTGACGCGTTTCTAGCAGCCTTCAGAAGATTTACATCTAGAAGGGGCAAATGTGCCAACATATATTCTGATAATGGCACAAACTTTGTACGTGCAGCTAGGAAATTAGATAAAGAACTGCGAGAAGCAATTAAAGAAAATGCACAGATTACCCCTATTCTGGCAAAAGACCACATTAAGTGGCATTTAATTCCCCCGGCAGGAGAGGTCCTGGAGGTATTTGGGAAACTGGTGTGAAATCAGTCAAATATCATTTGAAGCGAGTAATAGGAGAATCTAACTTAATATACGAAGAATTCTCCACCTTGCTATGCCAAATTGAGGCAATATTGAACTCACGGCCTCTTAACTCATCAGGAGAAGATGTTGGCGGTAACGAGGTTTTAACACCTGGTCACTTCTTAATTGGGAGACCAATGATTGGCGTAGTTGAAGCACAGAAAGAGGGGAAAATAGGAGATTTGGACAGATGACGATTGATCCAAAAGTTCCGAAAAGATTTTTGTAAAAAATGGAAAGATGACACTTGTATACGCTTCAGCAGCGAAAGGGCAAATAGTGCTCATTAAAGATGAATGCTTCCATCCAGCTAAGTGGCCGTTGGGAAAAAATGAGGAAACTCACCGAGGCCAAGATAAAAAAGTCAGAGTAGTTAAAGTAAGAAAAGCAGAAGGTCTGGTAAATAGACCAATAAGCAAAATATGTCCTTAAAGAAATATTAAAGAAGACAAACATGAGGCCGCTCATGGCCGTACAAAAAAAGTAGTATGCCAAATTTAGGACTTATACTGGCCATGTTGATGTTAATGCTTTGCTGTCAAGTATCAAATACACTTCCAGTGTCAAACGCAGCAAAGAGCTGGAGTGTAAAAGAGATCAACAGCACAGCAGCAATTTATTTAGACCCAATGGGAGAGGTAGAGATAAAGGCCTCTTCCTGGGAACTAATAATATACTACAAGATGAAGGCATACTTTGAAATGTTAGATAAAGAACACGAGCTAATGTAAAAAATGCAGAACCTTTGCAGTAGACTCATTTCCTCTAGGGATCGTTGTGATTCGGAATTGAATTACAGTAAAAAAAGAATCAAAGAACTTGAAGAAAATAATCAATTGTTTATGTCCCAGAAAAAAGAAAGAAACAAACGTGCTCCTCTGGAGTTCATTGGGTCATGGTATCATATTATCTTCGGATTAATGGATGCCGAAGATATAACTATAATGGAGGATAATATGAGGACTCTGCTAGAAAACCAACACAAGTTAGATGAATTAACAGATAAACCAACTTCAGTTGTCGATTCAACTCTAAATATCGTGAAGACTACTCAAGATGAAGTCAATGAGCAGTTTCAAAAGATGCAAGGCAGACTCGATCATTTAGCTAATACAGCGTACTTTATTAAAGAATCTATGGAATTCTTTATGGTGGCAAAGCAGCTACATATGTTAATAGACGAATGTGATAAGATCCAATCAGGCATCATAAGTCTATTAATTGACATTAACCATGGGCGACTGAACCCGGGTATATTAAAACCTACTCAGCTCCAGATTGAGATAACTAAGATAAAAGAGAGTCTGCCAGACAACCTAGCTCTTCCGGGGAAAAATACCAATACAGAGCTTAAGGAAGTCTACACGCTTATGTTCACAAAGGAAATATTCGTAGATAACAAGTTGGTTATAAAAGCTAATATACCTCTTTTCTATAGGCACCCGTCTCATTTGTATCGAGTGATCCCACTACCTGTAGAGGTCGGGGGCGACCTTTTACAAGTACACACTGACGCTGAATATTTAGTATTCAATTTTGGAATGGATGCGTACCATTTAGTAGCTGAATCAATCCTAAATAAATGTACGACATGGCAGTCCAATAAACAAGCGTGCGAGGGCAGCTGGCCATGGAGCAATGCGAATGATAACACTTGCGAGGTATCTCCTTTTAAACCAGATCAACCTTCTAATTGTAGATACAGGAAGTAAGTCGAATCTCAAACATATTGGGTAGAGCTAGAGAGGAGAAATAACTGGCTTTATAAGATTCGCCAGAATACAAAAGTACAGCTCCAATGTGGAAACCTTCCTCAGGAGATTATAATGCTTCCACCACAAGAGGTTCTGTCGATTACTTCAGGTTGTACCTTCCGAACAAATGACAAGATTTTAGTAGCTCATTCCGATTTCCGTTCTGATAGTCAATCAGCCCTCTCACCATCGTATATAGGGAACATTGACGAAACCCCAGAGCTCATATGGGAACCAAAGAGCTCATCAACAATAAATCACACGGTCGAGATTAATAATTTAAAGGGAGACATAAATTATCTGCAGCATCACCACCAAGAATTAAAAGGATTAAACTTTCATCATGTGTCAGGATATGCCTCTCTATTAATTGCATAAAAAAATTTTTTATAATTATAATTATCAGGCATGTCGCAGAATCCGACTCGTTTTGTCGTTTTATCGGTTTCGTAAAACGATATCGGTTTTAAATGGTGTCGTGGATTTTTATCGGTTTGTCTTTTTTCGAACATTAGCAAAACCGATAATCGAAACAGCTGTTTATGTCATATGTGCAAAAGCGGCAAATAAAAAGTAAAGTTAAAAATGAACTGTGCTGTGGAATTGGTCTTATCTTTTATATTAGCGGAGGAAAATAATGAAAAAATCATGCTTCATTTAATTTGGTTGCCAAGTCACTCCACATTGCATCAATGAGCACTTTGTCTCGCTTTGTGAATCCTTTTGCAATATCAGAATTTGTTTCCATGAACTGCAATAAGATTTCACATTGCGTGTTATTTTCATGTTTTCCCCTAATAAAGTTGAAAGAATATTTTAATTAACATCCCAAATAGGTAATAAATACATTTTTGTATACTTACATTTCAACAATATCAAGCGCAATTTGTGAACAAAAAGTAAATCACCGGCAAACATATGATCGGTTTAATTCCGATAGAGAATCCGATAATATCGTTTTCTGCGACACCAAAATCGACTTTAATTCCGATTCGAACATGAAAACGACATCTATCGGATTGTACGACACCAAAATGAAAAACGTGTCGGAATCAAACCGATTCCGATAGAAATCGGATTCTGCGACATGCCTGTATATTTCTAATTAAGTCAATACCAAGTGGAAACGTTGCAGTCGGACGCAACCGACTGAGTTATACTCGATACCAGTATTAAAACCGGTAAAAAGAGGACTGATTGCAAAGGGCTACGGATGCGGCAGGTGTGTACGCTGCCTTAAAGATTCTCCGATGCAGATGGGGATGCCACCAGCAATCTTCCTTCCAAGTTTGGTGACTCTAGCTCAAAGTTTGTAAAAGGTGGGGAAAGGGGGGAGGGGGGGCTGGGGCGGTATGGGTAGTTGTGGCATCAAAATTTTTGTTTCAGATCTTTGTGGCATGTCAACTGCTATCTTCATACCAAATTTGGTTTCTCTAGCTCGAAATTTGTAATAAGTGGGGAAAGGGGGGCTGGGGGCGTTATGGGTGGGCGAGGCATCCAAATTTTTGATGCAGATCTATGTGGAATGTCAATTGCTATCTTCATACGAAATTTGGTGACTCTAGCTCGAAAATTGTAAAAAGTGGGGAAAGGGGGGCGAAATGGAGGGCGTGGCTCCAAAACTTTGATGCAGATTTTTGGGGGTCGTTGCCAGCTATCTTCCCACCAAATTTAGTTCGAGATGGTTTTGAAATCTCCACAAATTTGGTCAGAGATTTGGTTAGTTTAAGCAATATTAAATGTCTAATGCATAACAAGTGTTACTTTTTCGAAAGGTAATTTTAAGCTTAATTGCATATTGCAAATACATTTGAATTTTATTAATATTTTAATTCATGATTTTAGATATTAATAAATCTCTAACAAATCTCTAAGCCTATTTGCCGTTCCATGTAAGCGTGCAAAACCGTCCTTAACAAGAGAGGTGCCACCTTGTTCGTTTAAGGCCTGTACGCATGAGACCCGTACAGCTCCCGTACAGTATACATGAGTTTTACGGCTGTAACGACAAGTGTTGAAAAATTCACATATTGTGGCGGTAGGCTAATTGTTTTATGTAAATAAATCGGAAATGCAACTCTGTTTTGTACACTTGATTTCAAAATAATGATTCGCGCGCTACTTTTGTGTTTGAGTACAGCTAACGCCCTGCTTCTAATAATCTATACCCTGCCATAGATCAGTGGCAGTACAATCCAGTTTATATGTTATTTAAATTGTATCTTATTAATTACTAAATATATTTTTATTCATTACTTCTTGTGCAGCATTGACTGCCAAAACAATAAGTATGGCTCTATTGGAGCCTGAATTAGGTCAACTTTGTTAATATTATCCGAAAAATGTATAAGCCGGCTCTTGCCCGACATGTTGTTGCATTTTTTACAACCGTAAATAGCTGCTGAAAGCAAAGACTATTTAACATAAAGATGGGTTTTAAGAATTGTTCAAGTTAACATGCTGTAAACCAAGTCGCAACCACGAAGCGGACAAATTAACGAGTAGAAAAGTCGGTTTCCCCTAACGACAACCAGCTGCGCTTGTTTTGATTATTGCTTTTTTGTTTACAATACACATGCCGCCCTGTTTTTATACTCGATACCGAAGGTAAAGAGTATATTGGTTTTGTGCAATGTCCGTCATGGTGTCTGTCCGTCTGTCCGTCCGTATGTGTGCAAGTTTTTTCCACACCCTTCAAGATAGAGACTTGAAACTTTCCAATTCTTTTTATCTATGGGATAGTAAATTAAAGTGTCAAGATGGGGGTTCTACGATAACTGGGGGGCTGGCAAATCGATAAATTCGATAACCCAATACCGATAAATCCACATATTTCGCACATCCTTACAGCTAGAAGTACCAAATTTGGTAAGAAGATAGCTATTAGCAACCCCCAAAAAACTGCATCAATAATTTTGGAGCCACGCCCCCCCATTCCGCCCCCAGCCCCCCCGCATTTTAAAGTCAAAAAAGACTATATCTCCCACAGTTTTTGAGCTATATCCACCAAATTTGGTGCCAAGATAGGTGATGATGACCCCCTAAAAACTGCACCAAAAGTTTGGATGCCACGCCCACCGATACTGCCCTAGCCGCCCCCATCCACCCCAACGCTTCGTCAAAAACGGGAATGCGTGTATCTTCCAGAGTTGTGGAGCTAGAGCCTCCAAATTTGGTGGGAAGATAGCTGTTAACGACCCCCAAAAAACTGCATCAAAGTTTTGGAGCCACGCTCACCCATTACGCCCCCAGCCCCCCGCATTTTGAAATCAGAAATGGCTATATCTCCCACAGTTTTTGAGCTATAGCCACCAAATTTGGTGCCAAGATAGGTGATGATGACTCCCTAAAAACTGCATCAAAAGTTTGGATGCCACGCCCACCAATACTGCCCTAGCCACCCCCAACCACCCCAACGCTTCGTCAAAAACGGGAATGAGTGTATCTTCCAGAGTTGTGGAGCTAGAGCCACCAAGTTTGGTAGGAAGATAGCTGGCAACGACCCCCAAAAATTTGCATCAAAGTTTTGGAGCCACGCCCTCCATTTCGCCCCCCTTTCCCCACTTTTTACAATTTTCGAGCTAGAGTCACCAAATTTGGTATGAAGATAGGAATTGACATTCCACAAAGATCTGCATCACAAATTTGGATGCCACGCCCACCCATACCGCCCCCAGCCCCCCCTTTCCCCACTTTTTACAAATTTCGAGCTAGAGTCACCAAATTTTTTTATGAAGATAGCAATTGATATTTCACAAAGATCTGCATCAAAATTTTTGATGCCACGCCCACCCATACCGCCCCCAGCCCCCCTTGCCCCACTTTTTACAAACTTCGAGCTAGAGTCACCAAATTTGGTATGTAGATAGCAATTGACATTCCACATAGATCTGCATCAAAAATTTGGATGCCTCGCCCACCCATACCGCCCCCAGCCCCCCTTTCCCCACTTATTACAAATTTCGAGCTAGAGCCACCAAATTTGGTATGAAGATAGCAATTGACATTTCACAAAGATCTGCAACAAAAATTTTGATGCCACAACTACCCATACCGCCCCAGCCCCCCCCCTTTCCCTACATTTTACAAACTTTGAGCTAGAGTCACCAAATTTGGAAGGAATATAGCTGGTGGCATCCCCATCTGCATCGGAGAATCTTTAAGGCAGCGTACACCCCTGCCGCATCCGTACCCCTTTGCAATCAGGCCTCTTTTTACCGGTTTTAATACTGGTATCGAGTATGCCGCAGTCGGTTGCGTCCGACTGCAACGTTTCCACTTGTTTGGTTTGTTTTTGTTTTGCACTGCTGTCTTGTTGGTGTGCAGTGCTAGCTAGCTTGTGTCATAGGCAACTAAGTCAATTCTTCTATGCGTGTAATTTTGTGTGTATGCATGTGCGTGTGCCATTCGAGAATAGGCAAAACGCAACAACAACACGTGCTGGCTCGTCGTAGCCACGCAGTTTTGGTGGGCCTGGGCTTTGTAATAATTTTTCATATTTTGTTTTTTTAGCGCCCGTGTGTGCGCGTCCTTGTATATCTACATGTGCATATTTAAATGTATGCGTAGCATTTGCCGTGGCATTCATTGACCTTTCTCTACGCAAACGCTAAACAGCCAATATTTAGATTAAATTTTGTGCATATTTGTATTTTGCTTACAAAAACCTAAGAAAAACAATACTTCCAAGGCATTTTTGGTGATGGTCGATAATTTGCTGATCAGGCGCACAGCAGAAAAAACAAGCGTCTTGTAAAATAGGCAGGCAAATATCAGTTTTGCATTGCTGGTCATACATACTCTTTCATGTTTTTAGCTCTATGACACTTTCCAACAATTTTGCCATCGCAACTACCATACAGCTATGCAGCGATGCGCACAAATGCTGAAAGTGTATTCAGCTGTTCACTTGTCCAAGGCATTTGCCGAAAACTCGGAAGGCCAGCAAGAATGAAGCAAACGCACATGCATACGCATACTAACACATTTTTACCGTTCTTGCTTTCCGCTGGCCCGCCGCCTCTCCTTAAATGCACAAGCCGCTGAACGCAAAGCAGAACTCAAACAAATCAAGCAACGCGCTGGCTTGTCGTAGATGAGACGCACAAATTGCGCAAAGTAAAAATACCCTTTGTCCCAATATTCAATTAAAGTCAATAAAACTCAAATACATAATTTTAATATACAGATAGTTTATTTTCAATATATGAATACCAAATACGTTTACTTTAGTGTTAGTTAATTTATTTATATACAACTTTGATTTTGCCCGCCAAGTAACTTATGTTGCTTGACAGCCCTGCCGTGATAGCTTGCTTGAAAAGCGTTTCTACGTATTTCGTCCTGTTGTGGTGAACGGTGTTTTCCCCTATGGACCAAAAATAAAATAAATGCAATACAAAAAATTAAATTCAATTTTTATTCAACTTACATTTTGGCGGCACAATGACTTTCCATAAATTAAATTCTTCTTCTTACTGTAGACATTCACACACCTAACAAACACCGCAAAAGCTGCCACCTTATAAAAAAAGATTTGCTGCAATAACTTTGTTAAATTTACAACAAACTCTCCACTGCTCAACCATGCAATTTTGTTACCTAAAAGTAAGATTTTTTATGTTTATTTGCCACAAATAAGTGTCTTTTAAATTGACCTATTAAAGACTCCGAATAATAGTTTTTGTTAAACGAACAAGGTGGCACCTCTCTTGTTAGGGACGGTTTTGCACGCTTACATGGAACAGCAAATAGGCTTAGAGATTTGTTAGAGATTTATTAATATCTAAAATCATGAATTAAAATATTAATAACATTTAAATGTATTTGCAATATGCAATTAAGCTTAAAATTACCTTTCGAAAAAGTAACACTTGTTATGCATTAGACATTTAATATTGCTTAAACTAACCAAATCTCTGACCAAATTTGTTGAGATTTCAAAACCATCTCGAACTCTGCTCTGGCACACCTAAAACCAGCTCGAGGTTGGTTTTAGGTTGGAATTCGGTTGGTTTTGATGGCTGGCACACCCCTGATAGAAAAAAATAAGCTAAAATAAGCTAGCAATATGCTAGAACTTCTACAGTGTTTGCCCCTAAAGGAAAAAGGCCAGGTATCATGAATATGTCTTGGGAGTTCATGCTAATTTTTATACTCGATACCGAAGGTAAAGAGTATATTGAGTTTGTGCAATGTCCGTCATGGTGTCTGTCCGTCTGTATGAACGCAACATTTTTCCACACCCTTCAAGCTAGAGACTTGCAACTTTCCAATTCTCTTTATCTATGGGATAGTAAATTAAAGTGTCAAGATGGTGGTTCTACGATAACTGGGGAGTTGGCAAATCGATAAATTCGATTACTCAAAACCGATAAACCCACATATTTCGCACATCCTTACAGCTAGAACTACCAAATTTGGTGAGAAGATAGCTACTAGCAGCCCCCAAAAAACTGCATCAAAAATCTTGGAGCCACGCCCACCCATACCGCCCCCAGCCCCCCCCCACATTTTAAAGTCAAAAAAGCCTATATCTCCCACAGTTTTTGAGCTAGAGTCACCAAATTTGGTGCCAAGATAGGTAATGATGACCCCCCAAAAACTGCATCAAAAGATTGGATGCCACGCCCACCAATGCTGCCCTAGCCACCCCCATCTGCCCCAACGCTTCGTCAAAAACGGGAATGCGTGTATCTTCCAGAGTAGTGGAGCTAGAGCCACCAAAATTGGTAGGAAGATAGCTGGCAACGACCCCCAAAAATCTGCATCAATGTTTTGGAGCCACGCCCACCTATTCTGCCCCCAGCCCTCCCGCATTTTGAAATCAGAAAAGCCTATATCTTCCACAGTTTTTGAGCTAGAGTCACCAAATTTGGTGCCAAGATAGGTGATGATGACCCCCCAAAAACTGCATCAAAAGATTGGATGCCGCGCCCACCAATACCGCCCTAGCCACCCCCATCTGCCCCAACGCTACGTCAAAAACGGGAATGCGTGTATCTTCCAGAGTTGTGGAGCTAAAGCCTCTAAATTTGGTAGGAAGATAGCTGGCAACGACCCCCAAAAATCTGCATCAAAGTTTTGGAGCCAAGCCCACCCATTACGCCCCCCTTTCCCCAACATTTACAAACTTTGAGCTAGAGTCACCAAATTTGGTATGAAGATAGCAATTGACATTCCACAAAGTTCGGCATCAAAAATTTGGATGCCACGCCCACCAATACCGCCCCAGCCCCCCCTTTCCACACATTTTACAAACTTTGAGCTAGAGTCACCAAATTTGGTATGAATATAGCAATTGACATTCCACAAAGATCTGCATCAAAAATTTTTATGCCACGCCCACCCATACCGCCCCCAGCCCCCCTTTCACCACTTTTACAAGTTTTGAGCTAGAGTCACCAAATTTGGTTTGAAGATAGCAATTGACATTCCACAAAGATATGCATCAAAAATTTGGATGCCACGCCCACCAATACCGCCCAGCCTCCCTTTCGACACCTTTTACAAACTTCGAGCTAGAGTCACCAAATTTGGTATGAAGATAGCAATTGACATTCCACAAAGATCTGCATCAAAAATTATGATGCTACGCCTACCTTTACCGCCCCAGACCCCCTTTCCCCACCTCTTACAAATTTCGAGCTAGAATCAGCAAATTTGGTATGAAGATAGCGATTGACATTCCACAAAGATCTGCATCACAAATCTGGATGCCACGCCCACCCATACCGCCCCCAGCCCCCCTTTCCCAACAAACTTACAAACTTTGAGCTAGAGTCATCAAATTTGTAAGGAAGATAGCTTGTGGCATCCCCATCTGCATCGGAGAATCTTTAAGGCAGCGTACACCCCTGCCGCATCCGTACCCCTTTTCAATCAGGCATCTTTTTACCGGTTTTAATACTGGTATCGAGTATACCGCAGTCGGTTGCGTCCGACTGCAACGTTTCCACTTGTTTTTAAAGTTGTTTTGTATGCAAAATAATTTTATGAATATCTATAGGCACATTAATTACTTGGCCAATTATGGCTTTTAAACCGTACACAACAAGCAAACTTCGAATTTGCACAAAATGTATGCGCTATGAAATAAGCTTTTCAGTAGTCATATTAGGATTTGGCAAAGTGCCTTGGATATTCTGAGAAACGAAATCCGTTTGATCGCGACAAACTTGGTATTTTGTTTTGGCAAAGTGATTTGTAGCATGTTTGACAAACAATAAAATTTTCAACAAGATCTGTTGGAAAAACATCGACGATTATCGGCGATTGGCCTCAGATCTTCGTGCTCGTCTTTCTTGTTCAGCAGCAACTGGATGAATGTTATCAACATTATTTGGGTTTCTTACTCTGCAATTTAGTGCACTATTGTTTAAATTATTTATTTTAATATAAAATAAACCATATTTACCTTCTATTTCGCGTATTTGCGTTTAAATTGGTTTGTCGGTTGGTAGCAACTGGAACAATGTTGTGAACATTTTGTGCGTTTATAATTCGGTAATTAAACGGAGTTCTGTTTATTGCATTCATTGTAATGTAAAATAAACCATATTTACCTGTTTATATTATTTATTGTAGCAAGATATGTAATATTATATGTAAATTTCGCCTTATTTGCACAATATTTACAAATTATTTTGATTTTGTTGTGTATTTTCTCAAAGCTCTTTGTGAAAGTGACAACTTTAAAGCTTAAAGCTCTTACTTGAAAGCTTTTTTAGTCAAAAGAGCTTTTTACGTCTTCTTTTTTCATAGAATGTACTCCAGCCCTAAGACATATTCATCTCAAAACAAGCTATGTCCAAATGCAAGAATTAGCATTATTTCAATTAAATTAGTTAACAAATGATCCAACTCAGAATATTAATTTTCACTTAACTATTTATCGTTTTATTGAAACAGATTAAAATATTTTTCTGGCAAGTTGTAGGAGTGGCAACATTCACCTGCGCAGGCATGTCTGTGAAATTCATCTAACTAAAAACGCGCTCCACTTCCGCATTTGGACACGGCAATGAGAGCATTTGACTGGCAAAAAGAGCGAGAGACTCAAATGAATTATAATCAAGATTGGGGTTCTACGATAACTGGGGGGCTGGCAAATCGATAAATTCGATAACTCAAAACCGATAAATCCACATATTTCACACATCCTTTCAGCTAGAACTACCAAATTTGGTTAAAATATAGCTACTGGCAACCCCCAGTTTTTTGGGGGTCTCCATCACGTATGTTGGCACCAAAATTGGTGGCACTAGCTCAAAAACAGTGGGAGATATAGGCTTTTTTGACTTCAAAATGCGGGGGGCTGGGGGCGGAATGGGTGGTCGTGGCTCCAAAATTTTGATGCAGTTTTTTGCAGTTCATCAACACCTATCTTATCACCAAATTTGGTGGCTCTAGCTCATAAACAGTGGGAGACATAGGTTTTTTTGACTTCAAAATGCGGGGGGATGGGGGCAGAATGGGCGAGCGTGGCTCCAAAATTTTTTATACAGTTTTTTTGAAATATGTATGTGGATTTATCGGTTTTGAGTTATCGAATTAATCGATTTGCCAGCCCCCTAGTTATCGGAGAACCCCAATCTTGACACTTTCATTTACTATGCCATAGATAAAGATAATTGGAAAGTTTCAAGTCACTAGCTTGAAGGGTGTGGAAAATAGTTGCAAACATACGGACTGACGGACACCATGACGGACATTGCACACAGTGGCGTAACAAAAGTGTGGCAGGGCTGGCAAAATGCCACGGACCCCCGACCCAAGAGGGCCACGGCCCAAGAGGCCGCGAGCACAAAAATAATTTTTAACATTGTACCTGAGTATTTTATTTTATTTGAAAAGTATATTTTTATAAGTTCTGCTTAAATGCCGAATATGTCCACTGTGCTGCTCATTATTTATAACTAGTACTCAATGATGCAGTGAGAGAGGTTATTGATATGCAAAATTTTTTTGAAACAGTTCAACAAATTTATAATTTTTTTGGGTATAGCATCAAGAGATAATAAAAAAAAGTGAGTCTTCAACTTCAATAACATTAAAAACATTAAACCCTACTAGATGGGTAGGACGTTATGATGCCGTTTTTGCTTTAAAAGTTCGGTTTGTTGAAGTTCAAAAAGCGCAAACGTAAACAATTCTGTTAAGTCACAAATCAGATGAAAGATATTAGGCTGTTTCACTCAAAAAGAAGATCGAAAACTACAATTTTATAATGTTACTAGTAAGTGGCCCGCTTACTTCGCTGCGCGGATAGTTTATATAAATTTTAGCAACAGAAGATAGATACAAAATAAATAAATTAGAAAATATTTCACAAAATATTTAAGCAAAGTACAGTCGAACTTCCATAAAACGAACTTCTGTATAACGAATTTTCTATACAACGTAGTCAAAAATCAGAACCCTGCAATTTGATTCAGTCAAAAACCCATTCTATATAACGAAGTTTTTTCTTGTTCCCTTGAGCTTCGTTATATGGAAGTTCGACTGTATTTAATATTCTCTTTTCCACGCCACTATTGAGGTAGAGAATATTGTGGTCTCCCAGTAGGCCTTATTCACTTATTGAATTTAATTTGCAATTATTAACAAATTTAAGAGCTTCTTTATAAACGACAGTTTTTCCGTCAGGTGCTAATACAACTAAACTTTTTGGTGAACTGACTCTTGAGCAGGCTACATAAAATTGGCCATGAGAAAAACAATCGTGTCTTAAGTCTAGTACGGCTAATTTAAGAGTTTTTCCCTGTGATTTATTAATTGTTAAGGCAAAGCAAACTTTTAAAGGAAATTGCAATCTTTTAAATTGAATTGGCAATTCAGAATAAAAAGGTTTTAATGGAATTCTCGGTATATTCCGAGTATATTTCGGTATATTTCCCCTATACCATTGCTAGTAAAGATAATTGCTTCGACAACATTCTTATAAAGGACTTTAACTTGCAATCTTGTACCATTGCACAGTTTTGGCGGCTTCAAGTTGCGAATCAACATTACAGGTGAACCAATCTTTAAAGTTAATTTATGTTGAGGCAGGCCAGCCGACGGGGTAATGAACTGCATCTTCGATTTCAGTCACAGAATCAATAGAGTTATATGTCATTTCTTCACTTTGAAATGATTTTAATAAAAACTGGTTTATTTCCAATGCATTGTCATATCTCGCAGTCAAAATAGCACGTTCTGAAAACCATTCGAGTGATTTTTGAGAGATATTTGTAATATCCGGAAATATTTTTAGAGTTAGCTCTTCAATACTTTTTACAACATGACACAAAGTTGATGGTAAAGTTATTTTGCCATCATGGGTTGGAAATAATCCATTTCCTATTTGAAGAAGCATTTCTGCAAATTCACCAGCTATGCTATCACCTTTTAAGTGCACTCGCATATTCTTCGTTAATGCAATTTTCTGTATTTTGGGCCACAAAATTGAAGACTTTAAGCACGCATTTATTTCATCTGCTCTTGTTCCTCTGGGGATCACTGGGAGAGTTTGTCGAAAATCACCAGCTAAGAGAACAGTTATGCCACCCATTAAGCATTCACTATCTCGAATGTCTTTCAAAGATCGATCTACAGCTTCAAAAGCACCTTTATGGGCCATAGTACTCTCATCCCAAACAATAAACTTGCAATCTTTGAGCACAGCAGCAATATTAGATTGCTTTGAAATTGAGCAATATGGTGTTTCTAAGGGCCAGTTTCTCAATGTCTGGTTAGCTAAACTAACAGATGGTTAGCTTAACTATCTGACGGTTAGTCAAAATTGAGTTTCTCAATGTCTGGTTAGGGTTGTTCGTGATAAAAACTAACATGAGGCCTGAGTGCCGGTTAAAATTTGTTCTCTCGTTAAGTGCCGATATAAATATCGTTTAATCATCGTTAGGCAAATACAGTCTCGTCTGGATATAGTGAACTAATTTTTGCAAGGCCTGTTCACTATTCCGAGATTGTTCACTATTTCGAGACTTACATTTTATGCTGAAAATACACATTTGTGTATGGAAATGCTAGATTTAAAATCAATTAAATAAATTTTTAAACAAATTAAAGTAAATATGTATATTAATTGAAAAAATCGCGGATTGATAATTTCTTTTGCGTCCAAAAACTAATTTTTGTACAGCTTTTTACGTAGACTGCGCATTTTAGAATCGCAGAAAAGTCAGTAGTATTGGCCTCAGCCCATGCGATAGCCTTGTCAAAACTGTCTATAGCTTCGGAAGCTTTAATAGTATTTCCGATATGCAATTCCCCTTGGTCTTCATCATCCGAATCTTAAAAAACACACAATGAAGTGCACAGTGAGCGGTTGCAGCCAAAGACACAAAAAAAAGTGTAAATAATTTGTAATTGAATTAGGACATGAAATGTTTAATTAAGGTATTGGTTGCCCTAGTTGAAATAAATAACAATATCTATGACTTCTATGAGATAATGCATGAACTATGTACTATAAAAAAAATGTGAAATTTATATCCTTGTCCCACTGTCACACGCTTTAGACATTTTTTTAACTCCGTTACTTTTTAATTCAGTGGTTTCTGCGAATTTCCCGTGGTGTCGCAGTGTAGCAAAGCAAATAATGTTTAGTAGTGTAAGTGTGAGCATAATTTCTTTCTTTTTCTGCTTAAAGTTTACTAAAAAATTTTGTTCACTATTTCGAGTTTCTCGTTTGTTCACTATTTAGAGTACTCCATGTAAATTTTTGGGTGTTCACTATATCGAGGTGTTCACTATTTAGGGTGTTCACTATATCCAGACACGACTGTAGGTGACTGTGGCTGACACTTGCATTGTTTACATTTTATTATTCAAGCAAAATGGCATCGCATCAAAGATATTTTAACATCCACGCAATGTGGCCGCTTTCTGTTCTCAACTGAGCTCATTAAACTTGTTTGTGTTCTCATTTCCATTTTTTAATTGTTATTTTTGAGTTGAAAGAAGAATTTGGCAGTCACAAAACAAACAAGTGGAAACGTTGCAGTCGGACGCAACCGACTGCGGCATACTCGAAACCAGTATTAAAACCGGTAAAAAGAGGACTGATTGCAAAGGGGTACGGATGCGGCAGGGGTGTACGCTGCCTTAAAGATTCTCCGATGCAGATGGGGATGCCACCAGCTATCTTTCTTCCAAATTTGGTGACTCTAGCTCAAAGTTTGTAAGTTTGTTGCGAAAGGGGGGGGGCTGGGGGCGGTATGGGTAGTTGTGGCATCAAAATTTTTGTTGCAGATCTTTGTGAAATGTCAATTGCTATCTTCATACCAAATTTGGTGACTCTAGCTCGAAATTTGTAATAAGTGGGGAAAGGGGGCTGGGGGCAGTATGGGTGGGCGAGGCATCCAAATTTTTGATGCAGATCTTTGTGAAATATCAATTGCTATCTTCATACCAAATTTGGTGACTCTAGCTCGAAGTTTGTAAAAAGTGGGGAAAGGGGAGCTGGGGGCGGTATGGGTGAGCGTGGCATCCAAATTTTTGATGCAGATCTTTGGGAAATATCAATTGCTATCTACATACCAAATTTGGTGACTCTAGCTCGAAATTTGTAAAAAGTGGGGAAGGTGGGCTGGAGGCGGTATGGGTAGGCGTGGCATCCAAATTTGTGATGCAGATCTTTGTGGAATGTCAATTCCTATCTTCATTCCAAATTTGGTGACTCTAGCTCGAAAATTGTAAAAAGTGGGGAAAAGGGGGCGAAATGGAGGGCGTGGCTCCAAAACTTTGATGCAGTTTTTTGGAGGTCGTTAACAGCTATCTTCCCACCAAATTTGGAGGCTCTAGCTCCACAACTCTGGAAGATACACGCATTCCCGTTTTTTACGAAGCGTTGGGGTGGATGGGGGCGGCTAGGGCAGTATCGGTGGGCGTGGCATCCAAACTTTTGGTGCAGTTTTTAATGGGTTCATCATCACCTATCTTGGCACCAATTTTGGTGGCTATAGCTCAAAAACTGTGGGAGATATAGCCATTTCTGATTTCAAAATGCGGGGGGGGCTGGGGGCGTCATGGGTGGGCGTGGCTCCAAAACTTTGAAGCAGTTTTTTGATGGTCGTTACTAGCTATCTTCCCACCAAATTTGGAGCGAGCGTTAAATTTATCTGGTCGTTAGCTAATTCTTACTTTAACCAGACATTGAGAAACTGGCCCTAAGGCCCAATATCTCAATGTCCGGTTAGTCAACTTATTCTAAGTTTAGTCGAATTTGAGTCTCTCAATATTCGGTTAGGAGTATATGAGAAACAAACTAACCGGAAGGCTGGGTCTTGGTTAAAATTTAAAGCGCGTATAAGTCACGATATATCGATAAGAATCATCGCTAAAGCAAACAGCTGTCCCTTGAATTGTATATTTATTTTGTTATTAAAGAAAAATGGCATCGCACAGCAGAGTTTTTTATATTCATTCAATGGAGACGCAATTTGACGAAACAGAGCCAAGAGTTAATAACTCGAGAAGTTATAGGGATAGGGTGAACTATTTCACTGATCTGGATGATGCCAAATTTGTTCAGCGGTTCAGGCTAAAAAAATTTACATGCAAAATCATTCTTGCAAGGATTGTAGATCAATTGGCTTGCCATAGTAATAGGTAAACAATGAAGTTCTTTGCGCGCAAATAAATCATATGTGGGATTTTAAACAGGAATCGTGCAATGTTGCCGGAGACCCAACTTTGGTGGCTTTGCGTTTTTATTCAAGCGGCAGCTTCCTCATCACTGCGGGTGATTTCTGTGGAGTCAGCGTTTCTTCGGCTAGCCGTGCAGTGAAAAAGTTTCCCACGCTATCGCACTATTGGCTAAGGAGGAGATAGTAATGAATCCGTTTGCATTCAGGCGTGTTCATTTTAATTTTATATTTTATATATTTAAAATATGCAAAATTTGCCAGTCACCAACCAAAACAAAAACAAAAAACAGCTGAGCCGCTCGCTATAAATGGCAACGCTGTGTATATATGTGGCAACGCTGTTAAGGCGATAGTTACTTATCGATGAAAGGTTATTTTGGCTTTGAGAAAACCAAACTGTTTTAACTCGACCAGCAAAATAATGCGGCAGTTAGCTAAACGAAAATTTAACCGGACATTGAGATATTGGGCCTAAATGAATCAAATAAAATGGAATCTTAAGTGTAGAATGCGCTGTGCGACCACCATTTAGTAAAGTGGCTGCGATACCGGAAGAAGCAACGGCCAATGCAATTTTTTTGCTTTGCCGTACCTTTGCCAATAATAAATTTAAAAGATACGTTTTACCTGTTCCACCAGGTGCATCTAAAAAATAGGTTTCTCCTTTTTCTGCTTCAACGCTATGTAGTATCTTTTCGTATACTTGTTTTTGCTCAGCAGTAAGGAGTATCTCATTATTAACAACAAAATTATCGCAATTTTCATAATTTGTTTCTCTATGATAATATCTTCTGAGAAAATCTCTTTATAAGTATTCCAAAGTTTAAGAGCATCTGAAATTTGACAAAATACTAACATTATTGCAAAAAGTTTTCTCAGTTTTGTAGGATTTTGACATATGACAGCTTGGGCTATAGTTGAATTCGAGTGCTTATCATCTTCTAGTAATCCTAGAGCTTTACACGCCAATTGAAATGATGCGTATGCTATACCATTAACGGTTTTTAAATTTAAAAATGAAGTTGGGCCCCTTACAAAATGTAATAAAAGTCTTAAATAAAAACATTCTGTATTATTGGGATGAATAGTGTAAACTCTTCCCAAAGTTGAATCTCTTTTAACTCCAGGAAAATTTGGCACATCATGCCCTCGTTTTCTTCTTTGAAATTTTTTATTGTTCCATGTAAAATACGATGGAACTTCACAATATAGAAGCGTTCTTGCAAACTCATCACGTGTGCATAGCTCAAAGGAGGCTAGCAAAGTGGTTTTGGGTGTAGTGCTTAATCTGTCAAGTAATTGTTGCGGATTATTGGGGTTAAAATATATCCGTTGACCATTTTCTAAATGAACAGCTAAGTGAGTAATAGCCGGAAAACGTTCATTTATGGGAAATACAAGGATTCTCCATACCGCTTCTGAGCTACTTATACAACGGCCACTATCGTAGATGTTAATTTCATTACGTTGGTCTTCAAGAGTAAATGATGCTTGATCACTGCCCTTGTTAACATATTTACATATGTATTTAACCCTTCGATGCGTGAACATTTTTTTACCCTTCAATGCGTGAACAGGTCCCTGGGGACCTTTTTTTATTTTTAAGTTTTTTACTATAAAAAAAAACGCAAAAAAATTTTTTTGTTTTAAGTTGTTTATTATTGTCTAAAGAAGAAAACTGTATATTTAGAATTTTTTTTTTTTTTTTTTTTTTTTTACATAGGCCATATAAAATTCAATAAAATTTACATATAAAACACCTTATTTTCTATTGTTGTTGTTGCTGCTGTTGGTCCACCGAGGCCTGTTCGCAGGTATAACAGCGGTGGAGGACTGTAGAATGCTCTCCGCAAACAGCATTGTCGCAATTGAAGCAGTAGGCCCTTGTTTTCCGCTGACGTCCGTACTCAGAACGGCAAAGGCGGCATGACGGCCTGTTCGTCCTAGGCGCAAATGCTGGTGAATTTACTTCTACCGGTCTTGGTATTATCTGAAAAGATAAAAAAACAAAAAAAATAATAATTAGTAGTCTGATAGTGAAATTGGAGCAGTTTTTTCTTACCCTGACATCAAATGTCTCCATCGCATTACGTATCCTTTGATGCTTCGTTATTTGGTTATTCAGCGCCCGATTTTCAATGTTTGGCATTGCCAACTGCCTGGTGAGGAGCTGAAGAAACGCCCGTCGTCGATCACTTCGTTGGGCAGGCTGCATTTCATTGTATATTGTGAATGCAGCAAGTGCAGCAACGTCTATCATGTTATAGAACATTGCCAATGGCCAGCGTTGTGTAGAGCGTTTGCAGGAGTAAGTGCCCAGCATTTGATCCATAACATCTACGCCAGATTTATTGGCATTGTAATCCAGAATGCTATAGGGTTTTCGCTTTGCACTGGCCTCGTCGACAGCGCAAGTATAGTGTTCAGTAGACATAAGAAGAACAGCTTTATTTCGTTTTGGCACATATGAAGATAGTGCTATATCGCCATCGTTGAAGCCGAACAATGTGGTGAGGACAGGACGCTGGCGATTTTTCTGGAACTCCTGCGGTACGAACCTCTTATTTGCGCGAACTGTTCCAACGTAGCTCGTTTTCCTCCTCATCAAAATACGTGCCAAATCCAACGTTGTGAAGAAGTTGTCTGCATAAACTGTGCGGCCAGTATCCATATATCTCGCCATAAGCGTCAGTACAACATTTTGGCCCTGATTTACTTCACGATCCTGGTTTGGCAATTTACCAGAATATATCATACCTTTGACGGGATAGTACGATTTGGAGTCACACAACCACCATACCTTTATACCATACTTAGCAGGCTTAGACGGAATGTATTGTGTGAAGCGGGTACGGCCTCTGTAGGGGAATAACTGCTCATCAACTGTCACTGACTCATGCGGAGTGCAAGTTGCTGCTAGGTTTGACTGCAACATTTCCCAAATGTCGTCAATTGCCGCTGTTTTGCTGGTGATTAGTCGCTGCTGTCGTGTATTTGCATTGTCGAATCTAATGAACTTCTTGATGCACATAAAGCGATCGTATGACAAAGCAGCTTTGTATATTGGGTTACGTGTTGGGCCCCATAACTCTCTAGCAGGTTCGGTATTCGACTTGTTGAGTCCAGCATGTAGAATAATTGCTAAAAATGCATCAAACTCTCTCAGTGTAATGGTATTCCACTCCTTCATCTTCGTTGGATTTGCCAAATTCCATGCAGCTGTGACTTCCCTAGCTTTCCTATTCGTTTCGCGTATTATTATGTACGCTATGTCTTCACTGATGATGGAGCGGAATATAGTGAAGGGATCATGTACCGCCCCGTTTGGCCCTGGTCTCCTTCTTGTGAAGTCAACCACATTATGAGCACGAATGCGAGAAGAAGGGGGTGCTGTTTTACACCATTGTGTGCCATCTTTACCATAATAGAAATTGTCATTGGTTTGCTGTGCATTATTTTCTTCGTCGTCAACATCGCTGTCATCGCTTTCTTCATTTACTTCGATATATTGTTCAGTTTCTGCGTCTGAATCACCACCATGAAAACCTGGTTCATATATGTAGTCGTCATCATTTTCAGCTGTATCGCCAAAAGCATCATAATCTTCGTCACCGCTCAGCTCTCCTTGCATAAAATTAGCAAATCTGTCGTCAGCTGCACGCCTTTCATCTGCACTCATTTGCTGGTATCTGCTACTACGGCGTACAACCATTTCAGCAACTTCAATATCTTGGTCTGCCATATCAATTTTATTATACTTTTATTTTCACTTTGTAAACACACTTTACTGCTCACTGTCTGAACTTAGAATGATTTGGCTGACGAAATTAGAACCTCTTATATACTCTTTCATACGTCCTGGCCTTCAGGTTACATTTGCTGTGCACATCTGCTCTTAGAACCTCTTACACACTCTTTCATACGTCTACCTGGCCTTTAGGTTACCTTTTTGTGCAGATCTGCTCTTTGTACATAAAAAGTGAAGTATAGGTAGCAATTCTAAGAACTGGTTTATTGTGTTTGCCAGATTATTATGCTTTCAAGGACACAATAACAATAATCCAAAAATTACCAAAAAGTCACAGAACACGAAGAACAAATGCATTTATAAGTGTTTTCTTGCATTTTCAGTACAAGGTCCCCAGGGACCTGTTCACGCATCCGGGCTAAACGCGTTTAGAAGCCTATAAAACCTAATCCATTGCTCCGATCAGAACGCGGAATACCTTAAAAGACGCAGAACAAAATTCTCTTGGAATACATGGTAACTTTGGGGGGTGTTGTCTTGGCCGAAATAGGAGTAAATTGCGTTTGAAAACGCAATAGGTCCCTAGGGACCTGTTCACGCATCGAAGGGTTAATAGACTTTGCAGACCTACAATACTCAACATTTATGTGAGCTTCAAATTTTCTCAATAGTACACAGTTATAAGGCACAACCCAACGATTATCTATGCAATTACCATTTATATTAATTGCATTACGACCATCTTCTATCGCTCTTCTACGATATAGAGGGTAACTATCTTTTCCAGTCACAGTTTCTTTAAGTAATTGTCGAGGAAACCTTTTGGTACATTTTCCATTTTTCATGCATGGCGATTTATTATTAAATGCACCGCAAGGACCATGATTCATATTTGACTTTACAATGTTAAATAACAAAGGACCCTCATCTGCGTTTGGTATTTCGGCACAGATAATTTTATCGATTTTGTCTGGTCTTATTTTATTTTCTAACCAAAGTAGAATATGTATATGTGGTAAACCCCGCTTTTGCCATTCCACAGAGTACATGAAACATTGCACGCTTCCAAACAAAGAACCTTTTGTCAATAGTGACATTAAAGCTTTAACTTTTAAATGAAAAACTCGAGCTATAATATCGTGACGATCATGCGGTTTTTGACCCGGTAATAAAACACTTTTTATGACATACCATTGTGGATTGCATGTGAATGTTATGAAAAGATCTGGTCGCCCATAATGGCGAACATATGTCATAGCATCTTGAGTCTTTTCATGCATATATCGTGCAGAGCTTGTAAAAAAAGACGGTAAAATTACCATCTGACCAAGTTCAGCTGCGACAACATCTTGTTGGCCTATTGCATCTTGTAGATGTATATAGCTATCTGCTTTGAGTTTCGCTTGGTTGTAGCGAATATAATTTTACCTTTCTGTTTCAATTTTAGCATACATATCAACCAAAAACTGACTAAACAGGGAACGACAATAAATTAAATGATTTATCTCAGATTGACGAATCATTATTTTATAACTGTAAAAGCTTAACGCAGATATCTTTTTTTTTGGTTCCTCCTTTTTATACTCGATACCGAAGGTAAAGAGTATATTGAGTTTGTGCAATGTCCGTCATGGTGTCCGTCCGTCTGTCCGTCTGTCCGTCTGTATGTTCGCAACTTTTTTCCACACCCTTCAAACTAGAGACTTGAAACTTTCCAATTCTCTTTATCTATGGGATAGTAAATTAAAGTGTCAAGATGGGGGTTCTACGATAACTGGGGGGCTGGCAAATCGATAAATTCGATAACTCAAAACCGATAAATCCACATATTTCACACATCCTTACAGCTAGAACTACCAAATTTGGTAAGAAGATAGCTATTAGCAACCCCCAAAAAACTGCATCAAAAATTTTGGAGCCACGCCCCCCCTTTCCGCCCCCAACCCCCCCGCATTTTAAAGTCAAAAAAGCCTATATCTCCCTCAGTTTTTGAGCTAGACCCACCAAATTTGGTGCCAAGATAGGTGATGATGAACCCATTAAAAACTGCATCAAAAGTTTGGATACCACGCCCACCGACACTGCCCTAGCCGCCCCCATCCACCCCAACGCTTCGTCAAAAACGGGAATGCGTGTATCTTCCAGAGTTGTGGAGCTAGAACCTCCAAATTCGGTAGGAAGATAGCTGGTAACGACCCCCCAAAAACTGCATCAAAGTTTTGGAGCCACGCAGACCCATTCCGCCCCCAGGCCCCCAGCATTTTGAAATCACAAATGGCTGTATCTCCCTCAGTTTTAGAGCTAGAGCCACCAAATTTGGTGCCAAGATTGGTGATGATGACCCCCCAAAAACTGCATCAAAAGTTTGGATGCCACGACCACCAATACTGCCCTAGCCGCCCCCATCCACCCCAACGCTTCGTCAAAAACGGGAATGCGTGTATCGTCCAGAATTGTGGAGCTAGAGCCACAAAATTTGGTAAGAAGATAGCTGGCAACGACCCCCAAAAATCTGCATAAAAGTTTTGGAGCCACGCCCACCCATTTCACCCCCCTTTCCCCACTTTTTACAAACTTTTAGCTAGAGTCACCAAATTTGGTATGAATATAGCAACTGACATTCCACAAAGATCTGCATCACAAATTGGGATGCCATGCCCACCCATACCACCCCCAGGTCCCCTTCCCCACTTTTTGCAAACTTTGAGCTAGGGTCACCAAATTTGGTATGAAGATAGCAATTGACATTCCACAAACATCTGCATCAAAAATTTGGATGCCACGTCCACCCATACTACCCCCAGCCCCCCTTTCCCCACTTTTTACAAACTTTGAGCTAGAGTCAACAAATTTGGTATGAAGATAGCATATGACATTTCACAAAGATCTGCATCAAAAATTTTGATGCCACAACTACCCATACTGCCCCCAGCCCCCCTTTCCCCTCCTTTTACAAACTTTGAGCTAGTCACCAAATTTGCAACGAAGACAGCTTGTGGCATCCCCATCTGCATAGGAAAATCTTTAAGGCAGCGTACACCCCTGCCGCATCCGTACCCCTCTGCAATCAGGCCTCTTTTTACCGGTTTAATACTGGTATCGAGTATGCCGCAGTCGGTTGCGTCCGACTGCAACGTTTCCACTTGTTTAATAATGAATTCCATTCTTGTATATCCACTTAATAGCCATAAGGAAATAGCAAAGGGCTATTTGGCATCGTATGATCGATGCACCTCACTTATACGATGTAATTTATAATTATGGCTTTCAATAATAATATTGCGCTTTTCAAATTGCTGACCAACAATAACTTTTACTACAATAACTGCTACTTCGCTTGATAGAGGTGCATTGTAAAGCCCTTTATGTGCACCAGCGGGTGTTCGATCAGCATGTATAATCAATTTATAGTCATTGGTACTTGTTTGTATTTTATTGAGAGCCAATTTTAGATCTTTAACATAACGATTATGATGATGAAACATACATTGAAGATTCTTTACTACGCTACAATCAACATTTGAAATATTTTTGCAACGTAGTTGAGCTTCCTTTTCATCATCACCAACAAAATAAATTTGAAGAAACTGCATTTCTTCATTTGGCAAAGGTCGGACACTACCAATTAATTGATACACTTGTCCTTGGACTTTAAAGGTTGACCAACTTTCATTTATAATTCTTGTACTTCCAAAAGAAGTCATTTGAAAGCAGCTGTTATACTTTCTTATACGATCAATGAAATGATCATGCTTGGGATGTCCACCAATTGTTAAGCTTTTAAGTGGATCAGGCAAACTTTCATTTTGTGAAAGTTTAACTTTTCCTGCCTTGCAACAGATTCCCAAAGGCTCATTTTTCCATTTTAAAGCATTACAATGTTTGCATATCAAATTCATACTACCAAGTTGAGTAATTTTATCTGACTTGTAAGCTATTTCAAAATCATAGTTTAAGCCAGACATGGCTTTAACACTCCATGCACGCAAACGCCTTTTTTGACGTGCATCAGGATTATTAGCCTGATGTCTTCTCACTGCAACTCTATGAGCTTCAGGATTATTAGTCTGATCTCTTCTCTCTACAACTCTAATAACATCAGAATTATTAACACGATATCTTTTTGATGCTCCTATGCGCTTACCCCTATTGATATCACTATTTTTTTCTAATGAACGTTTTTTACCTTTTTTTTCTGTTTTGCCGGTGAACCGACTACGTCTTTTAACAGGATTTTTAACATTTTCAGTTATACATTCACTTGACGTATCAGAATCTTGAGTTAATACTTCCTCTAAAGGAATATAAACATCAAAATGTCCATTCATTAATGGACCGGTAAAACGCAATCTTTTTACAGGATGCATATTATTTCCGAATGCTTGTAATAAATTTCCATTTTGAAAAACTTGGAAATTTACAGCAAAAATTTCTGCTGCTGCTTGAAGCTCACATGCAGTACCATAAGTATATGAGTATGACATAGCGCACTTATATTGTTCAGAAGAGCTATAACACTCTCCATTTAAGTTTATGCTGAAGCAAGCAAAATTTTGCCAGTTGGTTACAATATGTTCAACCATATTTTGGCGTATGGAAGCCTTGCCTACCAAATAAAAGGTAGGAAATAGATCTAAAAAGACAACAACTGAATGCGGCACCAAAACACCACTAATATCTAAAGCTTCAATAGACATATTTTAATTTGGCTGTGAGTCAATTGACTTCACTGTAAAACGATTGTTACAACGTTACAGTGTCTATACGTAAGTATAGAATTCAATAAAATTGAATATACCAACTTATATTAATTTAATAGAATATTCAGACTGCTTAGTTTTATTTGATTTTTAAATGCACTAAAGCAGCGTCTATATAACTATTATATAATATGCAAAACAGAAGACAACTATATATAATGTTGCTTCAATTATTAAGTCTAAAATCGACTTATTAATTTTGTTGAAAAAAAAAACAACAAAACAAATTAACAACAATTATAAATAAATAAATACTTCAAAATAAGTCAAAAATGACCACTGTACAAGTTACAGCGTCTATACAAGTATAGAATTCAATAAAATTGAATATCGAACTTATATTAATTTAATAGAATATTCAGACTCTTAGTTTTATTTGATTTTTAAATTTAAATACATATAATAGCAATTAAAAAAGTTTATTATAACTTATCATAAAATACGTATTTTAAATGAACTTATATATATACGTAATTTTAAAGGAATGTATATATATGTATATAATACGAAAATCAGAATATTGAAAAACTCACTGATTCAAAAAGTAACTTTCGATTTTATTATTATCCTTAATATAAACAATATTAAAAAATTCACTGAAACGAAAATTAATTTTCTTTGTTCACATTAAATATGAACTAATATGCATAACCAATTCTCTTACCATTGTATGCAAAAACATAGTGTTGGAAAGAGCATTACAGTTATTCCTCTAAGCAACAGACACCGAGCTCTAACATACAACGCTTGCACTTAAGAGCTATGTATGGGTGGTGTAAATTAGGCAATGCCATTCCCTTAACTACAGCCTCTTAGTTATGGCAAGCTTAGCTAAGTGAGCGCGGAGGAGATAGGGATTTTAAGATTTATGTTTGACATGCAGAGCGCGCGCATAAACAAAAGAGTCAGCGTAAATAACAACAAAGACGCATGATTGCACTCAAATTATTTTATATCTAGCGGCAGTCATAAGAGCGACGCGCGCGCTGATCAAGCTTTAAGCCGCTCTTTGTGATGCAGACCATGATACAATAACAGAAGGTAGTCTCGTCGGCGGCAGAGGCTCGACGTTTTTGTAGCTTATCGACAGTGCATGCTTGCTTGTCGAACAGAAAGGTTGTACGCGGACGATTTTTGTTTGATTTTTTGAGGTTAAATTAACCAACACGTGACAGTAAAAAAATGAACTACTGCTATTATCGCCGCAAGCATGTACCGGGTGTAAAAATTATTCATGCACCGAAAAGTGATACAAAAAGAAAGATATGGGAGGTAAGCCTGGGGTGCGACCTTGGTGTCAACTCCCAAATCTGCGACACTCATTTTAATGCTTCCCAATGGAAGACTGCACCCAACAGAGGGCAGACTTATAAAAGGAGACGCTTAAATAATGATGATAATGACATTGACAAGTCGGTCAAAAATTTTTATTTTAAAATAAGAATATTTTTTAGAATTAAGAATCTTAACAAAAAAATCAGCATTCAAAAACAAAAACAACGATTACTTGCGCATTCAAAATTATTAAAAATAAAACTTTAAAAAAAAATTTACATCTTTGTATTATAAAATTATATTTTAAACAACACGGGCCGTCAGAGGGTTAATCAACACGCTATACTGCCGTTCCATTCGAACTCACACTACAATGTGCCTTTTCACTCGCACTTATTGCAAGCATACGTTAAGCTACCCTCTGCCGCCGACGAGACTACCTTCTGTTATTGTATCATGATGCAGACATGCATATATTCCCTCAGCTGTGCATGCTGCTTGCAGTGAGTACCATGAACAGTCATATTTCTTCTTCTTTGTTATTCTCTCTGTTATCTTACTGTGGCTACAAAATATAAGAAAACTTTGTTTTGAAAGCAATCGATGCGTAAAATATTAAATTTTTTATACCCTGAACCATGAAATGGGTAAAAAAAGGGTATAATTGTTTTGAGCAGGCAGAAAGAAGCATCTCCAACCCCATATAAAATATATATATTCTTGATCAGCATCAACAGCCATGTCGATATAGCCATGACCTTCTGTCCTTCTGTCCGTCCGTCCGTCCGTATGTATGAACGTGTCAATCTCAAAGACTAAAAGAGCTAGAGACTTCAAATTTGGAAAATAGCTTCTCCTAAGCCATAAGCAGATCAACTTTATTTCAAACTATCGATAACTATTCTTGCTTTCGATATACATATGGAATCGATAACGAAAAAATCTCGAATTAAGAAAGTTTAAAAATAGAAGTTGAAACTATGGATAACTTTATAACTTCCATGAAAATTTGATCCAAATCGGTTAAGAAACACTGGAGATATTTTATATTAAAGTTCAGGGTATCTTTTAGTCGGGATTTCTCGACTAAAGCCTTCTTACTTGTTTTCAGATTCGCTCATTTTCGTGTTGTGCTGACAGTCGGCAATTCAACACCTGCATCATGAATTGAGTGCTGCTGGTCCCAATTTGGGACTCCCAAACCCAAAAAGGGAGCTTAAAACTCATCTCACGCATCGCTCTTCATGATCGGCGCTAGATGACAAATTATTTGTAAATCTCGCTCCGATCATGCGCCTTCGTTGTTGGCTATTTCGGCTAACTCTCTTATGTATGCGCGCGCTCTGCAAGTTAGACAAAGAGCGTAGTATCGCTACCTTCTTCGCACGCACTGAATCAACGCAAAACATATCTAAGAGGCTGCAGTTAAGTGAATTGCATATTGCCTTAAGCTTTAATTTAGTGTGTGCGGAGGAGGTAGGGTTATTAAACTTTATGATTGACATGCAAAGCGCGCACATAAGATAGAGAGTGAACGTAAATGAGCAACAACAAAGTTTTGTCTAAGTTATATAAGCAGCAAGCAGGCGAATCCACCCCCATAACATATTCTGGTGTGGGAAATTTTTCTAGACGCACCAAGTTTTGTTATGTTGTTGTTGTTTTTTTAAAATCAATGACACCAACAAAAAGTAGCAGTGCGGGCCCAACAACAACAAACGCTACTTGGGTCGTAAATCAATTGTCAAAGGCACACAAATTTGACAAAAAAAGAATGTGCACTGTGCGAAGTGATACATGTACATAAAATTATGAAAATTATTTTCAAGCACATTGTTACTTAATTGTGTATGCACTTATTCATTAAGAAGCGGTAATTCGTTTCTTTTTTGCAAGTGTAAGAACCTTTTTTTATGACTTTGCTTGTGCGACGCGAAGGCGTCACTGCGCATTTGTTTTGTTTTTGTATTCTCGCTCGCGATCAAACTCTCAGCTTGTGCGATAATCAGGCGACAGTATTGGAATGGGTACTTGTTGTAATTGTAATTTGTTTTTTAAAATGGGTAAAAAGTGCTCCAAATCGTATGGGAGGTACTTGAAGGAGTTGTCCAAATAAAAATTCCCTTCTTAGTGCTCACCTCCTACCTGCATGGAAAATTGTGTGAAAATATCAGCCTTCTAGCTCTTTTCGTTTAGGCTGTGGCTCTTCCATTATCATCAGGACAAACTCTTTTATATATATAGAGATTGAAAATTTGTCTAGAAGAATTGGAAAGGTATCGACATGAATTTGAAAATTTAAAAATAAAAGCAAATAGTGTAGCAGAAAAATGGTCCATCAAATCTGAATTTTCTACAACTCGTTAGAGGAAGGCAATTTTCATGAGCTTTGCGAAGATCTCCAAGATCCGGAAAGTTTGTTCAAAGTGAACATATTTTATCGAGTATTGGACATCATTATAAGCCAACTGAAATCGCGCTTCCTTCCAATAAATTTAATTGTTTAAAATTTCAGTGTTTTGCAGCCTTCAACTTTAAAAGTTTTAAATGACACTGATCTATTATAAAAAGCTCTAGAATTTGTTGAGATAAATATTAAAGACATATCTGAATCATTTGCCAGAGGAATTCTCAATTTTCGATTCACTTTCAGAGACGAAATAGAAAAAATCTTCGTGTATTAGAGACCTTGCTGATTTATTAATAATAACAAGTGGAAACGTTGCAGTCGAACGAAACCGACTGCGGCATACTCGATACCAGAATTAAAACCGGTAAAAAGAGGCCTTAATGCAAAGGGGTACGGATGCGGCAGGGGTTTACGCTGCCTTAAAGATTCTCCGATGCAGATGGGTATGCCACCGGCTATCTTCATACCAAATTTGGTGACTCTAGCTCAAAGTTTGTAAAAGGTGTGGAAAGGGGGGGGGCCTGGGGCGGTATGGGTAGTTGTGGCATCAAAATTTTTGTTGCAGATCTTTCTGAAATGTCAATTGCTATCTTCATACCAAATTTGGTGACTCTAGCTCAAAATTTGTAAAAGGTGGGGAAAGGGGGGGCTGGGGGCGGTTTGGGTGGGCGTGGCATCCAAATTTTTGATGCAGATCTTTGTGGAATGTCAATTGTAAGACCCCTTTTACACGATGAAGTTTTTTCATGAAGTTTTTTTTGTTGTCGGCAAAGGGAGTAGTGGGGTAACAGCTGCATGCAATGCTTCATGACTTGTGAAGCAGTGATTTATTTTTCTCATTTTGCTTTGCCTTATTCCGATTGCATGTAAACACAGAGTTGCACAGTGTTTGATGTGAATAATAAAGTTATCGATACGAAATATCGCACAAGCAAATACTAGCGCCAATAGTAAATACATTGTTTTGGTTAAGAAATTATTAATAGAAATATTCACTGAATCCATTTTATTTACTTGTTACTTCTTAAATCAATTATATGTTAACAAATAAAACAATCGATGGCAAAGATGTATGTTTATCGACCATAAATTTAAACAGAGTTGCATTTACAAAGAAAATGCTGCATGAAAAAACATCATCGTGTAAATGCGACCAGATTTGCGAAGATGTTTTAAAACAGAATGAAAAAAACTTCATGAAAAAAACTTCATCGTGTAAAAGGGGTCTTATATTCATACCAAATTTGGTGACTCTAGCTCGGAGTTTGTAAAAGATGGGGAAAGGGGGGCTGGGGGCGGTATGGGTGGGCGTGGAATCAAAATTTTTGATGTAGATCTTTGTAAAATGTCAATTGCTATCTTCATACCAAATTTGGTGACTCTAGCTCGAAATTTGTAATAAGTGGGGAAAGGGGGACTGGGGCGGTATGGGTGGCAGTGGAATCCAAAATTTTGATGCAGATCTTTCTGAAATGTCAATTGCTATCTTCATACCAAATTTGGTGACTCTAGCTCAAAAATTTTAAAAAGTGGGGAAAGGGGGGCGAAATGGAGGGCGTGGCTCCAAAACTTTGATGCAGATTTTTGGGGGTCGTTGCCAGCTATCTTCCTACCAAATTTGGTGGCTCTAGCTGCACAACTCTAGAAGATACACGCATTCCCGTTTTTGACGAAGCGTTGGGGTGGATGGGGTCGGCTAGGGCAGTATTGGTGGGCGTGGCATCCAAACTTTTGATGCAGTTTTTGGGGGGTTATCATCACCAATTTTGGCACCAAATTTGGTGGCTCTAGCTCAAAAACTGTGGGAGATATAGCCATTTCTGATTTCAAAATGCGGGGGGGGGGCTGGGGGCAGAATGGGTGGGCGTGGCTCCAAAACTTTGATGCAGTTTTTTGGGGGTCGTTACCAGCTATCTTCCCACCAAATTGGGAGGCTCTAGCTCCACAACTCTGGAAGATACACGCATTCCCGTTTTTGACGAAGCGTTGGGGCACATGGGGGTAGCTAGGGCGGTATTGGTGGGCGTGGCATCCAAAATTTTGATGCAGTTTTTAGGTGGTCATCATCACCTATCTTGGCACCAAATTTGGTGGCTATAGCTCAAAAACTGTGGGAGATATAGGCTTTTTTGACTTTAAAATTCGGGGGGGCTGGGGGCGGAATGGGGGGCGTGGCTCCAAAATTTTTGATTCAGTTTTTTGGGGGTTGCTAGTAGCTATCTTCTTACCAAATTTGGTACTTCTAGCTGTAAGGATGTGCGAAAGATGTGGATTTATCGGTTTTGAGTTATCGAATTTATCGATTTGCCAGCCCCCCAGTTATCGTAGAACCCCCATCTTGACACTTTAATTTACTATCCCATAGATAAAGAGATTTGGAAAGTTTCAAGTCTCTAGCTGGAAGGGTGTGGAAAAAAGTTGCGTTCATACAGACGGACAGACGGACAGACACCATGACGGACATTGCACAACCTCAATATACTCTTTACCTTCGGTATCGAGTATAAAAATTCATTTTATGTCCTGCAGCTATTCTGAAGTGTGCACTGCATTAATGTTATTTCTTTCAATTCCTGTGACTACAGCTGGTGCAGAACGATCATTTTCAAAACTAAAATTGATAAAAACCTATTTAAGAAACTCTATGAGACAAGACAGGTTATGTAACTTGGCTATTCTGTCTATTGAAAATTCGATGGCCAGATCTTTAAGTTTTGATGATGTTATAGACACTTTTGCGAAACAGAAAGCTCGAAAAAAATATTTTTATTAATAAACTCTTTCTTAATACAGTCAAACTTCCATATAACGAACCTGAAAGGGACAAGAAAAAACTTCGTTATCTAGAAATTTCGTTACCTACAGCCATGCTCCGGTTATCGCAAAACGCAAAATTTTGCGTTTTGCGATAACCGAGCACGGCCCAATAACACAAGTTTTCAAACATTTCTATGGGCCGTGCTCCGGTTATCGCAAAACGCAAAATTTTGCGATATGACGCAAAAACTTGTGTTCCGATTTTCGCGAAACGCAAGAATTTTGCGATTTCAAACCGGCAGTGAACGAGCATGCGAATTCAAAAGTAAATTACAAATATCAAACAAATAATAATTTCTACGGCCAAAATCAAATTTTTTCCCTATTTGATTATCTTTTAAGCTCATATTTATTAAATTATAAATTAAATTTATGATTCATTTATAATTTTAATACATTTATTTCTGAGCACACATAAAATTGCATTGCTGCCAAATTGAGCCAAGCAACAACAAATTGCGAATTCAGAATTATCGATAAGTATTCGACATGTGCAAGTTGGATAGGGCTACCAACATACACGGGTGAATGTGAAACTCAATGAAACACTTATTAATTTTTATGATCCGGCCTTATTTTCCCAACACTGTATCGATAGCCAGCTAGCAAATCGGTTACCCAGGGATGGATACGACCTCGATAGAGCGTGAGCCGGGCTAACAAAAATTTATATACATACGAAAAACTAACAACAAACGGACTAGCAGATATTCTTCACATAGTCGGACAATTTACGGATATACTGGGTAAACAGGTGTTGACATTTATCCCCAATGTGTGCCCCCCCTACCTATGAATTGGCCTATTTATACTTAAGTGCCAACTCCCTTAACATATTACAACAACAACAACACCAACTTACCCTGACATCACCACATCTTCGTCCCACCCACACATAAATTACTACTCACACATGTTTTTACATTAACAATAACAAGACATTCATTTATTTATAAATATAATTATCTCTTACATCGTTTTTTTCTTAATATTAAATTTACTTTAATTAAACATAATAAAGAAAATGAAAAGAATATAATTAAATAAATAAACAAATATCTAATACACGAAAAACAAAATAAGCAATAAACAAAAACTCGGAAAGAATAAATAAAAAATAAATTAAATAAATAATAAATAAGGCGAAGATAAATAAATAAATAAATAAGGGCAAAATAAAAAAAATAAATAAGGCGATTGAATAAACTAAATCCTATTTATGCAGCCGTTTGCTCGTCGTGGCCCACTGTGGCTGTGGCGGCCGCTGCGTGTGTTTGTGAGTGTGTGTGCACTTGGTTACCGGTCTGCACTGCACTGCTGCTATCACTAAACAATCACTATAAGCAAGATTTTCACTAAAATAACCATTTTCATCGCCTACCTTCTATGCTGCAGGCGCCTCACTAAGTCTTCAACCTCTTTAATTTTGGGGCACTTTTCTCTTATTTAAATTTTTTCCTGCCGGCGCACTTTTCGCTGCCACTAAAGAATTTTGCCTACTCATGGCCTCTTCTTCTTTCTACCAAGCAGTCACCTGTCAAGCAGTCGAACATTCGAGTATCGAGCGCCAGCACGACCCTCCACCCCTCGTCAGTGCTGCCAACTATCGATTACTAAAAAAGGATAGATCGACCAAAAAAAAAATACAAAAAACGGATAAAAATAATGTAAAAAGGACAGAAAAAGAGGACAGAAAATTACATCGCTTTTCATACGAAGTTTGTATTTCGTTTAATAATAATTTCAAAGCTGCATCGATTATATCGTTTTCTTCGTCTTCTGCGTATTTTTCTTCTTCAATCTTAAATGTAAAAATTTATATTATATTTTATATTGTAATTTTATAAAAAACAAGTCTTACCGTATGGACAAAATAGCCTTTAACGTTTCCGTTTGGAGAGAATTCCGTAGCTTCGTTTTTACTAAGGTCACCTGGCTAAACACACGCTCCACTTCTGCGTTCGACTATGGCAGCGACAAAATGTTTAGAGCAAACGTTGCAATATGGAAAAACGTGCTGTTTGCTGCAGAGTCTTTATATTTTTACACTTCGGCCCAAAACATAAGAGTGTTGTATATGCACTGCCATTTCACAAAATGAATGTTTGCATATTGTGTAAGAATTTTTCAATGTCGTCAGAGTTAAAATTGAAAAGTTCTAGCACTTTACAAATTGGTTTTTTGTGTGCTGCTAAGCAATTTTCCACAGAAAACATATCAATGTGTTTTAAAGTTTCAAAATTATCGGGCAATCTAAAACTAAAAAAAATTAAGAATAAAGAAAATGCTGATATCTTTACATTTAATTGCAGATAGCGGAAACTGCCTTACCTGCGCTTTAATTGATTTATGAGTTCAACAACAAACTCAGTGTAGCCAAAACGAATCTCACTTTCATCGCTGTTCTTGAGCTTATGTTTGATAGCCTTCAATTTACGCTCAAACTCATAGCCTACGTACAAATCTTTTTCTACGTGAGCTTTTAAATCATCGCATAGAATATCGATTGAATTGTCTGGCTGAATCACTTTAGATTTTAATAGCTGAATGCCAAGATTAAATCGCTTAAGAGCTTAGTTGGATTTGCTTCTTTGCTTTGAAAGCTTTTGTTAATGCGCTGCATTTCTTCAAAAGTAGGTTTTAGAAATAACAGGTACAAATGGATGACATCGTCGTTGTACAAATCTTTTAGTATTGCAGCTTTATGACATTTTTCTGCCAATGCAGCAGTTCTAAAATGAAGTTTCAGCTCATCCCATTGCTCCAAGATTCGTTGGACTGCACTATCTATAGACAGCCACCTAGTGTCGCAAACTCGCGGAATCTTGAGTGGTGCCTAAAGTTATCAATAATAAGGCTAATTACTTTTTAATACATAAATTTGGTAAGTGAACGCACATTGGGACAAACACGGACATTGTTGAAACATATTTTAGTTAGTCATCACATAGGGAAACAATATAGAAATTGCTCCAAGTTTACCTTATCATTATTTATGCACTAGTATAATTGCCTATAAGCAATTTGTCTGCTGTAGCTTTTAGAAAACCAGGCGTACGTCTCACTCACAATATACTCCTGGGACTCTGGTAAGATCTACTTACATGCTGCGTTTACCGCCAATTGCACCGCATGACAGGGAGGGGGTAAACTTCTTTAGTTCGGCGTACACACTTCTCTTGTTACCAACCATGCCACTTGCATTGTCAGTTCCAATGCCTATTAGGTTGCATATGGGTAGCTTAAGACGAGTAAGCTCTGCACGCAAACTATCAGTGATAGTTAAAGCGTCGCACAGTGGGGCCATTTGAGTTTTTTCATATCAAAAATCATAACTTTTGAACCAAATGAGATAATCAAACAATTTAAAAAGCATATGATAGATAATTAATCAACCTATAAAATGAGCGTTTGAAATGAATTCTACGATTTTTCTGTGCCTATTTATGGGTATGCAAAGTTGAAATTTGTGGAAAAATCAACTTTACGGGAAGGAAAAAAATATTTTTTAAATTTTTTGATTTTTATTGTTTCGTTTTAATGGTTTTTATAATCTAAAATTAATATTATGATAATTAAAAATAATTTTTTTTTTTTTTTTTTTTTTATTAATTTTTTGTAAAATATTCATCACAATCCGTAAAAGATGGTATATCTTAAAGAGAAATCATCTCTGAACTATAAGTATTTTCTAATTCTTTTCGTGACTTAACATGCCTCAGTGATGAAATTAGTGGATCTGAAGATGCTGCTAACATGTTGAAGAGGTCCTCATTTTGTCTCACCCTTGAAGCTTTGAAAGTGTTTAGCAATCTGTATTTTTTATAAAACTTATTAAGGGACTCTTGTGCTTCTTCAGAGAGCTCTCCAATTGGCAAAGACTGATACTCAATTATATCCTTGCCATGCGCCAATATTTTATGGACTGTCGGGGTCAACTTTTTCTGCGGATATAATTCTGCTAAAAGTGATGCTGTTTTTGAAGCATATTCTCCATACTTGGCAGAATCAAATTTTTCCTTGCAGTTCAAAACATTTAAGATAGTTCCCAATCTCTTAACGTTTGTATGTTTGTTTGTATAAGTCCAGGTCAATAAGGTCAATTTATGCAATTTGGGTACTTCGCACGTGTCCGAATAAGATTTGTGCCTACCTGATTGGGATGTGTGACTAGTTGTACGCTAACGCAATTTCTGTATTTGGTGCGTACCTGGTCATTTATTTGTATATCCTGTAACTGCACCTGAATTTAGGGACCAGGATTTGACAAATGATCTCAGGTAAGCATTACAGAATGAAAAACAAAAGTCAAGTATCTTCACAATAACGAACGTAACAACAACAACAAAAAATGGGTTTTCACGGTTATATGTCATAAATTGCCCAAAAATGCATGCAACACATTTTTTCCTATGACTTTTTCACTTTTTTTACATTTAAAAAAAAAGGGGCAAAAACGGGCACATGAAACTTTTGCATTTAATAGAGGAATAATCAAAGAAATTAATTTAAAAAAATAGCCGATATAATGTGATATAATTTTTTTTATTTTCCATCAAAGTTGAGAAATAGTGAAAAAGTGGATAGTTGGTAAATATTGAATTGCCTGGCCAAACGCAAAGCAAACAGTATAATTTTTTTTTATTCTTTTCTTAATAAATAGATCTATCAATAGAACCAAAAGTGATGACGATCCGTAACTTAGTTTTTGAGATATTGTATCTCAAAGCCGACCAAATTACCTTAAAATTGTGATTTTTATGTAACACAAAAAATCAGACAACTTTGAAAAGCTATATCTTCTAAACAAAAAATCCGGTTACATTATGGATTGCAGATTTGAAATCGCTGGAAAATTTCCTATAAAGTAGGTTCATTCAATATTTTTTAGAGGCACATGCAATTTTTGATTTTTGACACTTGACTTGTTCTACGGGCGCCACTGTGCGTCGCCACTTTCAATTTGTAACATGACAAAAAAGTGGATACAATTTGTGAGCGTTGAGCACTATAGTAGATTATAGCTACACCTAAAATGTATTAGATTATTTTAAAATATTCGAGTACGTGAAATGAGTTTGAAATTTACCTAGAACTTTCGTGATGCTTATATCCGTTGACTCATCAACCAGAAGGCTGAATTTTGCATCGCCTATGTCGCATCGAAGATCTTCTTCAAAATGTGCAGCCAACACATGTTTGATTATTCCGGTACACTTTGTACGGTGCAACTTTACCGGTAGTTTTAGCGCCAAAGTGGCTGTTACACAACTCACTTAAATGGTCGACCGGTGAAATGCCAGCATGTTGGGCAATAAACATCGCCAACGCCGCTTCCTGGACAGCCGTTTCGTTCCTTGGCAGTGGTTGGAACAGAATCTTGTTTTGTTGATTAAATGGCATTACATTGCTCAGGTGCTTTTTTGTTGCCATATGAGCACGAATTTGGTCAACTTTTGTGTTGATACTGCATTTGCAATATTTGCAGTAGGCTTTAAATTGGTCAGCAGAATACCGGCACAACCAATTTTTGAAGTCAGCGTGGTTCAACCACGATTCTCGAAACTTTGTTTGTACATTTCCTTAGGCATTTTGATTTTTGTTACTTCCGCTCTTTGCTCGCATATTAAGTGGATGGGATTCACCAAACAATAGCCGATACGATTATTTTACAAGTGAATGGCATTAATACAATCGATAGACAAGTACAAAAAGTTCATCTTAGAGATGGCCTTATTTTCATACACCGTAATATTGGCAATATTTTGTAAATTCAATAAAAGACGATATTACTTAAATAAGGACAGATTTACGGATAGGGGATGTTTGGTTACTTTTCCGGCTGACGAAGTTTGAAAAAGGACAAATTTGTCCGGAAAAAGGCTGCCATGGCAACACTGCCCCTCGTCAACAACCGAAACCACCGATAGCCTAGTGCCGACCATAACATAATATTATTAAATAATGATTAAAAATATTGTAATGTAAAGTATTTATTGTGTAAAGTATTCATAAGTAATTTCTATCGATCGGTTATGTTATGTTATGTTCGTGTATACCGATATATCGTAAGCTAGTATTAAAGTATCGATGTTAGTTTTAAGATTTATCAGAAAAGTGTGGTTCGGCCACACTGATCTTGCGTCTGTCTCTTTTCCGGTTACCCTGACGCTCAACACATGCATATGCAAACACCGCCGAAAAGAATCGATAGTAAGAAAAACCATCGCGCATATTTTAATAAATAATTATAGCCATTACAACTCAGAAGTGGGATACGCTCGACGCCCAACATATATTTAATCACCAAATCAATCACCGTTAGAAGCACATCAATTTTTAAATCTAAGCTAAAGACATACTTACAGCGAAGTGATTTATGATGGTATTAATGACAACAATAATAAGGGTCATAGGTTAATGGATACATTTTTGTTTTTGAGTTTATATTTTTGTTTTTGAATTTATATTTTAATGTTTATTACATAAGTAGTTTTAAAGTCATTTTGTTTAAAATAATTAAAATAATACTAATGTTTTGTATGTTTATATAGGAAGTGTAAAATGTGACTAGTGCAGTAATTTATAAGTACTTTTACTTGTAGCACTAGGAATAATCAATAAATAAATAATAATAATAAAGATGGGCTTGACTAAGGAAGAGATGGTCAACTTGCTGAAGGCAAATAACGTTGCATTGCCGCCGCAAGCGACGCTGGTGCATATACGCAAATTGCTAGCAGAGGTGACAAAACCTGCTGCTGCCTCGCCACCTGCTGCCCCAGCGGTGACCCCGTCCCCTTCCCAAGTGTCGACGCTGCCGTCAACATCTTCCGCTGCCGCCCCGCTGCCTGCCGTTTCAGCACCAAATCTGCCGTCCACCGCTCTTGCTGCCGGCCCGCTGTCTGCCGTTTCAGCAACAATTCTGCCGTCGACTTCTTTCGTTGCTGCGCTTGTGTCCGCTGCGCCACCAGCAACCCTGCCGTCAACTGTCGTGGATACTGATTCGCAGCACCCCCGCTGTCAAACACTGCTGCTGCCACCTCGCTGTCTGCTGTTGCAGAACCTCTGTTGCTGTCAACTGCTCCGGCCGCCGCCACGCTGTCTGCCGTCCAAGCAATAACTCCGCTGCCCACGGCTCCTGTTTCTGCGCCTCTGCCTGCCGTCACAGCGCTAGCCCTGCCGTCACCAAGCCTTGACGAACAATTAGTCAATTTAAGCAAACAGAAGGAAGTTTTGGAGCTGCAGCAGCAGATTGCTAGCAGCAACTCGGTGCCTCTCCTGGCTTGCCCATCCAGCGTGTCACGGACATATCCGTTATAGAGTCTAAGGTTCCTCGGTTCTCGGCGGATAACGCGTACGACATAAGAAAGTGGATCAGCGACTTGGAGGACGTTTGCGACATATTGCAATTGGACGCCCGTTTGAAACTGGTCGCCTGTCGCTCTTGGAGGGCACGGCAGCGATACTCATGCGCACGATAACGGTGCGCAGCTATGAGCAGTTAAAAGACATTTTAATTAACAAGTTTGGGCGATCGCGAAGCTTTGAGGAAGTTTACGCAGCCCTGAGAACCCGACGATTCAAGCCAGGAGAGGGGTACCTGAGGTACGCTATAGAAATGAAAAAAATTGCAATGAATGCCACAATTCCGGAGGCCGAATTGGTCGATTTGATAATCGAAGGACTTCGAGACAACTCGCCGACAGTGGGCATGCTGTATGCAGCACGAACCATCTACGATCTGAAGACGCTCCTCGAGCGTTACGAAAGACGACGAGTTCAGAACAAGGCAAGCAGACAAGCAGCCGCAGTAAGCCAGCCTCTGCCTCGACAGCCCGCCGTAACGAATAATTCGCTGCCGCCCATCAATGCCGTCCATGCAACAAAAGAGGTGCGGTGTTATAATTGTTCATCATTTGGACACTACAAGTCCCAGTGCCCAAAGCCGATGAGGCCAGCAAATTCCTGCTTTAAGTGCGGGAAACTGGATCACATATACCGGAACTGCCAATATAAGATTGGAAATGCCGTCGTCACCAATGCTGCCGCTGCCGACGCCGTCACCCCTTCCTGAAGAACATCTACAGATGGTGAGTGTTGCCTTTATGTCAAATCAAGTGAAAAGCAGTGAGTTTACAAATATTTTTTGCCTCCTGGATTCGGGTAGTCCTAGAAGTTTTATTCGGGAATCTGAAGTGCCTTCCGTGTTGAAACTAAAGTCAACCCCGTTGAACTGCCGTGGTTTGGGGAACAACCAACTTACGTCTCTGGGAAAAGTCCAGTGTGCCATACGCATTTTTGCTCAAACAGTATTACATACATTTGATGTACTGCAGAATAGTGCTACTAACTTGCCAATGATTTTGGGCAGAGTTTTTTTGCAAAACTAATATAAAATTATGCAAGTTTAAGAACAAATATACCAGAAGTCAACTGTTGGCCTTAAATAAATATAAAATTAATTGTAACGAGAAACTCACTGCTGTACTTAGTTCACTTGATTTGTTCAAAACAGATTTCAAACGCACAATGACCAAAAATGAGTCAACCCGGTCCCTTAATGAAAATGAGTTTATGCCTGCCGAATCACAGTCGTGTACCACTGAAAGAGAGTGTTCCGTCATGTCTGAACATTCGCTGGTTGATGCCCTGGCAGCCATTAATGCAATCGAGTTACCTGCTGTTAGTGAAAATTAGTTTAATATAGAGCCTACTATGCCGTTAGAACAATCTGCAAAGTTGCAGTCTGTTATTTCCGCCACTTATGTTAATGTCCCTTCCGAACTGATTAAACCAACCAATTACGAAATGAAAATAGAATTGACAAGTCAGACTCCTATTTTTTGCCGTCCCCGCCGATTATCCCTTCCCCCAGTTTTCGCTAGATTTGTAAACTTTGTGCTGAAGGACTTGATCAACAAAGGTCAATTAGTGATTTATATGGACGACATATTAATCGCGTCGAGTGATTTTGAAACCCATCTGCAAGTGATGAAAGAGGCACTTTATACCTTACGAGTGAATGGGTTTCGCCTTAAATTGTCTAAGTGTAGTTTTGCGCACAAGGAGTTAGAATATTTGGGGTATTTAGCGAACTCTTCCGGTATCACCCCGAAACCAGGTCACCTTCAAGCCATAAAAAGTCTGCCGGAACCCCGGGATAGGAAAGAATCGGAACGCTGTTTGGGTCTCTTTTCTTACTTCCGCCGTTTTGTACCCAATTTTGCCAAAATTGCTTATCCGATGTCGCGCCTGCTGAAAAAAGATGCCCCTTACGTTTTTTCTGATGAGTGTCTTAAATCCTTTCCTATATGAAATCTTACGTTAACAACTTGATTAAAAACTGCCTCAAATGTATTTACTATTCCCCTACCGCTAATAATAGTAATGCTACCCTGCATAGTATTCCGAAAACCCCTCTGCCATTTGATACTCTTCATATTGACCACTTGGGACCCCTTCCGTCCACACCGTCTAGGAAAAAATATCTTCTTGTGGTCATTGATGCCTTTACGAAATTTGTCAAATTGTACCCTGCCGCTACAACTAGTTCCAGAGAAGTATGTCACACCTAAGAGACGCAGTATTTCCCCAACTATAGTCGACCTCTCCGAATTGTTAGCGATCGAGGTACGTGCTTCACTTCCGCCGAATTCGCTGATTTTCTGCAGTCCCATCATATAATCCATGTCCAGAATGCCACTACCTCGCCTCGTGCTAATGGGCAGGTGGAACGTGTCAACCGTGTCTTAAGTCCCATGCTTGCTAAATTGGCCGAACCATTGGATCATGCCGATTGGGTGAAGCAACTTCCGAAAATTGAGTTCGCCTTGAATAATTCCATCCACTCCACAACTAAATTTGCACCCTCCGTCCTCCTTTTTGGTGTCTAACAGCGCGGTGCTGTTGTAGATGAGTTAACTGAGCGTTTGGATGATAGGCTTACTGATGAAGTGTCCCTAGTGGATACCCGTAAAATTGCCCTTCAGAACATTGTCAAGTCTCAAGAGTATAATACAGAGTACTTTAATAAATATCATCGCCCTGCCGTATATTTTGAGGAAGGTGATTTTGTCGCCATCAAGAATGTTGATACGACGGCTGGCATAAACAAAAAACTCATTAAGCGATACCGCAGTCCCTATGTCATCCAAAAGAAACTTCCGAATGATCGGTATGTCATCCGAGATGTTGAAGGCTCCCAGCTCACACAGCTTCCGTATGACGGTGTGCTGGAGTCATCTAAACTAAAATTGAGGCTTACGTCTGATTAAAATTGTGCTTTTGATGTCTGACTGTAGGCAACACCCACCGTTTGGTATGGCTTCAAGCCCTCTATGATCTATAGTAGGTGGAATCGAGGTCAATTCCCTGTCAGGACGGCCGAGTTGTAAAGTATTTATTGTGTAAAGTATTCATAAGTAATTTCTATCGATCGGTTATGTTATGTTATGTTCGTGTATACCGTTATATCGTAAGCTAGTATTAAAGTATCGATGCTAGTTTTAAGATTTATCAGAAAAGTGTGGTTCGGCCACACTGATCTTGCGTCTGTCTCTTTTCCGGTTACCCTGACGCTCAACACATGCATATGCAAACACCGCCGAAAAGAATCGATAATAAGAAAAGCCATCGCGCTTATTTAAATAAATAATTATAGCCATTACAGTAATATAAATATTTCCTGAGATGAATTATTTAAACGGAAATATTATTGAAGTGGTAGTGTAATATATTGAGGTATAGTTATCGATACTCGATGAAAAAAAAAAATTTTGGTGAACGGCAGCCCTGTCAGCTGGCAAAAATAAATCGTTAAGTACAAATGTTAGTATTTTTAAATAAAAGGATAGAATTTTTAATAAATTGGTAATTTTATTTTTTTTTTTTTTAAATTGCTGGGTTTATTTATTGAATCTTTTCTAGTGAATAAGAAAACTAACAATAAGTATACAAAACTTATTAATAAATCTTAGCTAACAGTACATTTTCTTTTTTGACTGTATTCTGAGTGTGCGTCCCTAAAAAAATTATCGCTGGGTTGGTAAGTCGTTACGACGAAGACGGGATCGGCTGCGCAGCCTTGTGAGACCTCTCGCGAGATGATTTGTGTGCGATGAGAGCTTGCTAAAATATTTTACTTTTTGTTCCGCTATTTCCTCCTTGACTGTTAAGATGTTTAAATCTTTGTGAATGTTTTCGTTCCGAACATACCACGGTGCCCCGGTGATGGTTCTTAAGATTTTTGACTGGGCTCTCTGGACAATGTCAATGCTGCTGTTGCAAGCGTTCCCCCATAACTGGGAACCATAGGTCCAGATTGGTTTTTAGAACAGAGTTGTAAAGCAGGACCTTGTAGTCCAAACTAAGGGGAGAGCGAGCATTGATGAGCCAATGGAGGCTATTGGCTTTCAGTTTGAGATGTGTTCAATTAGCTTCAATGTGACGCCGCCATGTAAGTCTTCTGTCTAAGTGTACGCCCAGATACGTTACATCGTTTGCTTTTGGAAGTGTGGTGTTGTTTAACGTGAGCGGTGGACAATCTTGCCTGTTAAGGGTGAAAGTTACTTGCTTACATTTTTGTTCGTTTACCTTAATTCGCCAATCTGATAACCATTTTTTCACGTTGACCAGATGAAGGGCTAGTTGCGCTGTTGCTTGTATTGGGCATCTGGAGCGGCTGAGAATAGCTGCTTATTGGGATGTCTGCTGTGAATAGCACGTACAGTGTTGGTCCAAGTACGCTGCCCTGTGGAACACCAGCTTCGATATTGTGTTCGTCAGACATTGCAGTGTTGCATCTTACTGTGAACTTCCTGTCGTAGAGGTACGACTTAAGCAGCTTAGGGAACGTACCCAAATTACGTGACACGTTTTTGTACAATTTTTACCCCCCTCCCCCCTCGGTGACTACCCGTAGTAAATTGCCAAGGGTGCTATTCTTCGCTCAACTCGGTTGTAAGCCGATCTACCGGGTGCATTAGTAAACACAAAGAGCCCATCCAAATTGTAATTTTTAAAGTGTGATATACAGTGAGATATAACCTTTTTATAGCGTGGATTTTCATCCGGCCCTCCATCCACCGATAAAATCAAAACAGGCTTAACTTTTCCGTTCTTATCTAAGACCAGATTTTTAAAATCATCCAATGCAAATAGCCTGATAAGGTCATTGGCGTGAGATGCTGCTGTTGAGCTACTATGCCTTCCACTGCGGATTGCGATATACGTTGGGCCAGAATAGGTAACTGCTTCTTTTCTACCCATGCAGTTCTCTTTAATAATGATCCCAGCATAAACAGATGGAGTCAGCTGATGACGAGCTCCCACAGCAAAATCGTGGTCATCGAGGCGTACTTTGTAGCTTAGATGCATTAAAACAGGGGCTTGAACTTTTGCAGCAGTTTTGCCAATCGGCACTTTTGCTTTGTCATCTTGAGAGATTAAAACTACCTGTTCAGGCCCAAGTATAGATGCAAATTCCTCGAGACCGTTGATAGTTGCCTTGCAGAAGTATTGATCAGCGTGATCTCGGTGTCTATCTGCTTGGGCTCGACACAGCCTCACAGGCACAGTTGTGACATGACGCTTACCTTCTAAAGATTTCGAAAACTTAGAAATTAGTCTACGGTATGTAGATGTTCTCGATATTGAAAATCCGTCTTCAACAAGTCGTGCATGCAATTCATCCAGCGTCTTACAAGTTCTCAATACTTCTGACCGGCGTCGATCAGCAGCTGAGCTTCCATGTGTTGCTATGTCACAAATTACTTGAAGAAGTCCTGATTGCTTTTCTTCTAGTGTAGGGCGTCCTATCTGAGTATTTATGGACGACGCTTGTACGAGGGGATGAGCGGCTTATAGACTCTAAACTTCAGCTTTTTGTTTTGCCTTAAATTTTCGCATGTTTTCTGCAGATGCTATTTTTCTATTAAGCTGCTTTTTCTTGTCATTAGCATCACGTCTTAATTTTTTTATTTCCTTTTCGATCCCTTCGTGACCGAGTCCTGCATCTCGCTTTCTTACAGCGGCATTTAGTTCGGCTTCAATAACTGAAATTTCGGATTTTAAAGCGTCCTGTTTTGGTGTCGAAACTGTTGTAGATACCGTTGGAGAAGGTATTGAAACAGAAGGTTCAATGTTATTGCAACCTAAAAAAAAAATTTCACTTTTATATAAACATTAAAATTTTTTTTTAAATTTGCCACAACCGAAATTTGTTTGTTGTACATACCTTCTTGAGAAATAGGAACACAAGTATCAGTGATATCTTCGATGTTAGGAAGCTGTTTGTTTTCACTTTGCGTCTCTGGAACTTTTCGTGCAGGTAGCTTTATTCATAAAACAAGACAAACGTTACGAACAAACATAGTTAAAAACATCGCAATAATTTAAAACATATAGATTAGCGATGCCCAAATGAGTGCCCGCGTACTCGGCCACGGAATTTTTGGTTTTATTTTATGCATATTAACACTGCGTTAAAGGAATTATGACCAAAAACATAAAAACAAGAGAGTTAAGAAGAAGAAAAAAGATAACGGTAAAAAGGGTAGCACTCCGCAAGCAGTTCTACAAGCGTACGGCTACTGGGTCCGTATGTCCACCTTTGGGCATCGCTAGTTTATTCAACAAAATAAAATACAATACCTTGACAAAGAAATTGAGGAGACGAACATTTTTTTTGTTGTAATTTGTCCTAACTCTTCAATTTTCAATTGCGTGAGACGCTCAAGCTCTTTTGCATTTTTTTTTGTGCGCATCTCTTAGAGGAACCCAAAATTCATTTGTCCTTTTTTGAATTGACTGCATCGATTCAGAATCTTTATAGCATTTTATAAAAGCATTGTACAGCCGCTCATACAGTGACATTTTGTGTTTGAGACAAATTTATTAGCCGATTTGATTTTAGATACACTTTATTGGCGCGCAGCATTTGATGCTTTTAAGATCAGAAGGTGGCAACGCTAAGACGTCAGCTGATTAGCTTGTTCAATCAGCTGAAATCTAAACATTCGCACGTCAGTGTTACCACGCTATGGGCCACTTTTTAATGCAGCTCGAAAAACGTTGAAATTTTAAAAAATTTACTACGTGATAAAAACCGAAACTCCCCCCCTCCCCCTTGTGACAAAGTGTAGTATTTTTAAGACCCCCCTCCCCCCCTAAATTGGTCACGTAATTTGGGTACGTTCCCTTATGTGTGTATTTTGGGAGCATTGTTTTGATCTTATGCATCAGACCTTCCAACCAAACTTTGTCGAACGCCTGGGAAACATCCAGAAATATTGCAGTGCAGTATTCTCTATTTTCGAACGCGCTTCGTATCTCTGATGTTATTCTGTTAACCTGCTCAATTGTTCCGTGCTTTTCACGAAAGCCAAATTGGTGTGATGGGATTATGTTATGAAGATTCAGAAATTGATTTATCCGGGACAGCAAACTTTTTTCAAAAAGTTTTGATAGACACGATAATAAGCTTATAGGTCTATACGACGTGGGAACTGTGTGATCTTTTCCAGGCTTTGGTATCATAATGATGATTGACTTTTTCCATCTGTCTGGATAGTGGCCAAGTTTGGTGATAGCATTGAAGAGCTGGGCAATTAGGCAGATCGCACAGTAAAGAAGCTCAATAATCATCTTTGGGGTAATTTGGTCACCACCTGGAGATTTTTTTGGGTTCAATTGCTCTTTTATGATTCTAACGATTTCATTCGGGCGAAACTTGATTGGATCATGTTGAAGCTGAGAGCCGTTTGAAGCAGTCGGTAATGCAAACGTATTTGTTGCAGGGTTAGGTTGGAACACTTTTTGAAGATGAGTAGCAAATGTAGTAGCTCTTTCTTCATCGCTGCGGGCCCAGCCGCCTGCGAAGTTTCTTATAGGCATTACTGTTTCTGTAGGTGAGCTTAGAGTTGGGTGAGCTTTCCACAATGAGTTTTTCGTACTGGTGGTTGATAATTGCTCGATGTAACGGCGTTGAGCGCGCTCGTCCTCGATTTTTAACGCTTTGGTGAGTTTACGTGTGGCGTCTTTTAGTTTTTGCTTTGCCGATGGCGATCTGTTCGATTGCCAGTCACGTCGTAAGCGCCGCTTTTCAAGAACGAGCTGTTCAATTTGTAGATTTAATATCCTTTGGCTGTGTATTGTATTTGGTGTTTGAGGCGTAGCGGTGCGAGCTGCGGCGACGAAGACCGTCTCCAGAGTGTTAACAAAACTATCAATGTCAGCTACATCTACGAGACGTGGCTTAAGCTCAATGTGTGAGCTTATATATTTTTTGTATCTGAGCCAGTTAGTTTTATGTGAAGTTAACTTACCGGGTCGATTTATGAATTCAGGGTGTCGTAGCAGATTTATTAGGACTGGCGAGTGATCGGATGATAAATCCGAAAGGCACTCTGCACTTATCAGTCTACGCGAAATGTTTTTGGTAACTGCAAAGTCAATCAGATCGGGTAGTTTTTTGGGATCTGTCGGCCAGTATGTTGGTCTGCCAGGAGAAACGTAGTCGAGCTTGTTGTTAGCTTTTATAATTGAATTGTAGAGCTGCTTTCCTTTTGGATTCACGAGACGAGATCCCCAGTGTTTGTGCTTGGCATTGTAGTCTCCTACTGCTATAAAGCATTCTCCTAGCGAGTTAAAAAATTCCATAAATTGGTCTTCAGATATGGTATAACGCGGGGGGCAGTATACAGCGGCAAGAGTAAGCTGGTTCCCACTGTCCAAATGTATTTTAAGAGATGTGGCCTGTAGAAAGTTTTCAGGAAACTCTTTACAGTAGTGGTGCTTGAGGCGGCTTCTGATCAAAATACCAGTACCACCGTGTGCCTTGCCATCGGGATGATTTGTACCGTAGAATAAGTATCCACTTATGTTAAAGTTATATTTGTTTGTAAGGTGTGTTTCGGAAAGTAGCATTACGTCGAAGTGCTTATCTAGTAGGAATTCAGCTAATTCAAATTTATGCTGTGAGACGCCATTAGCGTTCCACGTAGATATTCGTAACGCAGCCATTGATTATTTTGACTGTTGTGATACAAGTATTTGTATCAAAAGATTTTAATTACGCATTAGTTCTTGCATAGTTGTTTTCATGAATGACATAAACTCGTTCATGCTCTGTTGCAGGGTACATATGAGTGCTTCGAGGTTGTTTTGTTGCTGCTCCTGTGCAGCGTTTGTGCTCACTTCTCTAGGTTGTAAATACGGTGCGTTAGAGGCAGGAAGAGCCAGTCCAGATCTTAGGGCGCTTGCACAAGTTGCGTTATTGGTTGAGAATTCGGGGCCAAGTGAGGATCTGGCTGCAGAGGAAAATAAGACGTCTGGGTTGTGTTTTGATGGAGTGAAGGCAATCGGTCCGTTTTGCGAGCGTACAGTGGTAACGCGCTGATGGATACGGTTTTTAAGTTCCTTATAGACTTGGCAGCCTCTGTAGTTGGCTGTATGCTTGCCTTCGCAGTTGTTCCAAAATTTTTTGCTAGAGTCTTCTTTACTTGCTGGGCAACTTGCGGAGTTATGCAGTTCCTCACAGTAAACGCATACCGAGCGCAGTGTACAGTAAGCTTTTGTATGGCCGTACTCTTGGCAGTTCATACATTGTACCGGACCGTTTCGTTTGTGCGGTTCTTCTACGGTTATTCTTCGGTGAAGTAAAAGCTGAAGTTTGTATATTGGGTGCACCTCGTTTTTTTTAAACATCTTCGTTTCTGGTTCAAGTTCTATTTTAAAGAGTGGTTGCGGCATCTTGTTCCTGTTTAAGATGTTAATGACTGTTTTTGCTCGAAATCCTATCTCCTGCAGCGCTTGTTTTATTTCTCCTGGTGTTACATCAGGTTCTATGCCTTTTATTACGACTTTCAGGCCCTTGCAGCTTTTTAATTGATACGTATAATAATTCATTTTTTTTTCGTTTAGATGCTTTATCAGAACTCTGTAATTATCTTCCGACTTTGTCTGGACTTTAATTTCTTGAATTTTACCCTGTACGAGAGGAACTATGTAGAAATTATCTTTGCCTATGAGCTCGATAACTTTGTTTACAAAAGCACTGGAGATTTTCTCTCGTATATATATTGGGGGTGGCTTTGGCTTTTTCGTGACAACCCCAACGGCTTCAGAAGGCAGATCATCAGTGTTTTCTGCCAAGATGTGAAATCTATTGCTATTAATTGTAGTATCGTTCGAGGGTATATTTAAATTGCTACGGGTAATTTTTGGTTTATTCGTAGAATTTTGCGGACTTAGCTTTCTTTTGATATAAATGTAGCGATCCATACCAGTCTGCGTAGCCGGCTTAACATTTTTGCTGTTTGCAGTTTGATTTGCTGACGGCGCAGCAGTCGTTGTGCTTGTTGAACGGGAAGAATGTATCGGTGCAGTTGTTGGAGTCGCTGTTGCGGTACCTAGAGAGGGCGCAGCACTTGCAGTCGTTGCTAAGAGAGACGGGGAGCACGAAAACTTTCGGTCTTTTGTTTTATATGTTATTATTTGTTAAAAGTCAATTGTTTTGTTTAAATTGCAGATTTTTAAAAAGCAATTTGTGCAGATACATTGCACTTAGCGTCTTTTTGCATAAAATATATATTTTATTAGCTTCTATATCACTGCACTTTTGCCTTTGGGAATTAATTAACCGGATCACTTTAAGAAAACACGTCTGCATTCGACGACAGTTGACACACCACTGATTGGTAAATATGTAGGGGTAAACATAAAACAGCGTCTCAAGACGAGATCTTGATCTTATTTATGAAAGATAACCCGGAAACGGCCAAGGGTTATACCAAAGGAGATCGGGCAGTTGTTGAAGCCAAGTGGTCACAATTGGCAAACAATTTAAATGCTGCTGGACCTCCAGTTAAAGATGTTTCTGGGTGGAAGAAGGCAAGTAATGCAAATGTACATTGTAAATCTGATTAACATAAATATATTTATTTAGGTTTGGTCGGATTTGAAAATTGTGGTTCGCAAGAAGTTGGCCAAAACTAAGATGGAAATAAAAAGCACAGGAGGAGGGCCTTTCTCTCAAGTGGTAATTTTACCAATTGTAGAGGAAATCGCGAGGCTATGCGGTCTTTTTGAATTGGTTGATGGAGTAGGAGGAGAAACGTTTGGTTTTTGCAACAAAAGAATCCTGAACCTCCGAGGGACCTGAGCGAGTCATTGCTGGCAGAGGTGCTGCTTCCAGACGACAATGTCGATCCAGCAAACTTGCTTGACGATGAGCCACAACAAAAACGTGCTCGTCAATCAGTCCCTTCGGATCTGGATAACATTTGTGCCGAACAGTCCAAATGTTTAAAAGACGTGGCTGACACCCTGAAAGAAATGAAAGAGCAGCAAGCCCACCATTTTAAACAAATGGAGGAAATAGAAAAACAGAAACTAGAGGTACTTAAATTGATGCTAAATTCTCTGAGCAAATAATGTAAATAGTTTGTAAGACTGTGGCTTTTAATTTAAATAAAATGCAATTTGTTTATTAATTCAGTATGCATTCTTTATTAAATTTTTTTTATTAATACATATAATTATTGAGAAAGACTACGTGCTATCTCATCTCTGACACGGTTGGATGGTACATTGTCTTCGTATTCGAATACATTTTCAATGTCCAGAGGATCAGCCCAATCAATATTCTCTGGAGCTGGTGAATTAACTCTGCGGCAAATATTGTGCAAGGCGCAGCAAACATTTATAATGCTGCACGCGAATTTTGGATCGTAATTTAAATGTCGTTGAAGGCACCGAAACCTACTTTTAAGAATACTAATAGTTCGCTCCACGATGTTTCGAGCAGCACAATGTATTTATTGAAATTATGCTCCATGGATCCAGATTCTGCAGTTCGGTACGGTGTTAAAACAAATGTTTCCAACGCATATCCAGCGTCTGCCAATACAAAATGTCCATTTAATGTAGACAAATACTCCCTAGCGGTGCTATTCATCCAAATAAATGAATCATTGCAGGAACCTGGATGGGTTGCACCAATAGCCAATATTTCCATTTTGTGATTGCAGACCTAAGAAGAACAAGTGGAAACGTTGCAGTCGAACGCAACCGACTGCGGCATACTCGATACCAGAATTAAAACCGGTAAAAAGAGGCCTTAATGCAAAGGGGTACGGATGCGGCAGGGGTTTACGCTGCCTTAAAGATTCTCCGATGCAGATGGGTATGCCACCGGCTATCTTCATACCAAATTTGGTGACTCTAGCTCAAAGTTTGTAAAAGGTGGGGAAAGGGGGGGGCCTGGGGCGGTATGGGTAGTTGTGGCATCAAAATTTTTTTTGCAGATCTTTCTGAAATGTCAATTGCTATCTTCATACCAAATTTGGTGACTCTAGCTCAAAATTTGTAAAAGGTGGGGAAAGGGGGGCTGGGGGCGGTTTGGGTGGGCGTGGCATCCAAATTTTTGATGCAGATCTTTGTGGAATGTCAATTGTTATCTTCATACCAAATTTGGTGACTCTAGCTCGAAGTTTGTAAAAGATGGGGAAAGGGGGGGCTGGGGGCGGTATGGGTAGGCGTGGAATCCAAATTTTTGATGTAGATCTTTGTAAAATGTCAATTGCTATCTTCATACCAAATTTGGTGACTCTAGCTCGAAATTTGTAAAAAGTGGGGAAAGGGGGACTGGGGACGGTATGGGTGGCAGTGGAATCCAAATTTTTGATGCAGATCTTTCTGAAATGTCAATTGCTATCTTCATACCAAATTTGGTGACTCTAGCTCAAAAATTGTAAAAAGTGGGGAAAGGGGGGCGAAATGGAGGGCGTGGCTCCAAAACTTTGATGCAGATTTTTGGGGGTCGTTGCCAGCTATCTTCCCACCAAATTGGGAGGCTCTAGCTCCACAACTCTGGAAGGCACACGCATTCCCGTTTTTGACGAAGCGTTGGGGCACATGGGGGTGGCTAGGGCGGTATTGGTGGGCGTGGCATCCAATCTTTTGATGCAGTTTTTGAGGGGTCATCATCACCTATCTTGGCACCAAATTTGGTGGCTATAGCTCAAAAACTGTGGGAGATATAGGCTTTTTTGACTTTAAAATTCGGGGGGGCTGGGGGCGGAATGGGGGGCGTGGCTCCAAAATTTTTGATTCAGTTTTTTGGGGGTTGCTAGTAGCTATCTTCTTACCAAATTTGGTACTTCTAGCTGTAAGGATGTGCGAAATATGTGGATTTATCGGTTTTGAGTTATCGAATTTATCGATTTGCCAGCCCCCCAGTTATCGTAGAACCCCCATCTTGACACTTTAATTTACTATCCCATAGATAAAGAGGTTTGGAAAGTTTCAAGTCTCTAGCTGGAAGGGTGTGGAAAAAAGTTGCGTTCATACAGACGGACAGACGGACAGACACCATGACGGACATTGCACAACCTCAATATACTCTTTACCTTCGGTATCGAGTATAAAAATGTAATTACAAGATGAATTTTAAAAAAATTATTTGTATCTCACCACCATAGCGTTCATACTAGCCTTTTCTATTAAAGAATACAGATTCATTATTTAGGGGTTTTTTAATGCGAATGTGCGTTCCATCCACACAAGCAACAACGCCAGGAAGCTGGTATTTTTCAAAAAAATATTCCCTAGATTGAATCAGTTGTTCTTGAGCCAATGCCATTTTAATTTCAGTTGGGCATATTGTTTTCTCCAATATCGGAATAATGCTGTGCAGTATTTTGCCAAATGTACTCCTTCCGCTATTTATATGGTTATCCTTTGCAAGGGTGTACTGGTATGAGCCAGTGGCAAGATAGCGTAACACAATTCCCAGTTGTATTGTTTTGACAATGGACGATTTTTCATCTGTGAACGTATTTTAGACAGAATTTCCAAAAAAGAAATTTTGGTAATTCGAAATGACTCTAAAAATCTGAATATAAAACAGTACAACAATTACTTAAGGTCTGTAACTAAAAAAAACTTAGCTTACATTACATCTGACATATTTAATACAGAGCCATTATTCCGCAGATGTTGCCTATACCTCAGGTCTTTAATTTTTCGTCGTCTTATTGCTTCAAAGATTGCAATTGCAAAAACACACGGCATTTTCTCAAAATATTTCCGTTAGTAAAAAGTAAACAAAAGCAACAGCTGTTTTTATCAGTTCGATATGGAATTTTATCGATAGCTAAAAAGTTGCGAAAACCGGAGCACGCAAAACTAAATTCGAACGAATTTGCACAAATCATAACACGCAAAATTTTGTGATAACCGGAGCATTGTTTTGTTTTCGCATTCTCAACGTAATTCGTACATAAAATGAAACAATAACGAAAAGATTCGTTACATATATTATATACGTCCTAAAAATAAATTCGTAATAAAGAAATATTCACTATAGGGAAACTTGTTATATGGAGAACAAAACACACTGATAGTAGAACCAAAAAGCAGTGTTCGCGAAATTAATTCGTTATATGGAAAACTTCGTTATATAGAAGTTCGTTATATGGACTGTATTATTAAATAGTCTTTTAATACTCGATACCAAAGGTAAAGAGTATATTGAGTTTGTGCAATGTCCGTCATGAGGTCTGTCCGTCTGTCCGGCTGTCCGTCTGTATGAACGCAACTTTTTTCCACACCCTTCAAGCTAGATACTTGAAACTTTCGAATTCTCTTTATCTATGGGATAGTAAATTAAAGTGTCAAGATTGGGGTTCTAAGATAACTGGGGGGCTGGCAAATCGATAAATTCGATAACTCAAAACCGATAAATCCACATATTTCGCACATCCTTACAGCTAGAAGTATCAAACTTGGTATGAAGATAGCTATTAGCAACCCCCAAAAAACTGCATCAAAAATTTTGGAGCCACGCCCACCCATTCCGCCCCCAGCCCCCCGCATTTTAAAGTCAAAAAAGGCTATATCTCCCGCAGTTTTTGAGCTATAGCCACCAAATTTGGTGATATAATAGGTGATGATGACCCCCAAAAAACTGCATCACAAGTTTGGATGCCATGCCTCCCAATACTGCCCTAGCCGCCCCCATCCGCTCCAACGCTTTGTCAAAAACGGAAATGCGTGCATATTCCAGAGTTGTGGAGCTAGAGCCACCAAATTTAGTTGAAAGATAGCTAGCAACGACCCTCAAAATTCTGCATCAAAGTTTTGGAGCCAAACCCACCCATTCCGCCCCCCTTTCCCCACCTTTTACAAACTTTGAGCTAGAGGCACCAAATTTGGTATGACGATAGTAATTGACATTCCACAAAGATCTGCATCAAAAATTTGGATGCCACACCCACCCATACCGCCCCAGCCCCCCCCTTTCCCTACTTTTACAAACTTTGAGCTTGAGTCACCAAATCTGGTATGTAGATAGCAATTGACAATCCACAAAGATTTGCATCAAAAATTTGGATGCCACGCCCAGCCAATCTGCCCCCAGCCCCCCTTTCCCTACATTTTACAAACCTTTTACAAATTTTGAGCTAGAGTCACCAAATTTGGAAAGAAAATAGCTGGTGGCATACCCATCTGCATCGGAGAATCTTTAAGGCAGCGTACACACCTGCCGCACCCGTACCCCTTTGCAATCAGGCCTCTTTTTACCGGTTTTAGTACTGGTAACGAGTATACCGCAGTCGGTTGCGTCCGAGTGCAACGTTTCCACTTGTTCTTAATAAATATCTTATTTAAATTAAATTGTTATTTTTATTTCATTGTAAATGTGTGCAGGTTTCCTCGCGATGTTGTTCCTTCACCGAAAAGCTAGCGAATAGATAATGAATGCGTTGAGATATTATGTTCTTTTTATGAATGTGAAGTCACCAATACGCATTGGGGACTACAGTCCATTCCCTCTCGCCTAAGAGAGGAGGCCTATGGCCATTAGTAGGACATATACAACGTATAATTGAGTACGCTGATAATCTCGAAGTTTATTAAAATTAAACTGCGTACAACGTGACGATTTTTACTTATAGGGCCCCATCAAAAGAATTTGCCACGGGCCCCACTGATTGCACAAACCCAATATACTCTTTACCTTTGGTATCAAGTATAAAAACTAAAAAAGCACGCTTTTAACAAACATTGAACTAAAAATTTAAATGTCGAATTAATTTGAATGCTGTTAAATTTAAAAACTTTTATTTCTAATGAATAAACATAATTTCAGAAACGTTTCGTTCTGACTTTTGGAAAGCGAACCTTGACTTGTTTGTTTATGTAAATATTCAGCCTTTTGACAAGGACACGTTTTAATAATCATGGCAGGCCAATAAAAAATCATATCAATCGCAATTTTAAGCTAGTAAGAATTTTCCTTCAGCCAGTTGCTAACATTTGCGCAAAATTCGATATCTTTTATACCCATTTTCAATCAGTTCAGGGTATCAAAATTATTAAGATCCTTTTAAGGTCATAATTACATAGTGATCGATTTGATATTTAGGCAGACTTTCATCAATAACGATTCTTAAAAAATGTTGGCAGGTAGCACACAATTATAATGCGCAAAACTTTGTTCAATATAAGTCCTTCACAATGAACTTGTATTGCACTGAAAGTTTCGGAAAATCATGTTAAATCGATGTTAGATCATAGTCTGGTTACTATAAATTGGTCACAGCTGACCTCGTTTGAGGGCATGAGCATTGACCATGCAGACCATTGAACCTCAAAGAGCTATAAATCAGACCCAGAAAAAACCCCAGTTATTAAACTTAACGTCATGTCATCAAACTGTAATGTTAATGACAGTGTTTATGCATAAAACACAGTAAACATACATTAAAAAAAAAACCCCGAAGTGTTATATGCGTTAATTCACTTTTTTCAACTGAAGATTTTTGGACATGCTCCAATGAGCAAACAAAACGCTTAACACAAAAAGAAACAAAAACAAGTGGAAACGTTGCAGTCGGACGCAACCGACTGCGGCATACTCGATACCAGAATTAAAACCGGTAAAAAGAGGCCTGAATGCAAAGGGGTACGGATGCGGCAAGGGTTTACGCTGCCTTAAAGATTCTCCGATGCAGATGGGGATGCCACCGGCTATCTTCATACCAAATTTGGTGACTCTAGCTCAAAGTTTGTAAAAGGTGGAGAAAGGGCGGGGGGGTGGGGGTGCTGGGGCGGTATGGGTAGTTGTGGCATCAAAATTTTTGTTGCAGATCTTTGTGGAATGTCAATTGCTATCTTCATACCAAATTTGGTGACTCTAGCTCAAAATTTGTAAAAGGTGGGGAAAGGGGGGGGCTGGGGGCGGTTTGGGTGGGCGTGGCATCCAAATTTTTGGTGCAGATCTTTGTGGAATGTCAATTGCTATCTTCAAACCAAATTTGGTGACTCTAGCTCGAAGTTTGTAAAAGGTGGGGAAAGGGGGGCTGGGGCCGGTAAGGGTGGGCGTGACATCCAAATTTGTGATGCAGATCTTTGTGGACTGTCAATTGCTATCTTCATACCAAATTTGGTGACTCTAGCTCGAAATGGAGGGCGTGGCTCCAAAACGTTGATGCAAATTTTTGGGGGTCGTTGCCAGCTATCTTCCTACCAAATTTGGTGGCTCTAGCTCCACAACTCTGGAAGATACACGCATTCCCGTTTTTGACGAAGCGTTGGGGTGGATGGGGGCGGCTAGGGCAGTATTGGTGGGCGTAGCATCCAATCTTTTGATGCAGTTTTTAGGGGGTCATCATCACCTATCTTGGCACCAAATTTGGTGGCTATAGCTCAAAAACTGCGGGAGATATAGGCTTTTTTGACTTTAAAATTCGGGGGGGCTGGGGGCGGAATGGGGGGCGTGGCTCCAAAATTTTTGATGCAGCTTTATTGGGGGTTGCTAGTAGCTATCTTCTTACCAAATTTGGTACTTCTACCTGTAAGGATGTGCGAAATATGTGGATTTATCGGTTTTGAGTTATCGAATTTATCGATTTGCCAGCCCCCCAGTTATCGTAGAACCCCCATCTTGACACTTTAATTTACTATCCCATAGATAAAGAGATTTGGAAAGTTTCAAGTCTCTAGCTTGAAGGGTGTGGAAAAAACTTGCATACATACGGACGGACAGACGGACAGACACCATGACGGACATTGCACAAAACCAATATACTCTTTACCTTCGGTATCGAGTATAACAAGAACGCTTAGCAATGAATGATCGCTGTTGAATGATTAGGAACCATTAAAAATCGTATCATAGTCGAACTTATAAAAATAAAAATACGTCAATGGCGTATAAAAACAGTAAGCTCTGTGAATTTTTCAACCAGTGTTCAAAAGTATTTAAGTATAGCTAAACGCGAGTTATACGTTTAGAAATATGACAATCCAACATGTATTACCAAGTCGTCGTTTTTGGCTATACTTGTCATTGTTAGCAGCCTTGCAGAGCGAACTGGTGCAATCTCAATACAGTGGATTTCCATACTTGGGAGGAGCTGGCGCTGGTGCAGGTTCGGGATTTCAAGGTAGCTATGGTGGATATGGTAATGGATATGGATATGGATATGGATATCCAGGAAATGGATATGGATATCCAGGCTACGGGTACACGTATCCCGGTTACGGAAACGGTTTTGGAATCGGAGGCGGCAACTATGGTTACCCGAGCTATGGCTACCCGGGCTATGGATTTGGTTATCCATATGGTGGTAGTGGGACGAGTAAGTAAAATGCAATATTTTCAAAAAAGTCTTTAAGATTCTTCGTTTGCCAAATATAATTGGGTAAGTGTTTTGGATATGCTCTCTTTTTTAGGCACAGCGTTTGCGAGCAGTATTGGAGGGTTTGCCACCGCAAATGCAGGCAGCGGAGGAGGCTTTTATGGTTAAATAATCACTGGTCGTAGATTTAAGTTAAGTAAGTCTTTTACAAGTTAAATAGCGATTAGTTTGTATTGTAGTTGAAAGTTTTATGATATTACATTAATTATTTTTGTAGAAATAAATGATTTAAAATTCGTTTATTAATTCTCATCCATTTATACCTACCTACCTATACATAAAACATAATGAAACGACCAGATCACATAAATGGTTAAAAACAATAACAGAAAACGAGTGGAAACGTTGCAGTCGGACGCAACCGACTGCGGTACACTCGTTACCAGTATTAAAACCGGTAAAAAGAGGCCTGATTGCGAAGGAGTACGGATGCGGCAGGTGTGTACGCTGCCTTAAAGATTCTCCGATGCAGATGGGGGTGCCACCAGCTATCTTCCTTCCAAACTTGGTGACTCTAGCTCCACAACTCTGGAAGATACACGCATTCCCGTTTTTGACGAAGCGTTGGGGTGGATGGGGGCGGCTAGGGCAGTATTGGTGGGCGTGGCATCCAAACTTTTGATGCAGTTTTTAGGGGGTCATCATCACCTATCTTGGCACCAACTTTGGTGGCTCTAGCTCAAAAACTGTGGGAGATATAACCATTTCTGATTTCAAATTGCGGGGGGGCTGGGGGCGGAATGGGTGGGCGTGGCTCCAGCTTTTGGGGGTCGTTACCAGCTATCTTCTCACCAAATTTGGAGGCTCTAGCTCCACAACTCTGGAAGATACATGCATTCCCGTTTTTGACGAAGCGTTGGGGCACATGGGGGTGGCTAGGGCGGTATTGGTGGGCGTGGCATCCAATCTTTTGATGCAGTTTTTGAGGGGTCATCATCACCTGTCCTGGCACCAAATTTGGTGGCTATAGCTCAAAAACTGTGGGAGATATAGGCTTTTTTGACCTTAAAATTCGGGGGGGCTGGGGGCGGAATGGGTGGGCGTGGCTCCAAAATTTTTGCATCAACGTTTTGGAGCCACGCTCTCCATTTCGCCCCCCTTTCCCCACTTTTTACAATTTTCGAGCTAGAGTCACCAAATTTGGTATGAAGATAGCAATTGACATTTCAGAAAGATCTGCATCAAAAATTTGGATTCCACGCCCACCCATACCGCCCCCAGCCCCCCTTTCCCTACTTTTTACAAATTTCGAGCTAGAATCACAAAATTTGGTATGAAGATAGCAATTGACTTTTTACAAAGATCTGCATCAAAAACTTGGATGCCACGCCCACCCTTACCGCCCCCAGCCCCCCTTTCCCCACCTTTTATAAACTTCGAGCTAGAGTCACCAAATTTGGTATATAGATAGCAATTGACATTCCACAAAGATCTGCATCAAAAATTTGGATGCCACGCCCACCCATACCGCCCCCAGCCCCCCTTTCCCCACTTATTACAAATTTCGAGCTAGAGTCACCAAATTTGGTATGAAGATAGCAATTGACATTCCACAAAGATCTGCATCACAAATTTGGATGTCACGCCCACCCTTACCGGCCCCAGCCCCCCTTTCCCCACCTTTTACAAACTTCGAGCTAGAGTCACCAAATTTGGTATGAAGATAACAATTGACATTCCACAAAGATCTGCACCAAAAATTTGGATGCCACGCCCACCCAAACCGCCCCCAGCCCCCCTTTCCTCACCTTTTACAAATTTTGAGCTAGAGTCACCAAATTTGGTATGAAGATAGCAATTGACATTCCACAAAGATCTGCAACAAAAATTTTGATGCCACAACTACCCATACCGCCTCAGCACCCCCCCCCCCCCCCTTTCCCACCTTTTACAAACTTTGAGCTAGAGTCACCAAATTTGGTATGAAGATAGCCGGTGGCATCCCCATCTGCATCGGAGAATCTTTAAGGCAGCGTAAACCCCTGCCGCATCCGTACCCCTTGCATTCAGGCAACTTTTTACCGGTTTTAATTCTGGTATCGAGTATGCCGCAGTCGGTTGCGTCCGACTGCAACGTTTCCACTTGTTTTAATATGTTTTATTTATTTTATAAAAAACCTTACCTTATACTTAAAATAGAGTTAAGTGTATCAATATTCATCCTATTTCTTAGTTTAGACTTAACTAAGTTTAGCTGGCTAAAGACCCGCTCCACCTCTGCGTTTGACCGCGGTAAGGACATTACCTGTACCGCAATGGTGGGCAGTTCATGAAACCGTTTGTTTCCGCCGGAATTACTTCAAGCCAAAATTTTAACGTATTTTCAATGTTCTGCCAAGTACAAAGCTTAATATCTTTGTATTGCCTTTCGACTTCTCCAATATTGGAAATTTCTAAATATTCCAAGACGGGAAGGATGCTTTGCTGCTTAGCTTTCTAAAGATTTTCAACAGTAAATGCATCAGTTTGTCTTAATATTTCGAAATTGTCAGGTAGCCTGAAAGATAAACAACAATAAATATTTGTTATGCTTTTTAAACAAAATAAAATGTACCCACCTTTGCTTCAACTGTTTAACGAGCTCTATTACAAAATTTGTGCAGCACTCCCGAATAAACAATTCCTCAATCATTTAAATTTTAGCAACTTTGATGTGTTTTTCAAATTCATAACTAAGATATAGGTCTTTTACCACATATTTTTCAAAATCATTCTCAGTTAAAATGTCGATATTTTTGGCTTCTAGTATTATTTTACTTTGCAGAGATCTTATAGCCAGCATTAGGTCGTTCAGCAATTTGGTTGAGTCTGTATTTTAGCTCTGGAAACATTTGTTAACATGTTGCATTTCTTGCAAAACTGGTTTCAAAAATTGTAAGTACAAAAGGTTTTTTGTTTCCTTAAACAAGTCGCACAGGTGTTGAGCTTGTAGACATTTTTCTTGCGTACCAGCAATACTGAAATGAAGCGTTAGCTCATGCCACTGGTCCAAAATTCTAGTCACAGCCAATTCAATTGACAGCCATCGTGTATCACACACCAGTGGAATTTTAAGGGGAGCCTTTTAGGAAACAAATTGATGTTGTGTAAGTAAACTATTTATTTAAATTAAGTTAAACCACATACAAATAGTTACATAATAACAATAACAATGTTAATACAAAAGGGCATTGAGAACTACAGACGTACACGAGAGTTTTTATACTTAGACTAGTAAGTGGCCCGCTTACTTCGCTGCGCGGATAGTTTATATAAATTTTAGCAATAGAAGAAAGATATAAAATAAATAAATTAGAAAATATTTCACAAAATATTTAAGCAAAGTATTTAATATTCTCTTTCCACGCCACCATTGAGGTAGAGAATATTGTGGTTTCCCATTAGGCCTTATCCACTTATTGAATTAAATTTGCAATTATTAACAACTTTAAGAGCTTCTTTATAAACGACATTGGTTGTTTTTCCGTCAGGTGCTAATACAAATAAACTTTTTGGTGAACTGACTCTTGAGCAGGCTACATAAAATTGGCCATGAGAAAAACAATCGTGTCTTAAGTCTAGTCCGGCTAATTTAAGAGTTTGTCCCTGTGATTTATTAATTGTTAAGGCAAAGCAAACTTTTAAAGGAAATTGCAATCTTTTAAATTGAATTGGCAATTCAGAATCAGAAGGTATTAATGGAATTCTCGGTATAAAAACCGTTTCCCCTATACCATTGCCAGTAAAGATAATTGCTTCGACAACATTCTTATGAAGGACTTTAACTTGCAATCTTGTACCATTGCACAGTTTTGGCGGTTTCAAGTTGCGAATCAACATTACAGGTGAACCAATCTTTAAAGTTAATTTATGTTGAGGCAGGCCAGCCGGATTTAATGAATTAAGAAAATCGACGGGGTAATGAACTGCATCTTCGATTTCAGTCACAGAATCAATAGAGTAATATGTCATTTCTTCACTTTGAAATGATTTTAATAAAAACTCGTTTATTTCCAATGCATTGTCTTTCTCGCAGTCAAAATAGCACGTTCTGAAAACCATTCGAGTGATTTTTGAGAGATATTTGTAATATCCGGAAATATTTTTAGAGTTAGCTCTTCAATACTTTTCACAACATGACACAAAGTTGATGGTGAAGTTATTTTGCCATCATAGGTTGGAAATAATCCATTTCCTATTTGAAGAAGCATTTCTGCAAATTCACCAGCTATGCTATTACCTTTTAAGTGCACTCGCATATTCTTCGTTAATGCAATTTTCTGTATTTTGGGCTACAAAATTGAAGACTTTAAGCACGCATTTATTTCATCTGCTCTTGTTCCTCTGGGGATCACTGGGAGAGTTTGTCGAAAATCACCAGCTAAGAATCTATCTCGAATATCTTTCAAAGATCGATCTACAGCTTCAAAAGCACCTTAATGGCCCATAGTACACTCATCCCAAACAATAAGCTTGCAATCTTTGAGCACAGCAGCAATATTAGATTGCTTTGAAATTGAGCAATGTGGTGTTTCTAAATGAATCAAATTAAATGGAATCTTAAGTGTAGAATGCGCTGTGCGACCACCATTAAGTAAAGTGGCTGCGATACCGGAAGAAGCAACGGCCAATGCAATTTTTTTACTTTGCCGTACCTTTGCCAATAATAAATTTAAAAGATACGTTTTACCTGTTCCACCAGGTGCATCTAAAAAATAGATTTCTCCTTTTTCTGCTTCAACGCTATGTAGTATCTTTTCGTATACTTGATTTTGCTCAGCAGTAAGGAGTAGCTCATTATTAACAACAAAATTATCGCAATTTTCATAATTTGTTTCTCTATGATATTCAATATTTGGAACAATTTCTTCGGATCTAATTGGTAGTGGAAGTTCATAGTAAGTCAAGTTTTGACCACCAATAGACAGTACAATATCTTCAATGTAAATAAGACATTTATTTAATACATTATTCACAATACTTTGATCAATATTTCTGTCTTGTGAAATATGAAAGACTCTTAAAATATCTTCTGATAAACTCTCTTTATAAGTATTCCAAAGTTTAAGAGCATCTAAAATTTGACAAAATACTAACATTATTGCAAAAAGTTCTCTCAGTTTTGTAGGATTTTGACATATGACAGCTTCGGCTATAGTTTAATCCCAGTGCTTATCATCTTCTAGTAATCCTAGAGCTTTACACGCCAATTGAAATGATGCGTATGCTATACCATTAACGGTTTTTAAATTTAAAAATGAAGTTGGACCCCTTACAAAATGTAATAAAAGTCTTAAATAAAAACATTCTGTATTATTGGGATGAATAGTGTAAACTCTTCCCAAAGCTGAATCTCTTTTAACTCGAGGAAAATTTGGCACATCATGCCCTCGTTTTCTTCTTTGAAATTCTTTATTGTTCCATGTAAAATACGATGGAACTTCACAATATAGAAGCGTTCTTGCAAACTCATCACGTGTGCAAAGCTCAAAGAAGGCTAGCAAAGTGGTTTTGGGTGTAGTGCTTAATCTGTCAAGTAATTGTTGCGGATTATTGGGGTTAAAATATATCCGTTGACCATTTTCTAAATGAACAGCTAAGTGTGTAATCTCCATACCGCTTCTGAGCTACTTATTTAACGGCCACTTTCGTACATATTAATTTCATTGCGTTGGTCTTCAAGAGTAAATGATGCTTGATCACTGCCCTTGTTAACATATTTACAAATGTATTAAATAGACTTTACAGAACTACATTACTCAACATTTATGTGAGCTTCAAATGTTCTCAATAGTACACAGTTATAAGGCACAACCCAACGATTATCTATGCAATTATCATTTATATTAAATGCATTACCACCATCTTCTATCGCTCTTCTACGATATAGAGGGTAACTATCTTTTCCAGTCACAGTTTCTTTAAGTAATTGTCGAGGAAACCTTTTGGTACATTTTCCATTTTTCATGCATGGCGATTTATTGTTAAATGCACCGCAAGGACCATGAATCATATTTGACTTAACAATGTTAAATAACAAAGGATCCTCATCTGCGTTTGGTATTTCGGCACAGATAATCTTATCGATTTTATCTGGTCTTATTTTACTTTCTAACCAAAGTAGAATATGTATATGTGGTAAACCCCGCTTTTGCCATTCCACAGAGTACATGAAACATTGCACGCTTCCAAACAAAGAACCTTTTATCAATAGTGCCATTAAAGCTTTAACTTTTAAATGAAAAACTCGAGCTATAATATCGTGACGATCATGCGGTTTTTGACCCGGTAATAAAACACTTTTGATGTCATTCCATTGTGGATTGCATGTGAATGTTATGAAAAGATCTGGTCGCCCATAATGGCGAACATATGTCATAGCATCTTGAGTCTTTTCATGCATATATCGTGCAGAGCTTGTAAAAGAAGATGGTAAAATTACCATCTGACCAAGTTGAGCTGCGACAACATCTTGTTGGCCTATTGCATCTTGTAGATGTATATAGCTATCTGCTCTGAGTTTCGCTTGATTGTAGCGAATATAATTTAACCTTTCTGTTTCAATTTTAGCATACATATCAACTAAAAGTTGACTATAAAGGGAACGACAATAAATTAAATGATTTAACTCAGATTGACGAATCATTATTTTATAGCTGTAAAAGCTTAACGCAGATATCTTTTTTTTTGGTTCGTCCTTTTTTAATAATGGATTTTATTGTGTTATATCCACTGAATAACCATCTTCGCCATAAGGAAATAGCAAAGGGTTCTGTAAGGCATCGTATGATCGATGCACCTCACTTATACGATGTAATTTATAATTATGGCTTTCAATAATAATATTGCGCTTTTCAAATTGCTGACCAACAATAACTATAGCTACTTCGCTTGATAGAGGTGCATTGTAAAGCCCTTTATGTGCACCAGCGGGTGTTTGATCAGCATGTATAATCAATTTATAGTCTTTAGTACTTAATGGTATTTTATTGAGAGCCATTTTTAGATCTTTTACATAACGATTATGATGATGAAACATACATTGAAGATCCTTTACTACGCTTAAATCAACATTTGAAATATTTTTGCAACGTAGTTGAGCTACCTTTTCATCATCACCAACAAAATAAATTTGAAGAAACTGCATTTCTTCATTTGGCAAAGGTCGGACACTACCAATTATGTGATACACTTGTCCTTGGACGTTAACAGATACCCAGGGGCTCACTTTTCCATTTTAAAGCATTACAATGTTTACATATAAAATTCATACTACCAAGTTGAGTAACTTTATCTGACTTGTAAGTTATTTCAAAATCTTAACTTACCCCTATTGATATATTAAAATAAAGTCAAGAAAAACTCACTTCTGCAAATCATTTTAATACACGGGTTCAGGGTATCTTTTGGTCGGGATTTCTCGACTAAAGCCTTCTTACTTGTTTTCAGATTCGCTCATTCTCGTGTTGTGCTGACAGTCGGCAATTCAACACCTGCATCATGAATTGAGCGCTGCTGGTCCCAAACCCAAAGAGGCAGCTTAAAACTTGAGCACGCTCACGCATCGCTCTTCATGTTCGGCGCTAGATGACAAATTATTTTTAAATCTCGCTCCGATCATGCGCCTTCGTTGTTGGCTATTTCGGCTAATTCTCTTATGTATGCGCGCGCTCTGCAAGTTAGACAAAGAGCGTAGTATCGCTACCTTCTTCGCACGCACTGAATCAACGCAAAACATATCTAAGAGGCTGCAGTTAAGTGAATTGCATATTGCCTTTAGCTTTAATTTAGTGTGTGCGGAGGAGGTAGGGTTATTAAACCTTATGATTGACATGCAAAGCGCGCACATAAGATAGAGAGTGAACGTAAATGAGCAACAACAAAGGAGCATGATCAGAGCGAGATTTCAAATTATTTGATTATCATTATGTGAACGCCCTTTGCTTGTTCGAAATTGCATATCAATCATATATCAATAATGTTACTGTGATACGTTTTGTCTAAGTTATATAAGCAGCAAGCAGGCAAATCCACCCCAATAACATATTCTGGTGTGGGAAATTTTTCTAGACGCACTAAGTTTTGTTATGTTGTTGTTGTTTTTTTTTTTAAATCAATGACACCAACAAAAAGTAGCAGTGCGGGCCCAACAACAACACTTACAACAACAACAAACGCTACTTGGGTCGTAAATCAATTGTCAAAGGCACACAAATTTGAGAAAAAAAAGAATATGCACTGTGCGAAGTGATACATGTACATAAAATTATGAAAATTATTTTCAAGCGCATTGTTCACTTAATTGTGTATGCACATATTCATTAAGAAGCAGAAATCCGTTTCGTTTTTGCAAGTGTCGAACCTTTTTTTATGACTTTGCTTGTGCGACGCGAAGGCGTCACTGCGCATTTGTTTTGTTTTTGTATTCTCGCTCGCGATCAAACCCTCAGCTTGTGCGACAATCAGGCGACAGTAGTGGAATGGGTAATTGTTGTAATTGTAATTTGATTTTTAAAATGGGTAAAAAGTGCTCCAAATCGTATGGGAGGTACTTGAAGGAGTTGTCCAAATAAAAATTCCCTTCTTAGTGCTCACTTACTACCTGCATAAAAAATTGTGTGAAAATTTAAGCCTTCTAGCTCTTTTCGTTTAGGCTGTGGCTGATCCATTTTAACGCGGACGAACTCTTTTATATATATAGATATACCATCGAATCATTTATCTTTGGTAAATTTTTTTGTACGCAATTTGACGACTTGAGCTTTTTGCAAACCAAGTATAAGTCCAGTAAATAAGGTACTCCAGCCCCTCTGGAAAGCAGTGCTTGCAGGCATGGTTTACTGCCACTTGCACAGAATAACAGACACACTTAATTAAAAGTAGCGAAGGCGCATCCTTTTTCAGCTCCGTATAGACGCTTCGATTAGATCCAATCATTACATTGGCTTTGTCTGTGGCGATGCCTTTTAAATTGTTTATTTCCAATTTCCATTTACTGAGTTCTTGTTGAACTCCTTCTACTATAGACAAAGCATCTCTACTTTCTAGAGAAATTAAACTAAGGAACGTAGAAACAATCACTCCACGCTCAACAGAAACATAATAAATAACGACACCTAAACACCATTAACGTAAAAATTAAAAATATTCGTGCATATAGTATATTAAAAATCATTCAAACTTTTAAAAATTTAGCAAGTGTTCAAAAAATAATTTTTATTTAAAGAGGAGCTTTGTAAACCTGATGACAGTTGACTCGTCTAAAATCAAACTAAACTTGGCGTTTCCAACGTCGTTTCTGAGGTCCTCACGGAAATGATTAGCCAAAGCATTTTTGATAATGTACGTACACTTAGTGCGATGCAGTTTAATTCGCGCCGCGGTAGCGCTGTCGCCAAATTTGGTTTGGCAAAGGGTGCCTAAGTGGTCGATGGGAGCATTTGCAGTGTGATTTGCTACCAATAGGCAAAGTGCTACCTCTTGCTCCACCGTTTTTGTTGCAAACAGCCCAAAGTCAATTTTCCCTTTCTGTTCAAAGCCACTTTGTGCACCCTTATGATTTTTGGTTGCTGCGTGGGCACGCAAGTCGCAAAGTTTTGCAGTTATCCCGCAATCGCAATAGCTGCAGTACGCCCTGGTAGAATCGGTGATATCTCTGCGAAGCCACTCTTTGAACTCAGTGCTCTGCAGCCACACATCGCGTACATTTTGCTTATTTTTTTTCGACATTACTTTTAACACCGGAGACAAACTTGTAAAACAAACAGCTGATGCTTGAGCCTCGTGGTGATTTTTATAGATTTTATTTTCGATAATCGTTTATCCCTACTTATATTCATGATTTTTAGTGTTGACAAAGTTAACAAGTGGAAACGTTGCAGTCGGACGCAACCGACTGCGGTATACTCGTTACCAGTATTAAAACCGGTAAAAACAGGCCTGATTGCGAAGGAGTACGGATGCGGCAGGGGTGGACGCTACCATAAAGATTCTCCGATGCAGATGGGGATGCCACCAGCTGTCTTTATACCGAATTTGGTGACTCTAGGTCAAAGTTTATAAAATGTGGGGAAAGGGGGCCTGGGGGTGGTATGGGTGGGCGTGGCATCCAAATTTTTGCTGCAGATCTTTGTGGAATGTCAATTGCTATCTTCATACCAAATTTGGTGGCTCTAGCTCAAAATTTGTAAAACTAGGGAAAGGGGGGCTGGGGGTGGTATAGGTGGCCGTGGCATCCAAATTTTTGATGCATATCTATATGGGATGTCATGGGTGGTCGTGGCTCCAAAATTTTTGATGCAGTTTTTTGGGGGTTACTAGTAGCTATCTGCCCACCACATTTGGTAGTTTAGCTATAGGGATGTGCGAAATATTTAGATTTATCGGTTTTGAGCTATCGAATTTATCGATTTGCCAGCCCCCCAGTTGGCTTGACACTTTCACTTACTATCCCATAGATAAAGAGAATTGGAAAGTTTCAAGCAACAAGTATGAAGCTCTTATAGAGTTGTCAGAGGCCGAATTCTGACTGCCAGTTGGAATATGAAATCGTGGCGACACCTCTCTCACAGAGCGCTGTTGTAGTCTTTTTTCTCTGCCAGCGCATTTCGTGCCCGAGTTTCAAGTCACTCGGCTTGCCGACTGTGCTACGATTTTTTCCCTCATAGCACAGCCAGCCAGCCATACTGTGTGTATGCGCCAGTAGCCAGCGATTTTGCAGCGCGCAGACCCATGTTTTTTGGGCTGATCGCCTGTTATCACATGCTTATGAGCGTGTGTATTCTTCATATGATCATATGGTATGCCTCCTTCCTTTTCGTTCTTGTGACCTAGCTGTAAAGCAGCAATACACAAATGTGTATTCATATCAACATACATATATTTTTATATGAATGTGCGTTTTCATATGTTTTGCAGTTTTGGTGGTCTGGGCTTTGAAGTGATTTTTGCTATATTGTTTGGGCTGGGTACCATAATCAATTTTGCGACGTTGCCATAGCTTCATAGCATTATATCCACATACATATATATTTCCATATGTTTGCAGTTTTGCTGGGATATAGGCTTTGTAGCGATTATAGTATTTTTGCTTGCTTTTTATTAGTGTTAGTGTGTTAGTGCCTTTGTATATCTACATGGCATATTTACATAGATCTATTCGTAGCATTTGCCATGGCATTCATTGACCTTGCTCTATTATCAATTAAATTTGGTGTATTTTGCCTACAAAAACCTAAAAACCAATACTTCCAAGGCAGTCAAATATCATATTTTGTGCTGATCGACCATTTGCAGTATCAGGCGAACAGCAAAATAAACAAGCGTCTAGTAAAATAAGCGCAAATATCAGTTTTGCATTGCTGGTATATAAGTTATCCCATAACGAATACCCACTGTTTGGATACACCGCGCCAAGCGACTGCCTGCTGATAAAATGCTGATCTAGGCAAATTATCGGTCAGCAACAACGAGCGCAGCGCATGATCACGCCAGCCACACAGGATGTAACCGGACACCATGCGCGACTGCAACTATGTAGCCGACTGCGCGGCCAGATTATTGTAGGGATAGCTTAAGCTTATTCATATATGTCAAATCAGTTCTAAAACTCACTCATGAAGCTTCAAGCACATGTTTTAAATTCATAAAATTCAATTATAAAATAAACATTTAAATTAACAATTAATAAGTGTATTTACTAATTGATTGATTGGCGCCCAACTAATGGTCAAACACACTCCCGAAATAAGGAAACAATAATAAAAGTTAAAGTGCGGAAGTAAAAGATAGTCGACAGACATCATTGTGCGTACGTGAACAACAAACAACTGCTAAACGCCAAAATAGTTCTTGTGAAACAAATTTAAAATTTTTTCTAATAAATTACTTGCAAAAAAAAAAAAAAGTACACACAATTACAAAACGCTACAAGTTAATGAAGGCAAGCAGAATCAGTGCTCTAAAAGTATGCTGCACATTTCTTACGAACCTTAGTGAAACCAAGATAAGCAACCCAAGTTCCAAACCCAAATCAAAAGCGAGACACGAACCTCAGTGAAACCAAGATAAGGAACCCAAGTTCCAAACCCAAATCAAAAGCGAGACACAAACCTCAGTGCGAGTCCAAAACAGGATCACCCGAGTCGCAAACCGGCGACTACTCACAGCAACGAACAACAGAGGGAGCTATCACCGCCAACCTGTAGCGGCCCAAATATCTGGCAACGCCATCTTAATTTGAGTAGCGTTGATTCGTTCTGCGACTCGATAGATCGATTAGTTTTGAAGCTCATCTCATTCTGAGAATAAGATTACGAATCAATATTAAATAAAGAAAATTGGTGACAAAGTTACCAAAGTGGTGACCCCGACATTCGAAACACGTGTTAAACTTCGACTTAGTGCAAGTTTCTCTTGATTCCGTGAAATTTTCGCTCACACACATACGTGCATTTCACAATCAAGAAACTACGCACTTTATGCATACATGGCCATACGATCTGCGAAGCTTGAAAGGCAGACGACTCATTTTTGTTGAAGAAGAAGAATCGTCAACTACGCCCAACACCATGGCAAATTCCAATGCAGACGTAGGTGATCAAATCCGTGATCTTCAGCTGCAACTTGAGTCACTTCGGGCAAGCGAACCCACAAACAGAGATGAGACGTCGCGCACAAATACACGTACCACCGTACGCTTGCCCAAATTTGCACACAGCAACCCTCACCTGTGGTTTGCGCAAGTAGAGCGCTCATTTCGTTTGCACCAGATTGTTGACGACACTGACAAGTTTGATCTAGTGGCACTTCATTTGGAGGAGGATGTTGTGTTGACAGTGGAAGATTTGGTAATTCGACCACCGAACGAAAACAAATATTTAGCAATAAAAGATCGCTTGCTAAAAAAATTCGGAGAATCTTCAGATTCAAAACTACGCCGACTGCTACAGGGTGGAGGTGCTACAGGCACTAAGCCATCAGAGATCTTGGCCAACATGCGTCGACTAGCCCCGGACACCGGATGTGAAAAAATTATTCTCACTCTTTTTTTTGGCCGAAATGCCAGCGTCTATTCGACCACTGCTCTCAATCTGGGAGGAAACTGACTTGGACAAGCTCGCTAAAATTGCAGACAAAATGCTCGAAGCAAGTGACGCAAACGCTACTTTTGCCATCGACGAAAATCCAACACCTTCTGTGAGCCCGACTGTCTGCGCCGCTTCAGCTGCTACACCGTTGATGGATATAGCTGACAGTCTACGTTCACTTTCGCAAAAATATGACATGTTACAAAAGGAAGTCAAACGCCTCCAGTCACGTGAGCGCTCACACAGTTCGTCACAAAGTTCCACCTCGACTGGAAATTCTGGCCAACAGTCATCTGGACAACAGGACAAGCTCTGTTATTACCACGAGAGATTTGGCGAGAGTGCGCAAAAGTGCCGCCCACCTTGTGCCCGTTTTTCTTCGTTAAACTAAAAAATCTGTCGCACGTCACGCTAGCATGCGGCAGCGAAAATACAATCAGCGAGACCAAAACTCAATCAGCTGGCCCACAGGAGCATCGCCTACACGTCACCGACCGCAAATCCCACATCCGTTTCCTCGTCGACTCAGGATCTGTGGTTTCTGTTATACCACGCACATTGGTTAAGCAAAAAACCACCCGAAGCGATTTGACACTGTACGCTGCGAATCAGACGATCATTCACACCTATGGAAAGTACGTCATCCAGCTGAACCTTGATCTTCGCCGAAATTTTAGTTGGCCTTTCATCATAGCCGACGTACACTCTCCGATCATTGGGGCAGATTTGTTGTCAGAATTTCAGCTTCTCATCGTCTCTCAACAACCGGATGCCTGGCACAGGCGAGACAAATATCCGTTTCCACTGTGCAAGGCATGTTCAAGTTTCGAGAACTCCTTAACGAATTTGTCGACGTGACAAAACCCTCAAACAATGTACGCCACTACATTGAAACGCATGGAACACCAGTCGCTGATCGACCACGACGCCTATCGGGTGAGAAACTTGCCACTGCCAAGAAAGAAATCAACTTCCTGATTGAGCAAGGCATATGTCGTCCATCAAAAAGTCCGTGGTCCAGCCCATTACACATGGTGACCAAGAAAGATGGCGGCTGGCGAGCATGCGGAGATTATCGGAAGCTGAATGCAATAACTGTGCCAGATCGCTATCCGATCGCTCATATCCACGACTTTACTGAGCAGCTTCATGGGAAAAACATTTTCTCAACGCTGGATTTGGTAAAAGCATACTACCAAATACCCATGGCAGAAGATGACATCAGTAAAACAGCCGTTTGTACACCTTTCGGATTGATAGAATTTCAGTACATGCCATTCGGTTTGAAAAATGCAACTCAAACGTTTCAGCGTTTCATGGATAACATATTCCGTGGCATGGATTTTGTATATTGCTATATAGACGATATTTTAGTAATGTCATCTTCCATCGCCGAACACGAGCAACACCTTCGATCTGTTTTAAAAGTTCTTCAGAAGCATGGTCTAAGTATCAACCTGAGCAAATGTCAGCTAGCGCAATCTCAAGTAAATTTTCTCAGCTACACAATCAACGAACATGGCTTAAAACCACCATCCGAACGCATAGATGCCATTAACAACTATATTCGTCCTGACACTATCAGCCAACTGGGTCGATTTTTGGGCGTCATAAACTATTATCGCAAATGTATAGCACGATCATCACATATACAAGCGCCGCTCTCTGAGTTGCTAAAAGATGTTAAAAAAAAACGATCAACGCAAAATTGAGTGGACACCAGAACTCGTTTTAGCTTTTGAGGCATGCAAAAAAAATGTTGCAGACGCTACGCTCCTGTCCTTTCCAACTCCCAAATCTGAACTCCAGTTGGTGTGCGACGCATCGGATTGCGCAATCGGAGCAGCATTAGAACAGCGCGTAGACGACGAGTGGAGGCCACTTGGATTTTTTTCCAAAAAGTTGAGCACTACAGAGAATAATTATTCAACGTACGATTGGGAGTTGCTGGCTATTTTTGAGGCCATAAAATACTTTAAACATCTTGTCGACGGCCGCATGTTTATTATTAAAACCGACCACAAGCCGCTTGTTTATGCATTTCAACAACGACCAGAAAAAGCATCTCCCCGACAAATGCGTCATTTAAGTTTCATCTCCCAATTCTCCACGACAATTCTACACGTAAAAGGGTCTGAAAATACAGTCGCAGACGCCTTTTCAAGGTTGTGCGCAATAACAATGCCTACAGCAATCAGTTTACCACAAGTTGAAGAAGAACAAGCTTCGGATCCTGATCTGGCACAACTATTGCAAGATTCAACATCTTTAAAACTGCAGAATGTCCAATTCGATAATAACACCTCACTTTACTGCGATGTATCTACAGGAACCGTTCGTCCGTATATACCGAAATCTCTGCGCAACAAGGTTTTTGCGCAGATCCATAACTTGTCACATCCCAGTGGTCGAGCAACAGTGCGTCAAGTACGACAGAAGTTTGTTTGGCCCTCAATGAATAAAGATGTTCTCCAATGGTGCAGGTCTTGCCTTCCATGCCAACGCTCGAAGATCCACAAACACAATCATCTTTCTCCAGAGAAGATCAATGTTCCACACGGCAGATTTGATCACGTCCACCTGGATATTATTGTGATGCCCTTACAACAAAATTTTCGATATTGTTTGACGATGATAGATCGATTTTCGCGTTGGCCAGAAGCGGTACCACTCTCAAACATTACCGCTGAGACAATAGCCATGGCGTTTTGGACTCAATGGATTTCTCGATTCGGATCTCCCAAAACGATTACGACAGATCAAGGTGCTCAATTTGAGTCGGCATTGTTCAAGCAGCTTGCAAACCTGATTGGAAGTAAGCACATACACACGACGGCGTTCCATCCACAGTCAAACGGTCTGATAGAAAGGTGGCACAGGTCCCTTAAATCATCATTAATGTGTAACAGCGAAACGCCATGGCCACAACTACTGCCAACAGCGCTGCTTGGACTTCGCACTTGTTTCAAGGAAGACATCAAAGCATCCGCAGCGGAGATGTTATATGGAGCACCCATTCGACTACCAAACGAATTTTTCGCTGATTCGGACGAAACAGTACACCCCACAACCTTCTTAAGTACTTTTCGAGAACACATGCAGAAAATTCGACCAACGGCGACAGCACATCACACCAAACAAAAGATGTTTCTGTTGAAAGGAATTGATAGCTGCACTCATGTATTCATACGCACTGACGCCGTTAAGCAGCCTCTGGAATCTCCCTACACTGGCCCTTATGAAATTATCAAACGCGAAAACGACAGAGTTTTCACTCTTCGAGTAAACGGAAAGGAAACTGCAGTGTCTGTTGACCGCCTCAAACCGGTTTTTCTCGCAAAGGATGACCAACTTTTGGAATCAGAAGAATTGAACCCTAGACCCCTCAGGACATATGAAAGGCAAAAGCGGGTACAATTTTTATACTCGATACCGAAGGTAAAGAGTATATTGGGTTTGTGCAATGTCCGTCATGGTGTCCGTCCGTCTGTCCGTCCGTATGTTCGCAACTTTTTTCCACACCCTTCAAGCTAGAGACTTGAAACTTTCCAATTCTCTTTATCTATGGGATAGTAAATTAAAGTGTCAAGATGGGGGTTGTACGATAACTGGGGGGCTGGCAAATCGATAAATTCGATAACTCAAAACCGATAAATCCACATATTTAACACATACTTACAGCTAGAACTACCAAATTCGGTAAGCAGATAGCTACTAGCAACCCCCAAAAAACTGCATCAAAAATTTTGGAGCCACGCCCCCCCATTCCGCCCCCAGCCCCACCGCAATTTGAAATCAGAAATGGCAATATCTCCCACAGTTTTTGAGCTATAGCCACCAAATTTAGTGCCAAGATAGGTGATGATGACCCCCAAAAAACTGCATCAAAAGTTTGGATGCCACGCCCACCAATACTGCCCAAGCCGCCCCCATCCACCCCAACGCTTCGTCAAAAACGGGAATACGTGTATCTTCCAGAGTTGTAGAGCTAGAGCCTCCAAATTCGGTAGGAAGATAGCTGGTAACGACCCCCAAAAAACTGCATCAAAGTTTTGGAGCCACGCCCACCCATTCCGCCCCCAGCCCCCCGCAATTTGAAATCAGAAATGGCTATATCTCCCACAGTTTTTGAGCTATAGCCACCAAATTTGGTGGCAAGATAGGTGATGATGACCCCCAAAAAACTGCATCAAAAGTTTGGATGCCACGCCCACCAATACTGCCCAAGCCGCCCCCATCCACCCCAACGCTTCGTCAAAAACGCGAATGCGTGTATCTTCCAGAGTTAAGGAGCTAGAGCCACCAAAGTTGGTAGGATGATAGCTGGCATTGACCCCCAAAAATCTGCATCAAAGTTTTGGAGCCACGCCCACCCATTTCGCCCCTCTTTCCCCACCTTTTACAATTTTCGAGCTAGAGTCACCAAATTTGGTATGAAGATAGCAATTGACATCCCACATAGATCTGCAGCAAAAATTTGGATGCCACACCCACCCATACCGCCCCCAGCCCCCCTTTTCCCACTTTCTACAATTTTCGAGCTAGAGTCACCAAATTTGGTATGAAGATAGCAATTGACATTCCACAAAGATCTGCATCACAAATTTGGATGCCACGCCCACCCATACCACCCCCAGACCCTAGCCCCCTCTCCCCTCTTTTTACAAACTTCGAGCTAGAGTCACCAAATTTGGTATGAAGATAGCAATTGAAATTTTACAAAGATCTGCATCAATAATTTGGATGCCACGCCCACCCAAAAGGCCTTAGCCCCCCTTTCCCCACATTTTACTAACTTTGAGCTAGAGTCACCAAATTTGGTATGAAGATAGCAATTAACATTCCACAAAGATCTGCAGCAAAATTTGGATGCCACGCCTACCTATACCGCCCCAGACCCCCTTTCCCCACCTTTTACAAATTTCGAGCTAGAATCACTAAATTTGGTATGAAGATAGCAATTGACATTCCACAAAGATCTGCATCACAAATCTGGATGCCACGCCCACCCATACCACCCCCAGCCCCCCTTTCCCAACAAACTTACAAACTTTGAGCTAGAGTCATCAAATTTGTAAGGAAGATAGCTTGTGGCATCCCCATCTGCATCGGAAAATCTTTTAGGCAGTGTACACCTCTGCCGCATCCGTACCCCTCTGCAGTCAGGCCTCTTTTAACCGGTTTTAATACTGGTATCGAGTATGCCGCAGTCGGTTGCGTCCGACTGCAACGTTTCCACTTGTTAAATCAAGATTCGTGACGACTTCACTGGAAGGGGAGTACTGTAGCGGCCCAAATATCTGGCAACGCCATCTTAATTTGAGTAGCGTTGATTCGTTCTGCGACTCGATAGATCGATTAGTTTTGAAGCTCATCTCATTCTGAGAATAAGATTACGAATCAATATTAAATAAAGAAAATTGGTGACAAAGTTACCAAAAACCTACACCAACTACAAGCCCACGGTGATAATTGTTAAGGAAATGTTTTTCATGTGAGTAATTTGATTATTGAGAATAAAAATAAAAAAATATAAAACAAAGAAAAAGAAAAAATAAAAGCACAAATCATTTCCAAGGTGTAGAAAAAGCAAAAGATAGTTATTTTGAGTATCAGTTTAAAAAAAAAAAAAAAAAAAACATTTTAATTTTTTTCCCCCTCGCACCACATGACGTGCGGTATTGTTTGAAAATTTTGTTTACGGTCGAATGATTGACTGCGACGTAACGGAGGACGAGCCAGAACACTACGACAGCGACGATAGTGTGCTAAGGGGCTTAATAGGGAGCTTTGACGTTTTGCAAGTCTCACAGCAAGAAATTCGAACCGAACCAATGATGGATCCGAACCAATTACGCGATGCGATACAAGCCGTCGTACAGTCCGCGCTCGCGGTACAGGCACAAGAGTTTGTCGTAAGAGAGGGCATTCTCAAGTCAGAATTAGAAAAACAAATCTCACAAATTTCTTCGAAGCTAAAAAATACTCAGCTTACGGTACCTGAGTTGAAGGTATACGAAGACGCACAGATCAACGATGATACAGTGTGCAATGAGCCCCTTGATGTAGTAAAATGCATGCCTGAGTTCAATGGGACTCAGGAGACGTACGTGTCGTGGAGACAAGCCGCGCACGCGTCTTACAAAATTTTTAAAAGATACGATGGCAGTTCTCGCCACTATCAAGCCATAGTAATCTTGAGAAGCAAGATCCGAGGACCGGCAGATGCAGTCTTAGCATCGTTTAACACCCCTCTTAACTTCGACGCTATTATAGCTAGGCTGGACTTCACGTACAGCGACAAGAGGCCGATGCACGTCATCGAGCAGGAGATGGGAACACTAAGGCAGGGTAGCTTGACTATTTTGCAGTATTACGATGAAGTGGAAAAAAAGCTCACACTTCTGACCAACAAGGCCCATATGACCTATGACAATAGTCTGGCCATGGGCATGTGTGAAAAATTCAGGGGTGACGCACTTCGTGTGTTCATCTCAGGATTAAAGCGCAACTTGACCGATGTACTGTTTGCAGCCCTTCCCCCAGATTTGCCTTCGGCACTTGCGTTGGCCCAGGAGATTGAGGCAAACCACGAGAGGTATGCTTTCGCGGCAAGTTTCGCAAAAGGGCAAGAGGAAAAAAAGAATGCGGACCAACGTCAGCAGGGCAAACAGCAGCAGTCTCACCAGGTTCCTCAGGGCGGTCAAGGAAAAAACTCGCATTTTAAAAGACAGAACGGCCAATGGTCGGACAAACAGCAACAAAAGGCCGGAGCTCAGAAAGCTTTGGAACCCATGGAGGTTGATCCGTCTTCCTCCAAGTTCAGGCAGCCAACGAACTTTCAGCAAGCCCAAGGCTCCGCGAAATATAATAACGGCCAGGGTCAGGGCAACAAACGCCCTGCGAACTCGGATAGACAAACAGGTTAGCGTCGCCAAAGAGTCGACCATGTCCAAGCACGAGCAGAAGAAAGCGCAAATTACGAAGAACTGGTGAACACAGCAGTAGCGGAGATAGAAGAAGAGAATGGCGTAGACTACGAGAGCGATAGCGCCAATTTTTTAGGAGTAGGTCCCTACTGCCGTTCATTCGGCGGAGAGTAGCGGGGATAGACATGAAGTTTTTAATCGACACGGGATCGGCAAAAAACTACATCAAGCCACTCAAACGTCTAAAGGGCGTAATCCCGGTCGAATCCTCTTTCGTTGTCCACTCCATCCACGGGTCCAACAACATTGTTGTGAAATGCAAGTTACCCATGTTTGGATGCGGCACATTCTTCTTCCTCCTTGATTCCCTTTCCACGTTTGATGGAATCATAGGGCTGGACCTACTCAAACAAGTGGGTGCAGTCTTATGCCTTAAAGAGGGAAAAATAAAAATCGGTGCAACTTCGGAGGCATTGCAGTACTATACTTGTACCAATGTCAACCACACGAACAATAAAGAAATCGACGCACCACCTGCGGTGAAGGCAGACTTTCTGCAAATGCTTCACCGAAACAACAAGGCTTTTGCGGACTCTAACGAGTCGCTGCCTTACAACACGGCCGTCGTTGCAACAATACGAACGACCGATGAAAATGCCATTTACTCCAAATGGTACCCTTATAATAGGGGAGTTGAGGATTTTGTCAATACGGAGATTAAAGACCTCCTAAAAAATGGCATAATCCAAAAGTCACGATCGCCTTACAATAGTCCGTTGTGGGTGGTAGACAAAAAAGGCGTAGATAGCTTGGGCAATAGAAATAAATAGAAATAATTGCCGACAAATACCCGATGCCGAACATCTCAATGATTTTGGCAAATCTGGGTAAAGCTAAATTTTTCACAACACTCGACCTGAAAGCAGGCTATCACCAGATCGTTCTGGCAGAGCGAGACCGTGAAAAAACGGCTTTTTCCATTAATGGCGGGAAGTACGAATTCTCTCGGCTTCCATTCGGTTTAAAAAACGCCGCCAGCATATTCCAGAGAGCAATTGACGATGTTCTTCGGGAGCAGATCGGAAAGTCATGCTTCGTGTATGTAGATGACGTGATCATCTTTTCCGAAAGCGAATCGGAACACGTTAAGCACGTAGACTGGGTTTTGAAGAACTTGTACGACGCAAATATGCGCGTGGCTTACGAAAAGTCACAGTTCTTTAAAGAGAGTGTAGGTTACCTCGGTTTCATCGTGTCCAAAGACGGTGCGAGAACCGACCCAGAAAAAGTCAGAGCAATCCAGCAATATGCGCGTTCGAGAAATTAAGAAGCATTTTAGCGTCCGAAGACGTTATTTTAATGTACCCAGATTTTCACAAGCCATTTGACCTGACGACAGACGCATCAGCATATGGCATTGGCACGGTTTTGTCACAGAACGGCCGCCCAATAACCATGATTTCCAGGGGTCTGAAAGATAGGGAGGTTAATTAATTATTGCCATAGTCTGGGCCCTTGGAAAATTACGGCATTACCTGTATGGCGTCCGTGACATCAACATATTCACGGACCACCAACCGCTTACGTTCTCAGTATCCGAGAGTAACCCCAATGCGAAAATCAAGCGCTGGAAGGCGCGCATTGATGAGATGGGGGCTAAACTTTTTTACAAACCCGGAAAAGAGAATTACGTTGCGGACGCGCTTTCGCGACAGAATGTGAACGCCCTCGAAGGTAACCACAACGAGCCAGAATCTGACGCGGCTACGATTCATAGCGAGTTGTCCCTTACCTACACGGTCGATTCCTCGGACAAGCCTTTGAACTGCTTCCGGAATCAGATCGTGTTAGAGGAAGCACGTTTTCCATTCAAAAGGTGCTCGATTCTTTTTAAGGAAAAGACTCGGCATCAAATACACTTCACCGATAAGGATATGCTTGTGGGAATAGTTAAGTCAGTCGTTAACCCGAACGTCGTTAACGCAATTCACTGTAGCCTCCCGGCATTAGCTAGTTTCCAGCATGAGCTGATAAAAGCATTTCCAACCACCAAGTTTTGGCATTGCAAAAATTTCGTGGCCGATGTGTTCAACATCAGTGACCGAAGAGAAATCGTCACTAAGGAACATAATCGGGCCCATAGGGCAGCGCAGGAGAACGTCAAACAGGTATTGACGGAATACTATTTCCCACAAATGACCAAACTTGCGAAAGAGGTAGTCTTAAATTGTAAAATCTGCTCACAAGCAAAATACGATAGACACCCGAAAAAACAAGAGCTCGGACAAACACCTGTCCCTGCGCAAACAGGAGAAATGTTACACATTGACATTTTCTCCACTGACAAAAAGCACTTCCTCACTTGCATCGACAAGTTTTCCAAATTCGCAGTGGTCCAGCCGATTGCATCTCGGACAATAGAGGACACTAAGCCACCTCTATTAGTGCTAATGAACATATTTCCGCGGGCAAAACAAGTGTACTGTGACAATGAACTCGCGTTCAAGTCAGAGACCATCAAGTCTTTACTGTTGAACAATTATGGCGTTAGCGTTGTAAACGCGCCTCCCCTCCACAGCACGTCCAATGGACAAGTAAAGCGCTTTCATAGCACCCTTTTGGAGATATCCAGGTGCTTGAAACTGCAAAGAGGAATAATTGACACGGTCGACTTGATTTTACAGGCAACGATTGAGTATAATGGTTCTATCCATTCAATCGTTAAAGAAAGGCCAAAGGACATTGTGGTCTCCGCTTCGCCGGAGTGCATCCGCAATGTTGGGAAAAAGTTGGAGAAAGCACAGCTCCAGCAAAATGAAAGGGAAAACAAAAATCGACAAAACAGGGTCTTTGAGGTAGGCGAAAAGATCTTGGTAAAAACAAACCGCAGACTAGGGAACAAACTGACGCCGCTCTGCGTAGAGAAGAAAGTCGAAGCGGACCTGGGGACAACGGTCCTCGTTGAGGGGAGGGTGGTCCACAAGGACAACCTCCGTTGAAAATTTTGCTTACATATTATATTTGTACCTTTTTAGAATTATATTGCACGTACTTTTAATACTGGTAACGACGACTGCACGAGTGACTGACTATACGCACGCGGACTACATACCTATTGAGGACGGAGACATCTTACTTTGGGACAAATACGGGTACTTGAGACACACTACCAACCTGACGGACTACAGAACAATGTTGGACGAGGCAGGGAGACTGACGAATCTGTTTCCGCAATCCCATATGAGGAAATTGCTGGAAATCGACACCGGACACGCACTAGACATGTTGTCCGCTCTCGATGTGCATCATCGCAAGGTAAGAAGCCTTGAATTCTTGGGAACAGCCCTTAAGGCCATTGCGGGCACCCCGGACGCAGACGACTTTAGGAGAATGGACGTAACGCAAACGCAGTTGATCACTGCAAGCAATAGGCAAATTAAAATCAACTCAAAGCTACAAGAGAAAATAAACCAGCTCACCGACACCGTAAACGAAATTCTAAAATCCACTAACGTTAAACAGGCTGACACTGGTCGCCTTTTTTGAAACACTCACTACACGAAATAGAATGCTGATAACCGAAATAGGAAACTTAATGCTTGCCCTAACTTTGGAAAAAATTAACGTAATAAACCCAGCAATTATGGATCATTCGGATCTATTAAATATTCTCACTGATCAAATTACAGGGACTACAGTTACCGATATTTTAGAAGTATCTAGCATTAAAGTAGATCGTAAGGATAATATAATTAGCTTTATAATTCGTTTCCCTGTAGTAAGCAAGCTCTGCAGGAAAATCATAATATTCCCGGTTGCTCACAATGGCACAGTTCTACAGCTGGACGACAACCTGGTAGCTGACTGCGATGGCCAAATTCTGGCTGTGACAAGCTGCTCACTAACTGCGACGGCTACGTTCTGCAAGCAGGCGAAAAACTAAAGCTGCGCGCAAGGTCTTCACTCAGGAGGCACAGCCCATTGCCTGACACAACCGAGTCACCTCGACCCCGTCACCATAGTGGATGATGGTATCGTGATCATAAACGATCGCAGTGCAGTGGTTGCGTACGACGATATAGCTGCATCTGAAGTTGAAGGAACGAGCCTGGTCACCTTTAAGACGTACGCTGTCGTTAACGGCACGCGTTATTTCAACCGCAACAGTGTGCAGAACCGTTTCCCGGCGGTTGCAGCGTCCCCAATGTTGAACATCAGCGGACACAGCACAGTGCTCAGCCTTCCGTACATCCATCGTCTAACCGAAGACAACCTCAATTACATCGGAGAGGTTAGAGACAGCGTCAAGGCGGGAAGCATAACATCGTTTTCCATGGGCGCTATACTGTTGGTTTGCATCGTCGGAGCAGGGGTTTACTGGGTCTACAAGCTAACTACGGCCCGTCGCAACGCGAGAAGAATCTCGGAGATGATCAAGGATCTAAAAACGACCGAGGACGATCTGACTTCGAGAGGGGGAGTAGTTATCCCATAACGAATACCCACTGTTTGGATACACCGCGCCAAGCGACTGCCTGCTGATAAAATGCTGATCTAGGCAAATTATCGGTCAGCAACAACGAGCGCAGCGCATGATCACGCCAGCCACACAGGATGTAACCGGACACCATGCGCGACTGCAACTATGTAGCCGACTGCGCGGCCAGATTATTGTAGGGATAGCTTAAGCTTATTCATATATGTCAAATCAGTTCTAAATTGTATTTCGTTGAGGCAAAGAGAATTACTTTGCGGACGCGCTTTCGCGACAGAATGTGAACGCCCTCGAAGGTAACCACAACGAGCCAGAATCTGACGCGGCTACGATTCATAGCGAGTTGTCCCTTACCTACACGGTCGATTCCTCGGACAAGCCTTTGAACTGCTTCCGGAATCAGATCGTGTTAGAGGAAGCACGTTTTCCATTCAAAAGGTGCTCGATTCTTTTTAAGGAAAAGACTCGGCATCAAATACACTTCACCGATAAGGATATGCTTGTGGGAATAGTTAAGTCAGTCGTTAACCCGAACGTCGTTAACGCAATTCACTGTAGCCTCCCGGCATTAGCTAGTTTCCAGCATGAGCTGATAAAAGCATTTCCAACCACCAAGTTTTGGCATTGCAAAAATTTCGTGGCCGATGTGTTCAACATCAGTGACCGAAGAGAAATCGTCACTAAGGAACATAATCGGGCCCATAGGGCAGCGCAGGAGAACGTCAAACAGGTATTGACGGAATACTATTTCCCACAAATGACCAAACTTGCGAAAGAGGTAGTCTTAAATTGTAAAATCTGCTCACAAGCAAAATACGATAGACACCCGAAAAAACAAGAGCTCGGACAAACACCTGTCCCTGCGCAAACAGGAGAAATGTTACACATTGACATTTTCTCCACTGACAAAAAGCACTTCCTCACTTGCATCGACAAGTTTTCCAAATTCGCAGTGGTCCAGCCGATTGCATCTCGGACAATAGAGGACACTAAGCCACCTCTATTAGTGCTAATGAACATATTTCCGCGGGCAAAACAAGTGTACTGTGACAATGAACTCGCGTTCAAGTCAGAGACCATCAAGTCTTTACTGTTGAACAATTATGGCGTTAGCGTTGTAAACGCGCCTCCCCTCCACAGCACGTCCAATGGACAAGTAAAGCGCTTTCATAGCACTCTTTTGGAGATATCCAGGTGCTTGAAACTGCAAAGAGGAATAATTGACACGGTCGACTTGATTTTACAGGCAACGATTGAGTATAATGGTTCTATCCATTCAATCGTTAAAGAAAGGCCAAAGGACATTGTGGTCTCCGCTTCGCCGGAGTGCATCCGCAATGTTGGGAAAAAGTTGGAGAAAGCACAGCTCCAGCAAAATGAAAGGGAAAACAAAAATCGACAAAACAGGGTCTTTGAGGTAGGCGAAAAGATCTTGGTAAAAACAAACCGCAGACTAGGGAACAAACTGACGCCGCTCTGCGTAGAGAAGAAAGTCGAAGCGGACCTGGGGACAACGGTCCTCGTTGAGGGGAGGGTGGTCCACAAGGACAACCTCCGTTGAAAATTTTGCTTACATATTATATTTGTACCTTTTTAGAATTATATTGCACGTACTTTTAATACTGGTAACGACGACTGCACGAGTGACTGACTATACGCACGCGGACTACATACCTATTGAGGACGGAGACATCTTACTTTGGGACAAATACGGGTACTTGAGACACACTACCAACCTGACGGACTACAGAACAATGTTGGACGAGGCAGGGAGACTGACGAATCTGTTTCCGCAATCCCATATGAGGAAATTGCTGGAAATCGACACCGGACACGCACTAGACATGTTGTCCGCTCTCGATGTGCATCATCGCAAGGTAAGAAGCCTTGAATTCTTGGGAACAGCCCTTAAGGCCATTGCGGGCACCCCGGACGCAGACGACTTTAGGAGAATGGACGTAACGCAAACGCAGTTGATCACTGCAAGCAATAGGCAAATTAAAATCAACTCAAAGCTACAAGAGAAAATAAACCAGCTCACCGACACCGTAAACGAAATTCTAAAATCCACTAACGTTAAACAGGCTGACACTGGTCGCCTTTTTGAAACACTCACTACACGAAATAGAATGCTGATAACCGAAATAGGAAACTTAATGCTTGCCCTAACTTTGGAAAAAATTAACGTAATAAACCCAGCAATTATGGATCATTCGGATCTATTAAATATTCTCACTGATCAAATTACAGGGACTACAGTTACCGATATTTTAGAAGTATCTAGCATTAAAGTAGATCGTAAGGATAATATAATTAGCTTTATAATTCGTTTCCCTGTAGTAAGCAAGCTCTGCAGGAAAATCATAATATTCCCGGTTGCTCACAATGGCACAGTTCTACAGCTGGACGACAACCTGGTAGCTGACTGCGATGGCCAAATTCTGGCTGTGACAAGCTGCTCACTAACTGCGACGGCTACGTTCTGCAAGCAGGCGAAAAACAACAGCTGCGCGCAAGGTCTTCACTCAGGAGGCACAGCCCATTGCCTGACACAACCGAGTCACCTCGACCCCGTCACCATAGTGGATGATGGTATCGTGATCATAAACGATCGCAGTGCAGTGGTTGCGTACGACGATATAGCTGCATCTGAAGTTGAAGGAACGAGCCTGGTCACCTTTAAGACGTACGCTGTCGTTAACGGCACGCGTTATTTCAACCGCAACAGTGTGCAGAACCGTTTCCCGGCGGTTGCAGCGTCCCCAATGTTGAACATCAGCGGACACAGCACAGTGCTCAGCCTTCCGTACATCCATCGTCTAACCGAAGACAACCTCAATTACATCGGAGAGGTTAGAGACAGCGTCAAGGCGGGAAGCATAACATCGTTTTCCATGGGCGCTATACTGTTGGTTTGCATCGTCGGAGCAGGGGTTTACTGGGTCTACAAGCTAACTACGGCCCGTCGCAACGCGAGAAGAATCTCGGAGATGATCAAGGATCTAAAAACGACCGAGGACGATCTGACTTCGAGAGGGGGAGTAGTTATCCCATAACGAATACCCACTGTTTGGATACACCGCGCCAAGCGACTGCCTGCTGATAAAATGCTGATCTAGGCAAATTATCGGTCAGCAACAACGAGCGCAGCGCATGATCACGCCAGCCACACAGGATGTAACCGGACACCATGCGCGACTGCAACTATGTAGCCGACTGCGCGGCCAGATTATTGTAGGGATAGCTTAAGCTTATTCATATATGTCAAATCAGTTCTAAATTGTATTTCGTTGAGGCACATCGGCCCAGCGCGTAATTATAGCAAACTCACTCATGAAGCTTCAATTAAATTCATAAAATTCAATTATAAAATAAACATTTAAATTAACAATTAATAAGTGTATTTACTAATTGATTGATTTATATACTCTTTCATGTTTTTAGCTCTATGACACTTTCCAACAATTTTGCCATCGCAACTATCACACAGTTATGCAGCGATGCGCACAAATTGCGAAAGTGAATTCAGCTGTGCATATGTCGATTTCATTTGCCGAAAGTTCTGAAGAAGCACGGAATAAAGAAAATAAAGTAAAGTAAAGGGTCGGCAACTGTTTCACATACATTCACATCTATATAAGTATATAAAAAAGTTTGTCCTGACTAGAATGGAAGAGCCACAGCCTAAACGAAAAGAGCTAGAAGGCTGAAATTTTCACCCAATTTTCCATGCAGGTAGGAGGTGAGCACTAAGAAGGGAATTTTTATTTGGACAACTCCTTCAAGTACCTCCCATAAGATTTGGAGCACTTTTTACCCATTTTAAAAAACAAATTACAATTACAACAAGTACCCATTCCACTACTGTCGCCTGATTGTCGCACAAGCTGAGAGTTTGATCGCGAGCGAGAATACAAAAACAAAACAAATGCGCAGTGACGCCTTCGCGTCGCACAAGCAAAGTCATAAAAAAAGGTTCTTACACTTGCAAAAAAGAAACGGATTTCCGCTTCTTAATGAATAAGTGCATACACAATTAAGTGAACAATGCGCTTGAAAATAATTTTCATAATTTTATGTACATGTATCACTTCGCAAAGTGCACATTTTTTTATACTCGATACCGAAGGTAAAGAGTATATTGGGTTTGTGCAATGTCCGTCATGGTGTCCGTCCGTCTGTCCGTCCGTATGTTCGCAACTTTTTTCCACACCCTTCAAGCTAGAGACTTGAAACTTTCCAATTCTCTTTATTTATGGGATAGTAAATTAAAGTGTCAAGATTGGGGTTGTACGATAACTGGGGGGCTGGCAAATCGATAAATTCGATAACTCAAAACCGATAAATCCACATATTTAACACATACTTACAGCTAGAACTACCAAATTCGGTAAGCAGATAGCTACTAGCAACCCCCAAAAAACTGCATCAAAAATTTTGGAGCCACGCCCCCCATTCCGCCCCCAGCCCCCCGCAATTTGAAATCAGAAATGGCAATATCTCCCACAGTTTTTGAGCTAGAGCCACCAAATTTAGTGCCAAGATAGGTGATGATGACCCCCCAAAAACTGCATCAAAAGTTTGGATGCCACGCCCACCGATACTGCCCTAGCCGCCCCCATCCACCCCAACGCTTCGTCAAAAACGGGAAAACGTGTATCTTCCAGAGTTGTAGAGCTAGAGCCTCCAAATTCGGTAGGAAGATAGCTGGCATTGACCCCCAAAAATCTGCATCAAAGTTTTGGAGCCACGCCCACCCATTTCGCCCCCCTTTCCCCACCTTTTACAATTTTCGAGCTAGAGTCACCAAATTTGGTATGAAGATAGCAATTGACATCCCACATAGATCTTTAGCAAAAATTTGGATGCCACACCCACCCATACCGCCCCCAGCCCCCCTTTTCCCACTTTCTACAATTTTCGAGCTAGAGTCACCAAATTTGGTATGAAGATAGCAATTGACATTCCACAAAGATCTGCATCACAAATTTGGATGCCACGCCCACCCATACCACCCCCAGACCCTAGCCCCCTCTCCCCTCTTTTTACAAACTTCGAGCTAGAGTCACCAAATTTGGTATGAAGATAGCAATTGACATTTAACAAAGATCTGCTGCAAAATTTGGATGCCACGCCTACCTATACCACCCCAGACCCCCTTTCCCCACCTTTTACAAATTTCGAGCTAGAATCACTAAATTTGGTATGAAGATAGCAATTGACATTCCACAAAGATCTGCATCACAAATCTGGATGCCACGCCCACCCATACCGCCCCCAGCCCCCCTTTCCCAACAAACTTACAAACTTTGAGCTAGAGTCATCAAATTTGATGGAAGAAGCTTGTGGCATCCCCATCTGCATCGGAAAATCTTTTAGGCAGTGTACACCTCTGCCGCATCCGTACCCCTCTGCAGTCAGGCCTCTTTTAACCGGTTTTAATACTGGTATCGAGTATGCCGCAGTCGGTTGCGTCCGACTGCAACGTTTCCACTTGTTTTATTTCAAATTTGTGTGCCTTTGACAATTGATTTACGACCCAAGTAGCGTTTGTTGTTGTTCTAAGTGTTGTTGTTGGGCCCGCACTGCTACTTTTTGTTGATTTTAAAAAAACAACAGCAACATAACAAAACTTGGTGCGTCTAGAAAAATTTCCCACACCAGAATATGTTATGGGGGTGGATTCGCCTACTTGCTGCTTATATAACTTAGACAAAACGTAACACACTAACATTATTGATATATTATTGATATACAATTTCGAATGTGAACAAAGAAAGTTACTTTTCGTTTCAGTGAATTTTTTAATATGGTTTATATTAAGGACAAGGATAACATCGAAAGTTACTTTTTGAATCAGTGAGTTTTTCAATATTCTGATTTTCGTATTATATATATAAATACATTCCTTTTAAATACGTATGTATATACGTTCATTTAAAATACGTATTTTATGATAAGTTATAAAAAATATTTAATTGCTATTATTTAAATATTTAAAAACCGATCAACGTATTTTAATTTCTTATGTTGTTTTTTAAAACCAAGAATATTAAGTAGATTTTCGACTTAATAATTGAAGCAACCTTATTTATAGTTGTCTTCTATTTTGCATATTATATTATACTTATATAGACTCTGCTTAAGTGCATTTAAAAATCAAATAAAACTAAGCAGTCTGAATATTCTATTAAATTAATATAAGTTGGTATATTCAATTTTATTGAATTCTATACACTGTAGACACTGTAACGTTGTATCAATCGTTTTACAGTGAAGTCAATTGACTCACAGCCAAATTTAAATATGTCTATTGAAACCTTAGATATTAGTGGTGTTTTGGTGCCGCATTCAGTTTTTGCCATAATTGGTGATGGAGCCTGCCTTTTTAGATCTATTTCCTACCTTTTATTTGGTAGGCAAGGCTTCCATGGCACCATACGCCAAAATATGGTTGAACATGTTGTAACCAACTGGCAAACTTTTGCTTGCTTCAGCATAAACTTAAATGGAGAGTGTTATAGCTCTTCTGAACAATATGAGTGCGATATGTCAAATTCAAATACTTATGGTACTGCATGTTAGCTTCAAGCAGCAGCAGAAATTTATGCTGTAAATTTTCAAGTTTTTCAAAATGGAAATTTATTACAAGAATTCGGAAATAATATGCATCCTGTAAAAAGATTGCGTTTTATCGGTCCATTAATGAATGGACATTTTGATGTTTATATTTCTTTAGAGGAAGTATTAACTCAAGAATCTGATACGTCAAGTGAATGTATAACTGAAAATGCTAAGAATCCTGTTAAAAGACGTAGTCGATTCACCGGCAAAACAGAAAAAAAGGTAAAAACAAGTGGAAACGTTGCAGTCGGACGCAACCGACTGCGGCATACTCGATACCAGTATTAAAACCGGTAAAAAGAGGCCTGATTGCAAAGGGGTACGGATGCGGCAGGGGCTTACGCTGCCTTAAAGATTCTCCGATGCAGATGGGGATGCCACCAGCTATATTCCTTCCAAATTTGGTGACTCTAGCTCAAAGTTTGTAAAAGGTGGGGACAGGGGGGCTGGGGGCGGTATGGGTAGTTGAGGCATCAAAATTTTTGTTGCAGATCTTTCTGAAATGTCAATTGCTATCTTCATACCAAAATTGGTGACTCTAGCTCAAAATTTGTAAAAGGTGGGGAAAGGGGGCTGGGGCGGTATGGGTGGGCGTGGCATCCAAATTTTTGATGCAGATCTTTGTGAAATGTCAATTGCTATCTTCATACCAAATTTGGTGACTCTAGCTTAAAGTTTGTAAAATGTGGGGAAAGGGGGCTGGGGGCGGTATGGGTGAGCGTTGCATCCAAATTTGTGATGCAGATCTATGTGGAATGTCAATTGCTATCTACATACCAAATTAGGTGACTCTAGCTCGAAGTTTGTAAAAAGTGGGGATAAGGGGGCTGGGGGCGGTATGGGTTGGCGTGGCATCCCAATTTTTCATGCAGATCTTTGTGAAATGTCAATTGCTATCTTCATACCAAAGGGGGGCGAAATGGAGGGCGTGGCTCCAAAACTTTGATGCAGATTTTTAGGGGTCGTTGCCAGCTATCTTCCTACCAAATTTGGAGGCTCTAGCTCCACAACTCTGGAAGATACACGCATTCCCGTTTTTGACGAAGCGTTGGGGTGGATGGGGGCGGCTAGGGCAGTATCGGTGGGCGTGGCATCCAAACTTTTGATGCAGTTTTCAGGGGGTCATCATCACCTATCTTGGCACCAAATTTGGTGGCTATAGCTCAAAAACTGTGGGAGATATAGCCATTTCTGATTTCAAAATGCGGGGGCTGGGGGCGTAATGGGTGGGCGTGGCTCCAAAACTTTGATGCAGTTTTTGGGGGTCGTTAACAGCTATCTTCCCACCAATTTTGGAGGCTCTAGCTCCACAACTCTGGAAGATACACGCATTCCCGTTTTTGACGAAGCGTTGGGGTGGATGGGGGCGGCTAGGGCAGTGTCGGTGGGCGTGGCATCCAAACTTTTGGTGCAGTTTTTAGGGGGTCATCATCACCTATCTTGGCACCAAATTTGGTGGCTATAGCTCAAAAACTGTGGGAGATATAATCTTTTTGACTTTAATATGCGGGGGCTGGGGGCGAAATGGGGGGCGTGGCTCCAAAATTTTTGATGCAGTTTTTTGGGGGTTGCTAATAGCTATCTTCTTACCAAATTTGGTACTTCTAGCTGTAAGGATGTGCGAAATATGTGGATTTATCGGTTTTGGGTTATCGAATTTATCGATTTGCCAGCCCCCCAGTTATCGTAGAACCCCCATCTTGACACTTTAATTTACTATCCCATAGATAAAGAGAATTGGAAAGTTTCAAGTCTCTAGCTTGAAGGGTGTGGAAAAAACTTGCACACATACGGACGGACAGACGGACAGACGGACAGACGGACAGACACCATGACGGACATTGCACAAAACCAATATACTCTTTACCTTCGGTATCGAGTATAAAAAAACGTTCATTTGAAAAAAATAGTGATATCAATAGGGGTAAGCGCATAGAAGCATCAAAAAGATATCGTGTTAATAATCCTGATGTTATTAGAGTTGTAGTGAGAAGAGATCAGGCTAATAATCCTGAAGCTCATAGAGTTGCAGTGAGAAGACATCAGGCTAATAATCCTGATGCACGTCAAGAAAGGCGTTTGCGTGCATGGAGTGTTAAAGCCATGTCTGGCTTAAACTATGATTTTGAAATAGCTTACAAGTCAGATAAAACTACTCAACTTGGTAGTATGAATTTGATATGCAAACATTGTAATGCTTTAAAATGGAAAAATGAGCCTTTGGGTATCTGTTGAAAGGCAGGAAAAGTTAAACTTTCACAAAATGAAGGTTTGCCTGATCCACTCAAAAGCTTAATAATTGGTGGACATCCCAATCATGATCATTGCATTGATCGTATAAGAAAGTATAACAGCTGCTTTCAAATGACTTCTTTTGGAAGGACAAAAACTACAAATGAAAGTTGGTCAACCTTTAAAGTCCAAGGAAAAGTGCATCACTTGGTAGTGTCCGACCTTAGCCAAATGAAGAAATGCAGTTTCTTCAAATTTATTTTGTTGGTGATGATGAGAAGGAAGCTCAACTACGTTGCAAAAATATTTCAAATGTTGGTTTAAGCGTAGTAAAGAATCTTCAATGTATGTTTCATCATCATAATCGTTATGTTAAAGATCTAAAAATGGCTCTCAATAAAATACCAACAAATACTAAAGACTATAAATTGATTATACATGCTCACAAAGGGCTTTACAATGCACCTCAATCAAGCGAAGTAGCTTTAGTTATTGTTGGTCAGCAATTTGAAAAGCACGATATTATTATTGAAAGCCATAATTATAAATTACATCGTATAAGTGAGGTGCATCGATCATACGATGCCTTACAGTACCCTTTGCTATTTCCTTATGGCGAAGATGGCTATTCAGTGGATATAACACAATGGAATCCATTATTAAACAAGTAAGAAGGCTCTAGTCTGGACAGCCCGACTAGAAGATACCCTGAACCCAGTTGCAAAAAATAAATTAAATTTATATAAGACTTACTTACATACTGACTTAACTTCAATCGATTAAATTCGATATCTCCGTTGTTTCTTAACCGATTTGGACGAAATTTTCAGAAAAGATCTATCGTTACCCATTCTTTCAACCCTCATTTTTACATTTTCCAAATTCGATATATTTTTGTTATCGATTCCATGTGTATATCGGAAACCAGAATAGTTATCGATAATTTGAAGCAAACTTGTTCTGCTCATGGTATAGGAGAACTTATATCCCAAATCTGAAGTCTCTAGCTCTTGTAGTCTCTGAGATCCACGCGTTCATACAGACAGACAGACAGACAGACGGACAGACGGACAGACGGACAGACAGACGGACATGGCTAAATCGACTCGGCTATTGATGCTGATCAAGAATATATATACTTTATAGGAACGGAGATGCTTCCTTCTGCCTGTTACATACTTTTGCACAAAACCATTATACCCTTATTTACCCATTTTATGGGTTAAGGGTATAAAAAGGAGGAACCAAAAAAAATGATATCTGCGTTAAGCTTTTACAGCTATAAAATAATGATTCGTCAATCTGAGATAAATCATTTAATTTATTGTCGTTCAATTTTTAGTCAGTTTTTGGTTGATATGTATGCTAAAATTGAAACAGAAAGGTTAAATTATATTCGCTACAACCAAGCGAAACTCAGAGCAGATAGCTATATACATACATCTACAAGATGCAATAGGCCAACAAGATGTTGTCGCAGCTGAACTTGGTCAGATGGTAATTTTACCGTCTTTTTTTACAAGCTCTGCACGATATATGCATGAAAAGACTCAAGATGCTATGACATATGTTCGCCATTACGAGCGACCAGATCTTTGCATAACATTCACATGCAATCCACAATGGAATGACATCAAAAGTGTTTTATTACCGGGTCAAAAACCGCATGATCGTCACGATATTATAGCTCGAGTTTTTCATTTAAAAGTTAAAGCTTTAATGTCACTATTGATAAAAGGTTCTTTGTTTGGAAGCGTGCAATGTTTCATGTACTCTGTGGAATGGCAAAAGCGGGGTTTACCACATATACATATTCTACTTTGGTTAGAAAATCAAATAAGACCAGACAAAATCGATAAAATTATCTGTGCCGAAATACCAAACGCAGATGAGGGTCCTTTGTTATTTAACATTGTAAAGTCAAATATGAATCATGGTCCTTGCGGTGCATTTAATAATAAATCGCCATGCATGAAAAATGGAAAATGTACCAAAAGGTTTCCTCGACAATTACTTAAAGAAACTGTGACTGGAAAAGATAGTTACCCTCTATATCGTAGAAGAGCGATAGAAGATGGTCGTAATGCAATTAATATAAATGGTAATTGCATAGATAATCGTTGGGTTGTGCCTTATAACTGTGTACTATTGAGAAAATTTGAAGCTCACATAAATGTTGAGTATTGTAGGTCTGCAAAGTCTATTAAATACATATGTAAATATGTTAACAAGGGCAGTGATCAAGCATCATTTACTCTTGAAGACCAACGTAATGAAATTAACATCTACGATAGTGGCCGTTGTATAAGTAGCTCAGAAGCGGTATGGAGAATCCTTGTATTTCCCATAAATGAACGTTTTCCGGCTATTACACACTTAGCTGTTCATTTAGAAAATGGTCAACGGATATATTTTAACCCCAATAATCCGCAACAATTACTTGACAGATTAAGCACTACACCCAAAACCACTTTGCTAGCCTCCTTTGAGCTATGCACACGTGATGAGTTTGCAAGAACGCTTCTATATTGTGAAGTTCCATCGTATTTTACATGGAACAATAAAAAATTTCAAAGAAGAAAACGAGGGCATGATGTGCCAAATTTTCCTGGAGTTAAAAGAGATTCAACTTTGGGAAGAGTTTACACTATTCATCCCAATAATACAGAATGTTTTTATTTAAGACTTTTATTACATTTTGTAAGGGGCCCAACTTCATTTTTAAATTTAAAAACCGTTAATGGTATAGCATACGCATCATTTCAATTGGCGTGTAAAGCTCTAGGATTACTAGAAGATGATAAGCACTCGAATTCAACTATAGCCCAAGCTGTCATATGTCAAAATCCTACAAAACTGAGAGAACTTTTTGCAATAATGTTAGTATTTTGTCAAATTTCGGATGCTCTTAAACTTTGGAATATTTATAAAGAGAGTTTCTCAGAAGATATTATCATAGAGAAACAAATTATGAAAATTGCGATAATTTTGTTGTTAATAATGAGATACTCCTTACTGCTGAGCAAAAACAAGTATACGAAAAGATACTACATAGCGTTGAAGCAGAAAAAGGAGAAACCTATTTTTTAGATGCACCTGGTGGAACAGGTAAAACGTATCTTAAATTTATTATTGGCAAAGGTACGGCAAAGTAAAAAAATTGCATTGGCCGTTGCTTTTTCCGGTATCGCAGCCACTTTACTAAATGGTGGTCGCACAGCGCATTCTACACTTAAGATTCCATTTAATTTGATTCATTTAGAAACACCACATTGCTCAATTTCAAAGCAATCTAATATTGCAGCTGTGCTCAAAGATTGCAGGCTTATTGTTTGGGATGAGTGTACTATGGGCCATAAAGGTGCTTTTGAAGCTGTAGATCGATCTTTGAAAGACATTCGAGATAGTGAATACTTAATGAGTGGCATAACTGTTCTCTTAGCTGGTGATTTTCGACAAACTCTTCCAGTGATCCCCAGAGGAACAAGAGCAGATGAAATAAATGCGCGCTTAAAGTCTTCAATTTTGTGGCCCAAAATACAGAAAATTGCATTAACGAAGAATATGCGAGTGCACTTAAAAGGTGATAGCATAGCTGGTGAATTTGCAGAAATGCTTCTTCAAATAGGAAATGGATTATTTCCAACCCATGATGGCAAAATAACTTTACCATCAACTTTGTGTCATGTTGTGAAAAGTATTGAAGAGCTTACTCTAAAAATATTTCCGGATATTACAAATATCTCTCAAAAATCACTCGAATGGTTTTCAGAACGTGCTATTTTGACTGCGAGATATGACAATGCATTGGAAATAAACCAGTTTTATTAAAATCATTTCAAAGTGAAGAAAATTTCTTCAAGAAATGACATATAACTCTATTGATTCTGTGACTGAAATCGAAGATGCCGTTCATTACCCCGTCGGCTGGCCTGCCTCAACATAAATTAACTTTAAAGATTGGTTCACCTGTAATGTTGATTCGCAACTTGAAACCGCCAAAACTGTGCAATGGTACAAGATTGCAAGTTAAAGTCCTTCATAAGAATGTTGTCGAATCAAATATCTATACTGGCAATGGTATAGGGGAAACGGTTTTTATACCGAGAATTCCATTAATACCTTCTGATTCTGAATTGCCAATTCAATTTAAAAGATTGCAATTTCCTTCAAAAGTTTGCTTTGCCTTAACAATTAATAAATCACAGGGACAAACTCTTAAATTAGCCGTACTAGACTTAAGACACGATTGTTTTTCTCATGGCCAATTTTATGTAGCCTGCTCAAGAGTCAGTTCACCAAAAAGTTTAGTTGTATTAGCACCTGACGGAAAAACAACCAATGTCGTTTATAAAGAAGCTCTTAACAGTTGTTAATAATTGCAAATTAAATTCAACAAGTGGATAAGGCCTACTGGGGAAACCACAATAAAAAAATAACGCGCCTGATTCTCTACCTCAATGGTGGCGTGGAAAAGAGAATATTAAATACTTTGTTTTAATTTGTTGTTAAATATTTTATAATTTATTTATTTTATATCTTTCTTCTATTGCTAAAATTTATATAAACTATCCGCGCAGCGAAGTAAGCGGGCCACTTACTAGTTATATATATATACTTACATATGTTTTCTTTATGTAAGGCACAGCAGCGTCAGTTCAACTGCAAATTAAAGTGAGTATAAACTCGGCAAAACTCTTTTTGCAAACGTAAATATATACACTTATATTTGCAATCACTTATTATTTACCAGATTAAACAGAGTAAAACACCGTTCACGAACACAAGAGAACAATAAATAATTAAGAGCACGCAAAAACACGACCGTCACCAACGAAAGACAACTTGTAGTCATAATTTTCGTATTTACAGTTACTTTTCATAAAATTTGATGCGCGCTGCTTTGGGTAATGCAATTTTCTGAGAATTTTTATAATATATAAAATTTTTTCATAATTGGGAGAGTTAAAGACGGTTTTAAAATGCCAGGCAAACGGTTATCTTTTGACATGAACTGCGAATATGTCAGAAAAACCATTAAAATAAACGACTTTTCATCTCGAGCTGCCCGAAAAAAACTTTTAAGTCGTCATAGCATGTAAAGAGTCACGTGGGGCCAGATTCGTATTGGGACGACGTGGTGTTTTGTGATTAATCAAAATTTGTGCTATACTAGTATAATGATGGACCCAGTAAAGTGTGGTGAAATCCGTTAAAAGCACTTGAACCCAAAAGTATTATACCGACTGTTAAGTTTGGAAAACTTTCAGTGATGGTAGCGCATCTCAAGCAAAGGAGTTGGAGCTCCTGCCCAAAGTCTAGATCTTAGCCCAATTGAAAATCTGTGGGCTAATAAAATAAAATAAAAACAAGTGGAAACGTTGCAGTCGGACGCAACCGACTGTGGTATACTCGTGACCAGTTTTAAAACCGGTAAATAGAGGCCTGATTGCAAAGGGTAACGAATGCGGCAGGGTTGAACGATGCCTTAAAATTCCCCAATGCAGATGGGGATGCCACCAGCTATCTTCCTTCCAAATTTGGTGACTCTAGCTCAAAGTTTGTAAAAGTGGGGAAAGGGGGAAAGGGTGCTGGAAGTGGTATGGGTGGGCGTGGCATCCAAATTATTGAAGCAGATCTTTGTGGAATGTCAATTGCTATCTTCATACCAAATTTAGTGATTCTAGCTCGAAATTTGTAAAAGGTGGGGAAAGGGGGTCTGGGGCGGTATAGGTAGGCGTGGCATCTAAATTTTGCTGCAGATCTTTGTGGAATGTTAATTGCTATCTTCATACCAAATTTGGTGACTCTAGCTCAAAGTTAGTAAAATGTGGGGAAAGGGGGGCTAAGGCCTTTTGGGTGGGCGTGGCATCAAAATTATTGATGCAGATCTTTGTAAAATTTCAATTGCTATCTTCATACCAAATTTGGTGACTCTAGCTCGAAGTTTGTAAATAGATAGGAGAGGGGGGCTAGGGTCTGGGGGTGGTATGGGTGGGCGTGGCATCCAAATTTGTGATGCAGATCTTTGTGGAATGTCAATTGCTATCTTCATACCAAATTTGGTGACTCTAGCTCGAAAATTGTAGAAAGTGGGAAAAGGGGGGCTGGGGGCGGTATGGGTGGGTGTGGCATCCAAATTTTTGCTGCAGATCTATGTGGGATGTCAATTGCTATCTTCATACCAAATTTGGTGACTCTAGCTCGAAAATTGTAAAAGGTGGGGAAAGAGGGGCGAAATGGGTGGGCGTGGCTCCAAAACTTTGATGCAGATTTTTGGGGGTCAATGCCAGCTATCATCCTACCAACTTTGGTGGCTCTAGCTCCTTAACTCTGGAAGATACACGCATTCCCGTTTTTGACAAAGCGTTGGGGTGGATGGGGGCGGCTTGGGCAGTATTGGTGGGCGTGGCATCCAAACTTTTGATGCAGTTTTTTGGGGGTCATCATCACCTATCTTGCCACCAAATTTTCTGATTTCAAATTGCGGTGGGGCTGGGGGCGGAATGGGGGGGCGTGGCTCCAAAATTTTTGATGCAGTTTTTTGGGGGTTGCTAGTAGCTATCTGCTTACCGAATTTGGTAGTTCTAGCTGTAAGTATGTGTTAAATATGTGGATTTATCGGTTTTGAGTTATCGAATTTATCGATTTGCCAGCCCCCCAGTTATCGTACAACCCCCATCTTGACACTTTAATTTACTATCCCATAGATAAAGAGAATTGGAAAGTTTCAAGTCTCTAGCTTGAAGGGTGTGGAAAAAAGTTGCGAACATACGGACGGACAGACGGACGGACACCATGACGGACATTGCACAAACCCAATATACTCTTTACCTTCGGTATCGAGTATAATGATGCGCCTGATTCTCTACCTCAATGGTGGCGTGGAAAAAAGAATATTAAATACTTTGCTTTAATATTTTGTGAAATACTTTCTAATTTATTTATTTTGTATCTATCTTCTATTTCTAAAATGTATATAAACTATCCGCGCAGCGAAGTAAGCGGGCCACTTACTAGTATTTATATATGTATGTATGTATGGTATACATGCGCTCATGTCAGGCTAGGCACCCAAAACCAAGAAGTTTCGGCAAATGAATTCGACATACGCAATTTGTGCGCATCGCTGCATAACTGTGTGATAGTTGCGATGGCAAAATTGTTGGAAAGTGTCATAGAGCTAAAAACATGAAAGAGTATATATACCAGCAATGCAAAACTGATATTTGCGCTTATTTTACTAGACGCTTGTTTATTTTGCTGTTCGCCTGATACTGCAAATGGTCGATCAGCACAAGATATGATATTTGACTGCCTTGGAAGTATTGGTTTTTAGGTTTTTGTAGGCAAAATACACCAAATTTAATTGATAATAGAGCAAGGTCAATGAATGCCATGGCAAATGCTACGAATAGATCTATGTAAATATGCCATGTAGATATACAAAGGCACTAACACACTAACACTAGCCAGCCCAAGCAAAATAACTATAATCGCTACAAAGCCTATATCCCAGCAAAACTGCAAACATATGGAAATATATACGTATGTGGATATAGTGCTATGAAGCTATGGCAACGTCGCAAAATTGATTATGGTACCCAGCCCAAACAATATAGCAAAAATCACTTCAAAGCCCAGACCACCAAAACTGCAAAACATATGAAAACGCACATTCATATAAAAATATATGTATGTTGATATGAATACACATTTGTGTATTGCTGCTTTACAGCTAGGTCACAAGAACGAAAAGGAAGGAGGCATACCATATGATCATATGAAGAATACACACGCTCATAAGCATGTGATAACAGGCGATCAGCCCAAAAAACATGGGTCTGCGCGCTGCAAAATCGCTGGCTACACACAGTATGGCTGGCTGGCTGTGCTATGAGGGAAAAAATCGTAGCACAGTCGGCAAGCCGAGTGACTTGAAACTCGGGCACGAAATGCGCTGGCAGAGAAAAAAGACTACAACAGCGCTCTGTGAGAGAGGTGTCGCCACGATTTCATATTCCAACTGGCAGTCAGAATTCGGCTTCATAACGACTCTATAAGAGCTTCATACTTGTTGCTTGAAACTTTCCAATTCTCTTTATCTATGGGATAGTAAGTGAAAGTGTCAAGCCTGGGGTTCTACGATAACTGGGGGGCTGGCAAATCGATAAATTCGATAGCTCAAAACCGATAAATCTAAATATTTCGCACATCCCTATAGCTAAACTACCAAATGTGGTGGGCAGATAGCTACTGGTAACCCCCAAAAAACTGCATCAAAATTTTTGGAGCCACGCCCACCCATTTCCCCCAGCCCCGTCCCCCCCTCCCACCGGAATTTTTATGTAAAAAATGCCTATATCTCCCACAGTTTTTGAGCTATAGCCACCAAATTTGGTGGCAAGATAGGAGTTGATGACCCCCTAAAAACTGTAAAATAGATTTGGATGCCACGCCCACCAATACTGCCCCAGCCACGTCCATCCGCCACAACGCTTCGTCAAAAACGGGAATGCGTGTATCTTCCAGAGTAGTGGAGCTAAGGCCACCACATTTGGTACGAAGATAGCTGGCAACGACACCCAAAGAACTGCAACTAAGTTTTGGAGCCATGCCCACCCATTCTACCCCTCCTTCCACAACTTTTACAAACTTCTAGCTAGAGTCATCAAATTTGGTATGAAGATAGCAATTGACATTCCACAAAGATCTGCTTCAATAATTTGGATGCCACGCCCACCCATACCACTTCCAGCACCCTTTCCCCCTTTCCCCACTTTTACAAACTTTGAGCTAGAGTCACCAAATTTGGAAGGAAGATAGCTGGTGGCATCCCCATCTGCATTGGGGAATTTTAAGGCATCGTTCAACCCTGCCGCATTCGTTACCCTTTGCAATCAGGCCTCTATTTACCGGTTTTAAAACTGGTCACGAGTATACCACAGTCGGTTGCGTCCGACTGCAACGTTTCCACTTGTTTTTATTTTATTTTATTAGCCCACAGATTTTCAATTGGGCTAAGATCTAGACTTTGGGCAGGAGCTCCAACTCCTTTGCTTGAGATGCGCTACCATCACTGAAAGTTTTCCAAACTTAAAAGTCGGTATAATACTTTTGGGTTCAAGTGCTTTTAACGGATTTCACCACACTTTACTGGGTCCATCATTATACTAGTATAGCACAAATTTTGATTAATCACAAAACACCACGTCGTCCCAATACGAATCTGGCCCCACGTGACTCTTTACATGCTATGACGACTTAAAAGTTTTTTTCGGGCAGCTCGAGATGAAAAGTCGTTTATTTTAATGGTTTTTCTGACATATTCGCAGTTCATGTCAAAAGATAACCGTTTGCCTGGCATTTTAAAACCGTCTTTAACTCTCCCAATTATGAAAAAATTTTATATATTATAAAAATTCTCAGAAAATTGCATTACCCAAAGCAGCGCGCATCAAATTTTATGAAAAGTAACTGTAAATACGAAAATTATGACTACAAGTTGTCTTTCGTTGGTGACGGTCGTGTTTTTGCGTGCTCTTAATTATTTATTGTTCTCTTGTGTTCGTGAACGGTGTTTTACTCTGTTTAATCTGGTAAATAATAAGTGATTGCAAATATAAGTGTATATATTTACGTTTGCAAAAAAGAGTTTTGCCGAGTTTATACTCACTTTAATTTGCAGTTGAACTGATGCTGCTGTGCCTTACATAAAGAAAACATATGTAAGTATATATATATAACTAGAAAGTGGCCCGCTTACTTCGCTGCGCGGATAGTTTATATAAATTTTAGCAATAGAAGAAAGATATAAAATAAATAAATTAGAAAATATTTAACAACAAAGTATTTAATATTCTCTTTTCCACGCCACCATTGAGGTAGAGAATCAGGCGCGTTATTATACTCGATACCGAAGGTAAAGAGTATATTGAGTTTGTGCAATGTCCGTCATGGTGTCCGTCCGTCTGTCCGTCTGTCCGTCTGTATGTTCGCAACTTTTTTCCACACCCTTCAAGCTAGAGACTTGAAACTTTCCAATTCTCTTTATCTATGGGATAGTAAATTAAAGTGTCAAGATGGGGGTTCTACGATAACTGGGGGGCTGGCAAATCGATAAATTCGATAACTCAAAACCGATAAATCCACATATTTCACACATCCTTACAGCTAGAACTACCAAATTTGGTAAGAAGATAGCTATTAGCAACCCCCAAAAAACTGCATCAAAAATTTTGGAGCCACGCCCCCCCTTTCCGCCCCCAACCCCCCGCATTTTAAAGTCAAAAAAGCCTATATCTCCCTCAGTTTTTGAGCTAGACCCACCAAATTTGGTGCCAAGATAGGTGATGATGACCCCCCAAAAACTGCATCAAAAGTTTGGATACCACGCCCACCGACACTGCCCTAGCCGCCCCCATCCACCCCAACGCTTCGTCAAAAACGGGAATGCGTGTATCTTCCAGAGTTGTGGAGCTAGAACCTCCAAATTCGGTAGGAAGATAGCTGGTAACGACCCCCCAAAAACTGCATCAAAGATTTTGGAGCCACGCCCCCCCTTTCCGCCCCCAACCCCCCCGCATTTTAAAGTCAAAAAAGCCTATATCTCCTTCAGTTTTTGAGCTAGACCCACCAAATTTGGTGCCAAGATAGGTGATGATGACCCCCCAAAAACTGCATCAAAAGTTTGGATGCCACGCCCACCAATACTGCCCTAGCCGCCCCCATCCACCCCAACGCTTCGTCAAAAACGGGAATGCGTGTATCTTCCAGAATTGTGGAGCTAGAGCCACCAAATTTGGTAAGAAGATAGCTGGCAACGACCCCCAAAAATCTGCATCAAAGTTTTGGAGCCACGCCCACCCATTTCGCCCCCCTTTCCCCACTTTTTACAAACTTTTAGCTAGAGTCACCAAATTTGGTATGAATATAGCAACTGACATTCCACAAAGATCTGCATCACAAATTGGGATGCCACGCCCACCCATACCGCCCCCAGCCCCCCTTTCCCCACATTTTACAAACTTTGAGCTAGGGTCACCAAATTTGGTATGAAGATAGCAATTGACATTCCACAAAGATCTGCATCAAAAGTTTGGATGCCACGCCCACCCATACCGCCCCCAGCTCCCCTTCCCCACTTTTTACAAACTTTGAGCTAGGGTCACCAAATTTGGTATGAAGATAGCAATTGACATTCCACAAACATCTGCATCAAAAATTTGGATGCCACGTCCACCCATACTACCCCCAGCCCCCCTTTCCCCACTTTTTACAAACTTTTAGCTAGAGTCACCAAATTTGGTATGAATATAGCAACTGACATTCCACAAAGATCTGCATCACAAATTGGGATGCCATGCCCACCCATACCACCCCCAGCTCCCCTTCCCCACTTTTTTACAAACTTTGAGCTAGGGTCACCAAATTTGGTATGAAGATAGCAATTGACATTCCACAAACATCTGCATCAAAAATTTGGATGCCACGTCCACCCATACTACCCCCAGCCCCCCTTTCCCCACTTTTCACAAACTTTGAGCTAGAGTCAACAAATTTGGTATGAAGATAGCATATGACATTTCACAAAGATCTGCATCAAAAATTTTGATGCCACAACTACCCATACTGCCCCCAGCCCCCCTTTCCCCTCCTTTTACAAACTTTGAGCTAGTCACCAAATTTGCAACGAAGACAGCTTGTGGCATCCCCATCTGCATAGGAAAATCTTTAAGGCAGCGTACACCCCTGCCGCATCCGTACCCCTCTGCAATCAGGCCTCTTTTTACCGGTTTAATACTGGTATCGAGTATGCCGCAGTCGGTTGCGTCCGACTGCAACGTTTCCACTTGTTTTTTTATTGTGGTTTCCCCAGTAGGCCTTATCCACTTGTTGAATTTAATTTGCAATTATTAACAACTGTTAAGAGCTTCTTTATAAACGACATTGGTTGTTTTTCCGTCAGGTGCTAATACAACTAAACTTTTTGGTGAACTGACTCTTGAGCAGGCTACATAAAATTGGCCATGAGAAAAACAATCGTGTCTTAAGTCTAGTACGGCTAATTTAAGAGTTTGTCCCTGTGATTTATTAATTGTTAAGGCAAAGCAAACTTTTGAAGGAAATTGCAATCTTTTAAATTGAATTGGCAATTCAGAATCAGAAGGTATTAATGGAATTCTCGGTATAAAAACCGTTTCCCCTATACCATTGCCAGTATAGATATTTGATTCGACAACATTCTTATGAAGGACTTTAACTTGCAATCTTGTACCATTGCACAGTTTTGGCGGTTTCAAGTTGCGAATCAACATTACAGGTGAACCAATCTTTAAAGTTAATTTATGTTGAGGCAGGCCAGCCGACGGGGTAATGAACTGCATCTTCGATTTCAGTCACAGAATCAATAGAGTTATATGTCATTTCTTCACTTTGAAATGATTTTAATAAAACTGGTTTATTTCCAATGCATTGTCATATCTCGCAGTCAAAATAGCACGTTCTGAAAACCATTCGAGTGATTTTTGAGAGATATTTGTAATATCCGGAAATATTTTTAGAGTTAGCTCTTCAATACTTTTCACAACATGACACAAAGTTGATGGTAAAGTTATTTTGCCATCATGGGTTGGAAATAATCCATTTCCTATTTGAAGAAGCATTTCTGCAAATTCACCAGCTATGCTATCACCTTTTAAGTGCACTCGCATATTCTTCGTTAATGCAATTTTCTGTATTTTGGGCCACAAAATTGAAGACTTTAAGCACGCATTTATTTCATCTGCTCTTGTTCCTCTGGGGATCACTGGAAGAGTTTGTCGAAAATCACCAGCTAAGAGAACAGTTATGCCACTCATTAAGTATTCACTATCTCGAATGTCTTTCAAAGATCGATCTACAGCTTCAAAAGCACCTTTATGGCCCATAGTACACTCATCCCAAACAATAAGCCTGCAATCTTTGAGCACAGCTGCAATATTAGATTGCTTTGAAATTGAGCAATGTGGTGTTTCTAAATGAATCAAATTAAATGGAATCTTAAGTGTAGAATGCGCTGTGCGACCACCATTTAGTAAAGTGGCTGCGATACCGGAAGAAGCAACGGCCAATGCAATTTTTTTGCTTTGCCGTACCTTTGCCAATAATAAATTTAAAAGATACGTTTTACCTGTTCCACCAGGTGAATCTAAAAAATAGATTTCTCCCTTTTCTGCTTCAACGCTATGTAGTATCTTTTCGTATACTTGTTTTTGCTCAGCAGTAAGGAGTATCTCATAATTAACAACAAAATTATCGCAATTTTCATAATTTGTTTCTCTATGATAATATCTTCTGAGAAACTCTCTTTATAAGTATTCCAAAGTTTAAGAGCATCTGATATTTGACAAAATACTAACATTATTGCAAAAAGTTCTCTCAGTTTTGTAGGATTTTGACATATGACAGCTTGGGCTATAGTTGAATTCGAGTGCTTATCATCTTCTAGTAATCCTAGAGCTTTACACGCCAATTGAAATGATGCGTATGCTATACCATTAACGGTTTTTAAATTTAAAAATGAAGTTGGGCCCCTTACAAAATGTAATAAAAGTCTTAAATAAAAACATTCTGTATTATTGGGATGAATAGTGTAAACTCTTCCCAAAGTTGAATCTCTTTTAACTCCAGGAAAATTTGGCACATCATGCCCTCGTTTTCTTCTTTGAAATTTTTATTGTTCCATGTAAAATACGATGGAACTTCACAATATAGAAGCGTTCTTGCAAACTCATCACGTGTGCATAGCTCAAAGAAGGCTAGCAAAGTGGTTTTGGGTGTAGTGCTTAATCTGTCAAGTAATTGTTGCGGATTATTGGGGTTAAAATATATCCGTTGACCATTTTCTAAATGAACAGCTAAGTGTGTAATAGCCGGAAAACGTTCATGTATGGGAAATGCAAGGATTCTCCATACCGCTTCTGAGCTACTTATACAACGGCCACTTTCGTACATGTTAATTTCATTACGTTGGTCTTCAAGAGTAAATGATGCTTGATCACTGCCCTTGTTAACATACACCCAACTCTTTTTTTACACGGTAGATACGTTCCTCAGAAATCCGTGTAAAAAAAAACCGTGTAAAAAAAGAGGCGTTTCCTATAGTAAAATGGGGGATACGTTCCATGTCATCTGAAAGCCGTATAAGATGAAATAAAGAACTATATTTACTTCGAAAAACCGTGTAAAATAATTTTCAAAACTATAAAATTTCAGATGTGCCTACAAATTGTATGGTCATATGGCATTTTATTGAGCATTAAGATTCATAATTCATACAGGTGGAAAAATTCATACAAGCAAAAAACCAAAGAAATCTGTTAATCCAGAATCAAGAACAGAAAAATTAGAATAGAAATACAGAAAAAATACTAACATAACATAATTAGTCGTCGCTACTTGATAACAAGCGCAATTGTTTGCGACGAACTGGACTAAAACATGGCAACACTACGGTAGCAAGTAAAAATTTTTCTTTGCTCTTGTCTGTTATAGAGAAAATAACGGTGCTTTACGAGCCAGCGATTGAAAGAACGATCATAGAATTTTCAGCTAAAAGAAGTAGCACATACAATTTTTCATTTGCCAAGTGTGGTAAAAACAAACAAAACAAAATGATGAAAATTTTTTTTTCAACCGTGTAAAAAAAGAGTTGGGTGTATTTACATATGTTTTTAATAGACTTTACAGAACTACAATACTCAACATTTATGTGAGCTTCAAATGTTCTCAATAGTACACAGTTGTAAGGCACAACCCAACGATTATCTATGCAATTACCATTTATATTAATTGCATTACGACCATCTTCTATCGCTCTTCTACGATATAGAGGGTAACTATCTTTTCCAGTCACAGTTTCTTTAAGTAATTGTCGAGGAAACCTTTTGGTACATTTTCCATTTTTCATGCATGGCGATTTATTATTAAATGCACCGCAAGGACCATGAATCATATTTGACTTAACACTGTTAAATAACAAAGGACCCTCATCTGCGTTTGGTATTTCGGCACAGATAATTTTATCGATTTTGTCTGGTCTTATTTTATTTTCTAACCAAAGTAGAATATGTATATGTGGTAAGCCCCGCTTTTGCCATTCCACAGAGTACATGAAACATTGCACGCTTCCAAACAAAGAACCTTTTGTCAATAGTGACATTAAAGCTTTAACTTTTAAATGAAAACTCGAGCTATAATATCGTGACGATCATGCGGTTTTTGACCCGGTAATAAAACACTTTTTATGTCATACCATTGTGGATTGCATGTGAATGTTATGAAAAGGTCTGGTCGCCCATAATGGCGAACATATGTCATAGCATCTTGAGTCTTTTCATGCATATATCGTGCAGAGCTTGTAAAAGAAGACGGTAATATTACCATCTGACCAAGTTCAGCTGCGACAACATCTTGTTGGCCTATTGCATCTTGTAGATGTATATATGTAGCTATCTGCTCTGAGTTTCGCTTGGTTGAAGCGAATATAATTTAACCTTTCTGTTTCAATTTTAGCATACATATCAACCAAAAACTGACTAAAAAGGGAACGACAATAAATTAAATGATTTATCTCAGATTGACGAATCATTATTTTATAGCTGTAAAAGCTTAACGCAGATATCATTTTTTTTTGGTTCCTCCTTTTTTAATAATGGATTCCATTGTGTTATATCCACTGAATAGCCATCTTCGCCATAAGGAAATAGCAAAGGGTACTGTAAGGCATCGTATGATCGATGCACCTCACTTATACGATGTAATTTATTATTATGGCTTTCAATAATAATATCGCGCTTTTCAAATTGCTGACCAACAATAACTAAAGCTACTTCGCTTGATTGAGGTGCATTGTAAAGCCCTTTGTGAGCACCAGCGGGTGTTCGATCAGCATGTATAATCAATTTATAGTCTTTAGTACTTGTTGGTATTTTATTGAGAGCCATTTTTAGATCTTTAACATAACGATTATGATGATGAAACATACATTGAAGATTCTTTACTACGCTACAATCAACATTTGAAATATTTTTGCAACGTGGTTGAGCTACCTTCTCATCATCACCAACAAAATAAATTTGAAGAAACTGCATTTCTTCATTTGGCAAAGGTCGGACACTACCAATTAGGTGTAATTTTTGTACTTCCAAAAGAAGTTATTTGAAAGCAGCTGTTATACTTTCTTATACGATCAATGCAATGATCATGATTGGGATGTCCACCAATTATTAAGCTTTTGAGTGGATCAGGCAAACCTTCATTTTGTGAAAGTTTAACTTTTCCTGCCTTGCAACAGATACCCAAAGGCTCATTTTTCCATTTTAAAGCATTACAATGTTTGCATATCAAATTCATACTACCAAGTTGAGTAGTTTTATCTGAATTGTAAGCTATTTCAAAATCATAGTTTAAGCCAGACATGGCTTTAACACTCCATGCACGCAAACGCCTTTTTTGACGTGCATCAGGATTATTAGCCTGATGTCTTCTCACTGCAACTCTATGAGCTTCAGGATTATTAGCCTGATCCCTTCTCACTACAACTCTAATAACATCAGGATTATTAACACGATATCTTTTTGATGCTTCTATGCGCTTACCCCTACTGATATCACTATTTTTTTCAAATGAACGTTTTTTTTTACCTTTTTTTCTGTTTTGCCGGTGAATCGACTACGTCTTTTAACAGGATTCTTAGCATTTTCAGTTATACATTCACTTGACGTATCAGGTTCTTGAGTTAATACTTCCTCTAAAGAAATATAAACATCAAAATGTCCATTCATTAATGGACCGATAAAACGCAATCTTTTTACAGGATGCATATTATTTCCGAATGCTTGTAATAAATTTCCATTTTGAAAAACTTGAAAATTTACAGCATAAATTTCTGCTGCTGCTTGAAGCTAACATGCAGTACCATAAGTATTTGAATTTGACATATCGCACTCATATTGTTCAGAAGAGCTATAACACTCTCCATTTAAGTTTATGCTGAAGCAAGCAAAAGTTTGCCAGTTGGTTACAACATGTTCAACCATATTTTGGCGTATGGTGCCATGGAAGCCTTGCCTACCAAATAAAAGGTAGGAAATAGATCTAAAAAGGCAGGCTCCATCACCAATTATGGCAAAAACTGAATGCGGCACCAAAACACCACTAATATCTAAGGTTTCAATAGACATATTTTAATTTGGCTGTGAGTCAATTGACTTCACTGTAAAACGATTGATACAACGTTACAGTGTCTACAGTGTATAGAATTCAATAAAATTGAATATACCAACTTATATTAATTTAATAGAATATTCAGACTGCTTAGTTTTATTTGATTTTTAAATGCACTTAAGCAGAGTCTATATAAGTATAATATAATATGCAAAATAGAAGACAACTATAAATAAGGTTGCTTCAATTATTAAGTCGAAAATCTACTTAATATTCTTGGTTTTAAAAAACAACATAAGAAATTAAAATACGTTGATCGTTATTTAAATATTTAAATAATAGCAATTAAATATTTTTTATAACTTATCATAAAATACGTATTTTAAATGAACGTATATACATACGTATTTAAAAGGAATGTATTTATATATTTTTTTTTTTTTTTTGGTTTTTTTTTTTTTTTTTTGAATTTTTCAATTTTTTAATTTATATATAATACGAAAATCAGAATATTGAAAAACTCACTGATTCAAAAAGTAACTTTCGATGTTATCCTTGTCCTTAATATAAACAATATTAAAAAATTCACTGAAACGAAAAGTAACTTTCTTTGTTCACATTCGAAATGGTATATCAATAATATATCAATAATGATAGTGTGTTACGTTTTGTCTAAGTTATATAAGCAGCAAGTAGGCGAATCCACCCCCATAACATATTCTGGTGTGGGACATTTTTCTAGACGCACCAAGTTTTGTTATGTTGTTGTTGTTTTTTTTTTAAAAATCAATGTCACCAACAAAAAGTTGCAGTGCGGGCCCAACAACAACACTTAGAACAACAACAAACGCTACTTGGGTCGTAAATCAATTGTCAAAGGCACACAAATTTGAAATAAAAACAAGTGGAAACGTTGCAGTCGGACGCAACCGACTGCGGCATACTCGATACCAGAATTAAAACCGGTAAAAAGAGGCCTGAATGAAAAGGGGTACGGATGCGGCAGGGGTTTACGCTGCCTTAAAGATTCTCCGATGCAGATGGGGATGCCACCGGCTATCTTCATACCAAATTTGGTGACTCTAGCTCAAAGTTTGTAAAAGGTTGGGAAAGGGGGGGGGTGCTGGGGCGGTATGGGTAGTTGTGGCATCAAAATTTTTGTTGCAGATCTTTCTGAAATGTCAATTGCTATCTTCATACCAAATTTGGTGACTCTAGCTCGAAATTTGTAAAAGGTGGGGAAAGGGGGGCTGGGGGCGGTTTGGGTGGGCGTGGCATCCAAATTTTTGATGCAGATCTTTGTGGAATGTCAATTGTTATCTTCATACCAAATTTGGTGACTCTAGCTCGAAGTTTGTAAAAGGTGGGGAAAGGGGGGCTGGGGCCGGTAAGGGTGCACGTGACATCCAAATTTGTGATGCAGATCTTTGTGGAATGTCAATTGCTATCTTCATACCAAATTTGGTGACTCTAGCTCGAAGTTTGTAATAAGTGGGGAAAGGAGGGCTGGGGGCGGTATGGGTGGGCGTGGCATCCAAATTTTTGATGCAGATCTTTGTGGAATGTAAATTGCTATCCATATACCAAATTTGGTGACTCTAGCTCGAAGTTTATAAAAGGTTAGGTAAGGGGGGCTGGGGGCGTTAAGGGTGGGCGTGGCATCCAAATTTTTGATGCAGATCTTTGTAATATGTCAATTGCTATCTTCATACCAAATTTTGTGACTCTAGCTCGAAATTTGTAAAAAGTGGGGAAAGGGGGGCTGGGGGCGGTATGGGTGGGCGTGGAATCCAAATTTTTGATGCAGATCTTTCTGAAATGTCAATTGCTATCTTCATACCAAATTTGGTGACTCTAGCTCGAAAATTGTAAAAAGTGGGGAAAGGGGGGCGAAATGGAGGGCGTGGCTCCAAAACTTTGATGCAGATTTTTGGGGGTCGTTGCCAGCTATCTTCCTACCAAATTTGGTGGCTCTAGCTCCACAACTCTGGAAGATACACGCATTCCCGTTTTTGACGAAGCGTTGGGATGGATGGGGGCGGCTAGGGAAGTATTGAAGGGCGTGGAATCCAAGCTTTTGGTGCAGTTTTTAGGGGGTCATCATCACCTATCTTGGTACCAAATTTGGTGGCTATAGCTCAAAAACTGTGGGAGATATAGGCTTTTTTGACTTTAAAATTCGGGGGGCTGGGGGCGGAATGGGGAGGCGTGGCTCCAAAATTTTTGATGCAGCTTTTTGGGGGTTGCTAGTAGCTATCTTCTTACCAAATTTGGTACTTCTAGCTGTAAGGATGTGCGAAATATGTGGATTTATCGGTTTTGAGTTATCGAATTTATCGATTTGCCAGCCCCCCAGTTATCGTAGAACCCCATCTTGACACTTTAATTTACTATCCCATAGATAAAGAGATTTGGAAAGTTTCAAGTCTCTAGCTTGAAGGGTGTCGAAAAAAGTTGCGTTCATACAGACGGACAGACGGACAGACACCATGACGGACATTGCACAAACTCAATATACTCTTTACCTTCGGTATCGAGTGTAAAAAAATGTGCACTTTGCGAAGTGATACATGTACATAAAATTATGAAAATTATTTTCAAGCGCATTGTTCACTTAATTGTGTATGCACTTATTCATTAAGAAGCGGAAATCCGTTTCTTTTTTGCAAGTGTACGAACCTTTTTTATACTCGATACCGAAGGTAAAGAGTATATTGAGTTTGTGCAATGTCCGTCATGGTGTCCGTCCGTCTGTCCGTCTGTCCGTCTGTATGTTCGCAACTTTTTTCCACACCCTTCAAGCTAGAGACTTGAAACTTTCCAATTCTCTTTATCTATGGGATAGTAAATTAAAGTGTCAAGATGGGGGTTCTACGATAACTGGGGGGCTGGCAAATCGATAAATTCGATAACTCAAAACCGATAAATCCACATATTTCACACATCCTTACAGCTAGAACTACCAAATTTGGTAAGAAGATAGCTATTAGCAACCCCAAAAAACTGCATCAAAAATTTTGGAGCCACGCCCCCTTTCCGCCCCCAACCCCCCGCATTTTAAAGTCAAAAAAGCCTATATCTCCCTCAGTTTTTGAGCTAGACCCACCAAATTTGGTGCCAAGATAGGTGATGATGACCCCCAAAAACTGCATCAAAAGTTTGGATACCACGCCCACCGACACTGCCCTAGCCGCCCCCATCCACCCCAACGCTTCGTCAAAAACGGGAATGCGTGTATCTTCCAGAGTTGTGGAGCTAGAACCTCCAAATTCGGTAGGAAGATAGCTGGTAACGACCCCCCAAAAACTGCATCAAAGTTTTGGAGCCACGCCCACCCATTCCGCCCCCAGGCCCCCAGCATTATGAAATCACAAATGGCTGTATCTCCCTCAGTTTTAGAGCTAGAGCCACCAAATTTGGTGCCAAGATTGGTGATGATGACCCCCAAAAACTGCATCAAAAGTTTGGATGCCACGCCCACCAATACTGCCCTAGCCGCCCCCATCCACCCCAACGCTTCGTCAAAAACGGGAATGCGTGTATCTTCCAGAATTGTGGAGCTAGAGCCACCAAATTTGGTAAGAAGATAGCTGGCAACGACCCCCAAAAATCTGCATCAAAGTTTTGGAGCCACGCCCACCCATTTCGCCCCCCTTTCCCCACTTTTTACAAACTTTTAGCTAGAGTCACCAAATTTGGTATGAATATAGCAACTGACATTCCACAAAGACTGCATCACAAATTGGGATGCCACGCCCACCCCCCCTTTCCCCACATTTTACAAACTTTGAGCTAGGGTCACCAAATTTGGTATGAAGATAGCGATTGACATTCCACAAAGATCTGCATCAAAAGTTTGGATGCCACGCCCACCCATACCGCCCCCAGCTCCCCTTCCCCACTTTTTACAAACTTTTAGCTAGGGTCACCAAATTTGGTATGAAGATAGCAATTGACATTCCACAAACATCTGCATCAAAAATTTGGATGCCACGTCCACCCATACTACCCCCAGCCCCCCTTTCCCCACTTTTTACAAACTTTTAGCTAGAGTCACCAAATTTGGTATGAATATAGCAACTGACATTCCACAAAGATCTGCATCACAAATTGGGATGCCATGCCCACCCATACCACCCCCAGCTCCCCTTCCCCACTTTTTACAAACTTTGAGCTAGGGTCACCAAATTTGGTATGAAGATAGCAATTGACATTCCACAAACATCTGCATCAAAAATTTGGATGCCACGTCCACCCATACTACCCCCAGCCCCCCTTTCCCCACTTTTTACAAACTTTGAGCTAGAGTCAACAAATTTGGTATGAAGATAGCATATGACATTTCACAAAGATCTGCATCAAAAATTTTGATGCCACAACTACCCATACTGCCCCCAGCCCCCCTTTCCCCTCCTTTTACAAACTTTGAGCTAGTCACCAAATTTGCAACGAAGACAGCTTGTGGCATCCCCATCTGCATAGGAAAATCTTTAAGGCAGCGTACACCCCTGCCGCATCCGTACCCCTCTGCAATCAGGCCTCTTTTTACCGGTTTAATACTGGTATCGAGTATGCCGCAGTCGGTTGCGTCCGACTGCAACGTTTCCACTTGTTTTTTTATTGTGGTTTCCCCAGTAGGCCTTATCCACTTGTTGAATTTAATTTGCAATTATTAACAACTGTTAAGAGCTTCTTTATAAACGACATTGGTTGTTTTTCCGTCAGGTGCTAATACAACTAAACTTTTTGGTGAACTGACTCTTGAGCAGGCTACATAAAATTGGCCATGAGAAAAACAATCGTGTCTTAAGTCTAGTACGGCTAATTTAAGAGTTTGTCCCTGTGATTTATTAATTGTTAAGGCAAAGCAAACTTTTGAAGGAAATTGCAATCTTTTAAATTGAATTGGCAATTCAGAATCAGAAGGTATTAATGGAATTCTCGGTATAAAAACCGTTTCCCCTATACCATTGCCAGTATAGATATTTGATTCGACAACATTCTTATGAAGGACTTTAACTTGCAATCTTGTACCATTGCACAGTTTTGGCGGTTTCAAGTTGCGAATCAACATTACAGGTGAACCAATCTTTAAAGTTAATTTATGTTGAGGCAGGCCAGCCGACGGGGTAATGAACGGCATCTTCGATTTCAGTCACAGAATCAATAGAGTTATATGTCATTTCTTGAAGAAATTTTCTTCACTTTGAAATGATTTTAATAAAACTGGTTTATTTCCAATGCATTGTCATATCTCGCAGTCAAAATAGCACGTTCTGAAAACCATTCGAGTGATTTTTGAGAGATATTTGTAATATCCGGAAATATTTTTAGAGTTAGCTCTTCAATACTTTTCACAACATGACACAAAGTTGATGGTAAAGTTATTTTGCCATCATGGGTTGGAAATAATCCATTTCCTATTTGAAGAAGCATTTCTGCAAATTCACCAGCTATGCTATCACCTTTTAAGTGCACTCGCATATTCTTCGTTAATGCAATTTTCTGTATTTTGGGCCACAAAATTGAAGACTTTAAGCGCGCATTTATTTCATCTGCTCTTGTTCCTCTGGGGATCACTGGAAGAGTTTGTCGAAAATCACCAGCTAAGAGAACAGTTATGCCACTCATTAAGTATTCACTATCTCGAATGTCTTTCAAAGATCGATCTACAGCTTCAAAAGCACCTTTATGGCCCATAGTACACTCATCCCAAACAATAAGCCTGCAATCTTTGAGCACAGCTGCAATATTAGATTGCTTTGAAATTGAGCAATGTGGTGTTTCTAAATGAATCAAATTAAATGGAATCTTAAGTGTAGAATGCGCTGTGCGACCACCATTTAGTAAAGTGGCTGCGATACCGGAAAAAGCAACGGCCAATGCAATTTTTTTACTTTGCCGTACCTTTGCCAATAATAAATTTAAGATACGTTTTACCTGTTCCACCAGGTGCATCTAAAAAATAGGTTTCTCCTTTTTCTGCTTCAACGCTATGTAGTATCTTTTCGTATACTTGTTTTTGCTCAGCAGTAAGGAGTATCTCATTATTAACAACAAAATTATCGCAATTTTCATAATTTGTTTCTCTATGATAATATCTTCTGAGAAACTCTCTTTATAAATATTCCAAAGTTTAAGAGCATCCGAAATTTGACAAAATACTAACATTATTGCAAAAAGTTCTCTCAGTTTTGTAGGATTTTGACATATGACAGCTTGGGCTATAGTTGAATTCGAGTGCTTATCATCTTCTAGTAATCCTAGAGCTTTACACGCCAATTGAAATGATGCGTATGCTATACCATTAACGGTTTTTAAATTTAAAAATGAAGTTGGGCCCCTTACAAAATGTAATAAAAGTCTTAAATAAAAACATTCTGTATTATTGGGATGAATAGTGTAAACTCTTCCCAAAGTTGAATCTCTTTTAACTCCAGGAAAATTTGGCACATCATGCCCTCGTTTTCTTCTTTGAAATTTTTTATTGTTCCATGTAAAATACGATGGAACTTCACAATATAGAAGCGTTCTTGCAAACTCATCACGTGTGCATAGCTCAAAGGAGGCTAGCAAAGTGGTTTTGGGTGTAGTGCTTAATCTGTCAAGTAATTGTTGCGGATTATTGGGGTTAAAATATATCCGTTGACCATTTTCTAAATGAACAGCTAAGTGTGTAATAGCCGGAAAACGTTCATTTATGGGAAATACAAGGATTCTCCATACCGCTTCTGAGCTACTTATACAACGGCCACTATCGTAGATGTTAATTTCATTACGTTGGTCTTCAAGAGTAAATGATGCTTGATCACTGCCCTTGTTAACATATTTACATATGTATTTAATAGACTTTGCAGACCTACAATACTCAACATTTATGTGAGCTTCAAATTTTCTCAATAGTACACAGTTATAAGGCACAACCCAACGATTATCTATGCAATTACCATTTATATTAATTGCATTACGACCATCTTCTATCGCTCTTCTACGATATAGAGGGTAACTATCTTTTCCAGTCACAGTTTCTTTAAGTAATTGTCGAGGAAACCTTTTGGTACATTTTCCATTTTTCATGCATGGCGATTTATTATTAAATGCACCGCAAGGACCATGATTCATATTTGACTTTACAATGTTAAATAACAAAGGACCCTCATCTGCGTTTGGTATTTCGGCACAGATAATTTTATCGATTTTGTCTGGTCTTATTTGATTTTCTAACCAAAGTAGAATATGTATATGTGGTAAACCCCGCTTTTGCCATTCCACAGAGTACATGAAACATTGCACGCTTCCAAACAAAGAACCTTTTATCAATAGTGACATTAAAGCTTTAACTTTTAAATGAAAAACTCGAGCTATAATATCGTGACGATCATGCGGTTTTTGACCCGGTAATAAAACACTTTTGATGTCATTCCATTGTGGATTGCATGTGAATGTTATGCAAAGATCTGGTCGCTCGTAATGGCGAACATATGTCATAGCATCTTGAGTCTTTTCATGCATATATCGTGCAGAGCTTGTAAAAAAAGACGGTAAAATTACCATCTGACCAAGTTCAGCTGCGACAACATCTTGTTGGCCTATTGCATCTTGTAGATGTATGTATATAGCTATCTGCTCTGAGTTTCGCTTGGTTGTAGCGAATATAATTTAACCTTTCTGTTTCAATTTTAGCATACATATCAACCAAAAACTGACTAAAAATTGAACGACAATAAATTAAATGATTTATCTCAGATTGACGAATCATTATTTTATAGCTGTAAAAGCTTAACGCAGATATCATTTTTTTTGGTTCCTCCTTTTTATACCCTTAACCCATAAAATGGGTAAATAAGGGTATAATGGTTTTGTGCAAAAGTATGTAACAGGCAGAAGGAAGCATCTCCGTTCCTATAAAGTATATATATTCTTGATCAGCATCAATAGCCGAGTCGATTTAGCCATGTCCGTCTGTCTGTCCGTCTGTCCGTCTGTCTGTCTGTCTGTCTGTATGAACGCGTGGATCTCAGAGACTACAAGAGCTAGAGACTTCAGATTTGGGATATAAGTTCTCCTATACCATGAGCAGAACAAGTTTGCTTCAAATTATTGATAACTATTCTGGTTTCCGATATACACATGGAATCGATAACAAAAATATATCGAATTTGGAAAATGTAAAAATGAGGGTTGAAAGAATGGGTAACGATAGATCTTTTCTGAAAATTTCGTCCAAATCGGTTAAGAAACACCGGAGATATCGAATTTAATCGATTGAAGTTAAGTCAGTATGTAAGTAAGTCTTATATAAATTTAATTTATTTTTTGCAACTGGGTTCAGGGTATCTTCTAGTCGGGCTGTCCAGACTAGAGCCTTCTTACTTGTTTAATAATGGATTCCATTGTGTTATATCCACTGAATAGCCATCTTCGCCATAAGGAAATAGCAAAGGGTACTGTAAGGCATCGTATGATCGATGCACCTCACTTATACGATGTAATTTATTATTATGGCTTTCAATAATAATATCGTGCTTTTCAAATTGCTGACCAACAATAACTAAAGCTACTTCGCTTGATTGAGGTGCATTGTAAAGCCCTTTGTGAGCATGTATAATCAATTTATAGTCTTTAGTATTTGTTGGTATTTTATTGAGAGCCATTTTTAGATCTTTAACATAACGATTATGATGATGAAACATACATTGAAGATTCTTTACTACGCTACAATCAACATTTGAAATATTTTTGCAACGTGGTTGAGCTACCTTCTCATCATCACCAACAAAATAAATTTGAAGAAACTGCATTTCTTCATTTGGCTAAGGTCGGACACTACCAAGTGATGCACTTTTCCTTGGACTTTAAAGGTTGACCAACTTTCATTTGTAGTTTTTGTCCTTCCAAAAGAAGTCATTTGAAAGCAGCTGTTATACTTTCTTATACGATCAATGCAATGATCATGATTGGGATGTCCACCAATTATTAAGCTTTTGAGTGGATCAGGCAAACCTTCATTTTGTGAAAGTTTAACTTTTCCTGCCTTGCAACAGATACCCAAAGGCTCATTTTTCCATTTTAAAGCATTACAATGTTTGCATATCAAATTCATACTACCAAGTTGAGTAGTTTTATCTGAATTGTAAGCTATTTCAAAATCATAGTTTAAGCCAGACATGGCTTTAACACTCCATGCACGCAAACGCCTTTTTTGACGTGCATCAGGATTATTAGCCTGATGTCTTCTCACTGCAACTCTATGAGCTTCAGGATTATTAGCCTGATCCCTTCTCACTACAACTCTAATAACATCAGGATTATTAACACGATATCTTTTTGATGCTTCTATGCGCTTACCCCTATTGATATCACTATTTTTTTCAAATGAACGTTTTTTTTTACCTTTTTTTCTGTTTTGCCGGTGAATCGACTACGTCTTTTAACAGGATTCTTAGCATTTTCAGTTATACATTCACTTGACGTATCAGATTCTTGAGTTAATACTTCCTCTAATGAAATATAAACATCAAAATGTCCATTCATTAATGGACCGATAAAACGCAATCTTTTTACAGGATGCATATTATTTCCGAATGCTTGTAATAAATTTCCATTTTGAAAAACTTGAAAATTTACAGCATAAATTTCTGCTGCTGCTTGAAGCTAACATGCAGTACCATAAGTATTTGAATTTGACATATCGCACTCATATTGTTCAGAAGAGCTATAACACTCTCCATTTAAGTTTATGCTGAAGCAAGCAAAAGTTTGCCAGTTGGTTACAACATGTTCAACCATATTTTGGCGTATGGTGCCATGGAAGCCTTGCCTACCAAATAAAAGGTAGGAAATAGATCTAAAAAGGCAGGCTCCATCACCAATTATGGCAAAAACTGAATGCGGCACCAAAACACCACTAATATCTAAGGTTTCAATAGACATATTTTAATTTGGCTGTGAGTCAATTGACTTCACTGTAAAACGATTGATACAACGTTACAGTGTCTACAGTGTATAGAATTCAATAAAATTGAATATACCAACTTATATTAATTTAATAGAATATTCAGACTGCTTAGTTTTATTTGATTTTTAAATGCACTTAAGCAGAGTCTATATAAGTATAATATAATATGCAAAATAGAAGACAACTATAAATAAGGTTGCTTCAATTATTAAGTCGAAAATCTACTTAATATTCTTGGTTTTAAAAAACAACATAAGAAATTAAAATACGTTGATCGTTATTTAAATATTTAAATAATAGCAATTAAATATTTTTTATAACTTATCATAAAATACGTATTTTAAATGAACGTATATACATACGTATTTAAAAGGAATGTATTTATATATATAATACGAAAATCAGAATATTGAAAAACTCACTGATTCAAAAAGTAACTTTCGATGTTATCCTTGTCCTTAATATAAACAATATTAAACAAGTAGAAACGTTGCAGTCGGACGCAACCGACTGCGGCATACTCGATACCAGTATTAAAACCGGTAAAAAGAGGCCGGATTGCAAAGGGGTACGGATGCGGCAGGGGTGTACGCTGCCTTAAAGATTATCCGATGCAGATGGGGATGCCACCGGCTATCTTCATACCAAATTTGGTGACTCTAGCTCAAAGTTTGTAAAAGGTGGGGAAAGGGGGGCTGGGGCGGTATGGGTAGCTGTGGCATCAAAATTTTTGTTGCAGATCTTTCTGAAATGTCAATTGCTATCTTCATACCAAATTTGGTGACTCTAGCTCGAAATTTGTAATAAGTGTGGAAAGGGGGGCTGGGGGCGGTATGGGTGGGCGAGGCATCCAAATTTTTGATGCAGATCTATGTGGAATGTCAATTGCTATCTACATACCAAATTTGGTGACTCTAGCTCGAAGTTTGTAAAAAGTGGGGAAAAGGGGGCTGGGGGCGGTATGGGTGGGCGTGGCATCCAAATTTTGATGCAGATCTTTGAGAAATATCAATTGCTATCTTCATACCAAATTTGGTGACTCTAGCTCGAAATTTGTAAAAATTGGGGAAAGGGGGTTGGGGGTGGTATGGGTGGGCGTGGCATCCAAATTTTTGATGCAGATCTTTGTGGAATGTCAATTGCTATCTTCATACCAAATTTGGTGACTCTAGCTCGAAAATTGTAAAAAGTGGGGAAAGGGGGGCGAAATGGAGGGCGTGGCTCCAAAACTTTGATGCAGATTTTTGGGGGTCGTTGCCAGCTATCTTCTTACCAAATTTGGTGGCTTTAGCTCCACAACTCTGGAAGATACACTCATTCCCGTTTTTGACGAAGCGTTGGGGTGGATGGGGGTGGCTAGGGCAATATCGGTGGGCGTGGTATCCAAACTTTTGTTGCGGTTTTTAGGGGGTCTTCATCACCTATCTTGGCACCGAATTTGGTGGCTATAGCTCAAAAACTGTGGGAGATATAGCCATTTCTGAGTTCAAAATGCGGGGGGGCTGGGGGCGTAATGGGTGGGCGTGGCTCCAAAACTTTGATGCAGTTTTTTGGGGGTCGTTAACAGCTATCTTCCCACCAAATTTGGAGGCTCTAGCTCCACAACTCTGGAAGATACACGCATTCCCGTTTTTGACGAAGCGTTGGGGTGGATGGGGGCGGCTAGGGCAGTATCGGTGGGCGTGGCATCCAAACTTTTGGTGCGGTTTTTAGGGGGTCATCATCACCTATCTTGGCACCAAATTTGGTGGCTATAGCTCAAAAACTGTGGGAGATATGGGCTATTTTGACTTTAAAATGCGTGGGGGCTGGGGGCGGAATGGGGGGGCGTGGCTCCAAAATTTTTGATGCAGTTTTTTGGGGGTTGCTAATAGCTATCTTCTTACCAAATTTGGTACTTATAGCTGTAAGGATGTGCGAAATATGTGGATTTATCGGTTTTGAGTTATCGAATTTATCGATTTGCCAGCCCCCCAGTTATCGTAGAACCCCCATCTTGACACTTTAATTTACTATCCCATAGATAAAGAGAATTGGAAAGTTTCAAGTCTCTAGCTTGAAGGGTGTGGAAAAAACTTGCAACCATACGGACGGACAGACGGACAGACGGACAGACACCATGACGGACATTGCACAAAACCAATATACTCTTTACCTTCGGTATCGAGTATAAAAATTCACTGAAACGAAAAGTAACTTTCTTTGTTCACATTCGAAATTGTATATCAATAATATATCAATAATGATAGTGTGTTACGTTTTGTCTAAGCAGCAAGTAGGCGAATCCACCCCCATAACATATTCTGGTGTGGGACATTTTTCTAGACGCACCAAGTTTTGTTATGTTGTTGTTGTTTTTTTTTTAAAAATCAATGTCACCAACAAAAAGTTGCAGTGCGGGCCCAACAACAACACTTAGAACAACAACAAACGCTACTTGGGTCGTAAATCAATTGTCAAAGGCACACAAATTTGAAATAAAAAAAAAATGTGCACTTTGCGAAGTGATACATGTACATAAAATTATGAAAATTATTTTCAAGCGCATTGTTCACTTAATTGTGTATGCACTTATTCATTAAGAAGCGGAAATCCGTTTCTTTTTTGCAAGTGTACGAACCTTTTTTTATGACTTTGCTTGTGCGACGCGAAGGCGTCACTGCGCATTTGTTTTGTTTTTGTATTCTCGCTCGCGATCAAACTCTCAGCTTGTGCGACAATCAGGCGACAGTAGTGGAATGGGTACTTGTTGTAATTGTAATTTGTTTTTTAAAATGGGTAAAAAGTGCTCCAAATCTTATGGGAGGTACTTGAAGGAGTTGTCCAAATAAAAATTCCCTTCTTAGTGCTCACCTCCTACCTGCATGGAAAATTGTGTGAAAATTTCAGCCTTCTAGCTCTTTTCGTTTAGGCTGTGGCTCTTCCATTCTAGTCAGGACAAACTCTTTTATATATATAGATGTCAATGTATGTGAAACATTTGCCGACCCTTTACTTTACTTTATTTTCTTTATTCCGTGCTTCTTCAGAACTTTCGGCAAATGAAATCGACATATGCACAGCTGAATTCACTTTCGCAATTTGTGCGCATCGCTGCATAACTGTGTGATAGTTGCGATGGCAAAATTGTTGGAAAGTGTCATAGAGCTAAAAACATGAAAGAGTATATATACCAGCAATGCAAAACTGATATTTGCGCTTATTTTACTAGACGCTTGTTTATTTTGCTGTTCGCCTGATACTGCAAATGGTCGATCAGCACAAAATATGATATTTGACTGCCTTGGAAGTATTGGTTTTTAGGTTTTTGTAGGCAAAATACACCAAATTTAATTGATAATAGAGCAAGGTCAATGAATGCCATGGCAAATGCTACGAATAGATCTATGTAAATATGCCATGTAGATATACAAAGGCACTAACACACTAACACTAGCCAGCCCAAGCAAAATAACTATAATCGCTACAAAGCCTATATCCCAGCAAAACTGCAAACATATGGAAATATATACGTATGTGGATATAGTGCTATGAAGCTATGGCAACGTCGCAAAATTGATTATGGTACCCAGCCCAAACAATATAGCAAAAATCACTTCAAAGCCCAGACCACCAAGACTGCAAAACATATGAAAACGCACATTCATATAAAAATATATGTATGTTGATATGAATACACATTTGTGTATTGCTGCTTTACAGCTAGGTCACAAGAACGAAAAGGAAGGAGGCATACCATATGATCATATGAAGAATACACACGCTCATAAGCATGTGATAACAGGCGATCAGCCCAAAAAACATGGGTCTGCGCGCTGCAAAATCGCTGGCTACTGGCGCATACACACAGTATGGCTGGCTGGCTGTGCTATGAGGGAAAAAATAGTAGCACAGTCGGCAAGCCGAGTGACTTGAAACTCGGGCACGAAATGCGCTGGCAGAGAAAAAAGACTACAACAGCGCTCTGTGAGAGAGGTGTCGCCACGATTTCATATTCCAACTGACAGTCAGAACTTGGCCTCATGACGACTCTATAAGAGCTTCATACTTTGTCCAGAAATCTATAAATTCATTTTTGTATGCCCACAAACAGCAATACAAGAAAATGCGATTTCGAAGAAGCTGTTTTGCTACATTATCAAGTTTGTCGCTCGAAGCGTTAATAATATTGATATATGTAAACTTATTAAACTATTTTTAGCAATTTCTCAATTATTAGCTAAGCATCAACTTATTCTAATCAAAATATCAATTATTACCAGTATATTTTTAAATTCCATATCAACAAAAGCACTTATATTATACTAGAGTATCCTGTAAAAAAATAAAAATTTCATAAAAACTGAGACAGGTTTTTGTACACTTGACTTGCATACAAATAAACATTAATGCATGCATATGAACTTGATTTAATTGTAATTTAATAGAATGTATTCGAGTTGAATAGCGAAGAATGAGTGGCAGACAAAACATAATATGGGTGAATGGCGTAGACTGAGTCCATTCATTTGTAATGATTCCATTCATTTCGTGGGTCTAGACTCTAGACAAATTACGTATATATGTATGCACGGCGCCAGACTGACGCATAAGCTGACGGTCTGATCGCAAGCGTTGCCTCGTCAGCGTGCCGCACAAGCAGCTTGGGCAGAGGGTCATAAAAAATAGGTTCTGTGTGTGCACTTATAAAATAAACTGTAGACCTGCTTCTTAGAGGATGCGTGCATAGGCAAATTAGTGAAATTAGATGCCCTGCCAAATTGAAATTTGTTATATTTTTGCATATATCACTTCGCTCAGACCACACATTTTTTGTGATATTTTCGCACCGCTGACAATTGATTTATGACATAACGGCACCTGTTCGAGCATATAAGTTAACGACAATTCTTACAAATACCAAAGCATAATCACGACAACAGCGCGTGGAGCACATCCGCCACGTGCGCTGCGTCAGCATATCCCAGCATGCACCTGCATGGGACCAACGGCCTGCGCGTTACACAACGAGTACCACCGTGGGACCGAACTTGGTTATTTGACACCCAAAGCTACAAGCCAACGACAAAGGCAGCAGATGCGGCAGCAGCAGCAGCGGCGACAACTGCAGCGACGACAACAACATTCCATCATTAAGCTGTCTTTAGCCTAAACCATAATTGTCATAAGTTAGTTCTAAATCTCTGGTGCCGATGAACTAGTGAGATGGTTCTGAGGTGGGCAAGCTGAGGCCACCGGACGGGTCGCAGGTTGCGGATAGCGCAAGGCCTCTAGTAGAGGTTAGCTGCGAATAGCGACTTGTCGTGAATAAGCAGTCCCGGACAACAGCGGGTACCACACCGTATGTGGGACCGACAAGGCGCTTGTCTGACCGCCTTCTTAACATAGTCTTACACACATCCTTCTCCTACACATATTTTCCTACCCAATTCCTACCCCCCACATCTCACAACGGGCAGTGGTGACATCCTGGGGCAAGGGTGCCATTTCACCCCCCTAAGCCAGAGTGTTACGTGGTCCGTGCTCATTGGCTGGTTTGCAGTCAGGGGTAACCGACTGTATTTGAACGGAGCCTCACCGATACCTGGCTGCCTCGGTGTGTATACCTGGCCCCGGCGTGTAAGTG